>BLBF01000040.1:14159906-14179181 GCA_015471245.1 Laticauda colubrina
AGGAAAGGAAAGGAAAGGAAAGGAAAGGAAAGGAAAGGAAAGGAAAGGAAAGGAAAGGAAAGGAAAGGAAAGGAAAGGAAAGGAAAGGAAAGGAAAGGAAAGGGTCTGAATTTGAAGAATTCAAAAAACACACAGAACAGTCAGCTCAATTGCATTCATCAAATAAGGCAGTTTTCAAAGCATGCAAAGCCAATTTGAAAGAAATTGCTGTTTGCAAATCATGCTCTGTATGTGAATGATGTCTGGCCATCTCTGCCTTTCATTTATTATGCAATATGTTCTTTTGGCAAAAAGGGAACATTCTTTTAGATTTAAAAAACCTGGGAAGGGGACAACCTTTTCTCCCCACTATTTATAACCAGAGTTAATGTTTTCAGCAACCTATCACTGGCAAGGCAAGTAAATTTATGCAAAACCTTTCATAAGAGAATGGGTAGATTATTAAAAAAAAAAAAACCTAAGGAAGAAAAGAGTTTTTTTTTTTTATTGCTAGTAGTTGCTCCTTAAAAGATGCTGCATATCTGCTTGTTTTTATAAACTGCACCAACCTGCAACTCTGGTTGTTTGAACTGTTAATGGAGGTATGATTATATATGGACAACAACTCATAATTCCATAAATGCAGTTAAGTAAATACACAATTATACCATGGACAGCTCTGCCAAATAACAGTGAAGCATTAGGTCCATGGAAAAGATGACACCATCAAGTGAATTGATATTAGTCTAAACAAGAAATGCATGTCCATCTTCTTATCTACAAAAACTGTATTGGAAATTAAGCTGCTTAACATAGAATTCGCCTGGAGTTACGGGTTAAGAAGTCATGAATAGGAACTATTAACTAGTCAAAGTCTCTTGTTAGCTTGGAATCCCTTACCAGCTTTTGGGGTGTAACCACTGTCATGTAGAACAGTCAAGAAGTCTGTTTATACTGCTAAAGAGGAAAAAGATAGAGATATATGCTTTGACATCAATTCTCAAGGATACTTGCATAGAGCTTTTACTTTGACTTTTCCCTGGTAGTCAGTCTAAGTGTCAGCTATACCTGTCTTGATTGGTAAATAAATAAACTCCATTTCTGTCAACAGGTCTATTTCATGAATAATCAATCATTCATTCAGATTAATTCATGGACTCAGCAATGTTTAGTATGCATGCATGACAGTGGTGGGATTAAAAAAAAATTACTACTAACCTGCTTTCCAGCTCCATTCTCCTGTGCAGGGCAACAAAGAAAAACCCAGCTGATCATCTGGGAGTCGGGAAGCAGAGATCAGATGGGATTGGGGCCAGTCAGAGGTGATATTTGCTGGTTCTCTGAACTACTCAAAATTTCCACTACCGGTTCTCCAGAACTGGTCAGAACCTGCTGAATACCACCTCTGATGCACAAGCATTTTGCCAATAAGAACCATATTGGCAAGCAACATATCCCACATAATAATTTAATAATGTATTAAATGTACATGCTGCCTGCCTGCAGCTCCTTTGAGCCCATGTCTTTTCATCTAAGAATTAAGTCAGTGCTATTTATTCATCTCGCCCATCTGCCAACCCAAAATAAACGGAACTCCAAAGAGCACCTGTAACTTTGACAGATCATGGATAGGGACAAAACCAGAAGTCAAAATATAATTTGCAAAGCTTTGGAGATATGACACTTATTTGCTGGTATATAAAAGACAGTATGATTCTGAAATCCAGACAACTTTATTTTTGTTCTTTGTTATAGCTGAATGGATGCCTTTGAAAGCTGTGGGCTAATTGAACAATATGTTTCCTCTGCACTGCTTTGTTTGCCAAACTCCAAATCAGTAAATCTTTATGCTTCCTTCCTTTTCCCCATTCAGGATTTGTATGTGTAGATTGTGAGTCATGGAGTCAGCAAACAACACACAGTTTGAGAACATCACGAAGGAAGCCTGTCGAAAAGAATATGTCGTTCAGCAGTTGAGAATAGTGGCCCAGCATCAGAACGATAGTCTAGAAGCTTTGCAAGTGGTAAAATTCCCTCTGGAATCCGAGATGGCAGAAAATGCCATGGAGAAACTAAAAGCAGGAAGCAACACTGCCAAGGAGAAGCAGTGTAATGATTTAGAGAGGCTGAGCCTTAAACGTAAGATGGAGGGTGATGAAAAGACGGTGATGAGAAAAGAGCCACGCCTGCTGGAACAAGAGAACTTGGTTGCAACCATGCTGCTGTCCCATATCCCCCTCAAGAACCTTGTAGAAGTAGAAATGAAGTTGATTTACACGGATGAAGAGAACATTTCCTATGAGTTCCTAGAACTTCAGAATCCCAGCTGCACAAAACTCAAGCCCTTGGAGGTTAGAGGCCCAGATAGTCAAGGAACAACAAACATGAGTGTTCAGCCCCAGATGGATAAATGGCTTCAGGTATCTTTGAAGGATGCAAGTACTTGCTACAGACAGAAGAAGTATGCCATGGCAGCTGGGCAGTTCAGGACAGCTCTTGAGGTAGGTAGGACACCTTTAAAGGAAATAAAGTTCAGGGAGGGGTGAGGGAAGGCCACCCAATACAACCAAGGACAGAAATGTCAACGTTCCAAGTAACACCCCCCTACAGATTCAAAGCTTTGAAGCAACCATCTTTCTCAAAGCACAGATTTATTAGGCATGTCACATCTGAGGAAACCCAAATCTAAAAATTTCCCTGGTTTCCCCCTAGTAAAAAGTTATATTTTTCTTCCTCCTGCTCCTTCAGATCATCACATGGCCCAATCAGATCACTGTCCAAAGTTCATCCAGACTTGCTTCCCCCCCACACACACACACACACCCCTAGTGGAAAAGTCCAGAGGAAAGCTCGCAAAGCTCACAAAAGCTCACAGAGGAAAGAATTTTATTTTGGTTACAAAGCCCTTGTTATCTCTACCTCCCCCACCCCATTCCCACAGCTCTCCCAGAACTGTTGTGGCAGCCCTGAAGACGCTAAAGAAAATGGCTCCAAGGCCAACAGGAAGTTTGTTTGCTGTTGTGAGATTTTACTGGAATCCTACTGCTGGAAATCTCTAATAGATTCTCAACATCTTTTTTTTTTATATATGGCAGTGACCAAATCGGTGTGCAATGCTCCAAGTCTGTCCTTGGAATACTGTCTATTTCATGCTCATTTCTGAGTTTTATTTTACACTAACCACGGAACCCAGAGCTTCCAATCTTGATGGGGAAGGGAGAAATTGTGAGCTTTGCTTAAATGGCCCTCTAAAAATGGACAAGTGACACTGATCAGATATGCATTAACTGGAAGCTGGAGCTATTGGTATTTACAGGAAAGCCATTGTTATGTTTGGTCCTGATTTATTCAAAGCTCCCAATCTGATTTAATTATCCTGGAAATCCCTTCTATCATAACAACATAACTCCTACTGTGCTGAGGCTTGTCATAATCTCATAATGGCCCAGAGTTTAGGCTTAATCAGATTTTCGTTTCCCTGTCCTATTTCTACAACATTGCTATAAAAACTGACAGGATCACACACAAACAAAGCAATCATTGTTTAAACATCTTTATCCATTCTCTTCCTGCTCGTCTCTACACTCTATCATCTCAAATACATAAACACAGAAAGACACATTTACACATAATGAAAAACATCAGAAATTGAATTACCAGTGCTGGGGACAATGTATGATAAACTGTTTGTTCTTGTGGTAGACTCAGTGAAAGCATGGAGCTCTTTCCTAACTAGAGATGGGCTGATTTAAGTTGTTGGGCTGCAAAGCTGAGCAACTCATAGTATTTTCTATATGGGTGATGACCACAGTGACCACAGTGGAGACCAAAATTTCAGATGCTAAGGAAGACAGTTGTTCAGTGAAATTTGACACATTTTATGAACTTTCCTTGTCACAGTTGTTAAGTGAATAACTACAGTTGTTAAATTGGTAGCACAACTGTTAAGTCAATCTGGCTTCCCCATTGACTTTGCTTGTCAGAAGGTCACGAAAGGGGATCACATGACCCCAAAACAACCATCATAAATATGAGCCAGTTGCCAGGCATCTGAATTTTGACCGTGTGATTGTGGGATGTTATACAAGTTGTAAGTGTGAAAATAGTTCCCATAAGTTACTTTTTTCAGTGCTGCTCTAACTTCAGACTAAATGAATGGTTGTAAATTAAGGATCATGGAGTATATGTCTTCTGCTCTACCAATAATATGGGCAATTCAGATCAAGCTTAAGCAGCTGGCATCCTTGAGCCAAAGCAGAACCTAATAAAGCTCAACACTCTCTGCCCCGTACAAACAAACTTTTCTTCTGATGCAGGGGTCTGCAACCTTAAACACTCAAAGAGCCATTTGGACCTGTTTCCTACAGAAAAGAAAATATGGGGAGCCACTGGGAACCAGTATGACTGGGTGGGCATGGCCAACTCATCACTCACTCCCACCCAGTCCCTCCTGCTCTGGAATATGGAGCGAATCTCCATCCCCCACCATCAACCTTACCTTCTCAAGCCAGGCAAGGAGTGACGGGGAGGGGAAAGGCCAGCCAATGGTGGGATCAGCCAACAGGGAGCCCCAGCAGAGGGCCAAAAGAGCCAAATATGGCTCCAGAGCTCCAGGTTGCAGACCCCGGTTCTAGTGTGAAAGAAATGTTGCTTTATATTCTGTGTGCCACAGTATGTGGGATGGAAGCAAATCACTTCTAAGACTTAGCCTCCCTTTAAAAAAAAAAAGAAATTGCCCAATTAATCCACAGGAAAGCAACATTTTAAAAACCCTTGTGGCTTCCTCCCCACCCCCCACCCACCCCAGTATTCTTGAAAGTACTATAGATCCAGGCTGCTTGGAACATGGCATTTTCTGCTGTATGACCTGATTTTTTTCCTCTCCGCTTTAAGGCTCCCAGAATGGTATCATAAATGATAAGTAGGTAGCTCAGCAGACCACAATCTACATCAGACCACATTTGATAATCATCTACCCCAACTTCTTCCTTAAAATGTTAGTTTGGGACTTTTGCCTTGTATCATCTTGAAATTAGAGAAGATGGATCTCCAGTTAAGAGAAGAAGAAGCTCACTTTTTCTCCAATTTCCGTAAAAATGTAAATCACAGAATGAATGCAACAGTTGTGTTTTGAGAGCCAAAGAAATGGAGCTGTTGGCAAACCCTACAGTTTTGTGAACTGATACACTGAACATGAATTTGAACAAACTCTGGGAGACAGTGAAAAGATTAGCTGGTGACATCATCATTGCCCAGGAAGATGCCCAAGGGGACTCCTGGTATTTTTCCACTGAAGTGGTACCTATTTATCTACTTGCATTTGCATGTTTTCAAACTGCAAGGATTGTCAGGATCGGGGCAAATTGACAGGAGCTCATTCCATGACACAGGCTCACTCTTGGGTTTTGAACTTTCAAGCTGTCAATTTCTCAATGGTATTCCAACTCAGCATCCGAATAACATAAGCCATGACAGCCCCACTCCCATCATTTAAAGAAAAGGAGAGGAAAATTATGTATGGTCATTTCATTGTCCTGTATTGCTGATTTCTTGGGAAACCAACAATATATATCTTCATTTTCTATTAACTCCTGCTCTTCCCCTTCCTCCACCGCATCTTTCTGCTGCTCTTCCTTGATTTTCTATTCATGGCCCAGGAGACTCCATTGTAGAAAAGCATGTTCTCAAACCACCCCACACACAACACCTGGATTTGTGGTGTTCCTTGCCAATCGTTGTCATTATCCCAGGTATTGTCTTGCTCAGTAGTGCTTCAAATCCATTTTCAATTCTTCCAAATGCAGAATTCCCCAAAGGATCCAAAACAATCTATTTGGTGTGTGCATGTTTATTAACCACAATCATTGTTTGGTGACCAACTTGTAATTAGCTTCCATGATTTATCCCCAGAGGGAATGTTTTCTCAACATCTGGCCCCCTGAGAAATGTCTTTGAAGTAGGAGGCTATATCAGCCCACCTGCACAACTCACATGACACTGAAATGAGTAATCTATTTTTTCCTCTCTGCTCAAATATTGATTATCTTTTAATTCTCTTTTTCTAAGAAGTAGAATAGCTAGAGATCTGGAGTTTTCTTATAAATTTCACTTTAGCTTCTGGTAGGAATAAATTAACAAAGTGTAGAAAATTAGCGTCCGATATTTTTAGCTGTTGCAAAAATAGCATTATAAAACCATTATATATTTTTTCCTTATATTTTTTGAGTTGTGTTTGAACTTTTTATTGCCAATCAGTTTGAGAATCATCCAGGGAGAAAGACAGGATAGAAGTGGAATTCATCATCATGCTTTATTGAACTTGTTATTAATTGATTAGTTGCAATTCTTCCTTTAGTTAATTGGATTAGTCCTTGCAATTTTTATCTGACCTTTTTCTGTAAGAGTTCAATATGGCTTACATGATGTTTTCTTTAATTTTATCTACCAACAAGCAGCTCTGTGAAATGTCCCTATTGCACAAATTCTGGGGCTAAGTAGGGACATGAACATTAGATCCAGTTTCTTTTTCAGAATATTAAAGCTACTCGTGGTGGTATTGGAGTGTAGTAGAGATGGTTATTCTATCTGCACAGAGAAAGTTTTTAGGTGGCAACTGGACTTCTTTGTTTTTCTGTGAAGATGGTTCACTTCTCATCCAAGCAGTCAGTTTCTTCAACTCTGTCTAGATGGTGAGGAATGAAGGATTTATATTTTTTGTAGACAGGCCTCTTGGAGTTTATCTGTGTCCCTAGGGTCACCTGAATAGTGAAAATAGATTACTAAAAGGACTGTGTTGTACATTGGGGATAGATTATGTCATATCCCTTCCCCTCTGTTGAGCGAGGGCTGTTCAATTTTGACATAGATGGCCTCTTTGACCCCTCTTTCAAACCAGCGGTCCTCCTTGTCCAAAATATTTGAAGACAGCAAAGTCCACATTTTGGAGGGAGAGGACCACTAGTTTGAAAGAGGGGTCAAAGAGGCCATCTATGTCAGAAGTCAACAGCTCTCTTTCAAGGGGGAGTGGGGTACAACATCATCTATCTCCAATCTACAACACAATCCTTTCAGCAGCTTCAAGAACACTGCACACCCATTTGCATCACTCAGGTGACTCTGAGCACATAAACCTCCAAGTGGCTATAATAACTTTCTAAAACAGGGGTCTTCAAACCTGACAGCTTTAAGACTTGTGGAGTTCAACTCCCAGAATTCCTCTTCCAGTCATGTTAGCTCAGGAATTCTGGGAGTTGAAGTCCACAAGTCTTAAACTTGCCAAGTTTGAAGACCCTTGCTCTAAAAGAATGCAAATGACCAGCTGTCTGCAAGGAATATAAATCCTTCCATTTCCCACTGTCCAATCAGAGTTGAAGAAATTTCTTGGATGAGACATGAAACAACTTCAAAGAAAAACAAATAAGTCCAGTTGCCTCTTGAAAAACACCTTTGGGACAATCATGACCTGGATGACTGAGAATCTCCAAACATATGCAAAGAGAAAGGTTGCAAACATTTAACTATTATTAGAAAAGGGTATGATAGAAATAAAATGGATAAGCCTCGATATTTGGGTAGACTTTTAACTTTGATTGATAGATTGATTAGAGATATATTTTATACTTTGTATTTTATAGTGTTCTACTCTTGTTGTATACATATTTTTGTATTGTTTTACTCCTTTTAACTCTGTAAGCCACTCAGAGTTGCCTTGTTGAGATGGGCAGCAAATAAATTTAATAAATAAATAAATAAAATGCCCCCACCCCCCGTTTGGGTGACCCTAGATGGCTTACTGAAAAGATAGCTAAGAGAGAAGTATAATACGGATCAGAATTAGGTTTTTCTACCCCTCATAAAATGTTAAAAGGGGGTCATCACAAGATCTAAATCTGGGTAGGTTCAAGACTTATATAAAGAAGTGCTATTTTACAGTGAATGTCTATGCAGATTCTTAGTCATTCAGGTCATGGCTGTCCCAAAGGTGCTTTTTCCAAGAGGCAACTGGACTTTTTGCAGAAGCTTCTTGAATGAGAAGTGAAATGTCTTCAAAGAAAAAATAGAAAGTCCAGTTGCCTCCTGAAAAAGCATCTTTGGGACTATTTTACAGTACTTTGGTACTCTTTAACTACATCATAGTTAAATGATAAAATTCACTGCCATCAGGTATGATTTTGTAGGATGCAGTTATTGGCAGTTACTTGTCTTGATGACTATGTACTAAGTAAGACCAAATCACAGGCTGCATACTTCCCATGTCCTCTATAGGAAGATCAGTGGTTGAGACCCTTGTATCTTTCATGTGAGAAGTACTAATTCCTCTCTAGTTCCAGCTCCTTTTGGACATCTGATTCTGTCCTATTCACTCTGAAGATGATTCAGAAAATGTAGAGCAGATTTAGAGAAGGGCAGCCAGGACATATGGAAAACTGTTCAACTGAGAAATTGAAGACCGCATGAGATACTGTAGGATTTTTCTGAACTGATACCACAATATAAAGACACAAAAGAGCAATTCAACCTGATAATACTCAGGTTCTTGTGTTCAGGTGGAGATTGGAGAGATATATTACAGAGGGATGCTGGGCTAGGCATGAAGGTTGACTTAAACGCTACTTGCTACTCTATCAACCTTTCTGAGTTTCTTAGATATACTGTGTTTCTTATTTTGACTGATTTTAAGCTGCCGCTATTGTACAGTGCTAAGCGATGTGCAGCAATATCTTCAAACACTGTCATGAAACTGAAATGAATGAAAGTGTATCTTTAACATGCCATAGCAATAGCATAATAAAACAGCTGCACATCCTATCCATCATTTCATTTTATATTTATACTAACAGCATTCTGCACTTACCACTTGTGCTATTATCTCATTTGCTCCTTGGAACCACCATGTTTTCACAGGCTCTCTAAATGTCAGGATAAAGGCACCAGTCTTGAATCTGATTGCAGCTGTCCCACAGGGAAGGGAGCTCCTGCAGAAAATGCTCACTTCTGAGTTTCCTCCCATCCTATGTCCTGAGCATTTTAGGTTTAGATTTATACAACTGACCTTATGGCCAACATAGCCTTAAAACTTACAATATAAACAAACATTAAAACATATGATTCAAAAAAGCAAGAGCAGTCAGGAATAAAAAAAAAGCATGAAACAATATCAAACCACCAGGGCTTCACCAACTTCCCATGTCTAAGTAAACAGTCAGGTCCTCATCATTTTCTGGAAAGGTTCAATCTTTCTCAGGTGGTTAGATGTACCAGAGGGTAGGAACTAAAACCAAAAAGTACAATTCTGGGGTTCTACCTGTTGGCATTCTTTAATTGATAAGACCCAAAGCATGCCTTTTCTATCTAGTCCTTGCTCTACAACCACAATTGGAATAAGAATTCCGATTGCTAAGCAAAATGGTTGTTAAGCGAGCCCTGTCTGATTTTACTACCTTTTAACCATGATTGGAAAACATGAAAGGGGTACAGATAATCTGTTTCCTCCAGGTTCTTTACCACTGTAGTCAACCACAGCCTAGCTTGCAGGGAAAGACTGAGCATTCAAAAATGACTGCATCTAGTTTTGGTCACCACATTACAAAAAAGATGTTAAGACTTTGGAAAAAGTGCAAAGAAGAGGAACTAAGATGATTAAAGGTCTGGAGACAAAAACATATGAAGAACAGTTGCAGGAGTTGAGTTTTGCAAATCTAGAGAAAAAAAAGGACTAAGGGGGCACATGATATCAATATTCCAGTATTTGAGAGGCTGCCACAAAGAGAAGGGGGTCAACTTATTTTCTGAAGCACTAGAGGGCAGGACAAGAAACAGTTAGTATGAAAACTAATCAAGGGAGAAGCAACCTAGAATCAAGAAGAAACTTCAAAACAGTGAGGACAATTAACCAGTGGTACAGGTTGCCTACTGGAGGCTTTTAAGAAGGGACTGGACAGTCACTGGTATCGTGACTGGACATATTTAAGAAGGGACTGGACAACCACTTGAGCAGTGGGGTTGGCTAAAAGACACCAGAACCCTTTCTAGCTCTATTCTGATTGACCAGAAAGTGGTCCATCTGTGGCAGGAGAGTGATGGTATTTTACCCTAATTCGGATCATGTCACCACTGGTCCAGTAGGAAGACCTGGTCCAAAGTGTAACCACAATTATGCATGGCCCTCAATTATGTGATTCAGATCTGTAGCTTCTGTCAGGACTATGAACTCCTAAGCTACCTCCAACTCCATCAAGAAGATAGGTTAAAGTCCACCAAACTATAATCTTAGGATGCCAGTTCAACCACAAAATGAAGCAGTATAAAAGGGGTATAAAAGTAACAATCTCTAGAGTCTAAGAGGATCTCACACCATCACCTGGAAGGCAGCACTCATGGAAGCTATCCCAGATAACTATAGTTACTTCTCTGTTCCTGCCAGATATAGTATTCAGCTAGTTCCGACAGTTTCTGGAGAACCAGTTTGGAGAACCAGTAAATACCACCTCTGCCTGGCGCTGCCCCATCTAGTCTCTGCCTCTGAGGCCCAGCTGATTGGCTGGGTCTTCTATTGTTGCCCTGCACAAGAGAACGGAACTGGAAAACTGGTTAGTGGAGTGGGGAGGGAATGGGATTTTGCAGTAACATTCCTCCTGGACTGGGGAGAGAATGGAGATTTTACAATAGCCTTCCCCTGACCCGCCCACCAAGCAACGCCACATCCACCAAGCCATACCATGTCCACAGAACCAGTGGTAAAAAAATGTGAATACCACCACTGGTTCCTGTTTTGAGATCTTGACTGATGTCACATCTGTATCCAAGCCAGACACATTTGGAAGAGGGGAGCCCCTCTCTTCATGCCCAGCTTGGTAATATACTATATATCATTCCAGAGTTTAATGATGTTCTCAACTGAACTGCTCTACAGATTACTGGAAAATTCTTCAAGATCTATGGTCAATCAGATGGCATGGTCAATAAAATGGCAACTTCAAATCTCAACAAATAAATGCTCTGTCTTACATATTGGCAGAAAAAATCAGAAATTAAAATACAAGCTAAATATTCAAGACCTTGTTGAGGATCCAAACTTTGTCAAGGACCTTGGAGTACTCATTTCAAATGATCTAAGTGCTAGACCCAACTGTAACTGCATAGCCAAAAAGGCATTAAGAGTTGTTAATTTAATCCTACATATCTTCTTCTCTGGTAATATCACACTACTAACTAGAGCATACAAAACATTTGCTAGACCTATACTTGAATACACCTCATCAGTCTGGAATCCATATCATGTATCTGATATTAACACAATTGAAACAGTCCAGAAATATTTTGCAAGAAAACTTCTCTTCTCCTCTACTCATTGCAGAATACCTTATGCCACCAGACTTGAAATTCTAGACGTAGAAAACCTAGAACTACACCACCTCTGGTCCAATCTAAATATAGTATAAATTTTTTATTATTATTTATTTTGATTTGTCAATTGCTTACAAGATAATAGGTATAAGTATATACATAGTTATGAATACATTAAATGGGAACATATAAGAAAAATAAAAGAAACAATAGGACAGGGACGGTAGGCACTTTGGTGCGCTTATGCATGCCCCCCTACAGACCTCTTAGGAAAGGGGTGAAGTCAATCATAGACAGTCTAAGGTTAAAGTTTTTGGGGTTTGAGGAAGAAACCACAGAGTCAGGTAGAGTATTCCAGACACTGACCACTCTGCTGCTGAAGTCGTATTTTCTGCAGTCAAGTTTGGTGCAGTTAATGTTGAGTTTCTATCTGTTGTGTGCTCTTGTGTTGTTATGGTTGAAGCTGAAATATTCATTGACAGGTAAGTCATTGCAATGTAAGATTTTATATATCATACTTAGATCAGACCGACGACAGAGTTATTCTAGGTTTTCTACTTTTTTTTTTACTATTTCTATATTTTTCTACTATTTTTCTACTAGGTTTTCTAGAATTTCAAGTCTGGTGGCATAAGGTATTCTACAATGAGTAGAGGAGTGGAGAACTCTTCTTGTGAAACATTTCTGGACTTTCTCACCTGTGCTAATATCAGATACGTAATGTGGGTTCCAGACTGATGAGCTGTATTCGAGTATTGGCCGAGCAAATGTTTGTATGTTCCAGTTAGTAGTGTGATATTACCAGAGAAAAAGCTATGTAGGATTAGGTTAACAACTCTTAATGCCTTTTTGGCGATTTAGTTACAGTTGGGTCTAGCACTTAGATCATTAGAGATGAGTATTCCAAGGTCTTTGACAGAGCTTAGATCATCAACAAGGTCTTGATTATTCAGCTTGTATTTTATTTTATGATTTTTTTTTCCAATATGTAAGACAGAACATTTATTTGTTGAGATTTGAAGTTGTCATTTGTTTGACCATTCTGATAGTCAAGATCTTTTTGAAGGGTAGCAGGTCTGTGGTATTGAACAGCTTTCCATCATCAGCAAAGAGAACGCAGTTGCTCTTAATATGATCACAGAGGTTATTCATGTAGAGTATGAAGAGAGTTGGTCCTAGAACACTGCCTGGGGGGACTCCACTATTGACAGGTACAGAATTTGATAGGACAGTCCCAATTTTGACCATTTGTTGTCTGTTTGACAGGAATGCTTCTATCCAGTTATGCAGTTGTCCAGAGATACCATAAGATTTTAGTTTTAGGAGTAGTTTGTCGTGTACCACTGAATCAAAGGCTTTACAAAAGTCTGTGTAGATTGCGTCTATTGCTTTGCCCTGATCGAGATGTGTAGTCCATATGTTTTTGCAGTGTAAGAGTTTCAGATTACAGGATAGTTTTTTTCTGAAACCAATTTGTTTATTAGAGAGTAGGTTGTTTGTCTGTAAGTGGAGTATAATGGATTGGTTAATAATTGATTCCATGACTTTACAGGTGATGCAGCATAAGGGCATTGGTCTGTAATTTTCAACTCGGCGGGGCTCTCCCTTTTTGAAGATGGGGATGACTCTGGCTTGTGACCATAGTTTTGGCAAGGAGCTGGTCCTGAAATTTTTTTCAAAGATTATGCTTAGAGGTTCTGCTATGGCAGTGGTTAGCTTTTTTAAGAAATAGGCACATATTCCATCCGGTCCAATGGATATGGATAGTTTTAGATTGCATAGTGTTTTTTCAACATTGTCTTCTGTAAAATCGATATGTGTTAGATCATTGTAGTTTTCTGTGGTTCAGCTAGGAAATACTGGGCATGATCCATTGCTGTTTACAAATACTGAGCGTTAAAGATGTGTTAAAGATGTTGGCTTTAATGGTGTCATCATTGAAGTCTTTACCATTAGGTCCTATCAGGGGAAGGATGGACCTTGAGTCTTTTAGTTTGTTGTTTACAAAATTGTGAAAAGCTTGGGTGGAATTGGTGCATAGAAGGTTTTCCTCTT
Organism: Laticauda colubrina; assembly: GCA_015471245.1. Taxonomy (NCBI): domain Eukaryota; kingdom Metazoa; phylum Chordata; class Lepidosauria; order Squamata; family Elapidae; genus Laticauda; species Laticauda colubrina. The sequence continues at coordinate 14,173,287 of BLBF01000040.1, forward strand.
GTTTAATGTGATAATTGGTGCATTCAGTCTTTATCTGGTGGCATAAATTTTTGTGTCGGCTTTTGAAATTGGCAACGTGACCAGATTTGTTTTTCCACAGAGTGATCTCTTTTTGGATTGAAGTTTCCTTATTGTTATTGGTAATCTTTTTTGTTTGTTTCTTTTGGGAGTTGTTGTTGGTACATATAGTTTGGTGACTCTTTTGACTTCAAGTAAAAATATGTTGTAATGGTCTTCAACAGTATTGCATCCAGTGAATAAAGATTGCCAATCAAGGGATGAGAGATCAATGTCTATAAGATCATAGTTGCCTTTTTTGAAGTTATGATTGGGGATTATGTCATTGTGATGATTTTTGTGTGGGTGTACGTTGAGACAAAAGTCAATCATATTGTGGTCACTGTTGGAAAAGGGTTTTTTACTTTGTATTCCGTAAGTTAAATTCAAACTATATTGAAAATCATACATTGCAATGTCCTACCTGCAAATGAATACTTCAGCTTCAATCATAACAATACAAGAGCACACAATAGATACAAACTCACGGTTAACCACACCAAATCTGACTGCAGAAAATATGATTTCAGCAACAGAGTGGTCAATGTTTGGAATACTCTACCTGACTCTGTGGTTTCTTCCCCAAACCCCAAAAACTTTAACCTTAGACTGTCTATTATTGACCTCACCCCCTTCCTAAGAGGCCTGTAGGGGATGTGCATAGGTGTACTAATCGTGCCTACTGTCCCTGTCCTATGGTCTTTTATTTTTCTTATAAGTATCTATCTCATGCATTCAAAACTATATTTATTCTTATACCTGTATCTTGTAAGCGATTGACAAATCAAATAAATACTAAATCTTGAGTAACCCACATGAATTGAAACCAAGAGCCTCTCTGAGGGAGAGGGGTAGTTAAGAAATAGGAACTATAAATATAAATAAATAAAAAACATCTAAAATAATCAGTTAAATTGGGCCTCACTCTGGTGTGACACAGAATTTTAGACTAAAGAAACTTGTTCTGAATCAGCAGTTTTCTTCTTATGTTTTCATATGAGAAGTGAGAAATGGATCTTTCGCCCTTATTTACCACAGCTGAATGTTCAAAGCCAGGTAACTCTGCTCCATTGAAATAAACAGACCTTATGTTCACTTACTCATATGAGTGGGAATTGTTAGTAAGATGTCTGGGGTAGCAGGTCTCTTGACAGCCAATTAATTATACTGATAAAGATGGCATACAAATTCTAGAAAGGTTTCCTCCTTCCATAAATCTCTTCCAGAATTAAATTTTACACTCTGTTGTCCTGAAAATAATCTCCTCCAGGTCATTAAACAAACAAATGAAGTAAGTTAGTGGCTGGTGTGTTATTTTAAAACCTAGAAAGAGCTCCAGCTGTATCACCATGCATACCATATCAAGTGCAATGTTTGTTTCTTGGATGCAGTATTAAGTGTGATTAATTCACCAGAGTGCCATAGAGATCTCTCTGCATGAGCCAGATTAATTCCATAACCCACAGATGGCCATTATGGACTGTGCCGAGGTGATGGGGAAATAAACATAAGTGTCAGTCTATTTATTTATTTTAAAAACTGTAGACTTAATTTTTTAAAAAAATTTAACTCTTTTAAGAATATTCTGATATGCAACGCATAAAATTGCATACATCCAGTCTGGAGCTCTGTATGCATTCCAATATCCCTAGGAAAGATAGATGTGACCTTCCCTATGTGAGTGCACAAAAAACATTGGAAATAAATAATGGCTGCTAAATCACACAGAGACTAGTTTATTTTCTCAATCTTAGCAACTTTAAGATATATGGATTTCAATTCCTAGAATCCTCCACCAGGCATTGCATTCACCCATGTTGATTGGGGAATTCTGGGAGTTGACATCCATACATCTTCAGCAGCCATCACTGAACTACATTGCAAAAATCTGCAGATAATAAGAATTGGTAATTAAGTTTTATCAAACAATTGTCAATTCAGTATAGAATTCCAGTTTCCATTTGATCTAGAAACCTTGCTAGCAATAATATCATCAAAATCAAGCTCATCAATATGTTGTAAAAGATAAGGAGAATTGAAGTATTTTGCAGACTCTTCCACCTGGTACTTGGTCCCCTCTGTTCTCCTTTGATATTTGATATCTGGAAGAGAGACTGGTCACTTCCATAATCTGGTAGATTTCCTGATGATTGGTTCTTCAGAATGGACATGAAGTTGGTCAGGAGGTGGGCTTTGGAGAAAGGTTCATTAATGTCCTATTGGGGACCATACACGATAGTTCATCATCAGAGAAAAAACTAGCAAATATAACATCTTATAAATATAAGATGTTTAGAATTAGCTTTGGTTTCTTTTCTTTTTTTTTTTTAAATAGTATTTTTAACACCTTATTTTGTGTCATTGTAACCCCTTTGGAGAATGGATGATTGTCCAAATTCTGTGACTCCAGAAGATTAGTTAATTAAGATTATTTGAACATAATCAAACAAATAATCAATTTGAGTTTAAACAATTTCCATACCCACTCATCTCACAAGAAGTGACTCTGGCAGTATACAACAACCAGATAAAAACAACAGTTAAAATACAATCATTATAAAAATATAAAACTAATATTATTAAAAATGGAAATGTGTTAAAATTGTCAGTCATAAAGAAGACAAGGCTGCTGCCGTCATAAAAAGTAACCTTCATATTGACTTCTATCAACCACAAAAAGTTTTAAAGGCAAACAAAGTTCATTGCCCAAAAAGAATGAAAAGAGAAAAAAAAAATACCGATTATTTTAACATACTCAAACACACAAAGATAAGGAAAGCAAGCTAGCAAATACTGGGTGACAATCACTGTGCATTGTATTATTCGTAATATACAATGATTGCTATGAAGTTTTTGCCTGCTTAGTTTGCACTTTCTTGCTATTGTGAATGAGATTTGAAGAATTAATGGGTGCTGAAATCTTAACCCTCAACATGACAAAGTATCTTTTTGTCAATCAAGACAAACAATTCCCTATGCTTTCAGTGGGAGCAATGTCCTTTGAGCTCTGGGATTGCATAGGATTGGAATCTACAGGAGAGGAGAGAATATGAGATCTATAGATGAGAATAAAATATGTCATAGAGAACAATGGGGTTTCAGTGGATGGGGTGGATCGATGGGGTTTCAGTGCTTTTTTCATCTCAATGTAATTCACTGATATTCTTTCTGATTGCAGTGACCATGGAACCTATGGTTTTAAATTCACATCAAAGGTGCCATTTGATGCTTTAAAATGTACTGGAATTAACTTGATTTTTCACTGCTGGGATGAAAGATCTAAAATACTTGGAAATTGGACTTGGTATTCCTTTAAAAAGAAATAGAAATATCATCAGAATCCCAGCAGCATTGTTTTTATGTACAGGGAGCTTGACATATGACCAAATTTAGTCCAAAATTGCCATTGCAAGATAGTTGTTATGTGAGTTTGATCCATTTTACAACTTTTCTTGGCATGTGTCATGCCTCTGTTGGAGACTGACTCTGAGGGAGAGGAGGAACAACTGACAGAGAGTAGAAGTGTGGTTCTGGAGGTTGTGGAGGAGGCTGGCTGAGCAGTCAGAGGAAGACCCAGGCCCATCCCTTCTCATCCTAGGGCATGCAAGGAGGAGAGGATAAGGGAGAGACATAATGGCATGGTCTATGGGGGAGGAAGGGCGTTGATCCCCTTCAAGGGCTGCAGAACTGGTTAAAAGGATAGACGTGTGTATGGGCCAGTGTTAGAAACAAAGCATGGAAATATCTCTAGGTCTGTCATTCCTCTCTGAGTTTGGTGTCCTTCCCATTGTGTGTTCTGATATCTGTGAACGTCTTCAAGCACTTATTTCACCTGGTTCCCTTAATTGCTTCAGTGTGGTTTGTGTTGTTTTTAGTCTTTATAATTTATAGGCATTTTTAATTTAAACAGCATTTCCTCCTTTTTGTAACTGCTTGTGGGGGAGTATTTTTGTCTCCAGTCAAGGATATTTGGAGCTTTGAAGCAAAGTGAAGGAATAAAAGGGGCTTCACCTGTTTTTATTTTGTATCCCACCCTTGGTCATCTCAGCATGGTTGTTAAATGAATCACGCCGGTTGTTTAGTGACATGGTTAAGTGAATGTGGCTTCCCCGTTGACTTTGCTTGTCAGAAGGTTGCAAAAGGGGATCACATGACCCCAGGACCCTGCAACCATCATAAGTACATGCCAGTTGCCAGGCATTCAAATTGTGATCACGTGACCATGGGGGAGGCTGCAATGGTCATAAGTGTGAAAAATTGTCATAAATCATTTTTTTCTTATAACTTCAAATAGTCACTTAATGAATTGTTGTATGTTGTATTCATATAAGCATGTCACATATGTGAATTCCATTATAGCATGAACTCATTCCAAACCAGATACCTTTCATATAGAAAGACTTCTCTTCTTCATCCCTCCCTTTCAGGAAGGTTACATAATTGGACAAACATGATTTTCCATCAACAGAAGTTGGGGTCTCAGTTTGAATAGTTACATCCATGGGTGGGCTTCTACAGATTTGCCCGGGTTCAGGCAGACCCACTACTAATGTTATGGAAGGTTTAGTGAACTGCCAAATCCCACCCTTGGCTCACCCCATCCACCCTGCTCCTCCCCTCCGCACTCTTCCCAGTAGTCTCCACATGGCCCATTTTGGATGCGAGATAAGTGAAGGGCCCGCGCAGAGGCTCAGGGAAGGGGGAAAATGGGCTCCCAGAAGTTGCAGAAATGTGTCTGTTTCTGGCCTCCAGAGGGCCTCTGGAGCCCAGGGGAGGCAATTTCTGCCTTCCTAGAGGCTTGAGGAAAGCCTCCGGAGTCTGGGGAGGGCGAAAAGTGGGCCTCCCGGAAGTTCTGGATGCCTGGAAATGGGCCTGCTTCCAGCTTCCAGAGGGCCTCCGGAGCCCGGGGAAGCAATTTTCGCCCTCCCAGAGGTTTGAGAAAAGCCTCCGGAGCCTGGGGAAGGCAAAAACGCCCCCCTCACCATGGTGCAGGAGACTGACTAGGCCAGACCACCATGGCCACGGCCACCCAGCAACCGAGTAGAGAACCCGTTGCTGAAATTTTTGAAGGTTACATCCTTCCCATTGTTAGATAACATTACTCAAACATTTTCTGTTGGCATTTTTACTTATTGTACCAACTCGATTCAAGATCTAGTTTTTTGTATTATAAAAAATAGTAGGGTTTCTTTCCACTTCTCTTTCCACTTGACAAAGAACTGGGGGTAGAAGTGGAGAGGAAGATCCTTTCCTTTTTCCTTTTGTGATTATTTTGAAAATGTACAGGAAGGATGATAATTTTGTTAAAATTAGGGTGGGAAATCTGATGGAGAAACTTGCATTTTGTTGTTAGAACACGCCTATTTTCTCGCATCCTACAAGTCTGTAACATAAAACTTTGCCCACAAAACAGAATATAATTCCAAAGCTACCTACTTTAAAAGAGAAAGAACAGTGAAATTATTCTTTAGCATTGTTGGAGTATCATGGCATTATAGATGGCAGTACCAGGGAACTGATTTTTCACACATACCCCACTTCCTTCGCTGCTTTATACTTTTTTTCTATTGCAGCAGATTTATTTTTAAAAATAATTATAATGATATATTCTGCTACCCACATAGCTAATAGCAAAAATGCCAAAAAAAATTCATCTCTTTGCCATCCTCTATAATTTAGGGAGCAGGTTATTTGGTTATTTGGTTAGGACACTTAAAGTCCTTTTTTTGCCCATTGTCCTGACATGGACCATTGGATATGTGTCTGGCTCTGAAATTGCCAATTTTAACTGGTTTTTCCCCCCTTTCTCCCTTTGTAGTTGGGGGTGTATTTTCTTGA
>BLBF01000040.1:14179191-14206550 GCA_015471245.1 Laticauda colubrina
CTAACCCTTACAATTTTTTTATTATACAGTCATTATGGAATTGCTGTTATCTCTTGGAACAGAGAGATATTTCCCAATATCATGACCTAACTAAGTTTCATTTAGTACATCTATTGAGGTAAAACCATGTTAATAATAAACAGTATTTCTCAAATGTAAATTGTATCTTCTACTTCAGGATAGCCTCTGTAACAGTTTCTAAAAGAATATTACCATATCCATGTATATTTTTTGTTGCAGCTGAAAATATTGAATTGCATCTCAATCAATGGGTTTGTAAAACAGGTGCTTGCGCTCTGCACCAAACAATAAGCAGTCCCACCAAAATTCATCCTAATGATCCCCTAATGTTGTCTTTGTAGCTAAATTATGGTTCAAAGTGTGACATGCAATGTCATAAAACTGAACAGACTAACTTGAGTGTCAATTAATCAAGAATGAATGCATAGTCATCATCATCCCAGTAAGCACTGCTAGGGTTAATGTGTAGTCAGTGGCAAGAAATAAGGGCAGAAAGACCATCAGAGCTGTAATAAGGCATGATCCAAGCCACAATTCATGATATAAAAACCACAGTTACATTAAGCATAGTGGGCCTTAGATAAACTTGGATACTTAGACTCTGAAGTACAAAGGAATGACTGCAATTGCAGTCTATGTGGGAGTGCCCTTAAGCACCACCCAAAAACTGAAGTTAATGCAAAATGCAAAAACTGGGGTAATACAATATTGGCACCTAAAATTAATATTTCAGGAGTTGCATTGGTTGTCAATCCTACATGGTTCTGGCTTTAGCTATCTCCAAGCTGACTGCCTTAAACAGCAGGAGTAATGGGTGGGATTCTACCAGTTCGGCTGAACCAGTAGCTCCAAAGATCATCTAGGAGCAAACTGGTTCACTCCAACGATCACCTGCCAGGCCCACTTGCCCACCCTGGCTCCATACTGACCTTTATTTCTTGCTTTTGAAGCTCAGCTGCATCGCATGGCACAGTGGATTGCGGGGAGACACAGGGAGAGTGCAGGAGTGCAGGACAAGGTCAGTAGGAAAGGCTCTGTGTGCACGTAAAGCACATGCTTGATGCCCATGTTCGGAAAGTACACCCACAAAGCAACCCTCTCTGAACCGGTTGTAAAACAATTTGAATCCCACCACTGAGGAGTAAGGCCAACTCATGACCTAAATATATCCCAATAATGATGTCTCTTGATTCTTTCATTGCTTAACTGACAATAAGCAATGTCAGTTAAGCAATGTCAGTTACTTAACTGACAGTAACACTCGTAAAGTGCTGGAGATGAAATAAGGTATTAAAAATAGTTTCTTTAAAAAATATATAGTTTTTGTCAGAGAAATACTTTAATAGCTGACCAGCTGCTGTAGGGTTGTAGGCCAAGATGATGAACTGAGGATGAGTCAGCATGTGCATTACTACTTTAAGAAGTTGTCTATATAAGGGAGGCCATGAAAGGGTGTCTCTTCCTTCTCATGTTCTATCTCCATTGTAGCTCTCGGTGCAGAGTAATGAAGATTGCTTGCTTGCCTGATATGTGCCTATCACATGTATGTACTGTATGTATGTAGCACTCTTCTATATAAACTAGTGTTAAAAGACAAAGCCTCTATGTGTTGTGTTGTGCTCCTGGGTTGTCTCACAATAGTAGTCACACTGCAAACACTTCTAAGCCATCTGTAGGCCATCTCTACTTCTAAACTATCTCCATTATAATGGAGAAATTTCTATGGAGATTCTCATTCATCTAGGTCATGGTTGTCCCAAAGGTGCTTTTTCAAAAAACAACTGGATTTTGTTTTTCCTTCAAGACATCTTGCTTCTCATCCAAGATGTTTCTTCAGTTCTAACTGAATGGTGGAGGATGGAAGGATTTATTATATGCTGATTAGCACTTTTTCTGAGAGTTGTTGAGGTCACCTGAAGGTTTATCTGTGCCCTCAGGGTCACCCGAATAGCACAAATGGGTTTGGAGCCTTCTTGGAACTGCTGAAAGGACTGTGTTGTAAAACAGGAGATAAGCAGAGTCATAACCCTGCTGCTCTTAATGTCTTAATGTGCATGGCTGCTTTGACCACAGAGAGGGGGAGAAATATACTTGTAGATTTCCAAGATTGAAGTAACGTCACCATAAAGTAGAATTGGGTAATCTGAATATGCTTCCTGCCTGGACCACTTCACAAAACTGACACCAGTCTTGCAAATCTGAAAGTATATTTGCTCCTCCCCTCATCACCTTTACTGCCCAAGAAACTAGGGAAAGTCCTGTTTGAGACATTTACCATGCCCATATTTGTGGATTAAGCTGCCTCTGGCCAAGCATTGCTTGGGCTGAAGCTCTGTTCAGTTTCCCAGGGTGATTGCCACATATTATCACACACTGTTTGTCACATTAGGCAGTGCTGAGCAGTTTCTGAGTGCTTTTAGTGATATGGCTCACCATGTGGGTCTACTGATCCTAACATGCAGTGTTATATGCTTCCCCTGCTTGTTTTCAAACACTGATCTTGATCCTGCTTCCAAATCTACATCATTTCTTCAAACTGTATCCTTACGCTTTCTGCAATTTCCTACTTTTTTGAATAGGAGATGGGAGTGTAGAAGAGTTGCATCCAAATTACCATATTGCTACTGTTAGGAATATAAGTCACCTAACAGGTATTTGGGTTAGAAATATATAAACCAGGATAGACATTTTAATACTGTCTCTTTAAGGGAATGCAAGAGCATGCAATTGGGTGTGGTTTCTCAAATAGCCATAAGATGGAGCCAGAAACCTGATTTGTCTTCGTCTGAGTCTCAGAAGAGAGTGTATCTTTGTTTCCTTCTGTTGGAAAGTATTGCTGTTGCTCCATTTTTCTTAATTGACTGATATTTACTGGATTTAATGTAAGTCTGATACTGAACTGTTTTTGACACTGGGCTTTGATATTTGGATTTTCCCTGGATTGCAAGACTGACTGATTTACTTGTGAATGACTTTGGACTGCCAATTTGGACTTTGCTTAAACCTTTCTGGAAGTAAAAACCTACATTTATTGTACAGTGTATCTGTGTGCTCTGTGTGTATTATTCAAACACTTCTCTCAAATATGTCTCCCTGTATGCGCTCATTCTCCTAATGGGGAATTACCTCAACAGCTACTACTGCTTTGTTGTAGTGGTTGGTTGTCTTCTTTGGGTCACCATTTGCTGCTGATACCATTTGCTGCTGATACCTAACAAGTAATACCTGTTATTACCTTTATAGTGTACAGGTTATGATGTTTGCATCATCAAGAAAAATGATGCCATTACATATTTACAATTTTACAAGCAATTGCATATTTATGAAGTCTGATGCAAACATATGTTTGTTGTCATTATTCATTATTCTAAAGTTATTCTCATGAGCTTTAAAAATTGCTTAACCAGGTCCAATTATTCCAAGTTTACATGCTTTAAGTTATTAAAGAATTGGAGGGCAGATTCTTTTTCTCTAAGAAAATGAAAATTAAAGCCACACTCAAAGTGGTAAACTCACCAGCATTCATATTGGCCACTAAGGGAAGTTATAGAAATAATAGCAAATAAATTCATTCTCATAGCTTCCTAAAGAGATTCCTCCCCCCACATTTTTTGTAAATTAACTGTCCTTTGGAGACCCTAAGGAGAAGACCAAAAGCCAGAAATTTCATGGATTGGGGAAAAAAATTCTGTCTGCACAGAGGACAGAAATGCTCTTCCAGCAGGGAGAATGGAGAATTGTTATTAAAGCATTTTACTCACATTTAGGTGATTCACATGGAAACATGCCATAAGGACAAGGTAACAGCTGTTAGCAGAGACATTTGTTATATCACAGTGTCAAAGGATGCACAATGGCAGGTGTAGGGGGGAAAGAGAAAAGCTGTTGCGAAAGAGAATGAAAGGTGTGGGAGGACATGCAGAGGTTTTGAGCTCTGTTAAGGCTGGGGGGCTTTCTCTATTGTTTGATTGTTTGCTCATAATGCATTTGAGATTGCTAGTTTTCTGCTGCTAAGTAATGACAACAGCTTTTGGGAACAAAGCTCCCCATATAAGTGGCAGAGAAGAAGCAGAATGAGCTGGCGAGAGTCTTGCATCAGTTTGATATTCTGAAACAGCATACAATAGTCAGCCATTCCACAGTGTGGAAGTCATTCCAGGATGGATAAGGCAGGCAGTTATTGTTTCACAGGGAAATTGTTTCTGTGTCCTGGCATTGATTCAGTGTTTAATTGCATGTGGAGAATGGTATTTGTTAGGGCTATGCAGAAAGTGGGACAAGTTGTTCCACAAGCAAAGGAACTCTCTTTATCTTCTAGGAGAAACATCTCCCTAGAGTTCTTCAGTGATGGAGATCAGAACATGCTTTCACTAAGCAGAATGTCTATTATGGTAACAGAGGTGGCCAAACCAAAACCGTCAAAGAGACAAGGAGACAACTACGTAATATAGAGTTGTGCAAATTAGAACATAACATGATTGCACATAATACAGTGGTGGGATTCCAAATAGTTTTTTACTGGTTCTATGAGAGCGTGCGCAGGACTCACAGGTCACCAATGGTGTCAGCTGGTCAGCAGAGCTGATTTTTAGCTCAACTGAGGCGTGGCAGTCTGCTCTGCTTCACTTATCAGCTGACAAGGGAATATAGGACAGGGAACAGCAGAGGCAGTAGGGTGGGCCCAGCCAGAGGTCGTATTTGCCAGTTCTCCAAACTACTCAAAATTTCCACTACCGTTATGCCAGAAACGGTCCAAGCCAGCTGAATACCACCTCTGATGTAATTGCAAAACTGTTTATTGCAACATAATAGACATCAATAAAGTAAGAATGGTGAAATGAGAGTAGCAATTCAGAGGTAATGGCTCACAAGTTAAACAAAGGCTGAGCTTTTTGAATAAAATTGCTGTTGCTGTGTTACTTTCTCTGTTACCTCCCAGTAACAGAGATCTTGTTTCTCAATGAGGTTCTTCTCTCTTTATCAATATTCCTAAATTATTATTTGGTTTTGCTGGCAGTTTACATTCTCTGAGAAAGTAGATTGAGAACATGGATTAGAGAAGGGAATCACTTTAGTTGCCTGAGCTAACACAAACTTTCTCCTTCCAAATGTGGCACACTGCTGGTGCTCATAGGTTTGACATGGACACATTGAGGCCTTAAAATACAATAGAATAACAAAATTGAAAGGTACATTGTAGGTCATCTAATCCAACCCCCTGCTCAAGCAGGAGACCCTATAGCATTTCTGACAGATGTCAGTCTCTTCTTGAAAACTTCCAGTGGTGAAGCTCCCACAACCTCTGAAGGCAAGTTGTTCAGTTGATTGATTGTTCTCACTATCAGAAGAAAATGTCTCATTTTTAGGTTGAATCTGATTCTAGCCTTGTATATGTGTATGGTAGAAAATACTTTTGTTTGGATGAAAGGAGCAGGAAAGCCACAGTGGCGCAGTGGTTAAAATGAGGTATTGCAAGCTACTTCTGCTGATTGCTGCCTGCCTGCAATTTGGCAGTTTGAATCTCACCAGGCTCAAGGTTGTCTCAGCCTTCCATCCTTCCAAGATCGGTAAAATGAGGACCCAGACGGTTGGAGGCAATATGTTGACTGTAAACTGCTTAGAGAGAGCTGTAAAGCACTGTGAAGTGGTATATAAGTGTAAGTGCTAAGTGATATTTGTGTGGGCATACTTCTCCAGAAGATACCAGGTGGTTTACCAAAATGATGTATCTTTGAGTAGTAGTACTTTGTCTTGCTCAATCAAAGCGCATTTTAAGAGGTAGAACTTATAATCAAGAATCAAATCATGGCTTGTTTACTCCACTGGACTTGTGAAAAGAATTGTCCTTTCTCCAAGCTAGGTGAATGCAGGCAGATAGGACATGAGTCAAGCTGCTGTGGAAAGGAGGTTAATCCATTTATTTCCCAATAACAAAAAGCTCTCTTTCTCTCTCCCTCTCTCTCTCTTTCTCTCTCTCCCTCCCTCCCTCCCTCCCACCCATGTTTGTTCTAATCTAGTGCATGACTCTGCTCAAAGATCAGTCTTAATTGTCCTTCCTAGCTTGTCCTTTGTTGTGTAGATGGTGTTTGGGCCACCTATTTGTGAGCATGGGGAGCTGTGACTGAACAGGTTCTTTGTCTGGTTAATTACTGTTGCTCAGGTATTCCATTTTGGTTCTTGGTTTTACTATTGCCAGCTGATAACTTAAGGGGAGGTACAGTTCAGCAATCTATTGTTGCAATGCATCTCCCAAAGTTTGCAATCTATGGATTTGTGTTAATTGTTAAGGAACAACTGAGACAGTGAGAGAAATAAAGTTAATTTGGAATAAAGAACCTCCTCTGTTTATTATTGATTATTAAAATAAAATACTTTCCACTACTCCATGGAATCTTAATACTGCTGCTCGCTATTGGTCACCAGAGGACACTGCTTCCTCCTTCTTGGGTAACTCCCATTTGAATGGAGATGAATAGGTGCGGCAGACAACTGTTTATCTTCTGGACAGACAGATGTTTTTAGTCTATGAGAGAATTTTTTTGCCAGGGCTGTCGGCATTCCTAATAAAGGAATCTTTTGAGTTCACATCAGAGGGTCTGTTGTGTTTGGGGAACTGGGTCAGAACAATAAGTTTGTTTTTATCTCAATTTTAGCTAACAAACAAAAAGTTTGTTTTTATCTCAGTTTTAGCTGATTGGCTGAGATCTTTCTTCTTTAATAGTTGACTGAGTGTTTGTTGGTTCTTACAGAAAGCTACTGACTCACAGGCCTACAATGACCTGGTATTTTAACAGTGAAAATCATCCCCATTTCATCCTTATCCCATTTTAAATGTGACAGTAGCAGTGAATAACTCATTTCTCAGAAACTTTACTTTGGTGTCATGCATAGCTAGCTGCAGTAATGGGCAAGAGCACAGAAATTCAGTCTCAGACCCACTAAAGAGAGGAATCACTGGCACATAGAAGAACAGAAATAGGTTCTCCGAACAGAAATAGCCTAGTGGGGTGGGTGGAAAAGGGTGAAATGTGGATTTTGTGAACCAGAAAATTAAATTATCAGAACAGAAAAGAAAAGGGGAAAAAATAACAACAAAATGTGGTCCTGTCAATACAGGTAGTCCTCAACTTCTGAACACAATTGAGCCCAAAATTTATATTGCTAAGTGAAACAGCTGTCAAGTTGTTTTGTTCCATTTTGCTGCATTTTACAACTTTCTTGCCACTGTTGTTAAAGGCCCTGTCACACTGCCCAACGGATGCAAAACATTTGTAAAAAGGACACAGCGGATGAGAAAAATGTTCCATCCGTTGTTATCCGCTCTCAAAAGGGGCAAAAATTTGCATAACCAGAGCAGATAACACGGAAAGGAACGGATGGGGGGAGGACGCAGAGCGGATGGAAAGCGGATGCGGAACGGAAGCCTAGCGGATGGAAGTGGATGAGAGCGGATGGCACATCCGCAGGGCTTCCGGGAGGCCTCAGCAAAGCGGACGTGGAACAGATGAAGCGGATGCACAGCGGATGCACAGCGGATGAAGCGGATGCACAGAGGAAGCCTAGCAGATGCAGAACGGACGCATTGGATACATTTTCCGCTCAAAAGTTTTGAGCAGTTCAAAACTTTCTGAGCGGATGAAACGTCAATAGACGGATGCTGGACAGACAGAGAGGATGAAAAACGGACTCAGTGAGTACAGAATGGATGCATCGCGTTAATCAATGGATGACAAGTGTTTTTCTCCGTTTTACATCCTCTTTCCATCCATTGGTGCAGTGTGACAGGGGCTTAAGCAAACCACTACAGCTGTTAAATTAGTCGCAGGGTCGTTAAGTGAGTCTGGTTTCCCTCATTGACTTTGCTTATCAGAAGGTCGCAAAAGGTGATCACATGACACCAGGACATTGCAATCATCATAAATATGAGCCAGATACCAAGTGGCTCCTCCCATGACCAGGGGAGGCAGCAATGGTCATAAGTGTAAAAAACAGTCATACACCACTTTTTCAGTACCATTGTATGGTCACTAAATGGACTGTTATAAGTTAAATACTACCTGTATACATTATGGCTGTTTTCACCCATAATTTCAGCAGCAGCAAAATACATTAGCTGATAACAGACATGATCAGTTTCATCCAGAGCCTGCTTCTAGAGACTACATGAAAAACGAAGTCAATAAAAGCAACTCAGTGTAAATCCTGCACAAGTGATAGATGTATTTTAATGTTCAATAGGGAAGGAAAGGCACTGAATGAGTGTTAACCTTGCCACCCTGAACCCATCTTACTCCTTTGCCAGGATGTGATCCTGTACCCCTCAATCAGTGAGATTTCCATGGAAGTGACAGGGAGAGGTTTTTCCCCCACTCATGCCATCACTGCTGAACATCTAATTCTCACAGTACTGTCTTATGTCTAAATATTCATGTTGTAGGGCTGTAGTATTATTATTATCCTTCCCTTGTTCTGTTCTGTTCTATTCTATTTTCTGTTCCATTCTATTCTATTCCCAATTATGCTCAGCAGGATGAAGGTAATTATGAAGGTAATTGAATCATCCCTTTCACCCTAGGCATATTGGATATTTATAAAAAAAAAAAACTTCCAGTCTTTGGGTATCTTGAATTGGGAATATTGGGAATAAATATAAGTGAGGAAATCCTCTAGCATTTATGTTACAATCAAATTACATATTAACAAATAATTAGAGTTGGAAGGGTTCTTATAGGTCATCTAGTCCAACCCCCCTCCCACCACTGCCCAAGCAGGAGACCCTACACATTTCTGACAAATGGCAGTCCAATCTCTTCTTGAAAGCCTCCAGTGATGAAGCTCCCACATCTGCTGTTCCATTGGTTGATTGTTCTCACTGTCAGAAAATTTCTCCTTATTTCCAGGTTAAATCTCTCCTTGTTCAGTTTCCATCCATTATTCCTCGTCTGACCTACAAGTGCTTTAGAAAATAGCTTGACCCCTTCCTCCCTGTGGCAGCCCCTCAAATATTGGAAGACTGCTATCATGTCTTCCCTGGTCCTTCTCTTCACTAGACTGTTCTGAACTGCAATCTCTCTATTCCAATTGGGGGTAATTACCCCCCCCCCCCCAATCAGACAAGATTATTCAACAGGGGAGATAACTTGGGCATATTTGAGAACTAATTGAGTAATTTGAAAATATTTGTTTACTTATTTATTTATTAAATATGTTTGTCACCCATATCACCACAAGATGACTCTTGTTTATGAGTCAAGACAGTTGTGTAAAACAACAGAGTCTGCTTTTAGTTTTTGTTTGTTTTTGGGGAGAATTGGTTTTTTATGGAGGGAATGACCTTATTTGAGATCAGGAAAACAGCTGAGCTGGGTCAACTATTTTAAGAACTACTCTATGTTTTAAAACCCTTGATTTAAATAAACTTAGCTTCAGCACTTTCATGGTCAAGCCATAGATTTGAGGAGTACTTAACTTGATCTTTGATGAGGACTTCTTGGATGCTATTAATTAGGATCTCAAGTCATTAATAGTTACTCAAGACATCTATGGTAAAGTACTCAACCCAAGTAGTACATTCATGATTGCAATCATACATGATTGCTATTGCTGTCACACTTAACAATTTTGGTCATTCCGACCCTGTTCTATGTAAGGCTTTGTATCTAAACAACTGTGAATGTTTCCCTTTTTGGTACGGCCTTGATTATAAAAATAAAATAAATAAATAAATGTGAAATTGAAAGACTTGAATAGCAGGAAAAACTCACCATCTGGAAGGGACCCTGTCCCTGAGTACAATTTTCATTCTGGGAGGGAAATACAGAAATTATATTTAAAGCACTATTGTGCCGAAAATGTGCCAAAATCTGTCTGTTAATTCCATAAAAATATAATATTTCCAAAAGATTTATTCTCCTGCAAAAACAGCCCCTGTGTTTCTATTTTATTCTCAGGGTACTTTGGAATTGATTTCTAATGTATTTTAGAACTGTTATTTATCTTTGGGGAAATGGAATGGCAAGAAGTACTGTTATTTTTTTCTCCTCCATGGAAATTAAACTGAAGTATGAGAAATCAGGGAGGCTGAATACTATAACAAAGATGATTGTGTAGTGAAAGATAGGACATCCACATAGTATTGGAACTTAATTTTGGAACTCTGTACCACATTTATGACAATTTCATTGACATTATCTTCTCTTCAGAAAAAAAGTGAGAAAGATACTTTTTACCATCAAATTAAGGAGGGAAGGAGGGAGGGAGGGAAGGAGGGAGGGAAGGAGGGAGGGAAGGAAGGAAGGATTAGCTATCTTTAAAAAAAACACAGTACATTGTTTACTCATAATAGGAACCCAATTTCATAATATAACAATTTGCATGAAAACTACATTAAGTTGAATGCCAAGTCAATGAGCAGCTGTGTACATCAACCTACAGGCAAATTCTACAGGCAAATTCCACTCATCCTTTCATTTTTAAAACAGAAAATGAAGCCCGACCATTACCTGTTCAGTTTCTTTTCCTTTTCAAAATTAAAATTTAATGCTTAATTTATGTGTTCCTAGGCACTGACCAACTCCAAAATAACTCTAGTAGCTCACAGTTAATTAAATATAATTATTTATAGTAATCCCACAAAAGTGGCATTAATATATATAAATAAATAAATAAAATTTAAAATAAAATAAAATAAAATATGAATCTTATTAAATATAAAAAACATAAGATAAATAAAGAAAAAATGAAAATAAAGAAAAAATGGCAACTCCTGCCAAAATGTATACAAATTCATCCTGTAAGGGGCATCCAGCCAACTTAGCCCAAGCCTTGGAGAACAGCTACTGAATGTCTTTAAATCCCTCTCAAATATCATCAAGGTGGGAGCCATCTGGATCTCCAAGGGCATCTTATTCCTCTGCCAGGTGCCGTGACTGAGAAGCCACATTTCAGAAGTCCCAAAAGAGGACATTATTTAATTGAAGGGCCTCATAGTGAAACAGCCATATCATATGTCAGATCATATCTGTCCCAGACATTAGCACTCATATCACAGTCATTGGTCAATCAGTGCTGTACATAAATGATCTTAACATGTGTTATTTTTTTTTGCAGCTCATGCTTAGAAAAAAGGAAGAATAATGCAGTGAAAATTCATTTAATGCAGCCAAACTGTTTTCATACATATATGGTACAATACAAGATCTGATTTAAATGTAGCTAATGAGCTGATTTCATATTATCTATCTAAATAGGCTCCCAGATAATCCAAGAAGCAGCATATTCATACCAGTGGCATATTTTTAAAAATCAATAGTGTAATATGGAAGTACTAACTCACAAATATGTTTTTTCATTTATTAAGAGTACATAAGTAGGCAAGATCTACTCAAAAGCAATCAATAGGATGTAACTATATTTGACAGTATGCAAAGTAAGTTTGCTTGCTGGTTTATATGTTTTGCTACAAAGCAAAGGGTCCAGCTATCTGAACCAACATTCAGGATTTTCATCTTGGGCAGGACTGTCAAACTCCCAACCCACGGGCCAGATGTGTCATGGGCTGGCCATGACCCTACCTCATGGTGTTGCAAACAAATTTCAAGTATAGATAACTACCCGAGTTAATACAAGACGCCAATGGTGGGATTCAATTTTTTTTTACTACTGGTTCTGTGGGCATGGCTTGGTGGGTGTGGCAAAGGAAGGATACTGTAAAATCTCCAGTCAGAGGTGGTATTTGCAGATTCTCTGAACTACCAGTTCTCCAGAACTTGTCAAAACCTGCTGAATACCACCTCTGCAAGAGGCCCATAAAAACTTTCCTGGGCCAAGACATTACATGCATTTCAGGCTCCCAACCTTGTCGATGTCCACCTAGCTCATTGACAGCACCACAAGAATAAGAAATAATGCAACTCAATGACAGCAATTTCAAAAGAGTTTGCATAAAGGCTAGTAAATTTAGCGGCACTTGGATGGCAGCTGCATGTAGATTTAGTATTGAATTAACATGAAATGAAAATTTCAAGATATTCTGCAGGAAATTATTTACACATCACTCATTAACAATAAAAACATATTTTTTTAATCAGCTCACTCAGCTGAAAATGTATCCTAAGCTGTCACTAAAATGTTGAATTGCTTAAGAAAGTAAGGCAGATTGAACTGTGAGCAGTGATAGCACTAGATGTAATTTGTACTTATTTTTTTCTTTTTTATATAAACACACACATACACAGATAGCAACTCATTCAATCATTTGCTGTTCCCTTTTTCAACATGAAACCCTTCAGATATGCAACTTCTGAAACTCTCAGTCCTAAAGTTAAAGTCCCAAAACATTTGGAAGATACTTGCTGGGAAATGTTTCATTATACTAGTTGCCCATACTCTTATCTAAAGCCCATGTCACACTGCCCAACGGATGCAAAAAGGACACAACGGATGAGCAAAATGTTCCATCCATTGTTATCCGCTCTCAAAAGGGGCAAAAATTTGCATAACTGGAGCGGATAACACGGATACGGGGAGGACACAGGGCGGATGGAAAGTGGATGCGGAACGGAAGCCCAGTGGATGGAAGCAGATGAGAGCGGATGGCGCATCCGCTAGGCTTCCGGGGGAACTCAGCAAAGCGGACGCGGAACGGATACAGCGGATGCAGAGCGGACGCCAAATGGATGAAGCGGATGCACAGCAGAAACCTAGCGGATGCACAGCGGAAGCCGAACGGATGCCTGGCGTTAATTATGCATGCGGGGGGGATGCATTGCATCAGCCCCGCGGATATAACGGAAGCAGCTCAGAAGCAGGTCACCATTCAGAGGAAAGACCTGCTGCCGGACAGATTGGCTGCCTTGCCTGCCCTGCCTGCATGTCTGCCTGCAAGCCTTGCTGCCAGCCTTGCTGTCAGCCTGCCTGCAAGCCTTGCTGCCAGCTGGTCTGCCTGCCAGCCTTGGTGCCTGCCTTCCTGCCAGCCTTGGTTCATGGCTGCCTGCCAGCCTTGGTGCCTGCCTCCCTGCCAGCCTTCCTGCCAGCCTTGGTGCCTGCCTCCCTGCCAGCCTTGGTGCCTGCCTTGGTGCCAGCCTTGCTGCCAGCCTTGCTGCCAGCCTGCCAGCCTGCCTGTAAGCCTTGCTGCCAGCCGGTCTGCCTGCAAGCCTTGCTGCCAGCCGGTCTGCCTGCCAGCCTTGCTGCCTGCCTTCCTGCCAGCCTTTGTTCATGTCTGCCTGCCAGCCTTGGTGCCTGACTGCCTGCCAGCCTTCCTGCCAGCCTTGGTGCCTGCCTCCCTGCCAGCCTTGGTGCCTGCCTTGGTGCCAGCTTTCCTGCCAGCCTTGGTGCCTGCCTTCCTGCCAGCCTTCCTGCCAGCCTTGCTGTCTTCCTGCCTGCCAGCCTTGGTGCCTGCCTGCCTGCAAGCCTTCCTGCCAGCCTTGGTGCCAGCTTTGGTTCATGCCAGCCTCCCTGCCAGCCAGCAATCCCACAACCATGCAGAAGTACAGCAAGCCTCAGCCATCTGCTGCCAACCCTTGCAAGAGGGACAGGGCTACCTTCCCGTCCCCTAGCCCTCACCCTGGTTCTCCTGGGGCTTCTGCAGCACGGGCTCGCTCTTCTGGGGCTGGGGCTTCTGCTGCTTCTGTTTCTGGAGGAGCTGATGAAAAGCACACCAACACCAGCCACCTCCACAGCACCTGGACCCTTCACCCCTGAGACTGAGTGACCAAGAGGAGTGCCAGAGACTCATTTTTGTTTTATAGCTTGTTGTTAATAAAGTCTATTTTTGATTCACACACTTGCTTCATTTCTTTTTTTTAATAAAGTCTTGCTGGAAACTTTTAGAAATGGTTTAAGCTTTTGCATGCTTGTGGGATGGGTAAGGATAGCTTTGGGATGGGTTAGGATACCTGTGGGATGGGTAATAGCTGTGGGATGGGTTAGGATAGCAGTGGGATAGATAAACCTTATCCCCCACGATAAGCGTCATCCCCCACGATGAAGTAGGGCACATCTTGTGTGTCATTGGGCAGGTGATCTGGATCTGGAAAGCCCATGATGAGGTTGCGTTCCAGCTCCTCTTTGAGGTGACTGGCATTGTATACCTGGGCATCTGAAGATGAGCCGTTGCCTGAAGCATCGATGTACATGAACTTGTAGTCAGCATCGACCATGGCGAAGAGGATGATGCTGAAGAAGCCCTTGTAGTTGTGATAAGTGGACCCTGAGTTGGGTGGAGCTTTGCAGGCCACATGCTTCCCATCTATGGCTCCAACGGTGTGTGGGAAGTTCCACTTCTGATACCACTGCTCTGCAACTTTCTTCCAGCCTTCTTCAGTGGAGGGGTACTGGAAGAGCTCCTCCTTGTATTCTTCGATGATGGCCTGCACCACTTCTCTGACCACAATGCTGATGGTGTTGGATGGCAACCTCCAGCCGTACTGCATGCTCCTGTAGGTGGTCCCTGAGGCCAGGTGGTGCAGAGTGAGTGCCACCTTCAGCCCAGGTTCCATGCTGGGCCAGAGGTTGGTGCTCAACCTGGGTGTCAGCCACTGCACAACTTCGTCAAACATGGCTGGAGGCATCCTCATGAAGTTCTGGAATGCACGAGTGTCTTTGCTCCTGAGCTCCACCATCAGCTTGTTGTACAGTCCGTCCTCTGCTCTTCTGGCGAACCATCTTCGGACCCAGACTCTTTTTGGCTGCCTCTTTTTCTTCTCGCAGTAGAGTTCACAGAGCCTGTAGATGGCTTCGCACTGTTGCAGAATGATGGTGGCTGCTGAAAGGACTTTGTTACAATCCACGGTGGACATGACTGGATGCTGTGGAAGAGGAAGAGCCAGATGAAGGCTGCAGAGGTCTGCACCACTGGGCTGCTGTTCTGAAAGTGAGATACAGATGAGTTGCTCCCCCTTTTTATAGGAAATATAGGTTTTCCGCTAGGCATCCTCTAGGCATCCCCTAGGCATCCTCTAGACATCCTTAATATCCGAGATAGGTCCCCTCTGCTAACGTTTTTTCTGTTTTAAACGCTTTGTTTCCGTGCTGCATCCGCTAGGCATCCGTTCTGCATCCGTTCTGCGTCCGTTCCACTTCCGCTTCCCTATGTCCGGGTGGATGGAGTTGCGCTGATGCGTAGCGGATGCCTAGCAGATATAGCGGATGCGTAATGGATGCATAGTGGATGCCTAGCAGATGCGTAGTGGATGCAGAACGGACGAACTGGATATATTTTCCACGCAGTGGAAGGAGCGGATGAAATGTCAGTAAACGGATGCTGGACGGATAGAGAGGAAGCAAAACAGTGGCAGTGAGTACATCGCGTTTTCCAACGGATGGCAAGCTTTTTTGTCCATTTTACATCCTCTTTGCATCCGTTGATTCAGTGTGACATGGGCTTTTAATTCAGTATTAAACAACATAGGCATGTCAAACTTGATTTCATTGAGGGCCAAATCAGGGTTTGACCTTGGAGAGGCAGAGTGGATATGGCCAGGTGGGTGTGGCCAGCTTGATGTCACTTGTGTCAGGGGCACCTGAGGTAGTCTAACCACTCGGCCAGAGAAAATGGGTTCCTGATCTCTGTTTTCAGCTGCAATGGCCTCTTTCCACTCTCTGCCAGCAAAAACAGAGCTTGGGAGGGCCACATGCAGCCCACCCCAGCTCCATTTTTGCTTGGAGAGGCACCATGGGCCAGTCCTTCATTGTTTCCAGGATGGGCCCATGGGCCAGATCTAAGCACCCCATGAGCCAGATCCTGTCCCCAGGCTTTGAGTTTGACACCCCTATGATAACACATCTAAAATATTTTTTTCTTCATCAGGTACAATAAATTTAGGTTAAAGGCCTTAATCTACCTACCATCTGCCTACAATCTAGCAAATTGCAAAGAATGGTGTGCTATACTCCAAACTGTCGTACCATAAACTTCCATAAAAGGGACTTCCTGAAAGAAAGACCATTTTTGTTATAAGAAAACATCAATGTGTTACATGATCACTGAAGAAACTCAGAAAAATCCTAAACACTCAAAAGTAATCTACATGGAGTCAACCATTTAGTTTCTATAGCATTCAACCAGCTTCTTCCATAAGCAAGATATGGGGACAATAACTTTATCCTGTCCTCTATCACAACTCCTTGTTGTGACAATCCACAATCAGCCTTGGGTTCCTGCTAGCTATTCACATATCATCACAGAAATTTAATCAAACACTTTGTGCTAGTTTTGCTGATAAGAAATAGGTGGGAGCAAGGCATAACTTAGTTTTTCATAGGAAATGTTCACAAAAGAAGAGAAAATGGGATCTGGGCTGGCAATAGGTGTGAAATTTTAAACCTCGAGAAGAAGGAGAGGGGGGAACTGGAAAACCAGGTCATAATGGCTGGAAACTATGATAGTTGTAGATAGCTTTGACTGTTGAAGAGGTATGATTTTAGTAAAGAATGATGTGGATTGGCAAACTTGAGTTGGATAAGGAAGGTTTTATAGCAATAGCATTTAGATTTATATACCGCTTCACCGTGCTTTACAGCCCTCTCTAAGCAGTTTACAGAGTCAGCATATTTGTCCCCAACAATCTGGGCCCTCATTTTACCCACCAAGGAAGAATGGAAGGCTGAGTCAACCTTGAGCCTGGTGAAATTTGAACTGCCAAATTGCAGTCAGTTGGTAGACAGCAGAAATAGCCTGCAGTACTGCACTTTAACTACTGCAGTACTTTAGTAGTTAAAGTACTTAACTACTTTAACATGGCTCAGATGGACTGCTGAAGGCTTGTTAGTTGGAGAGTTATGTTCAACAAGGAGCTCAGGAAGATTGACAAAAAGGGAAATAAATTCGGCAGATGGCCCTGGTCAGGATCAAGGTTAATGGAAGACCCGAAATGTTACTTGTCACAGAAAAGTCAGGTGGCAGAAACTAGTCATCTGTATTTATAAGTCCTTCCTTAAGGCTAGGTCACATCAGCCGATGGATGCAAAACGTATGTAAAAAGGACACGGCGGACGAGCAAATTTTCCATCCGTTGTTATCCACTCTCAAAAGTGCCCCAAATTTGCATAAACAGAGTGGACAACAATGGAAAGGAACGGATGTGGGGAGGATATAGCGGGGATGTAAAGTGGACATTCGTAGGAATCCTAGTGGATGAAAGTGGATGGAAGCGGATGACACATCCGCAGGGCTTCCGGGGGAGAACAGCGAAGCAGACGCGCAGTGGAAGGAGCGGATTCAGAGCGGATGCCGAGCGGATACAGCGGATGCATCACGGACGCCTAGCGGATGCCTAGCAGATGCCTAGCAGATGCAAAGCGTTCATTGCGCATGCGGGGAGGATGCATTCCGTCAGCCCCGCGGATATAAAGGGAAGCAGCTCACAAGCAGGTCACCATTTAGAGGAAAGACCTGCTGCCAGACACATCTTTAGCCAACAACCATGGGGAAGAAGAGGAAGCCTGTGCCTACTCCAGCCAGCCCTGGCAAGAAGGACAGGACCACCATCCCACCCCCTGGCGCTGATTCTGCTTCTGCTGGGGCTTCTGCTGCTGGGGCTGACTCTGCTGGTGCTGGTACTTCTGCTGGTGCTTCTCCTGGTGCTGGTGCTTCTGCTGGTGCTGACTCTGCTGCTGGTGCTGCTGGTGCTGCTAGTGCTGCTGGTGCTGCTGGTGCTGGTGCTGGTGCTGGTGCTGGTGCTGGTGCTGGTGGTGTGGTGGACCAGCCCCTAGAACCTCAAAGCCCTGCTGATGAGGGCCCAGAAAACCCTTCCAGAGGGAGGAAGAGGCATTCGCGAGAAAAGGGGGAGAGGAGACAGTACTCCATTGCAGAGGAACATGAGGAGGAAGTGATTGAATGGCTGAGGGAGAACGAGTACCTCTGGAGGAAGGGACACAGGCTCTATCGAGACACCAAGCGGAAGCAGGCGGCTTGGAGAGAGAAGGCAGAGAGCCTGGGCTACACTTTGGATGTCCTCCTGAAATGGTGGAAGCACATGCACACCTGGTACAGGAAGCTGCACCTGAAGAAGTCTGGCCAGGCCGTGGTCAAACTCACCGACCGGGAGACCTATGTGATGGCCAAGCGCAGCTTCTTGGAGGGTGAGATTTGCCACTGAGGAGCAGCCCCTCTGTCAACCATTTCTCTCAGGCAGCCCACAGAAAGCCAGTCCTCTTCTGGTCAAGAGTCAGCTCCTGTGTCCAGGCAGGTATCTTTGGAGCGCCCCGCAATGGAGACCCCCCCAACAGCTGCACTCCCTGTGCCGGAGCACATGGAGGACCCCCTGATGCAGTTGGAGCAAGAAGAGGCCGCTGCCACCAGAGACCAACCCACCCCCACCCCCAGCTCCACCTCCACAGAAAGCAAGCAGAAAGCCAGACCGGAGAGGCAGAGCCACACTGTCCTCTTGGAGATCAGGGACACCATCAAGAGCAGCATAGATCTCCTCTCTCAGCTAGTACACTCCGACATACCATCCCCTAACAAAAAGCCCTTCCTCATCTATGTGCACCAGACCCTCATGGAAATGCCCGAATCCCAGTACCAGGTGATAAAGGAGAGGATCACAGGTCTTCTGCACCACCCTCCAGGCTCAACTGAACCTGCTCTGACCCAGTCCAGGTCTGCTCCTCCACCCCAGATGATGTCACAGCCCTTCCAAGGCTTTCAACAGCCCCTCACCTACCAAGGCTACAGCTACCAGGAGTTCCACCAGCACAGGCAGCCCTTCCCAGTCCAGGCAAAGGTACATCGAACACCACAGGTGCCACCGATGCCTCCGATACCACTGATGCCACAGACACCACAGATGCCACCAATGCCACAGATGCCACCAATGCCACAGATGCCACCCACGCCTCACCTCGCTCACCTGCAGACAAGACAGCCCCACTACACTCCTCCTTCCTCCACCCCACAGCCAAGCCCGGCCTGAGAACATCTGTCATCGGTCTTGGGACTGACACCCCATGTCATGGAGGAAGGGCCTCTCAACATCACGGGACTGAGCCAGCTCTCTGAGAGCTTCCTCCACACACCATCCCCTGTTGTCCTCTCGGGGCCAGGCACCCCAATGGCATCTCAGACCAGCACTCCAGCCACTGCCACCTCCAAAGCACCTGGACCCTTCATCCCTGAGACCATGGGCACACCTCAGAGTGACTGAGAAGAGTGCCAGAGACTAGGTTGCTACCTGTTGACTTTATCTTTGTTTGGGACACTTTACTTGGGTCATTTTGCTTTTACAGTTATTAATAAAGGTTATATTTGCTTCACACACTTGGTTCAGTTCTTTTAGTAAATAAAGTCTTGGTGGAAACTTTTAGAAATGGTTTAAGCCTTTGCATGCTTGTAGGATGGGTAAGAATAGCAGTGGGATGGGCAGGGATACCTGTGGGATGGGTAATAGCTGTGGGATGGGTAAGGATTGCAGTGGGATGGGCAGGGATATCTGTGGGATGGGTAAGGATAGCAGTGGGATAGATAAGCCTCCAGTGCAAGGATAGTGGGACTCTAGGGTCCACCCTCCCAGGTGCCACACCTATGGCCCTTTATTATCAATAACAATTTAATCATTCATCAACACATTTCAACATAAACACAACTCTTTATTAAATGCCCTGTTCATTGTAGGACCACTCAACATACATGGCACAATCTCATCAGTGTGATGAGACAGGCTGAAGGAAGCATCCATTAAGCATCTAGCATCCTGTCTTGCCACTCCACTGCTCTAGCTGGGGAGTTGCACCAGTGTTTCAGGAGGTTGCGCTGCTTCTTCCCTTCACGTGAAGCTCTGTTGGGGCCTTGTACATCCACAGTGTCTATCAGGTTTACTCCTTGCCTCCATTCACCAGGCTCCATGTCCCCATTGCCTTGTTGGAGGTCCACGAGCCGGTTCTGCAAGATTGGGTAGCGGATGCGCATGAGATTGTGCAGGATGCAGCAAGCTTCCACGATCCTCCTCATGGTCTCTGGGCGATGCTGCATGGTGGTGAGAAGTACCTGGAACCTGTTGGCCAGGATGCCAAAGGCATTCTCCACCACCCGCCTTGCCCTGGACAGCCTGTAGTTGAAGATGGGTGAGGCATCTGGAAGTGTAGGGCTTCATGAGGTAGGTTCTGAGGGAGAAGGCACCATCCCCCACGATGAACTAGGGCACATCTTGCGTGTTGTTGGGCAGTGGGTCTGGATCTGGGAAGCCCATGATGAGGTTGCGTTCCAGCCCATCCTTGAGGTCACTGGCATTGTATACCTGGGCATCTGAAGATGAGCCGTTGCCTGAAGCATCGATGTACATGAACTTGTAGTCAGCATCGACCATGGCGAAGAGGATGATGCTGAAGAAGCCCTTGTAGTTGTGATAAGTGGACCCTGAGTTGGGTGGAGCTTTGCAGGCCACATGCTTCCCATCTATGGCTCCAACGGTGTGTGGGAAGTTCCACTTCTGATACCACTGCTCTGCAACTTTCTTCCAGCCTTCTTCAGTGGAGGGGCACTGGAGGAGATCCTCCAGGTATTCTTCGATGATGGCCTGCACCACTTCTCTGACCACAATGCTGATGGTGTTGTGTGGCACCCTCCAAGCATACTGCATGTTCCTGTACGTGGTACTGGAGGCCAGGTGATGAAGAGTCAGTGCCACCTTCAGTCCAGGGTCCAGGCTGGGCTGGAAGTTGGTGTTTGCCTTGGTCAACCTGGGTCTCAGCCGCTCCACAACTTCGTCAAACATGGCCAGTGGCATCCTCATGAAATACTGGAATTCACGAGGGTCTTCGTTCCTCAGCTCCACCATCAGCTTGTCATACAGTCTGTACTCGGCTCTTCTCATGATCCATCTTCAGGCCCACACACTTCTTGGACGCCTCCTTTTCCTTGCGTAGAACAAGTGAAAGAGCCTGAAGAGGGCTTGGCACTGCTGTGGAATGATGGCGGCTTCCAAAAGGAGTGTGCGATGATCCATGGTGGAGATGACTGGATGCTGTGGAAGAGCAAGAGCAAGAGCAAGGATGAAGAGGTCTGCACACCAGGGCTGCTGGACTGAAAGTGAGATCCGGGTGATTTCCTCCCCCTTTTTATAGGCAATATGGGTTTTCCATTAGGTGTCCTTCTGCATCCTTTAGACATCCTCCAGACATCCTAAATACCCGAGATATGTCCCCTATACGAACGCTTTGTCCATTTTAATGCTTTATATGTGAGCTTCATCCGCTTACATTCTTTCTATGTCTGTGCTACTAACATTGCGTGGATGTTCCGTGTCCGTTTCACTTCCTCCCTCTTTCTGTTTTCCGCTGGAGCAGATGCAAGTTGCGCAGATGCGCAGCGGATACTGAGCGAATACAGTGGACGTGTAACAGATGTAGAACGTTTGTTCCCCGTATGTGTAGCAGATGTAGAACGGACGCTGCGGAAAGTTCATCCGCTCAAAAAGTTTTGTGCAGCTCAAAACTTTTTGAGCGGATGAAATCTCAGTAGATGGATGCTGGATGGATATAACGTATGACTCACGCCTGCAGTGAGTACAGAACAGATGCATCACGTTAACCAATGGATGGCAAGCGTTTTTCTCCGTTTTACATCCTCTTTCCATCGTTGGTGCAGTGTGACATGGGCTTTAACTGTAAATTAGGATATATGCAGTCTATGCAAATAGAACAACACATCTATATATATAACCAAATTTATACAGTACCTACCGGTATGTATCCAAGCAAATATAAAAATAATGCTACATAATGGTAAGCGGAGGTGGGAAAGTTTTGAATCACTCAGTAATTTAGACTCTAAAGTTACTGCTTTTATTACAAAATGGGCAGCAGAAAAAGGGAGTAGAGTTATTCAATATTCTGATAGTAAATGATGCTTGCAAAGATTGGCTGGGAAATTATACTCAACATTATCTGTTTGATTAATAAATGTGTAAAAAAAATGTGTATTTTGCACTGAGTTTTGTCAAATCATGAGAAACCACAGCAAAGCAAGTTGCATGTCGTTCTCCTACAAGATACAAACTTTCAAATATAAAGTTCCCTCAAAAATAAATTTCTTTAGTTCTTTGGTCATTTGTTTTGCTGTTTTCTATACCTTTTTCTTTCAAGGAAAACTATCCTGAGATTTCCAAATAGGACCATTAATGGCATTGCAAAACTTTAAATTCAAGTTCATTCTTTCCATTCTACATCAGAACATTCAATAAATTCTTCAGATATGAAGAACTGAATTCTTCAGTATTTGTAAATCAATAAAAGCTTCCTTTCAAAGAATTGGGACATCTTTAATGCAAAAACCCCTCACATTTGACAGTATTTAAAAACGGGCAGTCTTGTTTTTATTGGATAGACAACAGAAATAAGCAAAGAAAGTGCATACAATAAAGTGCATACCAAGGACAGATGTACTGAGGTCAGGCTTGGCTGTGGGGTGGAGGAAGAAGCAGTGTACTGGGGCTGTCTGGTCTGCAGCTGGGTGAGGACTAACGTTGGTGGCATCGGTGGCATGGGTGGCATCGCTGTTGTCAGTGGCATCATTGGCGTGGGTGGCATCGGTGGCATCGGTGGAACCGGTGGCAATGGTATCGCCCGATGACTCTGTGCCTGGAATGGGAAGGGCTGCTGCCTGTGCTGCTGAACCTCCTGGTAGCCGTAGCCCTGGTAGGTGAGAGCCTGTGGAAAGCCTTGGAATGGGAGGGACATCACCTGGGGTGGAGAAGCAGACCTGGACTGGGTGGGAGCAGGTTCCTCTGGGTCTGGAGGGTTGTGAAGCAGCTCAGTGATCCGGTCCTTCACCACCTGGTACTGGGGTTCTGCCATGTCCGTGAGGGTCTGGTTGACATGGTTGAGGAAGGGCTTGCGGTTGGAGGATGAGGAGTCGGTGTGGACCAGCTGAGAGAGGACATCTGTGCTGCTACGGATGGTGTCCCTGATCTCCAGCAGGACAGTGTGGCTCTGCCCCTCCTGTCTGGCTCTCTGCCTTTCTGTGGAGGTGGAGCTGTGGGTGGATGCAGGTAGGGCTGTGGTGGAAGTGCCGTCTCCTTTCTCCCACTGCACCAGGGCGTCCTCCACGTGCTCCACTATGGTTAAAACACCTGTCCATGGGTTTTCCGCCGTGGCACGCTCCACAGAAACCTGCCTGGAGACAGGAACTGACTCTCGGCCGGGAGAGGACTGGCTCTCAGCAGGCTGCTGGAGAGAGAGGGTAGTGAGAGGGGCTGCTGCTGCTGCTCCTCGGTGGTGGATCTCACCCTCCAGGAAGCTGTACCTGGCCATGACATAGGTCTCTCTGTCCATCAGCTTAACTGTGGCCTGGCCAGATTTCTTCAGATGCAGCTTCCCATACCAGGTGTGCATGTGTTTCCACCAGCCGAGGAGCACCTCCGATGTGTAGCCCAGACTCTCCGCCTTCTCTCTCCAAGCAGCCTGCTTCCTTTTGGCATCCCTGTACAGCCAGTGTCCCTTCCGCCACAGGTAGTCATTCTCTCTCAGCCACTCCAGCACCTCATCCTCGTGTTCCTCCTCTATGGAGTGTTGCCTCCTCTCCTGTTCCCGCATATGCCTCTTCCTCCCTTTGCCAGGACCAGATGGGCCCTCATCAGAGGGGCTTCCAGTTTGTAGAGGCTGTTCCTCCACACCACCACCAGCAGCAGCAGCAGGATCATAATCAGCATTAGCATCATTAGCAGCAGCAGCAGCACAAGCAGGACTAGGAGCACGAGCAGGACCAGCAGCACGAGCAGGACCAGGAGCATGAGCAGGACCAGCAGGACAAACAGAACGAGCAAGACCAGGAGCACGAGCAGGATGAGCAAGTCCAGGAGCACAAGCAGGACCAGCAGGACCAGCAGGATGAGGAGCAGCTTCAGCAGAGTAAGCACCAGCAGAAGCACCACCGCCAGAAGCATCAGCATCAGCTCCTCCAGAAGCAGAAGCAGCAGAAGCAGCAGAAGCCCCAGCCGCAGAAGAGCGAGCCCGTGCTGCAGAAGCCCCAGCAGAAGCAGAGTGAGGGCCAGGGGGCGGGAGGGTGGCCCTGTCCCTCTTGCCAGGGCTGGCAGCAGATGGCTGAGGATTCCTCTTTTTCCCCATGTTTGTGGGGTTGCTGGCTGGCAGGGAGGCTGGCAGGAAGGCTGGCAGCCAGGCAGGCACCAAGGCTGGCAGCCAGGCAGGCACCAAGGCTGGCAGGATGGCAGGCAGCAAGGCAGACAGCAAGGCTGGCAGGATGGCAGGCAGCAAGGCAGGCAGAAAGGATGGCAGGATGGCAGGCAGCAAGGCAAGTAGGCAAGGCACTCAATGCGTCTGGCAGCAGGTCTTTCCTCTGAATGGTGACCTGCTTCCGAGCTGCTTCCCTTTATATCCGCAGGGCTGACACAATAAATCCCCCCCACATGTGCAATTAACACCAGGCATCCGCTCTGCATCCGCTTCATCCGCTGTGCATCCGCTCTGCATCCGCTGTATCCGTTCCACGTCTGCTTTGCTGTGCTCCCCCGGAAGCCTTGAGGATGTGCCATCCGCTCCCATCTGCTTCCATCCGCTAGGCTTCCACTCTGCATCCGTTTTCCATCCGCCCTGCGTCCTCCCCCCATCCGTTCCTTTCCGTGTTATCCGCTCTGGTTATGCAAATTTTTGCCCCTTTTGAGAGCGGATAACAACGGATGGAACATTTTTCTTGTCCGCTGTGTCCTTTTTACAAATGTTTTGCATCCATTGGGCAGTGTGACAGGGCCTTTAGGTAAACATTATGACTTTATTAAATAAGCAAAATGAACCAAGTAAAGTGTCTTAAGCAAAGATAAACTTAACAGGTAAACAACTCAGTCTCTGACACTATTCTCAGTCACTCTGAATCATGTCCATGGTCTCAGCTGTTAAGCGGGCAGGGACTGTGGAGGTGGCTGTGGCTTGAGTGCTGGTCTGAGGCACCATTGGGGTGCTTGGGCTCAAGGGTACAACAGGGGATGGTGTGCTCAGGAAGCTATCCAAGAGCTGACTCAGTCCCGTGAGGTTGAGAGGCCCTTCATCAAGGACTTGAGATGTCAGGCCCAATACTGATGACAGATTGTCCCTTGACGGAATTGGCTGTGGTGTGGAGGAAGGAGGAGTGTAATGGGGCTTTCTGGTCTGTAGCTGGGTGAGGAGTGGTGTCTATGGTGTCTGATGAACCTGGGCCTGGATTGGGAAGTTCTGCTTCTGCTGTGGGAAGTCCTGGTAGTCGTAGCCTTGGTAGGTGAGGGGCTGTTGAAAGCCATGGAAGGGCTGTGATGTCACCTGGGGTGGAGAAGCAGACCTGGACCGGGTAGGAGCAGCTTCATCTGGGCCTTGAGGGTTGTGCAGAAGTGCTGTGATCTTCTGCTTCATCACCTGGTACTGGGCCTCGGGCAGGTCCCTCAGGTCTGGCTCATGTTGGTGATGAAGGGCTTCCCGTCCGAGGATGGTATGTCGCTGTGGACCAGCTGAGAGAGAAGTTCTGTGCTGGTCTTCCTTGTGTCCCTGATCTCCAACAGCACACTGTGGTCCTAGCCCTCCAGTGTGCCTCTCTGCCTGCATCTTCTGGAGCTGGGGGTGGGGGTGGGGGTGGGTTGGCCTCTGGTGGATGCTGTTTCTTCCTCCATTTGTGACAGCAGGGCATCATTCTCCATGGGATCCTCCAAGTCTGCTGGCATGGGGAGTGCAGCTGTCAGGGGGGTCTCTGCCATGGGGCCCTCTGAAGACACCTCCGTGGACAGGGTAGCTGGCTCCTGGCTGGAAGAGGACTGGCTGTCTATGGGCTGTCTGAGGGAGAGGGGTCTCAGAGAGGCTGCTCCTCGGTGGCGGATCTCACCCTCCAGGAAGCTGCACTTGGCCATGACGTACATCTCCTGGTCAGTGAGTTTGACAGCGGCCTGCCCGGATTTCTTGAGGTGTAGCTTGCCATACCAGGTGTGCATGTGCTTCCACCATCCTAGGAGTTCTTTTGCAGTGTAGCCCAGGCTCTCTGCCTTGTCTCTCCAAGCTGCCTGCTTCTTCTTGGTGTCCCGATACAGTCTGTGGCCCTTTCTCCAGAGGTACTCGTTCTCCCTCAGCCATTCCAGCACCTTATCCTCATGCTCCTCGGAAATGGTGTACTGTTTCCTCTCTCCCTTCTGCTTCCCTTTGTTAAGCCTGGGTTCCCCAACCAGGGTTAGGTAGACAAGCTAAACAGAATGTGCAGCGTTAGTCAGATAGGCACACAGATAAATGAGTGAGCTAAGCTTGTATGTTTATTAACATACAGTAAAAATAACAGATACGCTTGTGCTATCAAGAATATATTTTATTCCAGTATAAGTTTATAGCATAGTCAAAAACAGTCCAATATTCAGTTACCATATAGTCAGTCCATTCAGGGATATTCAGTTAGCAAAGTCCATGTAGAATATCCTATTGTCAGTTCTCATAAATCAGTCCGTTGTTGTCTCTCCCGTTCGAGCAATGCAGTCTTGCTTCCAAGCAGTAATCAGGGATCATCAAAGCCAGAGAGAGAGAGAGCAAGCTGTAGACTTGCTACTTTTATATGGTTTTCATAACCACACCCACAGTTGCTATTTTACAGTTAAAGCTGCATACACTAACTATGATTCATGGTTATGATTTCACCTAAACCAGTTAGGGTGAACAATGTTATCCCTAACATTCTCCCCTTTTAGGTTACAATAATAACTATGAATCATTTACAACTTTAAATTATATTTTTCGCAACTTTCTTTAAACTTAGTTGCTCCTTGAGCTTTTGTAAATTGATCTGCTATGTTTTCCTCTGACATACAGTATTCCAATCTTATCAGTTCATTCTTCACTGCTTCTCTTACATTCAAATATCTTAGGTCAGTATGTTTTGATCTAGTTTTTACAGCAATACTAGTAGCTAACTTTATAGCTGATTGGTTATCCTCATATACCATAATGGGATCTTTTATAGTTATTCCCATGTCCAACAACAACTGTTTGTAGAAAATCAAATCAGTGCATAATAATGATAGACATGAAAATTCAGCTTCCATTGTAGATAAGCTAATATGCTGTTGTCTGATTGACCTCCATCCTTTCAGTGTCTTACCAAATAATATAGCCATACCAGATGTTGATTTTCTAGTGTTTATATCAGTTGCAAAACTTGCATCTGCATAAGCACTAAGACTCAAATCACCCTTTGGCTCTATATATAATGCATGGTTTATAGTTCCCTTCAGATATCTCAATATTCGTTTTAAAGATTTCCAATGATATTCTTTTGGATCTGAATTAAAACGTGCCAGCTGATTTACACTATAAGCTATATCTGGCCTTGACCAATTGCTTATATATGATAAGCTACCAATCAAAGATTGATATATGGACTTATCAAA
>BLBF01000040.1:14211550-14224849 GCA_015471245.1 Laticauda colubrina
ACAAGCTAAACAGAATGTGCAGCGTTAGTCAGATAGGCACACAGATAAATGAGTGAGCTAAGCTTGTATGTTTATTAACATACAGTAAAAATAACAGATACGCTTGTGCTATCAAGAATATATTTTATTCCAGTATAAGTTTATAGCATAGTCAAAAACAGTCCAATATTCAGTTACCATGTAGTCAGTCCATTCAGGGATATTCAGTTAGCAAAGTCCATGTAGAATATCCTATTGTCAGTTCACATAAATCAGTCCGTTGTTGTCTCTCCCGTTCGAGCAATGCAGTCTTGCTTCCAAGCAGTAATCAGGGATCATCAAAGCCAGAGAGAGAGAGAGCAAGCTGTAGCCTTGCTACTTTTATATGGTTTTCATAACCACACCCACAGTTGCTATTTTAAAGTTAAAGCTGCATACACTAACTATGATTCATGGTTATGATTTCACCTAAACCAGTTAGGGTGAACAATGTTATCCCTAACACCCTTGCCTCTTCCTCCCTCTGGCAGGGGCTTCAGCAGGGCCTTCAGGGGCTTGAGCAGCAGCGCCTTCAGGGGCTTGAGCAGCAGGGCCTTCAGCAGCAGGGTTTTGAGGGCCTTGGGGCTGGTCCACCACAGCAGCAGCAGCAGCTTCAGAGTCAGTGCCAGGGGGTGGGATGCTGGTTCTGGCCTTCTTCACCTTGCCAGGGCTTGAATGAGTAGGCACAGGCTTCCTCTTCTTTCCTGACTAAGGAACCATGGTGTTCCTGCTAGATATATGTGGCAGCACGTCTTTCCCTTGTATGCTGACTGTGTGCGTGCTGCATCCTTTTATATCCACGGAGCTGACATAATTCATACTCCCCGCATGCGCAGTGAATGCTTTGTATCTGATATACATCCGCGCAGCATTCCTTTGTTTCCTATAGGCGTCCATGATGCATCCGCTTCATCCATTATGCATCCGCCCCTTCTGCTATGCATCTGCTTTGAAATTCTCCCTCAGAACCCCTTCGGAGGTGTCATCTGCTTTCATCTGCTAGGCTTTCTATGAACATCCGTTTAACATCCCCGCTACATACTATCCACATCCATTCTTTTCTGTTCTATTCCATTCTGTTTATGCAAATTTTCACCACTTTTTGGAGCGGATGACAATGGATGGAGCCACCCCCCAAATTTTTCTCGTCCGCTGTGTCCTTTATGCATATGTTTTGTGTCCATCGGCCAGTGGGAACGGGCCTTAAGTGGTTTAGAGGACAGAATGAAAGCCATGATTATCACATTTATAAGTGACATGCTTTACCCTACACATCACAAGTTACAATGATCTTGGTAGACTTGGGCCAAATCTAGTAGGTTTCAGGTGACAGAGTCATAGGATTTGGAGGGACCTTAGAGGTCTTCTAGTCCAATCACCTGACCAAGGTAGGAGACCATATTTATTGATTTGATTTGATTTGATTTGATTTGATTTGATTTGATTTGATTTGATTTGATTTGTCAATCGCTTACAAGATACAGGTATAAAAATAAATATAGTTTTGAATACATGAGATAGATACTTATAAGAAAAATAAAAAACAATAGGACAGGGACGGTAGGCATGATTGATGCGCTTATGCATGCCCCCTACAAGCCTCTTAGGAAAGGGGTGAGGTCAATAGTCTAAAGGTAAAGTTTTTGGGGTTTGGGGAAGAAACCACAGAATTAGGTAGATCAGTGGTCCCCAACCTTTTTTGTACCAGGGACCAGTTTCACGCAGAAACACTTTTTCAGGGACTGGCAAAAACAATTCTTCCCCAATAGTAAAGGGCTTCTTAGCTTTAGCTCATATAAAATATATATTTTAATCACAATTATTCATTCTTTGCGGCCCAGTATATAAAATGATCCACGGACCAGTACCGGTCTGGGGCCTGGTGGTTGGGGACCCCTGAGGTAGAGTATTCCAAATATTGACCACTCTGTTGCTGAAGTCATATTTTCTGCAGTCAAGTTTGGTGCAGTTAACCTTGAGTTTGTATCTATTGTGTGTTCTTGTATTGTTATGATTGAAGCTGAAGTATTCATTTGCAGCTAGGACATTGCAATGTATGATTTTATATACTATATTTAGATCGGATGGGGGCGGCATAGTTCTAGGTTTTCTAGGTCTAGAATTTCAAGTCTGGTGGCATAATGTATTCTGCAATGAGTAGAGGAGCAGAGAACTCTTCTTGTGAAATATTTCTGGACTTTTTCAATTGTGTTAATATCAGATACATTATATGGGTTCCAGACTGATGAGGTGTATTCAAGTATAGGTCTAGCAAATGTTTTGTATGCTCTAGTTAATAGTGTGATATTACCAGAGAAGAAGCTATGTAGGATTAGATTAACAATGCCTTTTTGGCTACGTAGTTACAGTGGGTTCTAGGACTTAGATCATTTGAGATGAGTACTCCAAGGTCCTTGACAAAGTTTGGATCCTCAGCAAGATCTTGATTATTTAGCTTGTATTTTTTTTGCCAATAAGTGAGACAGAGCATTTATTTGTTGAGATTTGTAGTTGCCATTTGTTTGACCATTCTGATACATAGTCAAGGTCTTTTTGAAGTGTAGTAGTATTGTCTGTGGTGTTGAATAGCTTTACATCATCAGCGAAGAGAACGCAGTTGCTCTTAATATGATCACAGAGGTCATTTATGTGGAGTATGAAGAGAGTTGGTCCTAAAACACTGCCTTGGGGGACACCAAGACAGTGTTTTATTGCATCCTAGACAAATAGCTGTCCTGTATCTGGGTAGGAAAAATGATATTTATTTTATTTAGGAGATTTATATTGTCGCCTATTTGCACATGGCGAAGTTAAAGTGGCTTACAAGAATATAAAAACATCATATAAAAACAATAAAACTAATAAAAGAGAGAATCATTTATAATAAAATAAAATACATGATAGATGACTGAGACAGAGTTGGCAACTGCATACAGAAGAAGCCTCCAGGAAAATTAGTGGACCACAATATGAACATGAGGAAGCAGTGAGTTTCTGTAGCTACAAAGGCAAAGGCAATATTGGGATGTGTTTAACTGAACATCTGCACCCAAATCATGGAGAACAATATTTACATTCCTCAGTTTAAAAGGAATATGGAAAACTATAGATGGTTCAGAAGAGAGCTGTCAGATTGATAAGGGATCAGGAAAATCAGGTTTTCTAAGAATCACTTTAAGGAATTAGGCATAATGGTTGTAAAAATAAATACCTAAACAACTGATCCTTGGCAAGAGTAGATGGTCCCATTCTCTATTGAAACTGAAAGCAAGAAAGGATCAGGAGGGACTAAAGTTAAAAATAAAGGTTCGGGCTGAGAGATGAGAAGAATTTCCCAGTGGTGTAAAATAATTAAAATCTGCCTTAAAATCTGCCTCCAGCTCATCTTGCTGGAGATTTTTAGATGGGTGGTAGAAAAGCATTCCTGAAATTAATAGCTTTCTACAACAAGCAGGAGGCTGGACTAAGGTAACCTATATGATCCTTTCTAATCAATATATTCCATGTTTCTATGCATCTCTTTATAGGAGAAAGGAGAAGCTATAAAGCAAGACCCAAGAATGGTGGTGCTTCTCTGCTTTCTCCATTCTTTCCTCCCAAATTATTTTTTTTCTCCAATGTACATTTCTCTTAGTTACAGGCTATGTCACACTAAATTCGGATTAACAACTCATGGAACACTTCTGGTCCCTCGATCTTGAGAGACTGTGAGCCCTGTTCAAATTCAAGACTTGATTTCTGGGTTTCTGGTCTGGTAAATCAGGCTGGAAATAGAAATATGAGGCCTCCAGAAAGCAAGTGCTTTCTTTCTCAACCTTAACACTATCCTGTATAAGTGCTCCAAATACCAATGAAATTCAAATAATTTTAGCTCCTGGGTAACACAATTGGAAAGGATCTTGGAAGTATTTTAGTTTAATCCCTTGCTCAAGCAGGAGACCCTGTACAATTTCAGACAAATGACCGTCCAATCTCTTCTTTGAAGTCAAGTCATTCCACTGATTAATTGTTCTATCAGGAAATTTCTCCTTAGTTTCTAGGCTGGTTCTGTTAGATCTCTGTCTATAAATTGACATAAATTACATGATTGTGTGCATTCATTATTGAATGAAAACTGAATTTCAGTTAGTGATTAATTAATGAGAATAACGTATTTTCCCCATCTAAGTTTAAACTGCTTTTTATCAAAAGCAAATCTTCCATTCCTTTTCTTACAATTAAACCAGAAGTAGTGATTAATTGGAGGTAAGCATATCAACAATTTAACTAATAACAATTGATAATGTTAGCAAAAGAAGCCACAAAGAGAACTGGGAAGAGAGGAAAGTGACATTCAATGGAAATAAATTATTCTCTCTAATACATTACTTTATTTAATATATCCATCCAAACTTACTTCTCCAAGACATTTGAGTGCCCAAATGTCAGAAATCCAATGATGCAGGTTGCAACCACTATCATCACAAAAAAAGAAGACATGAAATGGAGAGAAAATTGCTGTCTTCCTATGGTGCTGCCAGCACCGCTCCGTATTAATAGGGAGGGAACCTTGAATTTGAATTTCAAAATGCTTTTAAGGCATGCAATGATAGGATGATTGTTCTATATTGCATTTCATGGGAGAAGAATATGGAGGAAACTTGAAAATAAATCTGTTGCATTCATAAAGCATTCTGCAATCCACTTCTCAGCCTTCCATAAAGCAAGAATTAAGAGCAGAAATGATTTTCTTTTTAATGTAATTTTTCCTCTTAATTTTTTTCCCCACAATTTTCTTGGTGGATAGATTCTAATGAATCTGAAACTCTTCAGAGCTGTGCGAGTAAGAAATTGAGAAAGGGTTTTTTAAAATTTCTTTGGGAAATTGCCTTTTCTCCCTGACTGAGGAATATGAAAATCAAGCTCTTTGTCTTATTGCTGAGAGAAAATATTTCTAATGGTCCATTCAGTTAATCCATCATATATTCACAGAAGTCTCTTTGGGCATCTTAGTCAAGGAATGGCATTTAATCGTGCTCCAAAAATGAACATGAGAAGAGAATGCATAGCCTATGAAGCTGTTATCAAAAGCCTTCTAGATATCTTCTAAATACCTTCCCTGCTACTTTTCCACATAGACCTTATTCAGTATCACAAAGAGGAGGTTTAACACTTCTAATCAGATGAGAAATCCTAGAATATCAACATTGTGAATGAAGGAGCTATTTACATTGCCATCCATCTCACAAAATGTGGCTCACATCAGACAAGGATTTTCTTCCACAGAGAAGAATAGCACTCTTCTAAATGAGAGAGGGAAAGAGAGAAATCTAACAGTGCTGGCCCAATTCAGGCAGTCCTTGATTTATAACTATTTGGTTAGTGACCATTTGAAGTTACAACAGCACTAAAAAAACTGACCTATGAACATTTTTCACACTTAGTACTGTGATGATCCGGGTGTGGCATGAAGGCAATACAGCCAGAGAGCAGGTACGAATCCCTTTGTTTGCTCCAACTTTGGCTCCAATGTCCCGCTTACTCTCCAGCCTGGAGAAAAGCTCTCTCACAAACCTGCAACAGCCTCTGGCTATAGATATTCCAGTCCAAATGCTGTCAGCAGAATGACTGTAATCAATCACTGCAGCAGGGCAAGATAATGAGTCCAATAATTCCAGCAAGATAAGATAAACACACAGAAGCATGGCAATAATTCAAAGTATGGAGGAATGCCAAGAATGCAGGCTAAAACTCTCAACACTAGATGAATTCAGCATTTCTTCCTACAAACACCCCTCCCAACTGTCTCTCCTTTAAACTCCATCCCCATGTGTGCCTTGTGAAGGGAATTGGGGCCCTTTCCTTCCTCATAAGCCATGAAACCCACGTTGCTCTCTTCTGCATTCTTCCCTGCATTTGCTAGGATGAGAAGGGGGTGGGCCTAGGTCTTTATCTGAATCCCCTCTCCCTTGTTCTACCTCTTCCCTGCTCCGCCCAGCCTGCCTTTGCCCTTCCCTAGTTTCCTCCTCAGCCAATGGAGGCCCTCTGCCACTCCCTGTCAGCTGTTCATCTTCCCCCTCAGATTCTGACTCCGATGGGCGGGGGGGGGGGATGACAAGTACTATTGCTGCATCCCCGTGGTCATGTAATCAAAATTCAGAAGTTTGGCAGCTGGCATGTATTTGTGATGGTTGCCGTGTCCTGGGTGAAGTGGCTGATGGATTAAGACATGACCCTGCCTCCCTCCATGTATATCTGCCCCCTTCCTCCCCATCTTTATAAATAGTTTAATTATAAACTGTTATTATGAGTTTTTTTTATTATTCAACATTTTACTGGCTTGTCATGTTTGCAAGCTCCCCAGAGTTGCCTCTAGTGAGATGGACAGCAATCAAATCGAATCAAATGAATAAATTTGGCCATAGGTAAGCCCATATCTCTGAATTTTAACTCCCTCCACAAAGGCTACAAGGTTAACAATATTAACTTCTCCTTCAAGGTTTGTAAGCACAGTGTGTTTATTTATGCAAAACCTAGATCATACGATATTTCATTTCATCCCAGAATGTAATTTACATAATATTAAACGAGAAGTAAGTCAATGTTTTCACACTGTTTCATGTTTCAGCTTTCTTTCTTTTCCTTTTTTTTTAAAGCTTTGCAGCAAAGGTGCAGCTTTAGGAAAGCCCTTTGAAGCCTCTCCAAAAGATATTTCAAGTATTGCCAGTTTTATTGAAACCAAGCTTGTAATCTGCTACTTGAAGATGAGAAAGCCTGATCTTGCTCTGAATCATTCTCACAGGTAAAATAAAATGCCATGATGTATTTTTTTTCTTTCTTTAGAGAAACCATCAACGTTTCATTACATACTTGTAAATGGATGGTCATGTGTATGTGTGTGTGTATGCATGTGTGAAAAGTTGTTCAAAATCATGCATGATCTTGTGATCCTGCAAATGCAGTGCTGTGTTGTCTGCTCTGACTGTCTTTAGGGTAATGCCTAGGAAATGTCAAGTGACTTTTATTCATCTCTAACCAAAATAAAAGTACAGTTCAACTCATTTTCAGACCATCAAGCTCGGTTAAATTACATTTACTACATAAACTACATTTGGTTTATAGATTTTAAAGAAGTGTGGATCAAAACAATGGGAGTAGAACCAATATTGTATATTGAAAGTGCAGGGAAGGCTTTTTGCTAAATTGTACTGTGTCCTAATGGTAAAACATGTCCAGTTGTGTATGCTCAGTTTTGGCTGACAGGCATATTTAAACATTTCAAAGCACACATAAGGCATTCTTGCAAAATGGGGAAAGCAAGCCTCTCAGATTGACCTGAATGAATGTCCTTAAGAGAAGCAAAAGCACTGGTGTAAAATTAAACAAATGAATTTTAAAAAAAATCCTTGAAAGTCCAATTCCAAAAGAGGTTAATAGTCAGAGAAACATACAGACTACCTGTCTATGGAGATTCTCAGGTTCTTCCCCCCCCCTTTCTCTGTCTCTGTCTCTTGTCTCTGTCTCTGTCTCTGTCTCTGTCTCTGTCTCTGTCTATCTCTCTCTCTCTCTCTCTTTCTTTTTTTCTTTCTCCTTTCACTCCCTTCCTCTTTCTTCCTCTTCCTCTCTTCCTTCCTTCCTTTCTTCTTTGAA
This sequence comes from Laticauda colubrina, assembly GCA_015471245.1. NCBI lineage: Eukaryota > Metazoa > Chordata > Lepidosauria > Squamata > Elapidae > Laticauda > Laticauda colubrina. Next base: position 14,219,198 of record BLBF01000040.1, read on the forward strand.
GGCTTCCTGGAGCCTCCTGGCAGCCAAAACAGGGCATGGGGTGGCAGCATCAGATCCTCCTGACCCCATTTAGGGTCTAGAAAGCCTCCCTGGAGCCTCCTGGCATCCAAAATGGGGTGCAGGGGGTGGCATCCCCCCCAAATCCCTGTTTTGGTCCTAGAAAGCCTCCCTGGAGCCTCTTGGGAGGGCGTCTCTGCACACTCACATCCCGCACCCCATTTTTGCTCCCAGGCAGCCTCCCTTTATTTACCTGGGAGCCAGATGGGCTTCGTGGGGACTCCTGGGAGGGATGGGGCAGGGTGGGAGAAGCCAACCAGTCATTGGAACTACTAGTTTGCTGAACTGGACATAAAATTAACATCTGGTTCACCTGAACCAGCCGAACCAACTGAATCCCACCCCTGTGTGCGGCCCTCCTGAGCTCCATTTTCACTGGCAGAGGCACCACGGGCCAATTCCTCACTTTTTCCAGAGTGGGCCCCCAGGCTATATCTAAGAACCACGTGGGCCCGATCCAGCTCACAGGCCTTGAGTTTGACACCCCGGTCTAGAGCATAAGATCTGGGAATTGGTCCCAGATAGCAATAGCGCTTAGACTTATACTGCTTCATATGCTTTACAGCCGCTCTAAGCAGAGAGTCAGCATATTGCCCCCAACAATCTGGGTCCTCATTTTACCCACCTCAGAAGGGCAGAAGGGCGGAAGGCAGAGTCAAACTTGAGCCTAGTGAGGTTCAAATTGCCAAATTGCAAGCAGCTGGTAGTTAGCAGAAGTAGCCTTCAGTACTGCATTCTAACCACTGCGCCAATGCAGCTCTTCAAATTATTGGGAGGCGATTCTGATCTGGCTCCAATGTGAGAGAATGGCTTATCTAAGGCAGTGGAATCTGAAGAACTATCTGTTCTATCTTATTTAATAGAGGAGGCCATGATATTAATTGGTAAAATACCTGAGATTGTTATTAGCTGCTGCCAGCTCTCCTTGACTTTCCTAAAGGATTTTCTATCAGTCTTGTTTGCTTGTTTGGCATATGGCATATCATACATGGCTTTGCAATATATATTAACATTTCCTCAAGAATTAAAAATATGAATGTTAAAAAGATCTATATCAATGTCTAGGCCATTTAGTCATTAAACACAGCATTGTTTATATATTAAAAAAACAGATATTTGACCAATATATGTTCTCAGCTTATAGCCAGTAGACCCTGCAGTGACACTAAGGGGAGAATATTATGCCCCATTTATATAGTAAGTATAGTATAAACTACACACAATAATTTATCTTTCCTTCCTTCCTTCTTCCCTTCCTTCCTTCTTCCCTTCCTTCCTTCTTTCCTTCCTGTTGGGCATATCAAAGAAAGTAATGGCTTATAATTATCCACTATTTCGAAGAATCAGTAGAGGGGCCTCCAAGTATATTTTGAAATAAACTTGATGCTGAAGGTTGAAGCTTAATTGTGCAACTTTGCAACTTCCCATTTTATTTCTTTTTAATTAAAGTCAGATGGGGCATGGAAGAATTTGATCAATGCTTGGATGACCACCTGTGCATTGCAGAACATGCAGTAAGCAGTGGGTTGGATATGGCAAGTTAACCCCCTTCTTGTATTCCTCCAAGAAGAAAATAAATTGAATTCAATTCACCTAAGCTTTCTTGCCTTCCCAGAATGAACCGGCTCTGTAATGAATGATATGCTACAGAGTCTGTCAAAACTTCTCAACACCTCTGGAAGATTTCATGCATGCAAAAAAGCTTTTTAATTTTTCCCCCTACTAACTTTAAGCAATATTTTTTGAAAATAATGTGTTTTGAAGGGGAAGTGATATGATATGGCTGTTTCACCCACTCTAAAGATAGGTCATAAATTAAACTATAGCTAATCATTCCTGTTGACTTTGTCGCAAAATAGTACTCACCCAGATGTCACTTACCTTGGAAAGTAGTTGTGTAGCTAGAACAGAAATTAAAACTCATTTCATTCTCTTATACAAAGAATCTTCCAGAAGACAAATGGCTGCTTTAAGTATGCCACTGTTTCTTAATTACTGGGATAGGAAATATTGTACAAATTACTCAAGTGATATTTTTATTAACTTACTCATAGTTGGATGAGCCACAATTTGGATGATAATACTTGTTATACATTATGTTCATTATGCTGTACAGATATTTGTGGCTCATATTTCACAAGAGGAGAAAAGTCTTTTGTATGCATGAATACAGTTCATGAAGTAATAAAAGTGAGTATTAAAAATCTATAGTCACATGGAAAGTGTGCTTCCAGCCCTATCTGACCCTGATTTTTCCTAATATCTGATATAATCATGGTTATTTTTATATCAAGCAAAATTTCCTTAGCACACTTGCATCCTAAAAAAATATTTATTTTAAACCCAGAATAAATATCATAAGAGCCAAACCAGCAATCTCAGTACTTGGGTGAATATGTCATGGTATATGGAATCTACCTTAGGAAAAAAGGAAGAGATGCTGTCTAGGGATTCATCAGATAGATGGAGAGAGGGACTCCACCATTGCATAGCAGGACAAGGGGGGAAAAATGCAGATAGGATCATTCCTAATTTAGCAGGATATAAAAAGAGACAGCGGGAGATTTGCATGATTGTAATAATGGAATCCTATAATAAAATAGAATTAGCTCTTCTAGTTGTGTTTCCTGTCTGATCTGCATGAGAGGGCTACAGAATGTTAGTAACAGTGCCAACTATGCAATTAATATTGCACACTATCCAATTAATATCATCAGGAATGAACTTGCCAGCATGGTGGTCCATCAATAGTAATACACTGTTAAAAACATCTGGGTTCAGATGAAAGGACAAGGTAAGAGAATGGATCCTTGCTAGGACTCTGCTATAGACCATAAAACCAGTCAGAAGAAGTAAACAAAGATTTATTAAAGTAGATACCTGACAGTGTCTGAAGTATTTACCTGAACTCTCAAAAAAGCATGAAATGGTTGTGATGGCAGACTTCTATTACTTAGACACCTGTTGGGAGACTAATTCTGCCAAACTCAAGATGTTAGATAAATTCTTGACTTGTATGGCTGATATTTTTTTCTTTTCTTTTTATTTAGAAACTAAGAGGTCTCCTACCTTGGATTTAGGATTTAATATCAGGGATAAGTTTAGTGAAGATGTTAAAATAATCTTGATGCAAGTGACCACTAAGTTTCTTGACTCTTGATCAACAGATCAACCAACTCCAACCATGGCTTTTAGAAAGGTCAAATTCTCATAAACTAGAATAAATAGTAAGGAAGTTGCCATGGGAAGAAACCTTTATATGTGCAGTCAATTTGAACTTATTGAATGGGAAATTAAGAATACTGTTATCCCAAATAATATCAGTAAGGAAAAAACAAAAAGAGCCAATATGTTGAATAGATAGCTACCAAGATTTAAAAGATGTTTATTGGAAATGGTAGGAAAGAGTAAAAGAAAGCATCAAGAAAGGGCCTAGCTTGGAGTTTTTGTGCAGCCACAAGCCACATAAGCTTGGCCTCCCTCAAGATCCATTCTCAGAAAAGGAAAGCAGTTTAGTGAGATTCTTCTAACATAGATGGTAGATAATAAAGTTGCGGACTTTAATGATTCATGAGTGTTTCTGATTGCTTCCTTCTGACGGAGTAACAACCAAGAAATTCTACAAAGGTTCACATCATAAATATAGAAATATATCAAGAAGGCAAAGTAAAAAAAATAAGGCAAATAGAGTTTTTCTGATATGGCAACTTAGAAAGGAAGATAAAGGAGGCAGTAGACCTACCATTTGTTCCAAGTGAAAAAATTAGTAGATAACCACAGAAAGTAGCAGCCCCTAACTTCTGTCTGACTTACATTCAAAGCAAACAGAATCCATACATAGATTGGGGACAAACACAAGAGAAAATAAGATAGCAAGGATATGGTAATGAATCTTCTAACCATTTTCAATATCCTCAAATTACCAGCCCTGCTGAAACACGACTTAAGCCCCTGTCACACTGCACCAACGGATGGAAAGAGGCTGTAAAATGGAGAAAAACACTTGCCATCCGTTGGTTAACGCGATGCATCCGTTTTGTACTCACTGCATACGTTTTGCTTCCTCTCTATCCGTCCAGCATCCGTCTATTGACGTTTCATCCGCTCAGAGGGTTTTGAGCTGCTCAAAACTTTTCCACGGAAAATGTATCCAATGCGTCTGTTCTGCATCCGCTAGGCATCCGCTAGGCATCCGCTAGACATCTGTTCTGCATCCATTATGCATCCGCTATATCCGCTAGGCATCCGCTACGCATTCGCGCAACTCAATCCGCTCCAGAGGTAAATGGACACAGGGAGGAAGCGGAACAGACGTGGAACGGATGGAAAACGGATGCAGAACGGATGGAGAAAGGATGAAAGCGGATGCAGCTTGCAAAGAAAGCATTTAAAACAGAAAAAACATTTGCAGAGGGGACCTATCTCAGATATTAAGGATGTCTAGAGGATGCCTAGAGGATGCAAAGGGACACACAGTGGAAAACCTATACTGCCTATAAAAAGGGGGAGCAACTCATCTGGATCTCACTTTCAGACCAGCAGACCAGCTGTGCAGACCTCTGCAGCCTTCATCTGACTCTTGCTCTTCCACAGCATCCAGTCATGTCCACCATGGATCGTAACAAAGTCCTTTTGGCAGCCACCATCGTTCTGCAACAGTGCAAAGCCATCTACAGGCTCTGTGAACTCTACTATGGAAAGAAAAGGAGGCGGCCAAGAAGCGTCTGGGTCCGAAGTTCGATAGGGAGAAGAGCAGAGTATGAACTGTACAACAAGCTGATGGTGGAGTTCAGGAACGAAGACATTCGTGCATTCCAGAACTTCATGAGGATGCCTCCAGCCATGTTTGATGAAGTTGTGGAGCGGCTGACACCCAGGTTGACCAACGAAAACACCAACTTCCGTCCCAGCCTGGAACCTGGGCTCAAGGTGGCACTGACTCTGCACCACCTGGCCTCAGGGACCACCTACAGGAGCATGCAGTATGGCTGGAGGGTGCCACACAACACCATCAGCATTGTGGTCAGAGAAGTAGTGCAGGCCATCATCGAAGAATACATGGAGGAGCTCCTCCAGTGCCCCTCCACTGAACAAGGCTGGAAGAAAGTTGCAGAGCAGTGGTATCAGAGGTGGAACTTCCCCCACACCGTTGGAGCCATAGATGGGAAGCATGTGGCCTGCAAAGCACCAGGCAAGTCAGGGTCCACTTATTTCAACTACAAGGGCTTCTTCAGCATCATCCTCTTCGCCATGGTCGATGCTGACTACACGTTCATGTACATCAATGCTTCAGGCTACGGCTCATGTTCAGATGCCCAGGTATACAACGCGAGTGACCTCAAGGAGGGGCTGGAATGCAACCTCATCGTGGGCTTCCCAGATCCAGACCCACTGTCCAACAACACGCAAGATGGGCCCTACCTCATCGTGGGGGATGACGCCTTCTCCCTCAGAACCTACCTCATGAAGCCCTACACCTCCAGACTCCTCACCCGTGAACAGAGGATCTTCAACTACAGGCTGTCCAGGGCAAGGCGGGTGGTGGAGAACGCCTTTGGCATCCTGGCCAACAGGTTCCAGGTACTTCTCACCACC
>BLBF01000040.1:14225314-14244193 GCA_015471245.1 Laticauda colubrina
CCAAAGGTATCCCTGCCCATCCCACTGCTATCTTAACCCATCCCACAAGCATGCAAAGGCTTAAACCATTTCTAAAAGTTTCCACCAATACTTTATTAAAAAAAAGAAATGAAGCAAGTGTGTGAATCAAAGATAGACTTTATTAACAACAAGCTGTAAAAGAAAAATGACCCAAGTCAAGTGTCCAAATAAAGTCCACAGGTAGCCACCAGCCAGTCTCTGGCACCCTTCTTGGTCACTCGGAGGTGTGCCCAGTGGCAGGGTAGAAGGGTCCAGGTGCTGTGGAGGTGGCTGGTGCTGGAGTGCTTGTCTGAAGCGCCATTGGGGTGCCTGGCCCCGAGAGGACAACAGGTGATGGTGTGTTGAGAAAGCTCAGACCCGGACATCTGGCTCAGACCCGTGATGTTGAGAGCTCCTTCCTCCATGCCATAGGGTGTCAGCCCCAGTACCGAGGACAGATGTACTGAGGCCGGGCTTGGCTGTGGGGTGGAGGAAGGAGCAGTGTAGTGGGGCTGTCTGGTCTGCAGCTGGGTTAGGACTGGCGTTGGTGGCATCGTTGGCATCGGTGGCATCAGTGTCGTGGGTGGCATCATTGGCGTCAGTGGCATCAGTGTCGTGGGTGGCATCGGTGGCATCAGTGGAACCGGTGGCAACGGTGTCATCCGATGACTCTGTGCCTGGAGTGGGAAGGGCTGCTGCCTGTGCTGCTGAACGTCCTGTTAGCTGTAGCCCTGGTAGGTGAGGGCCTGTGGAAAGCCTTGGAATGGGAGGGACATCACCTGGGGTGGAGGAGCAGACCTGGACTGGGTGGGAGCAGGTTCCTCTGGGTCTGGAGGGTTGTGAAGCAGCTCAATGATCCAGTCCTTCACCACCTGGTACTGGGGTTCCGCCATGTCCGTGAGGGTCTGGTTGACATGGGTGAGGAAGGGCTTGCGGTTGGAGGATGAGGAGTCGGTGTGGATCAGCTGAGAGAGGAGATCTATGCTGCTACGGATGGTGTCCCTGATCTCCAGCAGGACAGTGTGGCTCTGGCCCTCTGGTCTGGCTCTCTGCCTTTCTGTGGAGGTGGAGCTGGGGGTGAATGCGGGAAGGGCTGTGGTGGACGTGCCGTCTCCTTTCTCCCACCGCACCAGGGCATCCTCCCTGTGCTCCACCACGGTTAAAACACCTGTCCACGGGTTCTCCGCCGTGGCACACTCCACAGAAACCTGCCTGGAGACAGGAACTGACTCTCGGCCGGGAGAGGACTGGCTCTCAGCAGGCTGCCGGAGAGAGAGGGTAGTGAGAGGGGCTGCTGGTGCTCCTCGGTGGCGGATCTCACCCTCCAGGAAGCTTCACCTGGCCATGACATAGGTCTCTCTGTCTGTCAGCTTAACCGTGGCCTGGACAGATTTCTTGAGGTGCAGCTTCCCGTACCAGGTGTGCATGTGCTTCCACCAGCCGAGGAGCACCTCCGAAGTGTAGCCCAGACTCTCCGCCTTCTCTCTCCAAGCAACATGCTTCCGCTTGGTGTCCCTGTAGAGACGGTGTCCCTTCCACCACAGATAGTCATTCTCTCTCAACCACTACAGCACCTCATCCTCATGTTCCTCCTCAATGGAGTATTGCCTCTCCTCCCATCCCCGCATATGCCTCTTCCTCCCTTTGGCAGGACCAGATGGGCCCTCATCAGAGGGGCTCCCAGGTAGTAGGGACTGCTCCTCCACACCACTAGCAGCAGCAGCACCAGCAGGATCATCATCATCATCATCATCATCATCATCATCATCATCATCATCACCAGCAGGATCATAATCATCAGCAGCAGCACCAGCACCAGCAGCAGAAGCAGCAGGATCATCATCATCATCATCAGCAGCAGCAGCAGCAGGACCTGGATCAGCAGCAGCAGAGTAAGCACCAGCAGCGCCAGCAAGACCAGGAGCACGAGCAGGACCAGGAGGATGAGCAGGACCAGGAGGACGAGCAGGACTAGCAGGACGAGCAAGACCAGGAGCACGAGCAGGATGAGCAAGTCCAGGAGTATGAGGAGGACAAGCAGGACCAGCAGGACGAGGAGCAGCTTCATCAGGGTACGCACCAGCAGAAGCACCACCGCCAGGAGCAGCTTCAGCAGAGTAAGCACGAGCAGAAGCACCACTGCCAGGAGCAGCTTCAGCAGAGTAAGCACGAGCAGAAGCACCACCGCCAGGAGCAGCCTCAGCAGAGTAAGCATGAGCAGAAGCACCACTGCCAGAAGCAGCATCATCAGCTCCTCCAGAAGCAGAAGCAGCAGAAGCCCCAGCAGAAGCAGAGTCAGGGACAGGGGGCGGGAGGGTGGCCCTGTCCCTCTTGCCAGGGATGGCGGCATGTTGCTGCTTTCTCTTCCTCCCCATGGTTGTGGGGTTGCTGGCTGGCAGGCACCAAGGCTGGCAGGAAGGCTGGCAGCAAGGCTGGCAGCAAGGCTGACAGGAAGGCTGGCAGGAAGGCTAGCAGGCAGCCAGGCACCCCGGCTGGCAGGCAGGCAGGCACCAAGGCTGGCAGGCAGACTGGCTGGCAGGGAGGCTGGATGGCAGGCTTGCAGCAAGGCTTGCAGGCAGGGCAGGCAAGGCAGTCAATGCGTCTGGCAGCAGGTCTTTCCTCCGAATGGTGACCTGCTTCCGAGCTGCTTCCCTTTACATCCACGGGGCTTACACAATGCATCCCCCCTGCATGCGCAATTAACGCTCGGCATCCATTAGGCTTCCGCTGTGCATCCGGTCGGCTTCCGCTCTGCATCCGCTTCATCCGCTGTGCATCTGCTGTGCATCCGCTTCATCCATTCTGCGTCTGCTCTGCATCCGCTTCATCCGTTCCACGTCCGCTTTGCTGAGGTCCCCCAGAAGCCTTGCGGATGTTCCATCTGCTCCCATCCGCTTCCATCCCCTAGGCTTCAATTCCGCATCCGCTTTCCATCCGCTCTGCGTCCTCCCCGCGTCCATTCCTTTCCATGTTATCCACTCTGGTTATGCAAATTTTTGCCCCTTTTGAGAGCGGATGACAATGGATGGAACATTTTTCTCGTCCGTTGTGTCCTTTTTACTAACGTTTTGCATCGGTTGGGCAGTGTGACAGGGCCTTTAGAATATTAGTTAGAAGGAACTGGAATTGTTGGATTGTTTTATTGTAAGGTGGATTCATTGTTGACTTGCTAACAACATTTATATTCAGCATTGATCGTTCTATGCTGAGTTGGCCAACAGTAATCAGTGGGATATGTCTGAAACCCCAAGGATCTACCTTAGAATCAAAGTTGTTGTTCAACATTTTTATTAATCCCTGATTAATAAAATTGATGGGCTACTTGTCAAATGTATATGTGGCTGATATAGCATTGAAAGGTCTGGCCGATACCCAGGAAGATAAAGTGAGATTGCTGTATAATCTGAAAGATTGGAAGATTGGAACAAGTGGTTCTTCTTCAAAGGAGAAATCTTTGGAAGGAAAAATGGGAGACACATTCACTATGAGGGAATTCATAGCTCTAAAGTATCACAGAAGTACTTGGTAGTGGTTATTGACAACTATCTGAATATGAGCCAGCAGAATGAGCTTCTAGAATGACTAGCTCAGTTCTGAGCTACATTGGGGAAAGCTTTATATCAAAGTTATCTCCCTCTATTCTGCACAGTTGAGGCCATACCTTAACCCCAGATTTCCAAAAGAATATTGACAGGTTAGAATGAGTTCATAGGACAATGACAAAGATGATTCAAGAACTTGAGGGCAAGCCTAATGACAGAACAGATGAAGAAAATCTGGGATGTTCAATCTGGAGGGGGAAAAATCCCTTCAAAGACTTGGTTTCATTGTTCAGGCATATAAAAGATGCCATAGGATACATCATCAGGAGTTATATTTCACTGCCATAGAAACTAGAAATAATAATGGGTGTAAGTTGCAGCTACCTATATTTAGTTTAAATATAAGGGGGAAAAATTCTGTCAGTAAGATCTATATAAAGAGGCACAGCCTATCTACAGAGGCTGGAAGTTCTTACTCCCTGGAGGTTTTTCAGAAGAGGCTCTCAGATGTTTCTTAAAGATGTTTCATTGGTTTTCTTTCACACTACAGAGGGCTGAATTCGATGGTGCTTGTGGTTCCTTCCAAATTTAGAGTTCTTTGATTTTATTATCCTTATTGAAAATAAATGCAGCTATAAATAGTAGAAAGACAGCAAACTTTGTAGAAAATTGGAGAACATAAGAACTGAAGAAGCTTCATGCAACAGAAGCACAACATTTTCCAAGAAAAAAAAAACCCAAGGAAGTCCAATTGTCTTTTGATAAGTGCCTTTGGAATAAGAACATAAGCAATGTCCATCTAGACCAGGGGTCTTCAAATTTGACAGCTGCAAGAGTTGTGGACTTCAACTCCCAGAATTCCTCCTCCAGTCATGTTATCTCAGGAATTCTGGGAATTGAAGTCCACAAGTCTTAAACTTGCCACATTTGAAGAGCCTTGGTCTAGACCAGCTGCCTATTGTCACATTGGCCAACCAACTGTACCAGGAAGCCCACTCAATTCTCTATAAGCAGTTAAAAGTTGGACAGAACTTTTAAAGCATGTTTCTATGCTTAAAAATCAACAGATGAGAAGGTATGTCAATCAAACTCCTCATTTCCTCTTTTTTCTTGCAAAGCTTCTAATATTGCTCCCTCTTGGCTAGTTTATTTTTCTTCTCCTTGACTAACTTACCTTGCTCCCTCTTGGTTATCTTTCCTTTCAAACAGAGGAGATTGCTCCATATTTCTCTTGGATATTTGTTAAGGCTTTGATGCTCCTCAGAGATAGCTGCATTTTAACCTGATTTTTTAAAATCTTCTTCCTTTGCTTCTTATGGTGAATCCAGAAAGTTGTTGAATACTATAGTTGCAACAACTTCAGGATATCAGGATTGTCAGTATTCCACACTCACATTTAGCCTTGCAGTTCAGGTCACCACAATACAAAAAAGATGTTGAAACTCTGGACAGAGTGCAGAGAAGAGCAACAAAAATTATTAAGGGGCTAAAAGACTAAAACATACCAAGAACAGTTACAGGAATTGAGTATGTCCAGTCTAATGAAAAGAAGGGTTAGGGAGGACATGATAGCACTGTTCCAATATTTGGGGCTACAAACTCAACGGAATTTAGAATAGAATAGAGCTGGAAGGGACCTTGGTGGTCTTCTAGTCCAGCCCCTGCTCAAGCAGAAGAACCTGTACTATTTCAGATAAGTGACTGTCTATTTCTAAAGCACCAGAAGACAAGGCAAGAAACAATGGTTGGAAACTAACCAAGGAGAGAAGCAATCTAGAACTAAGGAGAAATTTCCTAATGGTGAGCAATTAACCAATCGGAAGTTGTGGATGCTCCATCACTGAAGGCTTTCAAAAAGAGACTGGAAAACATTTGTCTGAAATGAAATAAAGTTTCCTGCTCAAGCAGAGGGTTGAACTAGAAGACCTCTGAGATCCCTTCCAATTCTATTATTCTATGTTTGCAAGATGTGTAGAGTAAAAGAGTAAAAAAAAATTATGATGGTAGCTGTAACAGTAGGATCAAAGTTCCCTGTGTGCTATGTACATAGAGAATCAGCAGAATTTCAATTGCATTATCACAGCCACTATCTTATTTTTTTACCATACCTTAAGAATTTCCTGGTAAATATATTGATACATTAAATAACAGACAATCATTTTAAACAAATAAATGCCACACATGTGACTGCTGAACCCAGAAAAGGAATAGAAACATTTTTTTCCGTAAAGTCCAATGAAAGCAACATGGGTTGTTCTCCTCCCTCCAGGCTGTACAGTAAGACAAACAGGAGCATCAAATGAAGACCATTAGCATATATCTTTCCCCAATAAAATTTGGGGGCAAAAACGATCAGATCAAAATATATACTATTGAATGCAGCATTCAAATAGTGGTGGTTTTCTTTGAAAAGACAGCTAACCCTGAGGACATTTGCATTTGAAAATCATGGAGATTTACTTGGCTGGAAAATGAAAATGAGATTTTTTTTTGATTTTTTTAAATGGTTCTTAACCAGATTATGAATACCTACACAACATTAGGAGATAATGTGCAAGAAGATTTTTTAATGTTAGAAGATATTACAAATGTTAGGAAATTGATTTTTTTATTAATCCACTGAGTTAAAAACTGGACAGACTGAAATACCGTGCTATCACTGTAAACCACAATGTGACTAACATCTCTAGTGATATAACAAAATTCCTCTGAACAAAATCAGAGGAATTCTTGAGTAGCTGCACTATAGTGTTTTGCTATATGATACAGTCTGGAATTTTGTAGGCCTATTGATGAGTATTTTGATCCAAAGCCCTTATTCTGAAATTTGACAGATCATTGTATGTATAAATAAAAAATATAGATGCATACACCAGCTTAAGCCCATCTACTTGTTGATGGACAGGGTATGAAGAGAATATTATACAATTATAGCCTATTGCATGGCTGAGAACAACCTACAAGACAAATTGCCAAATTAACTCTATCATTGAGGAGTCCTGAGTGCTCTCTGAGGTTGGTTGTTTTCTTGCATACATTACTCAAACTAGGTAACATCAGTGCTAGTGATGATGTTACTAGCTTGGGTAATGAAACATCTGCAAAAAACAACCAAGCTCAGAGAGCACCAGGATCTCTCATTTCATCCCTGAGCTACAAATATTCTCCTTTATTGATAATTCTATCATTGCTTAACCTATTGTGTTGAGTAACTCACCTTCTGGAAACAGCAATAGAAGCTTGGACCTTTCTTTAAAGAAAACCAAAGATTTAGAATTGGGTTCTTCATGTATAAAAAGAGGAACTGACATACATTCCAGTAATAATGTTAGGAGTTAGCAGTTAAACAAAAAAAGGGTGGAAAGAAGAAAAGTTGGTTCATATTTAAGCCATACATTTGCATTAAGTATAATCTTAAAGTAGGGTGGTGTGATGCTTTTCATTTAAAAATAGAGCTTTCTCCAAAAGCTCTTTGCAACAAAGGCAGAAACATTATTAGATCTCCCTTTTTCCAAACAGCTGCTGCCTCCAGATCTGTTTACAGCTTTAGGTAAAGTGAACAACTTCCTTGAGAGATGAAAAGGATGTTTTTGGTAGCCAATATGGCTCCATTTTCTTTCTATGAAAACTGGATAATAAAGATTGTAGCAGTTCATTGTTGGAAGAAAAGTTTCTACATAACCTGAAGTTGAAATTTTTTGATGAAATATTATTTACAAGTTTTTTATTCCTAAAATATCCAGAGATGCTTTTTCAAAAGGCAACTGTGTTAAGTCGCGTGAAAAAGAGATGCAAGACCAGTGTGACTTTCAGCTCTTTATTTAGTTCCTGAAATCTGTCTGACTGTGGAGCCGCGGCAGCCTCTTTTATACTGGTGGCTCGTGGCCAATGACAGCTCCTTGAATCTCCCGCTGCTCAGGAGGACCAATCACAGTAGTGTTGAAGAACCAATCACAGTGTAGTATTGGTGGACCAATCAGAAAGCGGTATTACAAGTATTCTAATATAGAACACCCCTCCCCACTTGGTTTAGTCCAACCTACGTTACATAGTCACATAAATAGGCAGGGCTTTTATGGTGTCTACTTGACCTGCGCAGCTCAGTTGCGTTGTTGTCTTCAACCGGTTTGAATGGGATTGCTGTTTCTCCCGTCCTTCTCCATGGAACCTCCTGGAAGGTGGAGTCAGCCGTGCAGCTCCCACCTGGCCTATCTGGATTGGTAGAGTCTGCTCGGCTGCTCCCTTCCAGAGTGGCTTCGTGTTGGTTTTCCGCTGCCTGTTCCTTTCTACCAAAGTCATCTCCAGGTAAGTAATTGTGGTTTCTTTCTGGGGCTACTGGTAATGTTGGTTGGCGGGTTGTTGTTAGGGTTTGTTGCAGTGTTTCTTGTGCTAGTGGAGGGTCTCCTCCTCCCCTCTTATTTGTGTTTGAGGGTTCTCCCCCCTCTCTGGTCTGGTTATTATTGTTTTTTAATGTTTGATGTGGTTCTGGCGTGTGTGTGTGTTCTTTTCCTTTGCACCTAGGTTTGTTAGTGTTTATTTCTAGTGTTCGTGATCTCAGTTGATCTATGTGTCTCCTCCAGCTTCTTCCGTCTTCTGTTTCTAGTCTGTATGACCAGGGTCCTGTTATCTGGGTTATTGTTGCCGGTATCCAAAGTGGGTGCCCCGTGAGATTTTTTTGCGTAGACCAGGTCCCCTATTCCGAATGTGCGGTGCTTACTAGAGGAGTCTGCTGGTTTTTCAGGGCTCTAAGTGGGGTGTAATCTATCTAGGTGCAATCTTAATTTTCTGCCCATCAATAGTTCTGCTGGGCTTTTATTCGTTGTGGTGTTAGGTGTGATGTGTTGTATCGTTAGCATTTTGCAGATTTTTTTCTTATATGTCCCCCGTGTCTAGTTTCTCTCTAGTCTCTTTCGTATACTGAACCATGGGTTTCACCTGTCCGTTTGTAGCTGGCTGACCCAGCGCTGTCAAGGCATGCCTTATGCCATGTTTGGTGAGGAACTTTTCAAATGTCAACGCCATGAACTGTGGTCCTTTGTCTGAAACAAACAGATCCAGCAACCCATGTGTTGCGAACAGCTTCCTCAGCTGTCTGATGACAGCTTCTGTTGTTGTGGAGTTCATGATGCTTACCTCCAACCAATTTGAGTAAGCGTCTACTATTATTAAAAATGTGTGCCCTTTTGTCGGCCCTGTGAAATCTATGTGTATTCTTGACCAGGGTTCCCTCGGTGTTTCCCAGTCAAGCACAGGTGTGGCAGGGAGTGTAGGTCTGGATTTTTGGCATTGCTTGCATGTTTCCACCCATCTCCCAATATCCTTATTCATCCCTGGCCACCATACATAACTCCTGGCCAGGGATATCATTCTTCATTCAGGGATATCTTCATTCAAGATATACAGTACTTGTTCTTGGAGTATTTCCAGTATGACTACCCAATCCCCCCATAGTATACAACCTTTTAAAATTGAGAGTTCCATCTGTCTGTTTCAGAACGGTTTAAAAGTCTCATCCATCTCGTTTTCTGGCCACCCTTTTCCTAAGCAATTTAAAATCCACACCATCTTTTTGTCTCTTGTGGTTTCTTTCATGATGTCCGCTGTGGTTATGGGTAGGTTTGGTAGTGTCTCAATTTGTAGCGTGGATGTGGTTGGTGCCGGGTCACTTCCCAGTTCAGGCAAGGGAGAACAGCTCAGGCCATCAGCATGTCATATGTCCTTCCCTGGCCGGTGGATTAATTTATAACTGTATGCGGCAAGGAACTCGGACCACCTCATCATTCATGGTGACAGTATGTTTGGGCTGGCCTTGTTTCCTGCAAGTATTCCCAAGAGTGGCTTGTAATCTGTAATTAGTAAGAAAGTCCTGTCATAGAGGTATTCATGGAATCGCTTGACTCCAGTTATCGCTGTTAACGCCTCTCTGTCCAATTGGCTGTAGTTCCTCTCTGCTTTAGATAGTGTTTTAGAATAGAACGCGATTGGCGCTTCTCTCCCATCTGGTAGTGTGTGGCTGAGTACAGCTCCAATGACGAACGGTGATTTGTCACAGGAGACTGTCAGTGGCAGGGTTTCGCTGTATTGAATTAACACAGATTCAGATGTTAGCAAGTCTTTTATTTCCTGGAACGCAGCTTCTTCTCGTCGCCCCCAGGTCCAGGTAGCTGTCTTATCCAGCAATCTGTGTAATGGTTCCCTTTTGTTGCCTTCTGTGGCAGAAAGACATTATAGAAGTTAATGAGTCCCAAAAATGCTTGCAGGTCTGTTTTATTTTTGGGTCTGGGAGCTTCTTTTATTGCTTTGATTTTCTGTTCTGTGGGGTGGATTCCTTCTTTATCTATTAGGTACCCCAGGAATTCAACTTTAGGGATGGCTAGCTGGCATTTTTCTTTTTTTACTTTGAGTCCCACTTCTTGAAATCTTTGTAAGACTTCCCTGAGGTGGCTTTCCAGTTGGTTCTTGTCACTAGCTGATAACAGCACGTCATCGAAGTATGGAACCACCCCTTTTATTCCTTGTAATAGGTGCTCCATCAAGCTTTGGAACACCCCTGGGGCCACGCTGCCTCCAAATTGCAGTCTTTTGCATCTGAATGCCCCCCTGTGAGTCACAATTGTTTGTGCCTCCACTGTTTTGGGGTCAACTGGCAATTGCTGGTATGCTTGTGCAAGGTCGAGCTTCGTGAAAAACTTTCCTCTCCCCAATGAATGTAACAGATGTTGTACCACTGGAACAGGGTATGCACTTTGTTGTAGCACATGGTTAAGGGTGGCCTTATAGTCTCTGCAGATGCTCATGGACCCATCTGGTTTAATCGGAGTCACAGTTGGGGTTTCCCACCTTGCGTGGTCTATTTGTTCCAATACCCCCTGTGCAATGAGTTTATCCAATTTCTCATCAATCTTCGGTTTTAATGCGAAAGGGACTCACTTTGCCTTTAACCTGATTGGGGCTATGTTTGGGTTCAAATTAAATGAGATAGGGGACCCTCGGTACTTGCCTAGTTTACCATCGAACACGTCCTGGAAATCCCTCATCAGGCTCTCCTCCCAGTCTGTTTTGGTGACGCTATTGATTTTGGTCACTTCGATTCCCAGGGGTGTGAGCCATTCGAGTCCCAATAGGCTTGGGCAGTCCCGGTCTACTATTGTTAATGGAAGAACTGCTGTGTGCTTTCTGAAGTTAACTTGGAAATGTCCGAGTCCGACTACGGGGATCCTGTTCCCTTGGTAGTTCTTCAGGGTCAGTTTTTGGCTCTCTAGTTCCTTTCTTCGTATGCTTGTTATCAGTCTTTTAAGTGTGTTCCATGATACCATAGACAGGTATGAGCCAGAGTCCACCTCCATCTTGCATTGTTGGCCTTCCATGTTTCTTTGCACATGTACCTTTCGGGCATCAGTTGTGCTTGAATGCCCAATGGTTATCATTTGGTATGTCTCTTCCTTCTGGTAACTTTTGTTGAGCCATTTGCTTCTGTTTTCTCGGCTCCAATGGCTCCCTGCCTGTCTTTCTCTCGTTCTGGGGGGACTGCTGTCTCTTCATCTGGGGCTGTAGCTCTTTCGGTTCCAGCAGACCCTTGCTATATGTCCCCGTCTCTCGCAGTGCCGGCAAACCATATTGAGGAAATGGCACTTGGAACGGGAGTGGTCTCCTCCGCACCCAGCACACTGGAACCCCGACTTACATTCTCTCCTCTCCCATCTGTTTCGTTCCAATTGGAGTCTGTGTATTTCTTCTTCCTCGTCGTCGGTCTCAGATAAGGACTCGATGTCCTCATGGTGCGTGGTGGTGGTGTTGGTCTTGTGGGTGCCCTCTGGTTTCTTCTCCTGGGGTTGGCTTGTCTCTGCCAGTGTTTCCTCGGTTTCCATATTCATTAGCCGCATGGTGGCTGCTGATTTTTTCACGGCTTCAGCTGCAGTGGCCTCAGTGATGGCCTCAATGACTGTGATGTTTGGTTGGGTCAGCAGTCGGCTCTGCCAGGTGAGGTCTCTTAGTCCTAGGACCACGTGGTCTCTCATGACTTCATCCATGTTGAGAAACTCACATGCCCCTCCAATGTCCCTTAGAGCCACTACAAAATCCCTGATGCTTTCACCTTCTTTCTGGTCCCATTTATAGAATTCATGTCTCCGGATAAGGCTGGAGATGGTCGGCACATAATGGGCCCTCAGTATTCTGTCCAAATCTGGCCAGGCCATTTGCTTAATATCTTCAGGTTTAACCAATGCCTTAGCCATCTTGAACACTGTGGTCCCACAGTGTGTCAGGAACATGGCTCTCTTCCTGTTGTCTGAGATCCTCTGTAACTCATTGCTCTCGAGGAACATGAGGAATCTGTCGATGTATGATTCCCAGTCCTCTGTCGCTGAGTTGAATGGTGCGGGTGGTGAGTTGCTGCCAGCCATTTTGTCTTTGCTCAGTTCTCGTTGCCACATGCTCAACTGGTCTCCTTTGTCTCAGAATCCCACCCTCATCGCCAGTGTTAAGTTGCGGGAAAAAGAGATGTGAGACCAGTGTGACTTTCAGTTCTTTATTTAGTTCCTGAAATCTGTCTGATTGTGGAGCCGCAGCAGCCTCTTTTTTAGCAGCTGCTCGCAGCTCGTGGCCAATAACGGATCATTGAATCTGCCACCACTCAGGCAGATCAATCACAGGTGGCCATTGCAAACCAATCACAGTAGCATTGAAGAACCAATCACAGTGTAGTATTGGTGGACCAACCAGGAAGCGGTATTACAAGTATGCTAATATAGAACAAATTGGACTTTCTTTGTTTTTATTTGAAGATGTTTTGCTTCTTAGAGGAGAAGAGAAACGTCTTCAAG
The DNA here is from genome assembly GCA_015471245.1 of Laticauda colubrina. Classification (NCBI taxonomy): domain Eukaryota; kingdom Metazoa; phylum Chordata; class Lepidosauria; order Squamata; family Elapidae; genus Laticauda; species Laticauda colubrina. The sequence goes on from BLBF01000040.1 coordinate 14,237,682, forward strand.
GAAAAAAACAAAGAAAGTCCAGTTGCCTTTTAAAAAAGCACCTTTAGTACAACCACCATCTGGATGACTGAGAATCTTCATAGATGGCCTAAAATAAAATTCATCTTTGTAAATATACTTTAGAAAATAGCAGACATCACCTCCAACTTTACTCCCTCATAGAAGCAAACTTCCCACAACTCAAAATGCCCTCTCCCTAATAATTACCTACATTACATGATTTGTCACTGAGACCCAGAGAAACAACTCTGAAAAAGATCTTACAATCCTAGTAAATATATACAGGAGGAAGCTTTTTTAAAAAATTAGAGGTGACAAATCTTGGGTATGTATAATGCACCTCTTTTATTATTATTAACCTGGCTTCCACACATCTGAGCCTATCTGATTTAAATTCTGAGCCCAGAAATTAAATACTAAACATGGATCTAAAGGAACTCACTCAGGTTGTCTTATCAGTAAATCACTTGAAGTTCTACCAATATATTCAGTCTACAACCTACCTGGTTTCAAATAATAGCTAATCTGAAAGGCAATTTTCAACTGAAAATCAACACAACCAAAAAGTCCATTGCTCTTTCCAACTTCTAAACCATTTAGATTAAGGACTAACACAAACTGATATTACTTAGTTGAGCAATGAAATGTTTGCAAGCAAACCACCATGCTCAGAGAGCACCAAGAAGCTCAGAAATCTAAACCACTCTCCCATTTTCCAGCCAGCCTCACTTTGTGTTGATAACGAAAATAAGAACTATTGGGAGCTTACAGCAAATTGTGATGTTTGGATGGGAAGTACTGGACATTTCACCAAAACAAACAGAGTTTCTTTCAAAAATGTATTTTGCTTAGTGTTCTCTTCTCTACCCTGTGTTGCCTCTGTAGATCTTATACTTCAACTCTTAGAAATTGGTAATCATGGGATCCAAAATATCTAGTGAGCAACAGCATTGGGAAAATAAAACATTTTTATGAAATAGCCATACATGGAATATTCCCATAACCACCTCTAGCAAACATTATAATTCCAGAATAGAAAGTTTATAGAGATTTCCAGTCATCTCGATCAGTGGTGGGATTCAAAAATTTTTTACTATCGATTCTGTGGGCGTGGCTTGGTGGGCATGGTGGCTTGGTGGGCATGGCAGAGGAAGGATACTGTAAAATCCCACTCCCTCCCCACTCCAGGGGAAGGTGACTGCAAAATCCCATTCCCTCCCCACCCCACCCCACTAACCTGCTTTCTAACTCCATTCTCCTGTACAGGGCAACAAAAAAAGACCCAGCTGATCATCTGGGACTCAGGAGGCAGAGAATAGATGGGGGTGGGGCCAGTCAGAGGTGGTATTTACCAGTTCTCCGAACTACTCAAAATTTCTGCTACAAAATCTCCAGAACTGGTCAGAACCTGCTGAATACCATCTCTGATCTAGGTCATGGTTTCCCAAAGGTACTTTTTCAAAAAGCAACTGGACATTTCACTTCTTATCCAAGGAGCTTCTTCAGTCAGAACTAAAGTTAATATTTTCCAGGATAGAATGTTAACTTAAATGAAGCATTTTTTATCAGTAGACATGCATTCTTCTCATGCCTACTTCTGACCTTAAGTTGCCTTTGAGACATTTAATTCCTTCTTGTGTCATATTTATGTGAACATCTGATTCTTGTTAATAAAAGGAGAAGGGAAGCATTTTTAATATGAATGGATAGTTGGCCCACTGAAGATTTCATAGTCCATTTTAAGCTGACTGAAGCAAAAATCACCTTAAAATGGTCTCCAGCTCTTGCTTGGTTGACTGGGCTAGAGACAAAATTAAAACTTAGGATCTGGGGGAAATAATCTATTGATATTCTCTATTAATGCGAAGAATAAAAATGGAAAGATCTTCATCAATCACAAGGGACTTTTAACAAGCTAGGACATATGGGATAGATATCCAAAATTATGCATGTATTATGTCAACATTCATAATTATAAATTCATCAATATAAGCTCTCCATATTTTCAGCATTTCCATGTGAATAAGAGATTGAAATCATTCTCTTTTGATTCCTAATTACAAATCTGATACTAAATATAATAATGAATTTGTCACTGGACAAATTCATTATTTTATTTAGGATCAGATCTGCAGGTCGGCATTGCATACCACCCAGAGGCTACCACACGGGGACAAATCATGCATTGTAAAGATCACTTGGAGGTGGGAGATACTTCTAATGTAATCTACAGGATCTCCTGCATGGATTGCTATGTGAATATGTAGGACAGATGGGGAGGAAGCTAACTTTCAGATTGCAAAAACATGAGTGAGCAGTCAGATGAGGAAACCCAAACTCACTGGGTCACCTCACATTGCAATGAGTAAACCTACATTCAGTTTCATGACTACTAAAATTGTTGGCTGAGCAGGGACAAAAATAGCCAGGGAACAATTGAAATAGATGGGAAACAATCCATGGGAAATGGATTCCTCCTCAGTCAACAGGAGTGTTGATTTACCACCAACTTATCAGATGCTTAGGAGCCGAGGACTTGGCAGCAGAAAACAACAGCCAATGAACTAGGAACTAGCAATCAATACCCCAATCAACAACAAAAAAGCCACACAAAACCAGGCACTACATAAATACTACACATCGAATAGCCCAAAGCACATATTCGAGTGAGAGAAAAGTTTCCTAAGGATGGACTCCCACACAAATTCGAAAGTTTGGAAGTCTGAACCTCTGGTCCTGGTGATCAACCCAGATTGGATCTGGCAATATTATCCTGGGACTTGTATGTTTGCCTTCGTTCATCAGTATCAGGTAAAAATGTGCAGAGATCAACAAACTTTCATAAATAAGTATAAAGATCAGAAGTTCATTTGCAAAGCTTTTTCATTTCGTTCATGTATTAACCTGCTAGTTAGCACATGACCTGTGATGAGATCCAGGCATGTGCAAACTAACCTCTGAAAGAAGTACAAGTCTGAGAAATGAAAGCACACTTACATCAGACAAATGATATGTCTGCATCAATCGACATTTTTTTCCACAAAGAAAGCATAGATTCATTTCATGTTCACATTACAAAGTTGTCCTAGCAAGAAAAGCAAAGGAAAGACTGGTGGTTGAATACATTGAAGCATCAGGTGGGTGGAAGATCAGCAATAATTTTTCTCTCAATGACAAACAAATTACTGGAAGTCCTTGAAATTACACATGCTAAGAGTTGTGTGTGCTATTCAGCTTCCTTCAGACATTATCCCATGTCATTGTAGCTGTGCTTTTAAAGTTGTAGCAATGTTTCAGCAGAATCTCATCTGCCATCATCAGGCTTCTGTATGGATGTGGGTCTGGGTCTCACAGCCGTTGATTTTAAATTTGAGGCTAGCCTATCCTGATTGGTTGGGAGTCTTGGTCTGTGTTTATTGGACTTGGAATTTGTTTGATTGGTGTTTCTGGTTTCTTCTGTCTGTTTTGTGGCTTTGATTGGCTGGCAACACTCTGTTCTTGTGTTGGAGGCTTTCAGTGCAGCTTGGCTTTGTGTGAAAGGACGGCTGTTATCTATTAGGAAGCTAGGTTTCACCTGGGTGTTGGTGGGGGGGTGTTTGAGCTGGAGGCATCAGAGGGAGTCTGTTTGTGCTCAGGTGTTTGCCTGGCTTGTGGTGTGGAGATCTTTCTATTTGAGAGTGCAGGCTTCCAAATGATTGACAGCCTGCTGGAATCATCTCTTCTATTCATGCTTTCAGGTCTTTTTTCAATCTCTATGGCTTCTCTGATTATTCTGTGGCTGGGGTTTTACATAGTGGCTAGGGTTTTAGTGGCATTGAAGTTGATGTTGTGACTTGTGGTTTTCATGTGTTGGACTAGTGAGGAGGTGTGTTCCAGCTTTTTTACTGCATTTTTGTGTTCATCCAGGCGGGTACTTATTCTTCTATTGGTCTGTCCAATGTATGTGGCCAGGCATGATGCACAGGGAACTTCGTATATGCCTTGGTTTTCTAGGTCAGTTTTGTCTTTGGGATTTCTAAGAATGGCTGCTATTTTTTTGTCTGTTTTGAAGGCAGTCTTGATGTGATGCCTGTATAGTATCTTACTGATTTTATCTGTAGTACCTCTTATGTACGGCAGGATAGCTGTTCCATAGGTCTGTTGATCTTCTAGGTCTCTGTTATGTCTTGGTGTGTTTTTGTGGATAAAGCTGGTGATTCTGTTTTTGTGGAAGCCGTTGGCTGTCAATATTTTAGTCAGGGTGCATAGTTCAGTCTTTATATGAGTCTTGTCTGCCAGGCGTTTGGTTCTGGTAATTAGTGTTTTCGCCACGGAATTTATCTGTGCTGGGTAGTGGTGGGATTGGGCGTTGAGGTAGCAGTTGGTGTGTGTTTTCTTCTGGTATATGGTGTGTCCCAGTGTGCCATCTGTTCTTTTGTAGATTAGTACATCTAGGAATGGTAGTTGTTTGTTTATTTCCGTTTCCATGGTGAACTTGATTTTGGGGTGTGTGCTGTTTAGGTGTGTTAGGAAATTGTTTAGGTTTTCTTTTCCATGGGGCCAAATCACAAATGTGTCATCGATGTATCTTAGCCATAGTTTAGGTTTGTGGGTGGCATTAGCCAGGGCTCTGGATTCGAATTCTTCCATGAACAGGTTTGCAATGACGGGTGACAGTGGTGATCCCATAGGGGCTCCTTCAATTTGCTTGTATCTTTGTCCTTTGTATATGAAATATGTGTTGGTTAGGCAATGTTCTGTTAGTTCCATGAGGTCTTTAGCTGGTTGGTATTTATTTTTGATGATTTCAAGAGTTTCTTTTATCGGGACTTGAGTGAATTGTGAAACCACATCAAAACTTACAAGCAGATCTTCTTGTTCCACGTGTAAATCTTTGATCATTTCTAAGAAGTGGTATGAGTTTTGTACATATGAAGCTGCGGTTTCAGCATGGGGCTGTAGTTGTTTTGCTAAGTGTTTAGCTAGGTTTTGTAATGGTGCTCCTTTGGAGCTGACTATGGGTCTGAGAGGTATGCCTTCTTTGTGTATTTTTGGGAGGCTGTATAATTTGGGGCATCTAGAAGATTTTTCTCTTGGGATGATCGTCTGTTGGATTTCTTTGCTTATGTGGCTGGTTATAATTTTCTTCTTGGTTAATTTTTTCAGATATGTGGTTGGGTCTGTGTTTATAGGTTTGTATGTGGAGTCTTGGAGTAGGTCTGTCAATTTTGTTTCATAGTCTTTTCTATCCATTACTACTGTGGCATTCCCTTTGTCTGCTGGGAGTATTATTATGCTGTTATCATTTTTCAGAGTTTGTAGTGCTCTGAATTCATCTTTTTGCAAATTATTTTTTGGTGGTTTCGTTGTGCATAAGATGTTAGTAACCTGGTGTCTTATTCTGTCAGCTTCATCTGTATTTAATTTGGTTAGGCTGGATTCTACTGCACATATGATGGTTTCTATGGGGATTTTTTTGGGTGCTATGGAATAATTGAATCCTTTGGTTAGGACATCTGTTTCTGTTTTGGTGAGTTCTCTGTTGGAAATGTTATATACTAATTGTTTCAGGTGTTGTTGTGAGTTGTTGTGGGTTTTCTTGTCATGTTCTAATTTCTTTAATTTCTTTTAAGAGTTTTTCATTTTTGTAAGTGGTTTCAGTTTCAGCTCTCCAAGTTGTCAGTTGTTTTATCTTATTCCAAAGTAGAGGGTGGATTTTGCTGCTCAGTTCCAGGTGTAGTGCTAGCAAATCTTTGTTTAACTGATCCAATTGGAATCTTTTACTGTGAACTTCATTCCTGAGTAAAGCCAATTCTGTTCTTTTCAGGATACGTTTGGTAGCTGCTGTGCTGTGATGAAATGTTAATTTGAAGCAGGTTGGTGTTGCATTGTTGTCTCTGCAGCTGCATAGGAATTTCAGGTCACATAATATTCCTGCTCTTTTAACTTCTAGCTTCTCATAGCTTTTGATCTGGCTGTTTATTTCCTCCCCATAGAGGTCAGATATTTGTTTTTTTAAGTTTTCGCGGGTACTTACATGTGTGCTGTTCATCTTCCTTTGGGTATTATCCCACATCATTGTAGTGCTTTTAAAGTTGTAGCAACGTTTCAGCAGAATCTCATCTGCCATCATCAGGCTTCTGTAAGGCTCCAATACAGGAACAGAGTGTTGCCAGCCAATCAAAACCACAAAACAGAAAGAAGAAACCAGAAACACCAATCAAACAAACTCCAAGTCCAATAAACACAGACCAAGACTCCCAACCAATCAGGATAGGCTAGCCTCAAATTTAAAACCAACGGCTGTGAGACCCTGACCCACATACAAACTCCATACAGAAGCCTGATGATGGCAGATGAGATTCTGCTGAAATGTTGCTACAACTTTAAAAGCACTACAATGACGTGGGATAATACCTAAAGGAAAATGAACAGCACACATGTAAGTACCCGCAAAAACTTAAAAAAACAAATATATATATGAGTTATATATATATATATATATATATATATATATATATATATATATATAT
>BLBF01000040.1:14244203-14260637 GCA_015471245.1 Laticauda colubrina
TATATATATATATATATATATATATATATATATATATATATATATATGAGTTATATATAATATATAAGAGTTTTCTTCAGCTTATAACCATTTTGTTTAAGACCATTCAAAATTACAAGGCACTGAAAAAAGTGACTTATTGCATTTGTGACTGTGATAGCATCCCCATGGTCACATGATCAAAATCTGATTGCTTGGCAACAAGCACATATTTATGATGGTTGCAGCATTCCAGGGTCTTCTGATCACCATTTGTGACCAGCCAGCTCCCAACAAGCAAAGTCAATGGGGGAATGCTAGATTCTTTTACATGATTCCCTTAACTGCAGCGATTCTTGGTTTTAAAAAAGGTCACAAAATCAAGTACAGCTCACAATAACCTCACACTTAGCAACAGAATTTCTGGTCCCAATTGTGGTTTTAAATTGAGGACTACTTGTACAATGGACATGTAAGAAGATGAAATACAGTTTGTTTGTTTTTAAGTGAACTCTGGACAGAAGGTTTCATAGTGTGTGCAATTATATATGTGAGTAGCAATAGCAATAGCACTTGGACTTATTTACCACTTCACAGTGCTTTACAGCCCTCTCTAAACAGTTTTATAGACTCCGCATATTTTCCCCAACAATCTGGGTCCTCATTTTACCGAAGGATGGCAGAGTCAACCTTGAGATGGTGGGAATCGAACTGCTGGCAGCCAACCGTCAGCAGAACTAGCCTGTAGTACTTCATTCTAACCACTGCACTACCCCAGCTCTTTTTTTTTTTTTTTTAAGTTTTTATTAATTTTCTACAAACAGACAAACATACAAAACATTAAAAACATCTACTCTCATATATACTTCCGGTGTATCGGTTGGTTCATCAGTTTTGTGCATTCATTTTATAGTGTCAATTACAATTATATTGCATAACCACTCATATTGTCAATCCATATTCTAATATTACTAAAAAAAAATAAAAATAAAAAAATCTTTTTCTGACTATACCTTTAATCATTCATGCTTTGCGAGATAACAATACTTCAAACAGTTTATTCTATAATTTATCATATAATCATAACAAATCAATCCTAAAAACTCTTCATATATATAATATTAATGCTCTATTATTGTATTTTATCATCTAACCATTGATAAAAAAACCCCAAATTGCATAAAATTGTTTATCTTCTTGTTCTCTAATTTCAAATGTCAATCTACTCATCTCAGCACATTCCAATATTTTCTCAATAATTTCTTCCTGCAATGGCATTTTCTCATTCTTCCAGTTTTTAGCAAATACAATCCTAGCCGCTGTTAGTACATTTACAATCAAATATTTCAAGTCTTTATTATATATATCAGGTAAAATTCCCAATAAAAAGATCTCTGGTTTCAAGTCTATGTGTTTCTTTGTCATTTTTTCCAACACTACCCCAGCTCTTGATGCATTGGTGGCAGAATAAATGGGGGCTCCAACTTCATCCCTTGCCTAAGACTTCAGAAGGACCAATCCAAGCACATAGGTAGGCCAGAATATGTAGCACTCATACTCAGACTCAGAATTACAATAACGGCTTTCCAGAAACCTCCACTCCAACAAATAACTGAGACAGATATCCTCTTCAAGGTTCTTTTTATTAGAGTAGTAAACTGGCACATCTGGGAAATCCTGAATCTGAAAGTTCTGGGTTTCCTTGCAATAAGTACAAATTTACAAATCCACTCCCTGCACCTGTCATTACATCACATGCCCCAATCCCCATCTGTCCCAATTTGAGATGTCCTCTCAACCAGGTGCAGAAATAACATGACCTTGACTTAGAAGAAAAATGCTATTATAACTATCCACATACACTCCAAGAAATTTCCCCCTCCCATTTTCCCAGGTTCAAGAATGTGGCAGTGTGGAAGCATCTGGTGCTAATGTGGCTTCCAAAGCTGACAGACAATTTCAGAGGTCCATGTTTTCATTACTCAGCCAATTATTTTTTTTAAAATTGTTGCATATATGCAATATATGCATCATGCTATTTTGTGGGCAAAATAAAGTCCAAAATATTATCAAACAGGTCAATGTGATTGGGTCTAAAGTGTCCATACTTTATAGGCTCAAGTATCTTTTGTGACTGTTTTTGCTGTGGTCATTAAACGAATCAGTACAGTTGTTAAGTGAATCCAGCTTCTTCCATTGCTCATCAGGAATAGGATGGTCACAAATAGTGATCATGTGACCCTGCAACTGTCAATCTCTCCAACCATCATAAATTCATGCCAGTTTGCCAAATGCATCAATATTTATCACATGACTGCAGAGATGCTGCCATGGTTATAAGTATAAGGACCAGTCACAAGTCAGCCTTTTTAGTGCAGTTGTACAAACAGTTGCTAAACAAATGGTCATAAGTCAAAGACTACCTGTATTTAATGTAGCTATTTATTAAACTTATCTACCACTATAAATGAATCAATATCCATTGGTTTATGTCAAAAGAAACACATTACATGTTGAAAAATCAATAACAAAATTAATGATAAAAAATAACCCTACATAATACAAATATAGCAAATATGGTCCACACAATGGCTAGATTATTTAAGACAACCACATGCTGTTAAGGCCGGGTCCCACTGGCTGTCGGACGCAAAACATATGCATAAAGGACACAGCGGTCAAGCAAAATTTCAGGGGTGGCTCCATCCATTGTCATCCGCTTCAAAAAGTGGTGAAAATTTGCATAAACAGAATGGAAAAGAACGGAAAAGAATGGACATGGGCAGTATGAAGCGGGGATGTGAAATGGATGTTCATAGGAAGTCTAGAGGATGACAGTGGATGGAAGTGGATGACATCTCCAAATGGGTTCCGGGGGAGAATTTCGAAGCGGATGAAGCGGATGCATCACGGACGCCTATAGGAAACAAGGGGGATGCCGCGCGGATGTGTATCGGATGCAAAGCATTCACTGTGCATGCAGGGAGTATGAATTTTGTCAGCTCCGTGGATATAAAAGGATGCAGCACGGACGCAGTCAGCATACAAGGGAAAGACGTGCTGCCATATACATCTTCAAGGAACACCATGGTTCGTCAGTCAGGCAAGAAGAGGAAGCCCATGCCTAATTGTTCAAGCCCTGGCAAGGTGAAGAAGGTGAGAACCAGCATCCCACCCCCTGGCACTGACTCTGAAGCTGCTGCTGCTGCTGGTGCTGCTGCTGGTGCTGCTGGTGCTGCTGCTGTGGTGGACCAGCCCCAAGGCCCTCAAAGCCCTGCTGCTGAAGGCCCTGCTGCTCAAGCCCCTGAAGGCCCCGCTGAAGCCCCTGCCAGAGGGAGGAAGAGGCAAAGGAAGGAGAAGGGAGAGAGGAAACAGTACACCGTTTCCGAGGAGCATAAGGATGAGGTGCTGGAATGGCTGAGGGAGAACGAGTACCTCTGGAGAAAGGGCTACAGACTGTATTGGGACACCAAGAAGAAGCAGGCAGCTTGGAGAGACAATGCAGAGAGCCTGGGCTACACTGCAGAAGAACTCCTAGTATGGTGGAAGCACATGCACACCTGGTATGGCAAGCTACACCTCAAGAAATCCGGGCAGGCCGCTGTCAAGCTCACTGACCAGGAGATGTACGTCATGGCCAAGTGCAGTTTCCTGGAGGGTGAGATCCGCCACCAAGGAGCAGCCCCTCTGAGACCCCTCTCCCTCAGACAGCCCACAGACAGCCAGTCCTCTTCCAGCCAGGAGCCAGCTACACTGTCCAGGCAGGTGTCTTCAGAGAGCCCCACAGCAGAGACCCCCCCTGACAGCTGCACTCCCCATGCTGGCAGACTTGGAGGAACCCATGGAGGATGATGCCCTGCTGTCACAAATTGAGGAAGAAGAAGCAGCCACCAGAGGCCAACCCGCCCCCACCCCCAGCTCCAGAGGATGCAGGCAGAGAGGCAGACTGGAGGGCCAGGACTACAGTGTGCTGTTGGAGATCAGGGACACAATGAAGACCAGCACAGAACTTCTCTCTCAGCTGGTCCACTTGGACAGAGAATCCTCGGGCCAGAACACTTTCATCACCTATGTGAGCCAGACCCTGAGGGACCTGCCTGAGGCCCAGTACCAGGTGATGAAGCAGAAGATCACAGCACTTCTGCACAACCCTCAAGGCCCAGCTGAAACTGCTCCTACCCAGTCCAGGTCTGCTCCTCCACCCCAGGTGATGTCACAGCCCTTCCACGGCTTTCTACAGCCCCTCACCTACCAAGGCTACGACTACCAGGACTTCCCACAGCAGAAACAGAACTTCCCAGTCGAGGCCCAGGTTCATCGGACGCCACAGATGCCACTCCTCACCCAGCTGCAGACCAGACAACCTCACTACACTCCTCCTTTCTCCACCCCACAGCCAAGCCTGTCATCGGACAATCTGTCATCAGTATTGGGCCTGACATCTCAAGTCCTTGATGAAGGGACTCTCAACCTTACGGGACTGAGTCAGCTCTCAGATAGCTTCCTGAACACACCACCACCTGTTGTACCCTCGGGGCCAAGCACCCCAATGGTGCCTCAGACCAGCACTCAAGCCACAGCCACCTCCACAGTCCCTGCCCGCTTAACAGCTGAGACCATGGACATGACTCAGAGTGACTGAGAATAGTGTCAGAGACTGAGTTGTTTACTTGTTAAGTTTATCTTTGTTTAAGACACTTTACTTGGTTCATTTTGCTTATTTAATACAGTCATAAAGTTTACCTAAGAAAGTTTATCTTTGCTTAACACACTTAATACAGTTTACTTGGTTCATTTTGCTTATTTAATAAAGTCATAAAGTTTACCTAAGAAAGTTAATAAAGGTTATCTTTGCTTAACACACTTAATTCACTTGGTTCATTTTTTTTACTTAATAAAGTGTTGGTGAAAACTGAAAAAATGGTTTAGCCTTTGCATGCTTGTGGGATAGATAAGGATAGTTGTGGGATAGATAAACCTCCAGTGCAACCATATTGGGACTGTATGGTCCACCATCCCAGGGATCCAAATGATTTTCTCCCCCTTTTTATAGAAAATATTGGTTGTCGTTCTACATACTCTAGACATACTGCAGATATCCTAAATGTATGAGATACATCCCAGATACAAACGTTTTGTCCGTTTTTATACTTTATATACGAGATGCATATGCTTACATCCTTTCTATTTCTGTGCTACTTACACTGTGTAGACGTTCCGTGTACCTTTTGTTTCCTCCCTCTTTCCATTTTCAGCTGTAGTGGATGTGAGTTGAGGGGATGGCCAGAGGATGCAGAGAGGATACAGCGGACATTTAATGGATGACAACAGACATAGAACGTTTGTTGCCCGTATATGTCACGGATGTACATCGTATGTGGCGGAAAGTTCATCCGTTCACAAAGTTTTGTGCAGCTCAAAACTTCTTGCGCGGATGAAATGGCAGTGGATGGATGCTCGACGGATAGAGCATATGAAACACGTATGCAGTGAGTACACAACGGATGCATAGCGTTTTCCAATGGATGGCAAGCTTTTTTTAACGTTTTGTATCCTCTTTGCATCTGTAAGTGCAGTGGGATCAGGCCTTTAGCTTCCATTGGAACTTATAGAAACTTTAACAATCAACTACTTTACTCACAGTTTGTTGAGAAAGAATGTATTTATTATAATCCATCTCTTCCAACCCAGCAACAATTGGTGAATCTGAATTAAGCCAGTGCTGAGAGCATCTGCCTCTCAGCGCTTTTTATTACCCAGTCCCACCCCTTTCTACTAACTAACATCCGCCCTCCCCATTAATCCTGCTCGCCTTCACCCCACAATGCTAAACACAGCTAACCTGCTGAGGCTAATCACGCCCTCCACATTCCCTCCCACATATCCGAATACTCCCCCCCCAGTCCATTTCATATTCATCTATTGTGCAAACACACAGCAAAATCAAGACAAAACTCTGATCAGCTTAAAAATAAAAAAAGAAAACCCGATAGCTGTTCTTCATCAGCTGTTTTGTTCTGTTGAGCTGTGCCGAGCCACTCTGTAGAGGAGCGGCAACCCCCCCACACACACATGCACACCAGTTCCTGCAGGTGGTTGTGCCTGTAATGGGATGTCAGTTCCATGGGCATTTAGCAGGTTCAGCAACAACAGGAGCAGCGGACCCCATCTTTTCCAGGTTAACGTGTTGGGCTTCCCATCACAGAACTGGTCGGCAGGACCTTTGAAGCCTGATATGTGGCCCCCCATGATTCTTTCTGTAACAGAGAGACTAACATTATTATCACATATACATTTGATTTCATCCCTCCCACCCACTTTTGTGGGGTACTTTGTATGAAATTTCCATCGTAAATGGGATGTGGACACATCGGTATGTGATATCCATGATGGATCTGCTAGTGGATAACCTGTCCACCGAACTAGATATTGTAACAGTCCATGCGTATGACGGGAATCAAATATTTCACCAATTTCATAATGATCATCCCTAATGGGTCCTGGGATTTTCACACTAGGTACTTGTCTGGTCATATCAGCTGGTTTCAGGAGACTGATATGAAATACAGTGTGATTTTTTTTAAAATGTGAAGGAAGTCGAATACCGACAGTAACTGGATTAATAATTCATACCACTGGGAATGTCCTATATTTTGGTCCTAGTTTTTTACTGGCCAGGCCTAGTTGTATGTATTTAGTTGATAAATATATCCAGTCTCCAATGTTATATTGTATTTGTGTGGATCGTTTCTTATCTGTCTGAGTTTTATATGCTTCTTGTGCTTTTTCATTGTGAGTCGGACAGTGTCCCATTGGTTTTTTTTATATTATTTGCCCATGTAGTAGTGGTTTCTGATTCTTGTTCTTTTCCTTTATGAGGCCATTCTGGTATAGGTACAAATTCCATACCACTTGTATGGAAAGGGGAATATCCAGTACTGCTACGTGCAGTATTGTTATACGCTATCTCAGCATGTGGTAGTAAGTCTACCCAATTACTTTGGACCATGCTAGATCCGTACCTTCTGCCATAGTCCTTCAATAAACCCCTTTATAAGAGGAGAAGATAGAGCAGCGCTAACTTTCTGTTAGCTTCTGTTGGAACTTATAGAAACTTCAACAATAAATTACTTTACTCAGTTTGTTGAGAAAGAATGTATTTATTATAATACATTTCTTCCAACCCAGCAACAATCGATGAATCTGAAGCCAGTGCTGAGACATCTGACTCTCAGTGCTTTTTATTACCCAGTCCCACCCCTTTCTACTAACTAACGTCCACCCTCCCTGTTAGGAATGTAAGTCACCTAACAGTTATTTGGGTTGGAAATATATAAACCAGGAGAGATATTTTAATACTGTATCTTTAAGAAAATGAAAAAAACTGTAATTGGGTGTGGTTTCTCAAATGGCCATAAGATGGAGCCAGAAACCTGGGTTGTTTAGTCTCAGTGAAGTGTGTGAGTCTCTGTTTTCTTCTGTTGGAAAGTATTGCCATTCCTCCTAAATGACTGTTACTGATCATTGACGTAAGTCTATTACTGAACTGTTTTTGATACTGGACATTGATATTTGGATTATCCCTGAACTGAACACTGATTGCCTTACCTGTGAATGACTTGGACTGCTTATCTTGGACTGTGCTTGGACATTTGTTGGAAGTAAAAACCTACATTACCATACAGTGTATCTGCGTGCTGTGTGCTTGTTATTCTTCCCTACTCTCACTATGTCTCCCTATATGTGCTCATTCTCTTAACGGGAAATTACCTCAACACTGGCTATGGCTCCAGGCCATACCAACTCTCAGATAACTGAGAGTTGGTGTGAATACACAGTACTGTATAGACAGCTGTTTACTGTTTAATTGTAGTTTACTATCCTGGTAAAGATGGCACAAAACACTTCAAAAAGTCTATCACTGATAACCTGATTGGATGGAACAAACTATGTTTCCTGGTCTATGAAGTGCAGTCTACTTCTGCGTAGAGAAGGGTTATGGACTTAGTTCAAGATCCACCAGATGTAAATGCTTGGGATCCAGAAAATGAGGACAATGCCAAGAAGCTTGCTGACTTTAAACAGAGCAATGAATGAGCTCTTTGTATAATTGGACTAACCCTGAATGACCAGCAGCTAGTCTATATTCATAGAGAAGAATCTGCTGCTAGGTGTTGGGAGAATTTGAACAGGATTTATGTTCGTGACAGTGTAGGTGCTCACATACATCTTACATGTAAACTGTTTAGAGCACGTCTTCTGAAAGTTGGAGATATGTTAGGTCATTTGAACTTCATGAAAATAACTTTTCAAGAGCTACATGAAAAGGAATTGATATTTTCAGAGCTGCATCAAGTTTATATCATTCTTTCCTCATTGGATGAAAGTTATAATGATTACGTATCTTCACTAGAAGTCCTGCCCAGAGATAAACTAACATTGACTGACATTACCGGAATGTTGTTAGAAGAAGCAAGAAGACGACTGGATAGGATCCAACTGAGGAAGGAGCAACCACAAGAAGAGGATTTGTCTTCAACTGCCTATACTGTTAGGAAATGTTTTTCTTGTGGGGCTAGGGGACATATAGCTAGATTCTGTAAGAAGGGAAAACAACAGAATACTGGTAATCACCAAAAGGCCAAAAAGAATGTTAGTTTAGCTATGTCTAGCAATTCAACCATAAACCATGATTTGTGATTATTGATAGTGGAGCACCGCAATGCATCACTAAAGATAGAAAAAGGTTTGTAAAGATGTCCACAAATAATCAACATGTATCACCAGCAAATGGATGGAAGATGAAACCGCCTGGTCAAGGTACTGCATATTGTTCTTGTATAAACAAATATTTAACTATGTTATATGTACCTAAACTAAAATTTAATTTGCTATCAGTAAGGGCTTTAGCTAATCTTGGTTATGTAGTAACCTTTAGGGGACATAACTGTATCATAGAGAAAGAGGGTAAGAGTGTTATTGCTAATTTAGAGAATGATTTATATGTGATACATGATGATCAGTTGAAGATGTCTAACTCAGTTTATAACAATGTTAAGCCACATGATGAATGTATACATTTACTGCATAGACGTCTGGGACACATAAATTTCAAAATGCTCAAACAAACTGTTGAATTGTCAGAGGGAATAAAATTGAAACCATGTAGCAAGTATTTAAACTGTAATGCTTGTAGCCAAGAGAAAAGTAAGGTTACTCCTGCAAACAGACTTAATGGTTTTAAGACCAAAGAATCTTTAGAGGTTGTGTTTGCTGACATAATTGGTCCTAAGAAACCTAGTTTGGGAGGTGTCTGCTATATTTTGACTATTATGGACCATTACTCATGATATGGTTTCTGCTATCTCATGAAAAACAAAACAGAAACATTCCAACATTTCTTTAACTGGCTAAGGCTTGCTGAGAGAAAAATGAAAAGTAAAGTAATTACTTTAGTTACTGATAGTGGGACTGAGTTTGTTAACAAAAGATTCCAAACTATGTTGAAATTGGCTGGTGTTGAGCATAAACGTTCTGCACCTTACAGACCACAACATAACTTGTTTGTAGAACAAAGAGGGCAAACTTGGCTGGCACGATGTTCTCCGACTCAGGATTGCCTGAAACACTGTGGGGTATAATGTGTATTAACCATAAGCCATAATGTGTATTAACCATCGTTAATACAACAACTGGAGAATTGCCATTCACTCATTGGCATGGCAGAAAACCAAAATGTTCCATCCGTTGTTATCCGCTCTCAAAAGGGGCAAAAATTTGCATAACCAGAGCGGATAACACAGAAAGGAACGGATGCAGGGAGGATGCAGAGCGGATGGAAAGCGGATGCGGAATGGAAGCCTAGTGGATGGAAGTGGATAAGAGAGGATGGCACATCTGCAAGGCTTCCGGGGGACCTCAGCAAAGCGGACACGGAACGGATGAAGCGGATGCAGAGCGGACGCGGAACGGATGAAGCGGATGCACAGCGGATGCACAGCGGATGAAGCGGATGCAGAGCGGAAGCCTAGCGGATGCACAGCGGAAGCCTAACAGATGCCAAGCATTAATTGTGCATGTGGGGGGGATGCATTGCATAAGCCCCGCGGACATAAATGAAAGCAGCTCGGAAGCAGGTCACCATTCGGAGGAAAGACCTGCTGCCGGACGCATTGACTGCCTTGCCTGCCCTGCCTGCATGCCTTCCTGCCAGCCTTGCTGCCAGCCTTCCTACAAGCCTGCCTCCCAGCCTCCTGGCCAGCCTCCCTGCCAGCCTTGCTGTCTGCCTGCCTGCCAGCCTTGCTGCCAGGCTGCCTTCCAGCCTCCCTGCCAGCCAGTCTGCCTGCCAGCCTCCCTGCCAGCCAGCAACCCCACAACCATGGGGAGGAAGAGAAAGCAGCAACATGCCGCCATCCCTGGCAAGAGGGACAGGGCCACCCTCCGGCCCCAAGTCCCCGACTCTGCTTCTGCTGGGGCTTCTGCTGGGGCTTCTGCTGCTTCTGCTCGTGCTTACTCTGCTGAAGCTGCTCCTGGCGGTGGTGCTTCTGCTCGTGCTTACTCTGCTGAACCTGCTCCTGGCAGTGGTGTTTCTGCTGGTGCGTACCCTGCTGAAGCTGCTCCTCGTCCTGCTGGTCCTGCTCGTCCTGCTCATACTCCTGGATTTGCTCGTCCTGCTCATGCTCCTGGTCTTGCTCATCCTGCTCGTGCTCCTGGTCCTGCTCGTGCTCCTGGTCTTGCTGGCGCTGCTGGTGCTTACTCTGCTGCTGCTGATCCTGGTCCTGCTGGTCCTGCTGCTGCTGCTGCTGCTGCTGATGATGATGATGATGATGATGATGATCCTGCTGGTGCTCCTGCTGCTGCTGCTGCTGCTGCTCATGATGATGATGATTATGATCCTGCTGGTGATGATGATGATGATGATTATGATCCTGCTGGTGATGATGATGATGATGATGATGATGATCCTGCTGGTGCTCCTGCTGCTGCTGCTGCTGCTGATGATGATGATGATGATTATGATCCTGCTGGTGATGATGATGATGATGATGATGATCCTGCTGGTGATGATGATGATGATGATGATGATGATCCTGCTGGTGCTGCTGCTGCTGGTGGTGTGGAGGAGCAGCCGCTACTACCTGGGAGCTCCTCTGATGAGGGCCCATCTGGTCCTGCCAAAGGGAGGAAGAGGCATATGCGGGGACTGGAGAGGAGGCAATACTCCATTGAGGAGGAACACGAGGATGAGGTGCTGGAGTGGCTGAGAGAGAATGACTATCTGTGGCAGAAGGGACACCATCTCTACAGGGACACCAAGCAGAAGCATGCTGCTTGGAGAGAGAAGGCGGAGAGTCTGGGCTACACTTCAGAGGTACTCCTCGGCTGGTGGAAGCACATGCACACCTGGTACGGGAAGCTGCACCTGTAGAAATCTGGCCAGGCCACGGTTAAGCTGACGGACAGAGAGACCTACGTCATGGCCAGGTGCAGCTTCCTGGAGGGTGAGATCCACCACCAAGGAGCACCAGCAGCCCCTCTCACTACCCTCTCTCTCCGGCAGCCTGCTGAGAGCCAGTCCTCTTCCGGCCGAGAGTCAGCTCCTGTATCCAGGCAGGTTTCTGTGGAGCGTGCCAAGGTGGAGAACCCGCGGACAGGGGTTTTAACCATGGTGGAGCGCATGGAGGACTCCCTGGTGCAGTGGGAGAAAGGAGACAGCACGTCCACCACAGCCCTACCCACATCCACCCCCAGCTCCACCTCCACAGAAAGGTAGACAGCCAGACCAGAGGGGCAGAGCCACACTGTCCTGCTGGAGATCAGGGACACCATTCAAAGCAGCATAGATCTCCTCTCTCAACTGGTCCACACCGACTCCTCATCCTCCAACCACAAGCCCTTCCTCACCTATGTCAACCAGACCCTCACGGACATGGCGGGAGCCCAGTACCAGATGGTGAAGGACTGGATCACCGAGCTGCTTCACAACCCTCCAGACCCAGAGGAACCTGCTCCCACCCAGTCCAGGTCTGCTCCTCCACCCCAGGTGATGTCCCTCCCATTCCAAGGCTTTCCACAGGCCCTCACCTACCAGGGCTACAGCTACCAGGAGGTCCAGCAGCAGAGGCAGCAGCCCTTCCCAGTCCAGGCACAGAGTCATCGGACGACACCGTTGCCACCGGTTCCACTGATGCTACCAATGCCACCCACAACACTGATGCCACACACGCCACCGATGCCACCAATGCCAGTCCTCACCCAGCTGCAGACCAGATAGCCCCACTACACTGCTCCTTCCTCCACCCCACAGCCAAGCCCATCCTCAGTACATCTGTTGTCGGTACTGGGGCTGGCATGGAGGAAGGAGCTCTCAACATCACGGATCTGAGCCAGCTGTCTGAGAGCTTTCTCAACACACCGTCACCTGTTGTCCTCTCGGAGCCAGGCACCCCAATGGCGCTTCAGACAAGCACTCCAGCACCAGCCACCTCCACAGTACCTGGACCCTTTACCCCTGAGACTGGGCACACCTCCGAGTGACCAAGAGGAGTGTCAGAGACTGGGTGGCTACCTGTAGTCTTTATTTGGACAATTGACTTGGGTCATTTTCTTTTACAGCTTGTGATTAATAAAGTTTATCTTTGCTTCACACACTTGCTTCATTTATTTATGTCAATAAAGTCCTGGTGAAAACTTTTAGAAATGGTTTAAGCCTTTGCATGCTTGTGGTATGGGTTAAGATAGCAGTGGGGTGGGCAGGGATACCTTTGGGATAGGTAATTGCTGTGGGATGGGCAGGGATACCTGTCAGATGGGCAGGGATACCTGTGGGATGGATTAGGATATATGTGGAATGGGTTAAGATAGCAGTGGGATGGGCAGGGATACCTGTGGAATGAGCAGGGATACCTTTGGGATGGGTAATAGCTGTGGGATAGATAAACCTCCAGTGCAAGCATAGTGGGACTGTAGGGTCCACCCTCCCAGGTGCCATACCTATGGCCCTTTATTATCAATAATAATGTAATAATCATCCTCACATGTCAACATGAACACAACTCTTTATTAAACGCCCTGCTCATTGTAGGCCCACCCAACATACATGGCCCAATCTCATCAGTGTGATGAGACAGGCTGAAGGAAGCATCCATTAAGCATCTATCATCCTGTCTTGCCACTCCACCGCTCCAGCTGGGGAGTTGCACCAGTGTTTCAGGAGGTTGCGCTGCTTCTTCCCTTCACGTGAGGCTCTGTTGGGGCCTTGCACATCCTGAGTGTCTATGCCTCCATTCCCCAGGCTCCATGTCCCCATTGCCTTGTTGGAGGTCCATGAGCCTGTTCTGCAAGACTGGGTAGTGGGTGCACATGAGATTGTGCAGGATGCAGCAAGCTTCCACGATGTTCCTCACCATCTCTGGGCGATGCTGCATGGTGGTGAGAAGTACCAGGAACCTGTTGGCCAGGATGCCAAAGGCGTTCTCCACCACCCACCTTGCCCTGGACAGCCTGTAGTTGAAGATCCTCTCTTCACGGGTGAGGAGTCTGGGTGTGTAGGGCTTCATGAGGTAGGTTCTGAGGGAGAAGGCGTCATCCCCCACGATGAAGTAGGGCACATGTTGCGTGTCGTTGGGCAGGGGGTCTTGATCTGGGAAGCCCATGATGACGTTGTGTTCCAGCCCCTCCTTGAGATTACTGGCATTGTATACCTGGGAATCTGAACATGACCCATTGCCTGAAGCATCGATGTACATGAACTTGTAGTCAGCATCGACCATGGCGAAGAGGACAATGCTGAAGAAGCCCTTGTAGTTGAAATAAGTGGACCCCGACTTGGCTGGTGCTTTGCAGGCCATGTGCTTGCCATCTATGGCTCCAACGGTGTTGGGGAAGTTCCACCTCTGATACCACTGCTCTGCAACTTTCTTCCATCCTTCTTCAGTGGGGGACACTGGAGGAGCTCCTCCAGGTATTCTTCGATGATGGTCTGTACCACTTCTCAGACCACAATGCTGATGGTGTTGTGTGGCACCCTCCAGCCATACTGCATGCTCCTGTAGGTGGTCCCTGAGGCCAGGTGGCGCAGAGTCAGTGCCACCTTGAGCCCAGGGTCCAGGCTGGGCCGGAAGTTGGTGTTTGCCTTGGTCAACCTGGGTGTCAGCTGCTCCACAACTTCATCAAACATGACTGGAGGCATCCTCATGAAGTTCTGGAATGCACGAGTGTCTTCGTTCCTGAGCTCCACCATCAGCTTGTTGTACAGTCCGTACTCTGCTCTTCTCCCAATCCATCTTCGGACCCAGACGCTTCTTGGCTGCCTCCTTTTCTTCCCGTAGTAGAGTTCACAGAGCCTGTAGATGGCTTCGCACTGTTGCAAAATGATTGTGGCTGCCAAAAGGACTTTGTTATGATCCATGGTGGACATGACTGGATGCTGTGGAAGAGCAAGAGTCAGATGAAGTCTGCAGAGGTCTGCACAGCTGGGCTGCTGGGCTGAAAGTGAGATCCAGATGAGTTGCTCCTCCTTTTTATAGGCAGTATAATTTTTCCACTATGTGGACACTATGTGTCCCTTTGCATCTTCTAGGCATCCTCTAGACATCCTTAATATCCGAGATAGGTCCCCTCTGTGAATGTTTTTTCCATTTTAAATGCTTTCTTTGCGAGCTGCATCCGCTTTCATCCTTTCTCCATCCATTCTGCATCCATTCTGCATCTGTTCCGCGTCCGTTCCACTTCCTCCCTGCGTCCGTTTACCGCTGGAGCCGATCGAGTTTCACGGATGTAGAGGATGCCTAGTGGGTATAGCAGATGCGTAACGGATGCAGAATGGATGCATTGGATACATTTTCCGCGCAAAAGTTTTGAGCAGCTCAAAACCCTCTGAACGGATGAAACGTCAATAGACGGATGCTGGACGGATAGAGAGGAAGCAAAACGTATGCAGTGAGTACAAAACGGATGTATCGTGTTAACTAATGGATGGCAAGTGTTTTTCTCCGTTTTACATCCTCTTTCCATCCATTGGTGCAGTGTGACAGGGGCTTTATGTCAGTAATTGGTCATGGCCAGATATAGCATCCAGTGTTAATCAATTAGCAAGATTTAATTTTGAGAGGACTGAAAGGCACTGGCAAGCTGCTAAACGTGTGTGAAGATATCTGAAACAAACAATGCATTATGCATTGTATTTGAAGCCTAAAGATGAATTGAGTTTAACTGCATATGCTGATGCAAGTTTTGCTGTGGACTGTAGCATTATTGGGAAAAGCATTGATTGGATTAGACAGTTACATCTAAGTTATTAAACAGAAACATCTAAGTTTGTCAACAATGGAGGCTGAATTCTCGTGTTTATCTTTATTATTTCCAGATTTAGTTTGTTATAGCAATTATTGATTGACATGGGAATTGATGCAATATATTCTGTTGTTGTTTATGAAGATAATCAGAATACAGATGGCTTCAAATATTGATGTTAAGACAAGAACAAAACACACAGATTTAAGATATTTAAATATGAGACAATGTATGCAAAGTAAGATGATTAAGCTAGAATACTGTATGTCAGAAAGCAACATCGCAGATCATTTTACAAAAGTGCAAGGCTCTGTAAAGCATAAGGCTTGCTGCAAGGATTATGGATTTAGAATGTAAGGTTCTATATATTGTCCTACCCAAAAGGGGAGAATGTTAGGAATGTAAGTCACCTAACAGTTATTTGGGTTGGAAATATATAAACCAGGAGAGACATTTTAATACTATATCTTTAAGAAAATGAAAAAACTGTAATTGGGTGTGGTTTCTCAAACGGCCATAAGATGGAGCCAGAAACCTGGGTTGTTTAGTCTCAGTGAAGCCTGTGAGTCTCTGTTTTCTTCTGTTGGAGAGTATTGCCATTCCTTCTAATGACTGTTACTGATTGTTGATGTAAGTCTGTTACTGAACTGTTTTTGATACTGGATTTTGATATTTGGATTATCCCTGAACTGAACACTGACTGCCTTACCTGTGAATGATTTGGACTGCTTATCTTGGACTGTGATTGGACGTTTATTGGAAGTAAAAGCCTACATTTACTGTACAGTGTATCTGTGTGCGTTTTATTCTTCCCTACTCTCACTATTTGTCCCTGTATGTGCTCATTCTCTTAATGGGAAATTACTCAACACAAGATGAAGCTCTAATCGGCTTAAAAAAAAAGAAAAGAAACCCCGATAGCCGTTCTTCATCAGCTGTTTTGTTCCATTGAGCTGTGCTGAGCCACTTTGTAGAGGAGCAGCAAACCCCCACCCCCACTCACACACCAGTTCCTGTCAGGTGGTTATGCCCGTAATGGGATGTCAGTTCCACAGACTTTTAGCAGGTTCACCAACAACAGGAGGGGCCGAACCCCATCTTTTCCAGGTTAACGTGTCAGGCTTCCCATCACAGAACTGGTCAGCAGGACCTTTGAAGCCT
>BLBF01000040.1:14260647-14319381 GCA_015471245.1 Laticauda colubrina
TCCTAGTTTGGGTAATGAAACATCTGCAAGAAAACAACCAAGTTCAGGGAACGCAAAGAACCCTTCATTTCAATCTTGAGCTACAAATATTCTTCTTTATTGGTTTCATACCTTTTGCTGTGGATAAGTACACCTTCCATCTGCAGCTCGGTCTGTTTTCAGTCCAAGAAATAGATAACACACATCAATGCATGTCACTTAAATCTTCCATGGAAAAAAGAAGAGTCATAAATCAACGAAAGAAACACCAGAAACTGTATCTTCTGTAAACCAATTATAACAAGCATCCAAGAATGTAAATCAGTATGCAATAAATTCTGCAAAGGATATTTCTCTGCACATGGATTTTCCTTCCTGAAGAGAGCAGGAAAATGCTAATTTTAATAAACAGAATTGTGTTTTATACACAAAGGTATTATTAGAATGATTTATACTGATAAACATCACAATCTACTATGAAAAATATAAATCTAGGCGAGTCAGCCTCTCTGATTTGGGATAGCAATAAGGTTGTTGATCACTTTTACACTAAACCATTTGCCCACAGTGAAGTTATGACAGGAGACAACATCAGAGACTCAGCTAATGGATAAATTCTTCATTAGAGAGAAAGCAACCATATTTTAGGCCAAGGATCAAAATACTCTACACTTTATTGCGCAACAAGACAAACTTTCTATCTTCAAAATTCTGTAACTTATGCAGTAAGACTGATTGCCTTCTAAAATTCATTGCTTGCAGAGCTAATAAATCCAACCAGATCCAAAACAACAGATTCCATGGTGATTCATAATGTTCTAAATTAAAACTCCCTGAACATGATCCAAACTGAGTTCAATGTATTTATTCCATTAAACTCACACATGAGTTGAGCAAAGGCCTCTTCCTTATTTATTTATTTGTTGTTTTGTTTGTTTGTTTGTTTATTTAAATTTGGCCACCACCATCTCCAAGTAACTCTGGATGGCTTACAATATAATATCACAAGCAAAAACAATATGGGATCTGGGCCTAATATAGAAAGAAACCCCCCAAAATAACCAATACACTCAACAAAAGGCCCCACCTATCTCAAACCAAGAGCTGAAAGAACAACTAAATCTTCAAGTCTTTACAGAATGACAACAGAATAAGAGCCACATGGAGAAGGTTTTCATTCCAAAGGTCAGGCAAGGCAACAGAGAAGGCACATTTCCAGGATCCCAATAGATGGTAATGTTTCATGGCCTGTAGAAACACAAGGCTTGCATTGCTTACATTGCGAACAACATGAGGTCATGAGGGGAGGAGGAAAGGGCAGAGAAGGGGACTTGCTCCACTCACCCCACACACCTCACTTGGCCACCGGACTGCTTCTTTCCGTTTCTTTCTTCTGCTTTTGGCTACACACAAGGAAAGCAGCAAATGTCTTTCTTTCTCTCACCCAAACTCTGCCAGAAATGAGTCTTTGGGACTCTGCAAGGCATCCTGGTCCAAGAGGCGGCGCTGGTGTGACAAGTCTCACAAAGACTCATTTCTAGCAGAGCTTAGGGGACAGAAAGAAAGACTTCTGTTTCATCTGTTTTCTTTGCATGAAGCCAAAAGTCTCTTTCTCTCTGAGAATGGAGCTGAAGACGGTATCCTGCAATCTCAAATAAAGAACGATCAATCAGTAGGAAAATGGGATGGAGATTTTCCTGCAGACTTTTTTTGGGATTTTCCCAGGGTCTCTGCTGCTTCTGCTTTTTCTGCTCTGGGATGATCAAAGGACCAGTCTTGTGATTACTGCAGCTCTGGAATATGGGACCGACTTTCTCACCAATGTCAGCAAACACCCATCGGTCGAAAATTCATATTAATGGTCCACGGGGTTTAAAATTATGAGTTTGGTAGTCCCTGAGGTCCAAAGGTTGGCGACCCTTGGACTAGAAGACATCCAAGGTCCCTTCCAATTCTGTTATTCTATTCTATTCATTCTCGATCAGTTGAAGCTTCCAAGAGGTTTTCATGTATGGTGCATTGCTGCAGATGAGTCTTGAGTTACGATGTGAATAACTATTCAAAGCCTCCCCCAACCTCAAGATTCAGAAAGGTTGTAACTGAAGCAGTGGATGGAGTTGAGCAAAGGACATAGATAGTGTCTGTTTTTCAAAAAAATACTTTTAGTCCAAAGGGACCTTCAGATTGTGCATTAATCTGGAGTGGAGAAGTACCACCTCATTTAAGAAGACAAATGAAGAGGTTTTATTTAGAAATCTCTTCAAGTATACAGGGATGGATATATATATATTGTTGTTTTTTTTTAAATTTTCGTGGGTACTTACATGTGTGCTGTTCAGCTTCCTTCAGGTATTATCCCACGTCATTGTAGTGCTTTTAAAGTTGTAGCAACGTTTCAGCAGAATCTCATCTGCCATCATCAGGCTTCTGTATAGAGTTTATATGTGGGTCAGAGTCTCACAGTCTTTGGTTTTAAATTTGAGGCTAGCCTATGCTGTGCCAGGATGGTTTTTTTCTTCATCCTAATTGGTTGGGAGTCTTGGTCTGTGTTTACTGGACTTGGAGTTTGATTGATTGGTGTTTCTGGTTTCTTCTGTCTGTTTTGTGGCTTTGATTGGCTGGCAACACTCTGCTCCTGCACTGGAGGCTTTCAGTGCAGCTTGGCTTTGTGTGAAAGAATGGCTGTTATCTATTAGGAAGCCAGGTTTCATCTGGGTGCCTGGTTGGGGTGTGTTTAAGCTGGAGGTATCAGAGGGAGTCTGTTTGTGCCCAGGTGTTTGCCTGGCTTGTGGTGTGGAGATCTTTCTATTTGAATACCATACATATACATACACACAAAAACTTAAGAATATATATATATGCATGCAGGTCTTGGTATGTTTGGATCTTTTCCTGTGTAAGATTGAGAGTATCTTGGTGACATTTCGAAGAGGTCCCACTTGCCATCTTCAGGCTGGTGCTTTCGGCTTTGTGCTTGTGCGAGCAAAGCGTGATCGGAACTGCCGTCTCTCTATAAATACTGGTGGGGAGGTGTGGTATGCTGACTCTGTTGTAAGCGGGCTGGTTGGCTGTGTTGTTATTTCAACAAGAGAATAATCAGGGAATACATCAAAATAGAGAAACACCCCCATAGCATGAATACATGGGACAATATCTCCTGCCTACCAGACATCTGGAAAATATCCTTTATCAACAAATGCGTCCCAGCCACGAAAACCAACACCGGACCCAAAATAACACATGATGCCACCACCAATCTCCCTCACCAGACTCAAACCCAAACCCATCACATAGATGAAAAGCAACCATCATTCAGAAATAGACCACAGCTGCATCACCAGCTGCCACACACCCGACCCCCAAACTAAGCAAACTGACACATGCCATGAACACACAGCCAGACCTCAAACTTAGAGCCAAACCAAAACCCAGAACATTACATTATAGCCATCCGCTCAGGACATCACATCATGGAACTCAAGAGGTTCCACCTTGATATTGCTTTATGTCCCCAAAGTTTTGATAGTTACACTTCTCCCAAAAGAGGAGGCTGATCCATTACAAATCAAGAATTATAGACCTATTTCCTTACTAAATGCAGATTATAAATTTTTTGCTTCAATATTGGCAGAAAGACCTAAAAAATACTTAAACAATTTTATCCATCCTGATCAAAATGGATTTCTGCCAAAGAGACAAATTAAAGACAATATGAGAGTAATCTTGGACACTTTGGAATACTACAAGGCACACCCTGAAAAACAAATGGCTTTGATATTTCTAGATGCACAGAAGGCATTTGATAATGTGAATTGGTGATTCATGTTATTACAGCTGGAACAGATGGGCTTTGCTAAAAAATTTATTCAAGCAATAGAAGCTATATATCATAAGCAAACGGCAAAGGTAATGACAGAGGGAGAACTGAGAGACTCTATTGATATAAGAAAAGGAACAAGACCACGGTGCCCACTAACACCTTTGTTGTTTGTGTTAACCTTGGAAATGCTAAACAGAAATATTAGAGAAGAAAAGGATATAAAAGAGATGAAAATTAAAAAGGAAGAATTTAAATTGCAAGCATTCACAGATGATCTGGTTTTTATTTTAGAAGACCCACTAGAAACAGCATTAAAATTGATAGAAAAGATAGAGGCATATGGAAAGGTGGCTGGTTTGAAAATAAATAAAGATAAGACAAAGATCTTGACAAAGAATATGCTATCAAGACAAAAGGAAGAACTGGCAGATGTACTGAAAATTCAGGTCACAAATAAGATTAAGTACTTGGGGATAGATTTGATAGCAAAATGTAGTACACTAAAAGAGAATAATTATATCAAACTTAAGCAGCAGATAGCGCTAGATTTGGCGAAATGGGAAAATTTACAACTGTCATTAATAGGGAGAATATCAACAATAAAAATGAATATATTACCCAGAATTTTATATTTGTTTCAAACAATTCCAGTTAGGCTTGGAAAAGATTATTTTGAAGATTTAAATAAAATTGTATTGATATATATATGGCAAGGTAAGAAAGCGAAAATAAAGTTAAAACTTTTGCAAGATGCCAGAATAAGAAGAGGATTTGGCTTGCCTATTTGGGAGTTGTATTATCAAGCCACAAATTCGATGTGGGTTAAGGAATGGATAACATTAAGAAATACTAGATTGTTGGCATTAGAAGGACATGATCTGTTGTTGGGGTGGCATGTTTTTTTAGGGTATAAAGGAACTAAAACACAGGGGTATTTTAGAAGACATTATATACGGGAGTCTCTGTGGTTAAACTGGGAGAAGACTAAAAGACAATGTTATTTGAAAATTCCAGTCTGGCTATCGAATATTGAAGCATTTTCTTATCCTAGAATATACAAAAAGGAACAAACAGTTAGGTATGGTGAAATATTGAATGAAAAGGATGAACTTAAATCTATACAAAAACTGCAGGAACAACGTATAAAGATGAATTGGTTTCATATGCACAAATATATTCAAGGTATGATAAAGACTCTAAAACAGAAGGTTTCTATGATAAACTGACTGATTTAGGTAAGATTTTGATAGATACTGATGAAAAGGTGATTAAAAATTGTGTGGATATTTATTAGAAACTAAACTAGAACAAGAACAAGTTAAAGAAACAATCATTGCTTGAGGGAAGAATTTTGGATATGGGATTGATCGAGAGAAATGGCAAAAATTGTGGTCTCAAAATTATAAAATGGCAATGTAAACAGCATATAAAGAAAATTTGTATAAGATGTTTTACAGGTGGCATTTCCCCCCAACA
Source organism: Laticauda colubrina (assembly GCA_015471245.1). Taxonomy (NCBI): domain Eukaryota; kingdom Metazoa; phylum Chordata; class Lepidosauria; order Squamata; family Elapidae; genus Laticauda; species Laticauda colubrina. The sequence goes on from BLBF01000040.1 coordinate 14,265,923, forward strand.
AGAATAGCAAGAATGTTCAAGAACAAATCTGAAAAATGTTGGAAATGTCATCAAACATTTTACCACATGTGGTAGACTTGTGCGGATGCTAAAAAATACTGGACTAAAATCCACACATGGTTGGAAAAAAATGACAAAAAAGCATATAGACTTGAAATCAGAGATATTTTTATTGGGCATTTTACCTGAAATATATAGTAAAGAATTGAAATACTTGATTGTAAATGTATTAACAGCAGCTAGGATTGTATTTGCCAAAAACTAGAAAAATGAGAAAGTACCATCACGGAGGAAATCATTAAGAAAATCAGAGAACAAGATGATAAACAATTTTATAAAATTTCAAATCTATTCTAGCAATGGTTAGACAATAAAACATGGTCATGAAATATGTAGATTCTTAGAAAATAATAAATATATAAAGATGTATTCTTTTCTTATTATATCAACAAAATGATTGTAGGATAGATTTGAGATGATAATATGAACTGTCATAAAACAAATTAAGTAAAATATGGATTATTTTGTAAAACATGAAAGAATAAAAGTACAGTCAAATGATTGATTAACAATGTTATTAATGTTTTTAATATTTGATTGAAAATATGAGAATATATATAATGTAATTGTAATTGAAGACAACAAAATGGAAGCACAAAACAATTTGTAAACCAACCGACACACTCTATGTATATATATGGAAGATGCCTTGATGTTTTTATGTTTTGTTTGTCTTTGTTTGTCTTAAAAACCAATAACTTAAAAAAAAAAAAAAAAGAGGTTCCACCACAAAACCTTAGGAAATTACAACACAGCTAATGACCCAGGAGATTCAGGACAAGATTCAGGATGTCACAACAATGGAACTCAGAAGGTCATCACACAGCCCGTTACCAAGTCCTTACAACAAAGGAGGATGATAGACACACAGCTAATACCTCAGTCACACAGGTTCTTACGAAAAAGCCAACTAATCTGCAAACATCAACTCCATCAACCAATCAAGAAATAACAACACAGCCAACAAGCCCACTTAGAACACCACACTTCCCCACCAGTATTTATTGAGATGGCAGCTCCGATCATCCTTTGCTCACACAAGCACGAAGCCCAAAGCACCAGCCTGAAGATGGCGAGTGGGAGCTCTTAGAAATGTCACCAAGATATTCTCAATCTCACACGGGAAAAGACCCGAACATGCCAAGACCTGCATACCTGTACCCATGAAAAACTACAAAAACAAACAAATATATATGTGGGGATGGGTGTGTGGGGGTGGGGGAGTGTGTGTGTGTGTGTGTGTGTGTGTGTGTATATAAAGTATTCAGCTTTGTTTGGATATTTTCCCACGTCATGAGAGTTGTGCTTTTAAAGTTGTAGCAACGTTTCGGCAGAATCTCATCTGCCATCATCAGCCTTCCGTATAGTGTTCATCTGTGAGTCAGACTTTCACAACCAACTCTGTTTTAAATTTGGTGCTAGCCTACGCTGTTCCAGGATGGTTTTTTCTACATCCTGATTGGTTGGGAGTCTTGGTCTGTGTTTATTGGACTTGGAGTTTGCTGTGTTCTGCTTGATTGGTGTTTCTAATATCTTCTGTCTGTTTGGTAGCTTTCTTTGTCTTGATTGGCTGGCAACATTGTGTTTCTTGTATTGGAGGCTTTTAGTGCAGCTTGGCTCCAAGCAAATGGAAGGCTATCATTTATTAGGGAGCTAGGTTTCATCTGGGTGCCTGGTTGGGATGTGTTTCAGCTGGAGGTACAAGGGGGAGTCTGTTTGTGCCCAGGTGTTTGCCTGGCTTGTGGTGTGGAGAATTTTTTGTTTGAGAGTGCAGGCTTCCAGATAATTGACAGTGTGGTGGAATCATCTCTTCTATTCATGCTGTCAGATCTTTTTTCAATCTCTATGGCTTCTCTGATAATTCTGTGGCTGGGGTTTTCTCTAGTGGCTAGAGTTTTGGTGCCATAGAAGTCGATGCTATGACCTGTGGCTTTCGTGTGTTGGACTAGTGAGGAAGTGTATTCCAGCTTTTTACTGCATTTTTGTGTTCATCTATGCGGGTACTTATTCTTCTATTGGTCTGTCCAATGTATGTAGCAGGGTATGATACACAGGGGACTTCATATATGCCTTGGTTTTCCAGGTCAATTTTATCTTTGGGGTTTCTTAGGATGGCTGCTATTTTTCTGTCTGTTTTGAAGGCAGTCTTGATGTGATGCCTGTGTAGTATCTTACTGATTTTGTCTGTAGTACCTCTTTTGTAGGGCAGGACAGCTGTTCCATAGGTCTGTTCATCTTCTAGGTCTCCATTATGTCTCAGTGTGTTTTTGTGGACCAAGCTGGTGATTTTGCTTTTGTGGAAGCCGTTGGTTGTCAGTACTTTAGTCAGGGTGCACAGTTCAGTCTTTATGTGTCTGCCAGGCATTTAGTTCTGGCAATTAGTATTTTGGCCACGGAGTTTATCTGTGCTGGGTGATGGTGGGATTGGGTGTTGAGGTAGCAGTTGGTGTGTGTTTTCTTCTGGTATATGGTGTGTCCAAGTGTGCCATCTGTTTTTTTGTACATCTAGGAATGGTAGTTGTTTGTTTTTTTCTGTTTGTATGGTGAATTTGATTTTTGGGTGTGTGCTGTTTAGGTGTGTTAGAAATTGTTTTCTTTTCCAAGGGGCCAAATAACAAATGTTTCATCGATGTATCTTAGTCATAGTTTGGGTTTGTGGGTGGGATTGGCTAGGGCTCTGGATTCGAATTCTTCCATGAACAGGTTTGCAATGACGGGTAACAGTGGTGATCCCATAGGGGCTCCTTCAATTGCTTGTATCTTTGTCCTTTGTATATGAAATATGTGTTGGTTAAGCAGTGTTCTGTTAGTTCCATGAGGTGTTTGGGTGGTTGGTATTTATTTTTGATGATTTTGAGAGTTTATTTATCCGGACTTGAGTGAATAGTGAAACCATGTCGAAACTTTCAAGCAGATCTTCTTGTTCCACATGTAGATCTGGGACCTGCCAGAGCCTCCATTTCCAGCTTCCAGTGGGCCTCCAGAGCCTGGGGGAGGTTGTTTTCATCCTCCCAAGACTCTGCGAGGGCGAAAACAGCCTCCTGTGGCCTCTGGAGGCTCACCAAAAACTGGAAACAGGCCCATTTTGCAACTTCCAGTTTTTCTAGGAAGCCATTTTTCACCCTCCCAAGGATCCAGAGGCCTTCCCTGGGCCTCTGGGAGGATGAAAACAGCTCCCTCAGCCTCTGGAGGCCCTCCAGAAGCCAAAAACAGGCCCATTTCCTGACTTCCAGAAGGCCCATTTTCCCGTCATCCAGAGCCTCTTTGCGGATCTTGTACTTACCATTATTGAAAATGGATCATGTGGAGACTCCTGGGAGGGGAGGGGTGGAAGGGGCAGGACCAGCCAGTCGGTTGAAATACCGGTTCAGTGAACCAGCTGTTACTCTAACATCAGACTCTGGAAAGTCTGATGTTAGAGGAACAGAGAAGAGTCTAACATCAGACTCTTCTCTGCAGAGAAGAGCAACAAGAATGATTAGGGAACTGGAAGCTAAAACATAGAAAGAATGGTTACAGGAATTGGATATATCTTCTAGTCTAATATAAAGAAGGACTAGGAGACATGATAGCAGTGTTTCAATATTTGAGGACTCCTACAAAGATGAGGGGGTCATTCTATTTTCCAAATCACCTAAAGGCAAAATGAGAAACAATGGATGGAAACTAATCAAGGAGAGAAGCAACCTAGAACTAAGATGAAATTTATTAAAAGTGAGAGCAATCAAACAATGGAGCAGCTTGTCTTCAGAAGTTGTGAAGGATCCATCACTGGAGACAACCATTTATCCTACTTGAGCAAGTTGTAGGACTAGAAGACCTCCAAAGTCCCTCCCTACATCCTATTCTATTTTTTTACATCTGATTCTACCTATCTACCTAACTACCTCCATACATACATACATATGTGCATACATACATACATTATATATATGTATAATACTTCTTCTTCTTCAAAGATTATTTGGCTATAGGGCTGACCAAATGATTTACTGATAGAGGATAGTGTTTAGCTTCAGAGAAAATAAAAAATAATTGAAAATCTATTTCATATGGTAGAGCTATTCAAGAGAGACAAGAAGAAAACATTGTGGAAAGACAGGCCAAATAATTGCATTTGGAGTTTGATTTGCATAGTTCTCTTAACTCAGATGTATGTATGTGCATAAAGTAATAACAAATATGTGATACAGAGAAAAATGAATTATGGCTGTCACTGGAAGCTTGTAATGTTATTTATTAGCATTTCGTTCCACAAGAATACCAAAACATTGCTCTTCGTTATTTTTGTTGCTGTTTGGTAGTGTTTTTAGAATGTTTGTAGGAGATGTTTTAAAATGTATGATATTCATCTATCACCTTTCAGTTACAAGTTTTCCATGTGATAGTGGTTGCTACATAAAACTAGACAATGTTTGCTACATTCTGAAAAACTTTGGGCGAACAAAAATATTAAAAGCTGCTGTGCATGAAGTCAGTTCGTCCTCCTTGTATGGTTGATGGCGACTCAACAAATCTCCAGGATTTCAATCAATCTTCTTCAGATCTGCAGAATGGGAATGGCCTATTAAGCAAAGAGAATGAACAACTTATTTAAGCAACATACCCTAGAGTTGACTGCAGCTGCACCACAGCTGGTTTCATGGCATCCCTATCTTTTCCTTTGGATGGGAGATAGAAGACATATACTTTATGACCAAAACTGGTCCCTCAAACTATTTATGTTGCTTCAAGTTATAATAGTGGATGCTGTCACAATATTCAAGTGGAACTCAATCCTTTCCATTTGCATGTAGTTCTTGGAGAGGAGGAATAACTGTCTTCATGTTGAGAAGCATGCAGGTAAGTCCTCAGTGCTTGCTTACCCAGTGGAGCTATGACCTTGAAGTTAAGCTCTTTGCAATATTTTGCGGCCACATGTCCATATTTTATGACAATTTTGCCACAAAGCAGCATTTACTTTTGGTTTTCCTTAATAATTTTTCACTTAACAACTGTGACATTCACTTTACAAGTGTATCCCAAAGGTACTTTTTCAGGAGGCAACTGTACTTTTTTGCTTTTTCTTTGAACATGTTTCACTTCTCATCCAAAAAGCTTCTTCAGCTCTGACTGGATGGTGGAGAGTAGAATGATTTATATATTGCTTGCAGACAGCTGGTCATTTGCATCCTTTTAGAGAATGGTTGAGGCCACTAGGAAGTTTATCTGTGTCCTCAGGATCATCCATGTAGTGCAAATGGATGTAGAGTCTTCTTGGCTGCAGGATGTTTTCTGCCCTGTGTCCCTTCTCTGTTAAGACAGGCGCAGGTTCTTGGGAATGAGTCTGTGTTGTTTGCAGCTCAAACTGAAGTGCAAATGGTTCTTATCATCAGCATTTTTTCTGGAAATCTGTTCATACTCCAATACCATTTGAAGGATGTTCATCCCAAGCTGCATAGCTAAAAGTCTGTAGAGATTCTCGGGTCATCCAGGTCATGGTTGTCCCAAAGGTGCTTTTTCAGGAAACAACTGGATTTTCTTGCTTTTTCTTTCAAGACATTTTACATCTCATCCAAGAAGCTTCTTTAGTTCTATCTGGATCGTGGGGAATGGAAGGACAGAAAAAGCAAGAAAGTCCAGTTGCCTCCTGAAAAGCTTTGGGACAACAATGATCTGGATGACTGAGAATCTCTGCAGACTTTACAAATTTATTGTTCACCAATGACAATTGAAAAAAGAGTCATAATTTGCATGACTTTGTGCAACCATTACAACTTAAAACCATGATGGGCAGGTTCCAGAGTTGGTATTCAGTTCTGACCAGTTCTAGAGAACTGGTAATGGAAATTTTGAGTAGTTTGGAGAACTGGCAAATACCACCTCTGACTGGTTCTGCCCCCATCTATTCTCTGCCTCCCAAGTCCCAGCTGATCGGCTGGGTCTTCTTTTGTTGCCCTGCACAGCAGAACTGGGCTACAAAGCAGGTTAATGGGGTGGGGAGGGAATGGGATTTTGCGGTAACCTTCCCCCAGGAGTGGGGAGGGAATGGAGATTTTACAGTATCCTTCCCCTGCCATGCCCACCAAGCCATGCCCACAGAACCAGTAGTAAAAATTTTGAATCCTACCACTGGCAGGTTCTATTATGGTTGTAAGTTAAGGACTACTTGTAACATGCATTTATTGTACCTTGGACTGGACCTACAAATTCAACCATATTGATACCAAGTTGAGAAAATTTTCACATCCATATATATGAAAGGCATAAGTTGTTCACCTCATATTCTTATATTGAGCCTTTATCCACGTGGCATATATGATGATAGAATCAAAATTGTACAAGCATTTAACAGAGGAAAAGTGAATAAGAGTTAAGGGCACATTCAGACAATCCATATCTGGGTAATTTTAAAAAGAAAGGGACGATCTTATATCACGTGAGATTGTTGATCCCTGTAGTGTTCTTGAGTATTAAAAAAAAGTATTTCCAGACCCTAAAGGCCCTGTCACACTGCCCAACGGATGCAAAACTTATGTAAACAGGACACAATGGACGAGCAAAATGTTCCATCCGTTGTTATCCGCTCTCAAAAGGGGCAAAAATTTGCATAACCAGAGCAGATAACACGGAAAGGAACAGACGCGGGAAGGATGCAGGGCAGATGCAGAGCGGATGCGGAACGGAAGCCCAGCGGATGGAAGCGGATGGGAGCGGATGGCACATCCACTAGGCTTCCGGGGGACCTCAGCAAAGCAGATGCGGAACGGATACAGCGGATGCAGAACGGACGCCGAGTGGATGAAGCGGATGCACAGCGGATGCACAGCAGATGAAGCAGATGCAGAGCAGAAGCCTAGCGGATGCACAGCGGAAGCCTAGCGGATGCCTTGCGTTAATTGTGCATGCGAGGGGGATGCATTGCGTAAGCCACGCAGATATAAAGGGAAGCAGCTCGCACGTGGCCAGCATTCAGAGGAAAGACTTGCTGCTGGATACATCGAGTCCTTGCCTGCCCTGCCTGCATGCCTGCCTGCAAGCCTTGCTGCCAGTCTTCCTGCCAGCCTGCCTCCAAGACTCCTGGCTGACCTCCCTGCCAGCCTTGCTCTCTGCCTGCCTGCCAGCCTTGCTGCCAGCCTGCCTTCCAGCCTCCCTGCCAGCCAGTCTGCCTGCCAGCCTTGGTGCCTGCCTGCCTGCCAGCCTTGGTGAATGCCTACCTGCCTACCTTCCTGCCAGCCTTCCTGCAAGCCTTGGTGCCTGCCTGCCTGCCAGCCTTCATGCCTGCCTGCCTGCCAGGCTTCCTGCCAGCCTTGGTGCCAGCCTTCTTGCCAGCCTTGGTGCCTGCCAGCCTCCCTGCCAGCCTCCCTGCCAGCCAGCAACCCCACAACCATGGGGAAGAAGAGAAAGCCTCAGCAACCTGCTGCCATCCCTGGCAAGAGGGACAGGGCCACCCTCCCACCCCCTGTCCCTGACTCTGCTTCTGCTGGGGCTTCTGCTGCTCAGGCTGGATCTTCTGGTGCTGGAGGTTCTGCTGAAGCTGCTCCTGGCGGTGGTGCTTCTGCTGGTGCTTACTCTGCTGAAGCGGCTCCTGGTCCTGCTGGTCCTGTTGGTCCTGCTCGTGCTCCTGGACTTGCTCGTACTGCTTGTACTGCTTGTACTGCTCATGCTCGTGCTCCTGGTCTTGCTCGTGCTCCTGGTCCTGCTGGTGCTGCTGCTGCTGCTGATCCTGCTGGTGCTGCTGCTGCTGATGATGATGATGATGATGATGATCCTGCTGCTGCTGCTGATGCTGATGATGATTATGATCCTGCTGGTGATGATGATGATGATGATGATGATGATGATGATGATCCTGCTGCTGCTGCTGCTACTGGTGGTGGTGTGGAGGAGCAGCCCCTACTATCTGGGAGCCCCTCTGATGAGGGCCCATCTGGTCCTGCCAAAGGGAGGAAGAGGCGTATGTGGGGACGGGAGAGGAGGCAATACTTTATTGAGGAGGAACACGAGGATGAGGTGCTGGAGTGGCTGAGAGAAAATGACTATCTGTGGCGGAAGGGACACCGACTATACAGGGACACCAAGCGGAAGCATGCTGCTTGGAGAGAGAGGGCGGAGAGTATGGGTTACACTTCGGAGGTGCTGCTCGGCTGGTGGAAGCACATGCACACCTGGTACAGGAAACTGCACCTGAAGAAATCTGGGCAGGCCACGGTTAAGCTGACAGACAGAGAGACCTACGTCATGGCCAGGTGCAGCTTCCTGGAGGGTGAGATCCGCCACCGAGGAGCACCAGGAGCCCCTCTCACTACCCTCTCTCTCAGGTAGCCTGCTGAGAGCCAGTCCTCTTCCGGCCGAGAGTCAGTCTCTGTCTCCAGGCAGGTTTCTGTGGAGCGCGCCAAGGTGGAGAACCCGCGGACAGGTGTTGTAACTGTGATGGAGCACGTGGAGGACTCCCAGCTGCGGTAGGAGAAAGGAGACATCGTGTCCACCACAGCTGTAGCCGCATCCATGCCCCCCAGCTCCACCTCCACAGAAAGGCAGAGAGCCAGACAGCAGGAGGGGCAGAGCCACACTGTCCTCCTGGAGATCAGGGACACCATCCGCACCAGCATAGATCTCCTCTCTCAGCTGGTCAACACCGACTCCTCATCCTGCAACTGCAAGCCCTTCCTCACCTATGTCAACCAGACCCTCAGGAACATAGAGGAACCACAGTACCCGGTGGCGAAGGACCGGATCACCGAGCTGCTTCACAACCCTTCAGATCCAGAGGAACCTGCTCCCACCCAGTCCAGGTCTGCTCCTCCACCCCAGGTGATGTCCCTCCCATTCCAAGGCTTCCCACAGGCCCTCACCTACCAGGGCTACGGCTACCAGGAGGTTCAGCAGCACAGGCAGCAGCCCTTCCCAGTTCAGGCACAGAGTCATCGGGCGACACCGTTGCCACCGGTTCCACTGATGCCACCAATGCCACCCACGCCAATGATGCCACCGATGACAGCGATGCCATCCAGGCCAATGATGCCACCCACGCCAGTCCTCACCCAGCTGCAGACCAGACAGCCACACTACACTACTCCTTCCTCCACCCCACAGCCAAGCCCGGCCTCAGTACATCTGTCATCAGTACTGGGACTGACACCCATGGCATGGAGGAAGGACCTCTCAGCATCACGAGGCTGAGCCAGCTGTCCGAGACCTTTCTCAACACACCGTCACCTGTTGTCGTCTCGGGGCCAGGCACCCCAATGACACCTCAGACCAGCACTGCAGCAGCACCCACCTCCATAGCACCTGGACCCTTCACCCCTGAGACTGGGCACACCTCTGAGTGACTGTGAAGACTGCCAAAGACTGGATGTGGACTTTATTTGGACACTTGACTTGGGTCATTTTTCTGTTACAGCTTGTTGTTCAATAAAGTTTATCTTTGATTCACACATTTGCTTCATTTCTTTTTTTTAATAAAGTCTTGGTGGAAACTTTTAGTATTGGTTTAAGCCTTTGCATGCTTGTGGGATGGGTTAAGATAGCAGTGGGGTGGGCAGGGATACCTTTGGAATGGGTAATAGCTGTGGGATAGATAAACCTCCAGTGCAAGCATAGTGGGACTCTAGGGTCCACCCTCCCAGGTGCTACACCTATGGCCCTTTATTATCAATAATAATGTAATAATCATCCACACATGTCAACATAAACACAACTCTTTATTAAACGCCCTGTTCATTGTAGTCCCACCCAACATACATGGCCCAATCTCATCAGTGTGATGAGACAGGCTGAAGGAAGCACCCATTAATCATCTATCATCCTGTCTTGCCACTCCGCTGCTCCAGCTGGGGAGTTGCACCAGTGTTTCAGGAGGTTGCGCTGTTTCTTCCCTTCACGTGAGGCTCTGTTGGGGCCTTGCACATCCTCAGTGTCTATTAGGTTTTGCCCTTGCCTCCATTCACCAGGCTCCATGTCCCCATTGCCTTGTTGGAGGTCCACGAGCCTGTTCTGCAAGACTGGGTAGCGGGTGCGCATGAGATTGTGCAGGATGCAGCAAGCTTCCACGATCCTCCTCACGGTCTTTGGGCGATGCTGTATGGTGGTGAGAAGTACCAGGAACCTGTTGGCCAGGATGCCAAAGGCGTTCTCCACCACCCGCCTTGCCCTGGACAGCCTGTAGTTGAAGATCCTCTCTTCAGGGGTGAGGAGTTTGGAAGTGTAGGTCTTCATGAGGTAGGTTCTGAGGGAGAAGGCGTTATCCCCCACGATGAAGTCGGGCACATCTTGTGTGTCATTGGGCAGGTGGTCTGGATCTGGGAAGCCCATGATGAGGTTGCCTTCCAGCCCCTCTTTGAGGTCACTGGCGTTGTATACCTGGGCATCTGAACATGACCCATTGTCTGAAGCATCGATGTACATGAACTTGTAGTCAGCATCGACCATGGCAAAGAGGACGATGCTGAAGAAGCCCTTGTAGTTGAAATAAGTGGACCCCGACTTGGCTAGTGCTTTGCAGGCCATGTGCTTGCCATCTATGGCTCCAACGGTGTTGGGGAAGTTCCACCTCTGATACCACTGCTCTGCAACTTTCTTCCATCCTTCTTCAGTGGGGGACACTGGAGGAGCTCCTCCAGGTATTCTTCGATGATGGCCTGTACCACTTCTCAGACCACAATGCTGATGGTGTTGTGTGGCACCCTCCAGCCATACTGCATGCTCCTGTAGGTGGTCCCTGAGGCCAGGTGGCGCAGAGTGAGTGCCACCTTGAGCCCAGGTTCCAGGCTGGGCCAGAAGTTGGTGTTTGTCTTGGTCAACCTAGGTGTCAGCCGCTGCACAACTTTGTCAAACATGGCTGGAGGCATCCTCATGAAGGTCTGGAATGCCCGAGTGTCTTCGTTCCTGAGCTCCACCATCAGCTTGTTGTACAGTCCGTACTCTGCACTTCTCCCAATCCATCTTCGGTCCCAGATGCTTCTTGGCCGCCTCTTTTTCTTCCCGTAGTAGAGTTCACAGAGTCTGTAGATGGCTTCGCACTGTTACAGAAGGATGGTGGCTGCCAAAAGGACTGTGTTATGATCCACGGTTGACATGACTGGATGCTGTGGAAGAGCAAGAGTCAGATGAAGGCTGCAGAGGTCTGCACAGCTGGGCTGCTGGTCTGAAAGTGAGATGCAGGTGAGTTGCTCTCCCTTTTTATAGGCAGTATAGGTGTCCCTTTATATCCTCTAGGCATCCTCTAGGCATCCTCTAGACATCCTTAATATCCGAGATAGGTCCCCTCTGCGAATATTTTTTCCGTTTTAAATGCTTTGTTTCCGTGCTGCATCCGCTAGGCATCCGTTCTGCATCTGTTCCACTTCCTCCCTGCGTCCGAGCGGATGCGAGTTGCGCGGATGCGGAACGGATGCCTAGCGGATATAGCAGATGCGGAACGGATGCAAAACGGATGCCTAGCGGATGCGTAGCGGATACAGAATGGACGAATTGGATACATTTTCCGTGCAAAAGTTTTGAGCAGCTCAAAACTTTCTGAGCGGATGAAATGTCAGTAGATGGATGCTGGATGGATAGAGAGGAAGCAAAACGGAGGCAGTGAGTACAGAACGGATACATCGCGTTAACCAACGGATGGCAAGCTTTTTTGTCCATTTTACATCCTCTTTGCATCCGTTGGTGCAGTGTGACAGGGGCTTAACTATAGATACTATTCTACCTGTTGGTTAAATCCCCTAAAAATGAATGAACAGAAGTAAACCATTTAGAAAAAATGTTTATTTTGCAAAATTAGCACTTGGTCAAAATTTCTCAATTCTCTGCTGTCCCATTTGGTTTCATTACAGAGAGAAATATTTTGATACATGCCATAGTTCCTGTTTAAATATGATCGTACTGTCAGCATATAACCACATTTTTTGTAAGAGCTCAAAATACTTTGGACTGGTACTATCCCCAGATGCATTTAGAGAAAGGAAACATTATAACTATAAGCTAGTGGAGGATTTAGGTTTTTTTTTAAAAAAAAAAAACATTGTTTAGCCAGCATTCCTTAAGTTCTCATCAAAAGGGGCCTACTCTAATTTTAGAGTTAATCTCCTGCCCCAAAGGTTTTATAGCCTATTTAAAATATACTGTCATGTTTTAAAGAATCCCTTGCCAATTTTCCCTCTCAAAATGGAGCAATGATTTGGAGAGAATGATCAACTCTTCAGTTTTTGCTTAGATTCACATACTACAAACATAATCTCTTGCTAAAATGGAGGGGAAAATGTACATGAATTGTCATGTAAGCCACGGGTCGCCACCCCCAACCTCCAGGCCACAACCTGGTACTGGGCCATGGCCCATCAGGAACCGAGCCATGCAATTCCTGGGGGGGGGGGAGGTTGGGTGAGTGTGCAAAACTCCATTTTTTGTGCAACTATCCTAGTTTTAGGCACTTAACTGTTTTTTGCAACATGTATTTTTTTAAAATAAAAGGGACATGGTGGCTCAGTGGCTAAGACCCTGAGCTTGTTTATCAGAAAGGTCGGCAGTTCAGCAGTTCAAATCCCTAGCACCACATAATGGAGTGAGCTCCCATTACTTGTCCCAGCTTCTGCCAAACTAGCAGTTCAAAAGCATGTAAAAATGCAAGTAAAAAAAATAGAGACTATTTTGGTGGGATGGTAACAGCGTTCCGTGCACCTTCAGTGTTTAGTCATGCCGGCCACATGACCATGGAGACATCTTCAGACAGCACTGACTCTTCAGCGTTGTAGCAGTGATGAGCACCTCCCCCTAGAGCAATAAATGACTAGCACATATATGTGAGCGGAACCTTTACCTTTACCTTATTTGTTCTAAAAAATTCACATCTGGACATTTCCCACACAATCAGAGAGGACCTCCCATCTACTCTTGGTAATACCTAGCATTTTCATGTTTTCTTTACAACACATTTGCTTTGATATTGCTTTACGTTCTCCAGCCACTACTTTTCTATTCTATACAATGTTGCATGTTACTTGCAATCTGGATTAACCAAGTATTATCTTTTTATGAAGCATGAGAATAGAAGTAGGAAGGCCAATCACTAGCATTAAGGCACTTTAGTCTGAAACTTGTTAAGTTAAAGGCTATAATATAACATGGATTCTCATCCCTTCAGATTCTGAATCTAATACTCCACTTTTTAGTGTTGGAAGGAAAATCCATCTAGTTCAGTTCCAAGCTTGGGGGGGGTGGGACACTGGCTGATTGGAAAGAAAGGTTTATTAATGAAGCAGAACCACCAACCATGTGTGATTCTGGGCAGCTGACAAAATGGAGTTGATAGTGGGTGGGTTTTTATACCTTCTTTAGGCTTTGTATTTGAGCTTCCTGTTCCTGTGCAAAAACATGTTCTTTAATATCCTACTGGTTGTTGTCAGATTCCTATGGGGTCATAGCTGGCTCTATAGGCAAACAGGGAAATGCAAATCCTAAGTGCTTGTCTGAGGTAATTTTGTCAATCTTTGGCTTAATTGTGTTGCTTGTGTTTCTGCCTGAGCCAGTCTTTCTGAATGGATTACCAAATCTGCATTTCTAAAAGCTGGCCTCCTCAGTTTCTGCTTGGGGAGGGAAACGGGAGCTAATTTCTGCCTCCCCTTAAGAATATGTTTCTCCATTTCTCCCTTTGGGGAAATATAATATTCTGCTTCTTTTAATATTCCCTAAAATATTTCATTCTTCTAGGAGGGGAGGCTTCCCACATTAGTAACCTGATGAAACCCTTTTTCCCCTCTGAGTTTCTTTTATTTATTTTTTGCTCAGATTAAGCCAAGCCTCTATTGTGGTTTGTTAACCAGTTTAAGCCAAAGTCTGTTTTGTGAATAATTATCTTAAGTTACTGGGTTCTATAAAGGGGAAAAATAACATTTAGAAGAATACCTTAGTGAGAGATCATAGATAGACCAGACCTAGTTAGTCCAATCTCTCTCAAAATACAATTATGAAAGGAAAGGAGGCAGATAAATCTTTGTAGGCATGGAAAGTCCATGAAATTTACTACATTGAGTAAGAGATTTAAGGCCCTGTCACACTGCCCAATGGATGCAAAACGGACACAACGGACAAGCAAAATGTTCCATCCGTTGTTATCTGCTCTAAGAAGGGGCAAAAATTTGCATAACCGGAGCGGATAACATGGACGCGGGAAGGATGCAGGGAGGATGGAAAGAGGATGCGGAACGGAAGCCCAGCGGATGGAAGCAGATGGGAGTGGATGGCACATCCACTAGGCTTCCGGGGGGCCGCAGCAAAGTGGATGTGGAACGGATACAGCAGATGCAGAGAGGATGCACAGCGGATGAAGCGGATGCACAGCGGATGCACAGCCAATGCACAGCGGATGCACAGCGGAAGCCTAGCGGATGCTGAACATTAATTGCACATGCGGGGAGGATGCATTGCGTCAGCCCCACGGATATAACGGAAGCAGCTCGGAAGCAGGTCGCCATTCAGAGGAAAGACCTGCTTCCAGACACATCGACTGCCTTGCCTGTCCTACCTGCATGTCTGCCTGCAAGCCTTGCTGCCAGCCTTGCTGCCAGCCTCCTTGCCAGCCTTGCTGCCAGCCTCCCTGCCAGCCTTGCTGTCTGCCTGCATGTCTGCCTTGCTGCCAGCCTCCCTGCCAGCCTTGCTGCCTGCCTGCCTGCTAGCCTTGCTGCCAGCCAGTCTGCCTGCCAGCCTTGGTGCCTGCCTGCCTGCCAGCCTTGGTTCATGCCTCCCTGCAAGCCTTGGTTCATGCCTGCCTGCCAGCCTTGGTGCCTGCCAGCCTCCCTGCCAGCCAGCAACCCCACAACCATGCTGAAGCACAGCAAGCCTCAGCCATCTGCTGCCAGCCCTTGCAAGAGGGACAGGGCTACCATCCTGCCCCCTGGCCCTCACTCTGGTTCTCCTGGGGCTTCTGCAGCATGGGCTCGCTCTTCTGGGGCTGGGGCTTCTGCTGCTTCTGCTTCTGGAGGAGCTGATGAAAAGCACTCCAGCACCAGCCACCTCCACAGCACCTGCACCCTTCACCCCTGAGACTGAGCGACCAAGAGGAGTGCCAGAGACTCATTTTTGTTTTATAGCTTGTTGTTAATAAAGTCTATTTTTGATTCACACACTTGCTTCATTTCTTTTTTTTAATAAAGTCTTGCTGGAAACTTTTAGAAATGGTTTAAGCCTTTGCATGCTTGTGGGATTGGTTAAGATAGCAGTGGGATGGGTTGAGATAGCTGTGGAATGGGCTGGGATACCTTTGGGATGGGTAATAGCTGTGGGACAGGTAAACCTCCAGTGCAAGCATAGTGGGACTGTATTGGGGCCTTGTACATCCTCAGTGTCTATCAGGTTTCGCCCTTGCCTCCATTCACCAGGCTCCATGTCCCCATTGCCTTGTTGGAGGTCCACGAGCCTGTTCTGCAAGACTTGGTAGCGGGTGCGCATGAGATTGTGCAGGATGCAGCAAGCTTCCACGATCCTCCTCACGGTCTCTGGGTGATGCTTCATGGTGGTGAGAAGTACCTGGAACCTGTTGGCCAGGATGCCAAAGGCGTTCTCCACCACCCGCCTTACCATGGACAGCTTGTAGATCTTCTCTTCATGGGTGAGGAGTCTGGAGGTGTAGGGCTTCATGAGGTAGGTTCTGAGGGAGAAGGCGTCATCCCCCACAATGAAGTAGGGCACATCTTGTGTGTCATTGGGCAGAGGTTCTGGATCTGGGAAGCCCACGATGAGGTGCGTTCCAGCCTACCCTTGAGGCCACTTGCGTTGTATACCTGGGCATCTGAAGCTGACCCGTTGCCTGAAGCATCGATGTACATGAACTTGTAGTCAGCATCGACCATGGCGAAGAGGATGATGCTGAAGAAGCCCTTGTAGTTGAAATAAGTGGACCCTGAGTTGGCTGGCGCTTTGCAGGCCACGTGCTTGCTATCGATGGCTCCAACGGTGTGGGGGAAGTTTCACCTCTGATACCACTGCTCTGAAACTTTCTTCCATCCTTCTTCAGTGGAGGGGCACTGGAGGAGCTCCTCCTTGTATTCTTCGATGATGGCCTGCACCACTTCTCTGACCACAATATTGATGGTGTTGTGTGGCACCCTCCAGCCGTACAGCATGCTGCTGTAGGTGGTCCCTGAGGCCAGGTGGCGCAGAGTCAGTGCCACCTTCAGCCCAGGTTCCAGGCTGGGCCGGAAGTTGGTGCTCTGCTTGGTCAACCTGGGTGTCAGCCGCTGCACAACTTCGTCAAACATGGCTGGAGGCATCCTCATGAAGTTCTGGAATGCCCGAGTGTCTTCGTTCCTAAGCTCCACCATCAGCTTGTTGTACAGTCCGTCCTCTGCTCTTCTGGCGAACCATCTTCATACCCAGACGCTTCTTGGCCGCCCCTTTTTCTTCCCGTAGTAGAGTTCACAGAGCCTGTAGATGGCTTCGCACTGTTGCAGAAGGATGGTGGCTGCCAAAAGGACTGTGTTATGATCCACGGTGGACATGACTGGATGCTGTGGAAGAGCAAGAGTCAGATGAAGGCTGCAGAGGTCTGCACAGCAGGGCTGCTGGTCTGAAAGTGAGATCCAGATGTGTTGCTCCCCCTTTTTATAGGCAGTATAGGTGTCCCTTTGCATCCTCTAGGCATCCTCTAGGCATCCTGTAGACATCCTTAATATCCGAGATAGGTCCCCTCTGCGAAGGTTTTTTTCCGTTTTAAACGCTTTGTTTCCATGCTGCATCTGCTAGGCATCCGTTCTGCATCCGTTCCACGTCCGTTCCACTTCCTCCCTGCGTCCGAGCAGATGCAAGTTGCGCGGATGCGGAACGGATGCCTAGCGGATATAGCGGATGCATAACGGATGCAGAACGGATGCGTAGCGGATGCGTAGCGGATGCAGAACAGACGAATTGGATACATTTTCCGCGCAAAAGTTTTGAGCAGCTCAAAACTTTCTGAGCAGATGAAACATCAATAAATGGATGCTGGACGGATAGAGAGGAAGCAAAACAGAGGCAGTGAGTACATCGGGTTAACCAACGGATGGCAAGCTTTTTTGTCCGTTTTACATCCTCTTTGCATCCGTTGGTGCAGTGTGACAGGGGCTTAAATGGATTAAATCTACACATTAAGTATGGGGGGTTAAATTATTCCATACTGAAAAGTCAGCTACGTTTGCAATTGAACCTTACTTAACACCGTGTGTGTATATCTCTGTGTGTATATGCATTCCTTTGTTGACAGTGTTAAATCTTGATGATTGCCTGGACCGGACAAGTCACTGGGCTGGAAGGATTTCAATGTCAGATACATTTGCAAAACATTTGCTTTGCTTTTAAGAAGACTGACCCTATCTAACATAAACCAGCCTCTTGCATCTGTTTTTCCAGAATACACCTATGAAAATTAAATTGCAATATCAAGTAAGGTGAATTAAGCTTTGTACTTTGCACACCAAAGCTCTTTCTCTTTTGTTTGTCCTCTGCATTAAAGCTGTTCCTTCCCATATATATCTTGTAAACAAAATTGTAGGCTATTGGTTGTCACAGGGCCTCTTGAGACAGTGTTGTCAAGGCTTAAGCGTGGTCAGGGCACTCCTTGAACGATCATCTGGATAAGCCCTAAAACTCTCAAATGAACAAAAGTAGCTTACAGATCTCAGCTCTGAAAGTGTCAGGTCTGTCATATTCTTCCAGGAAACAAAAGGAAAGGAGGTTAAGAGCTTCAGAACAGATTCTCTTGAGGTAATAAAAGAATAATTTTGGGGAAAAAAAAAAAAAACCTCCTGAAAGCCAATTTGTTGACATTATCATTGGGTCATGAGTCTTTATGTGTTTACCTCTATCAGAAAACAACAGGCTTTGACAATAGAAAATGTGTGGTTAAGTACTCGTGCTGTTGGTTACCAATGGTTGAGCCAATAATCTGGTAGGAGGAAAAATCAATAAAGCTATTATCAACTGTTTATAACAGCTCTTGGAAAAGCAATAATCACCTTTAAAATCTTTTGTGAAAGGCCCAGCAATCAGCCAGTTTTTTAACCTGTCTCTAAGCAAGTTTATTGTAAAAATGATACACACACATGCACACAAATTGGACTTGGTGAGACTGCAGTAGCTAATGTTTGATTTTTAACAAAGAGCTTGTTTGTTGCTGGGAGAGTCCTGTGACCCAGGGCGAAGGAGAATTGTCTGGGATTTGCAGGAAAGGGGAGGGGAGGAAGAATGAGTATAAGTTTGCCTGTGTAAGTTTGCTTATTGGATTATAAGGATTCTCTTATATCAAATTCAGAATTGTTGGATCATGTTTTACATTAATTTTTTTTATGTCAGGTAGGCCTTGACTTATGGCTGCAGTTGAGACCAGAATTTCTGTTGCTAAGCAAGATGGTTTGTTAAGTGAGTCACACAGCAAGCTTTTTGCCATGGTTAAGTATATCACTGCAGTTGTTAAGTGAAACACATGGTCATTAAAAGCAAACCTACACATCCCCCATTGAGTTTGCTTGTTGGACGCTGGCTGGGAAGGTCACAAATAGGGAGCATATGCTTTCCAAGATTGTGAAGATGTATGTCGGTTGTCAAGCACCCGAATGTTGATCATGTCATCATGCTGCAATGTGAGTAACTGAAAGAACCAGTCCTAAGTCACTTTTTAAAGTGCTCTTCAAACAGTTGCTAAACAGACACCATAAGTCAAGGACTACCTGTATTTAAAATGCATAGAGGTCAAGGATTGCTGGATGTCTATTGCAAAGCTTCATAGTCAGATGATTACTAGAGTAGTACCAGAAGAGTACTACACTCCTCTGTTTGCAACAGAATACCCTACACCACCAGACTTGAGATTCTAGGCTTAGACAACCTTGAACTACCCTGGCTAAGATTGTACTTAAGCATTGTACATAAAATCATAGTTATAACGTCTTACCAGTTAATGAATATTTCAGCTTTAACCACAACACAAGAGCAAACAACAGATGTAAACTTAATGTAAACCACTCCAAACTCGATAGCTGGAAATACAATTTCAGCAACAGAGTGGGCAATGTCTGGAACTCACTTCCTGATTCTGTTGTCACCTGCTCAAACCCCCACACCTTTTCCCTCAAACTAACCTCTATTGACCTCACCCCATTCCTAGAGGTCTGTAAGGGACTTGCATAAGTGCACAATCATGCCTACTGTCCCTGTCCTATTGTCCCCAATTATTAGTTCTTATTTCTTATGTTTAAACTTAAGTTTATTTTATTTATATTATTTTGTAAGCACTTGACAAAATAAATAAATAAATGATTCCTAGTGCTTGGGATCAGCCCAACATCTAACCGCTACTTTCAAGCTAGTTTAGTGTAGCAATAGCACTTAGACTTATATACTGCTTCACAGTACTTTTACAGCCCTCTCTAAATGGTTTACAGAGTCAGCATATTGTCCCCAACAGTTTGGGTCTTCATTTGACTGACCTTGGAAGGATGGAAGGCTGAGTCAACCTTGAGCCTGGTGAGATTTGAACTGCCCAATTGCAAGCAGCCAGCAGGCAGCCGAAGTAGTCTGCACTACTGCACACTAACCACTGCACTACCACTTTTCTCCCTAGTCCTTAAGCATTATCTTCCAGGATTATTCTGTTTGGACCATCAGGAGTATTTACATTTTCAAATGGGACTCTCTCCCTGTTACCTACCAGGTTTCTCAACTCACTTGAAAAGCACAATCAGCCCAATAATGGGTAACAACCCCTTGTGGCTATACAGAACAGGTTACAATTCTTGAGTGGCTGCACGGTGCAATAGTATCACTATCACCGTATACAGAAAATTCTCAGTCATCCAGGTCATGGTTGATGCTTTTTGAAGAGGCCACTGGACTTTCTGGTTTTGGTTTGAAGACATTTCACTTCTCATCCAAGAAGTTTCTTCAGCTCCAGCTCAATGGTGGGGAATGAAAGGCTTTATACTCATTTCAGGCAGCTGATTTTTTGTATTTTTTTAGACAATTGTTGAGGCAACTTGGAGATTTATCTGTGTCATCAGGGTCACCTGAGTGGTGCAAATGGATGTGAAGCCTTCTTGGAATCAGTGACAGAACTGTGTTATAGACTGGAGATGGCAGTCTAGATGGCAGAGTGGGAGGGATGCAACTTGATCTATGCTACACACTGCCACAATAGTTGTAAGTCAAATCACCTAAGTGTCCAACCCAATTGTGTGACTTATTTCTTTTGCAAGTCATTAAACAAATGTGTCAGTCATAAATTGATCCTCAAGGTCTGTAAGCAAACTTATTGTCTGCAATGGACAGAAAAAAATGAGCAGAAAAAAAATCATAAGTTACAGTCACCTGACTACAGGATGCTGAAAATAACCGTAAATGCAGGCTGGTTGCTAAGCACAGAAAATATGACCATATGACCACAGAGAGGCGATCATGGCATTGAAACTTCAAATCATGGGTCATATGTACTTTAGTACTTATGTTGTAACGTTGAACCTGCTAAGTGACAAGTTATAAGTCAAGGACTCTCTGTACTCTCCAGAGATAGATATTAAATGGTTCTACCATATTATATCACTTTAGATCTTTGACCTAAACATTTCTTTGCTGTTTTCGAAGGAGTGTCATTCTGAACCCTGCCTATTTTCGCAACCATCTTCGTCAAGCTGCTGTCTTCCGATGCTTAGAGCGATATTCTGAGGCTGCAAGGTAGGTTTGTATCCCTGATTCATGGGGCAGCTTCCCCCCCCCCTTTTTTTCCCCCTTTTGCATTCTGCAAAGGTTAGAGAAGACATTAGAAACAGCCAGGTCACACCCTCCATCTAGTGGTGGGATTCAAAAAATTGTACTACTGGTTGTGTGAGTGTGGCTTGTTGGACATGTCAGGGGAAGGATACTGCAAAATCCCATTCCCTCCCCAGCCCACTAACCTACTTTCCAGCTCCGTTCTTCTGTGCAAGGCAACAAAAGAAGACCCAGCCGATCAGCTGGGACTTGGGAGGCAGAGAATAGTTGAGGGTGAGGCCAATCAGAGGTGGTATTTGCCAGTTCTCCAAACTACTCAAAACTTCCACTACTGGTTCTCCAGAAGTGGTCAAAACCTGCTGAATACCACCTCTGCCTCTATCCCAACCTTCTGGTTTTCTCACTTTCCCCAACAATAGAGCCTTTCAGATACCTTGGCCTCCAATTTCCATAACATAAGGAGAGTTGAAGTGGTAATTGGGAGTTCTTAGGCCAAAGATGGTATCTATTAATCACTTGGCTTCAGGTCTACCAAACTCTGGGCCAGCAGCCTATTAATTTGTGGAGAAGGACAAAAGGAAGAAACAACCAACTGAAACCACCAAGGATTCAAAAATTATTTCTCCTCTCTCACTGGCCATGAGCAATCAGCAGCTTTATATGGCTTTGTACTTGCCCTCAATAAAGATTCTTATTTAGCTGAGCCCTATAGGGTGAGCCTTCTGCCAAGTCTAATCAAGCAATGAAGCTAAGGGTGAAGGGGAAGTGTCAAGAGATCTGTGCTAAGCTGTCAAGTTCCAGTCATGGAAGTCATATAAACCCCCAGGGACAGCAACATTGGCCATGTTGGGAATATCTGGTTTACAGTAGTCTACTGTGTACACACCATGTCAAATAGGAAATGGAAACAGGAAAGTTTTAATTAACATAGGAGTTTTACAACAAACCTCAGTTACAATTGCAGTAAGTGCACCATTGGGAGACTTGAAAGAATGTGGAAGGCTGGTTCTCAGCTTACCACCACAAGTGAGCCCAAAACTTCTGTTGTTAAGTGAGAAATGTGTTAAGTGACTTTTGTCCCATTTTACAACTTTTCTTACCACTGTTGTTAAGTGAATCACCACAGTTGTTAACTACGTAACAAGGTTTTTAAGTATATCTGATTCCCCCATTCACTTTGCTTGTCAAATGGTGTCAAAAGGGGATCACATGACCCAAGAAACTGCCACTCTCATAAATGTGAATTAGTTGTCATGTAAATCACATGACCACGGGGATGCTACAATGGTCATACATGTAAAAAATGCTTATAAGTCCATTTTTTCAATGCCTTTGCAACTTCAAACAGTCACTAAATGAACTGTTGCAAGTTGAGGACTACCTGTATAAACCCACAGTAACAGCACCTTTGACCATGTTGGGAATGTCTAGTTTATAGTAATAGCAATAGCACTGAGACTTATATACCATTTCATAGTGCTTTACAGCCCTCTCTAAGCGGTTTACAGAGTCAGCCTATGGCTCCAAACAATCTGGGTCTCCATTTTTCCGAACTCGGAAGGATGGAAGGCTGAGTCAACCTTGAGCCAGTGAGAATCAAACTCTTGGCAGTGAGCAATGAGCATTCTAACCACTGCGCCACTGCACCTCTTGTGTGTATATATACAGTAATCTTCTTGGACTGCAAGGCTATCAAACCAGTCAGTTCTAGAGGAGATCAACCCTGATTGCTCTTTAGAAGGTCAGATCCTGAAGATGAAACTCAAATACTTTGGCCACCTAACGAGAAGGAAGGACTCACTAGAGAAGAGCCTAAAGCTGGAAACGGTTGAGGGCAATAAAAGAAGGGGATGGCAGAGAATGAGATGGCTGGATGGAGTCACTGAGGAAGTAGGTGTGAGCTTAAATGGACTTTGGAAGATGGTAGAGGACAGGAAGGCCTGGAAGAATGTTGTCCATGGAGTCATGATAGGTCAGACATGATTTCACAACTAACATCAACAACTGTAGATACAAGTCAAATCGGAAATGGAAACAGGAACCTTTTAATTAACCCAGGAGTTTTAAGGTCCTGTCCCACTGCACTTACGGATGCAAAGAAGATGTAAAACGTTAAAAAAAGCTTGCCATCCATTGGAAAATGCTATACATCTGTTGTGTTCTCATTGCATACATGTTTCATACGCTCTATCCATCGAGTATCTGTCCACTGTGATTTCATCCGCTCAAGAAGTTTTGAGCCACACAAAACTTTGTGAACGGATGAACTTTCCATCATGTACAATGTAAATCCGCGACATACGAGCAACAAACATTCTGTGTCCGTTTATCATCCGTTAAACATCTGCTGTATCCTCTCTGCATCCTCTGGGCATCCTCGCAACTCACATCCAATGCAGCTGAAAACAGAAAGAGGGAGGAAAGAAAAGGTACACGGAACGTCTACACAGCGTTAGTAGCACGGAAATAGAAAGGATGCACAGTGAACGGTTTGCATCCGATATACATCCGCGCGGCATCCCCTTTCTTTCCTTTAGGCGTACATGATGCATCCGTTTCATCCATTATGCATCCGCTTCGCAATTATCCTCCGGAACCCCTTCGGAGATGTCATCTGCTTCCATCTACTTTCATCCGCTAGGCTTCCTATGAACATCCGTTTAACATCCCCGCTACATACTACCCACATCCGTTCTTTTCCATTCTGTTTATGCAAATTCTCACCACTTTTTGGAGTGGATGACAATGGATGGAGCCATCCCCGAAATTTTGCTCGTCCGCTGTGTCCTTTATGCATACGTTTTGCATCCATTGGCCAGTGGGACCGGGCCTTAATATCAAATCTCAGTTAGAGTTGTAAGGAATGAATCCTTGGGAGATTGAAAGAACGGGTTAAGGATAGATTGTCTTCTAGGAGAAAATCTATGCGGTCACTAGGAGTCAAAAACAACATGATGGCCCATAATCTATTTGCAACATGCAAATGCCGGCAGAAGTCATGTACCTTGCCAATTCTACATGGCTCTTCCCAATACCATTCAGGAGGGTAAGCAACTTCATAGTGTTATCATGTAAGTCTGGCCTTTTTCTATGCACATCTTAATATTGCATATATGTTAAATGGCACCCAACTTCTGCTGTCATATTGCAGAGCTGCTTTTCTATTTCTGATCAAAGAAGCAAAGAAAAATGTGCATTTATGGTTTTTTTAAGGTTATGTCCCATGCTTCATACTACCATGCCCTCATTTTATTCTCCCCACAACAACTCTGGGAGGTCCCTGAGAAGGCCCAAATCTTTCAATGAATGTTCATATGTCCAAGGGCAGATGTGAATCTAGGTCTCTACTGTCTCATCCGCCACTTTAATCAGCTGGTAAAGAAATCAAGAAAATCCCACCAGTGCTTTGTTGCAAAGTGGGAATATGTATTTCTTGAAACTGATTTCTTACATATTTTCTGTTATATGCGATGTTTTTCATGGAAAAGAGAGGAATATACTTCTCAACTAATTAAAATGTTTTAGTTGGTGAATCTTCTGTCTGGTTATTAATGAATGAATCAATTACATTTAATGAAATGTGCATATTGTCAATCCCAGTTGTTTCTTCCAAGAAAAGCATTGTATTCCCAGCTCTCTGCTTCTCCATTCCCAAATGATCCGTTTTTCTTTTGCATCTGACATTCAACATGAGGGATTTCAGCCTCCCTATGTGATCAGGGAGAAAACATCAGAACTTCCACAAATATGCTCATGTTTTTCTCCTGCTATTTGTGCCCCCATTTTCAGGTAAATAGACATAGGATTAGGTAGCATCTTAGAATAATAGACACAGTTGGAAGCAGGGAGGGATTCTAATGGTTTGGACCGGTTCTATAGAAGCAGTTGTTCTATATAACACTGGCAGGGTCCGCCCCTCTCCACCCGCCACTCCCCTCCCCACCCAGGCAGTCCTTATTGCGCATGTGCAACATCGTGCATACCCAACATCACTGACTGCGTTCTTCTCTGCCCAGTCACTTCTTAAGGTATTTCTTTTTTTCCCCTCCCAACAACCAGGTGTTCCAGCTGTGCCAGTATTCCCCTTGCTTTCTTACTGCTTTGCCCAGGAGGCTTCCCTGAGGCCTAGGATGGCAAAATAATGAGGGGTGGGTAACCTCCCCCCTCCATCCTCCATTTTTTGCCTTCCTGGGTCCCAGGGAAGCCTTCTAGGGCATTTTTAAGATGAACCAAGTTTACTAGAACAAAATGTTCCTCCTAATAAAGTTAGTTGATATTGAAGATGCCATCAGAGTCCACATCTCCTTCATTGTCCTAGGCTTGTGCTTTTCAAACTTGACAGCTTTTATGATGTGTGGATTTACTTAGACTGACACAATTCTTTGTTTCCCATTTTCAGCTAGAGTCTCAGCACCTGAGTTTACCCTTAAAAGGAGTCATTGCTTAATTAATACAGCTAATGCTCATTGTTAAAAAGGAAGGTCATGTTTAACTCTTAAAAGATCTTTTTTCATTTCTCCTACAGTGATTTAGGCTTTCATGGCTGGCATTGTGAGGTGGAAGCAGATAAAAAAACCACCCAAAGATTCGTTGATCCAAGGCAAACAAGGTTTTATTCACGTGTCTGCAGAGACGGGTTCCCTCAGGCATTGAAGGAACACAGAGCAAAATTCAGGCAGCATTTTTATCCCCTCGTACGAGGGCTTGGCTCACATTCTTTTTGTTTTCAAATTGACACATATATTTCGAAGGTTCCTATTAGCTCCCTATCTAGCAAAAGTAGTTACACGGTTTCTGACATCGCAGCACTTTATTACAGTTCCCCATTGTTCTACCCTTATCTTGTTTTTTCTCTTGTGCACAAACTGGAACACTTTCTTATTTAGCAGAACTACTGAGTTTGAGATACACTTCCTTATTCAATTCAATGGGCCATCCAACATGACTTCGGTTCTGGTACTGAAGAACTTTTGAACTTCATTGTCTTGCTCTAGTTTTCTCAGGTCTTGAAGGCAGTTGTAGTTGGCATCCTCAGAGGTGGAATGAGCTGCTTTGTGGTGCATCTCTAAACAGTTCACAGGCACCAAAACAGGAACTGTCTGGCTCTTGTATTTGTACCTGGCAAGCTGATTTTAGTTCTTATTTCAAGAAAAGACAGCAGGCATAACATTGGTTTGGAAAGGAAAGCTATTCCTCAAAACCATTCGATTTGAAAACACTTGCATTTTCTCAAGCTGTATTTCTGAGTTTTGCCAAATGTTTGCTAAAACATTTGTCAGCACAGATATTGAAAATCCTTTATATTAGCATGTTGACTTCTCCACAAAACAGTGCATCTTTAGACGTGTGTATAAATGTACAGATATGTAGACGGACTAATATTTCTTGCAATGTTTCTCAAAGCTGGCCATTTTAAGGTATGTGGACTGTGGAATTCTGGGAAATGAAGTCTATGCATCCTAAAATTGCCAAGCTTGAGAAACACTGAACTTTTGGAACCTAGCTTAGATATCATCCTATTTGGGTTTTTTTTAGAAATCATAGAAACTCTACAAGTCAGAGGAAAAATGGGATACAGAATAGATGAACATACATAAGTGCACATTCTTGTTTTCCAATGACAGTTAATGAAAATATAAAGAGGCAGTTTCTTAGGAACTACAAGAACAGCTAATGAAATTGTGATGTGAGTGAAATCGAGTGTTAGGAAAACTTGTAAATAAACTGTAGTGAAGACTAATGCTAGACTTGTAGAAGGAATAGCATGCTCATAAAAAGAGACCATTAAGGTTAATGTGGCAATGGTAAATCTTTAATGAGCTGACAGTGCTATCCTGAAATATCTCCCATTGAAATTAAGAATCAGGATCCATTCTTAGATATACAAGTGAAGTTGCTTATAAATTGGTGGCTGCTCTTTCTTTCAATCTACCCTTCCTCTCCTAGTGATATCCATAAACAAATACAGGTAGTGCTCAGCTTATGACCACAACTGAGTCTAAAATTTTTGTGGCTGTTGTGTGGAAACACCATTTGCAAGAAAGAAGGAGATGAGTCTTGGATTCCAGGAGAACCATGTTGCTGTCTTCTTGCTGAAGACTAGAATCTGTACAGCTGGTTGTCCCAAAGGTGCTTTTTCAGGAAGCAACTGGACTTATCTATGTCTGCAGGGTCACCTGAGTAGTGCTAATGGTTCCTATAGTCTGCAATCTCTCTGGAAATCCATTCCTAATCCTACGCAATTCAAAGGGTGTACATCTCAAATTGCAAAACTAAAAGTCTGTAGAAATTCTCAGTCATCCAGGTCATGGTTGTCCCAAAGGTGCTTTTTCAAGGGGCAACTGGACTTTTTTGCTTTTTTTCCCTTCCATTCCCCACCATCCAATCAGAGCTGCTTTTTCAAAAGGCAAATTCTGAACTGAACTGAAGAAGCTTCTTGGATGAGAAGTGAAATGTCTTCAAAGAAAAAGCAAGAAAGTCCAGTTGCCTCCTGAAAAAGCACCTTGGGGACAACCATGACTTGGATGACTAAGAATATCTACAGACTTGTACAGGTGGTTCTCAACTTGGGACCACAATTGAGCTCAACATTTCTGTTGCTAAACAAGACAGTTGTTGAGTGAATTTTGCCCCCATTTTATGAGCTTTCTTACCAAAGTTAAGTGAATCATTACAGGTGTTATGTTAGTCACATGATTGTTGAGTGAATCTGGCTTCCCTATTGATTCGGCTTGTCAGAAGGTCGCAAAAGATGATCATATGACTCCAGACACTGCAACCATTATAAATTCATGCCTGTTGCCATGTGTCTGAATTTTGATCACATGACCATGGGGATGTTGCAAGGGTCATAAGTGTGAAAAATAGGTCACGAAATGAACTATTGTAAGTCAAGGATGACCTGTTGTTGTGGTTAGCCGGCAGAAGGTGCAGATGGCTGAGGAGAGCAAGGACTCTGATGAGGGGCCAGGACCATCAGGAAGTGGACTGCTGCCTTCAGAGATTGTGAGGACTGGCAGCAGTGATGAGGAGGTTCCTGAGGAGCCTGTGCCAAGTGCAAGTGAGCACAGGATGATTCATAGAAGAGAACAGCTGGAGCAGCACAGGGGACTCGGGAGTAAGGATGCAATGTAATGGCTCCTCCCTCCAGGAAATATAAGCATGGTTTCAAAAGGTTTTTGCTCAGAGGAAAGAACAATTACAACAGCACAGGCAACTCGGGAGTAAGGCTGCAAGGTTATGGCTCCTCCCTCAGGATAAAAGCCAGGTTGAAAAAGCATTCTTTGCAGAAAGCAAAGAAGCTCTGAAGCTCAACTTGTGGACGTCTTCGTTTGTGTTTAGAGTATCTTGTAAATTAGTTCTTATCTCTGGGTTTTTGGCATCATTGACAAACAACTTGGCAAGCCTCTTTCTTGTCAGAGCTGAGTATAGAAAGCAGTCTTCAGAACAGAATTCGTTATTAAACCTTAAAAGGTGGGGGCTGCTGTCTTTGTCTGTGTTTGCTCTTTGGGAACCCGGTTGAGTCAGAACACCTGTATATATTGTGATATATTGTATCACAATATAATCCAACCACTTTTCTTTTTCTTAAGACACACCTTTTGTGTTACAGAGTTGGTCCCAGCATCAGAGAAAATGAGATCATCATTTCATGTAAAATAGCTCAATAGGAAAAACTCAGCTGTGTTCAGCTTGCTAGTGTCAGATTCCAGAAACCAAGAAAGACAAATTGTCATTCTTGCAGACAGATTTCTTTTTTATTCCTCACCTATAAACATAAGCTTTCCAAACTACTAGCTCCATAAATCATATACTCTGGGAACTATTAGGGAGGAGTTGTTTTTTCTGTCTTTCTCTCACACAAAATATCCGGACTGAGTTGCCTCTTGCTCCAGATTACATTCCATCACAGCGAGAGAGTGATTCCTAACTGCTCTTTTGGAAATGCCATGTTCAATGTCAACCCCCAGGGAAATCGAGATTCAGGCAGTTCAAAGGAGTAAAAAGATTTATTGCAAACTTAAGCACTCCACAAGAATCTGAGCTACTAACAGTCAAGGGAAATTAGTGAGAATTAAGAAAGGCATTCAATGTGGACTAGCCTTAGCCAGGGGTGGAATTCAAATTTTGTAACAACCAGTTCTGTGGATGTGGCTAGGTGGGTGTGGCCATGTGACTGGGTGTGTGTGGCTTTGGTGGGGCAGCACCCCCCCCACTTTGGGTCTTCTGGGCCTCAGGGAATCTCCTGGAGGGGATTTTTGCTCCTAGAAGGCTTCCTTGGGGCTCAGGAAGGAAAAAACTGAGCATGGAGGGGATCAATGTGCTCCATTTTGGGGCCTCCTGTGCCTCAGGGGTTCCTCCTAGATCTTTGCTCCCAGGAAGCTTCCCTGGGGCCCAGAAAGGGCATAATGGAGGGGGTGGGGTTGGTGCATGCCCCCCCTCCTCAATTTTTGCTTTCCTGGGCCTCAGGGAAGCCTCCTGAGTGAAGCAGTAAGTAAACAAAGGGAATCCCAGCACAGCTGATCATAGGAACAGCTGATCGTCGGGAAGGAAAAAGAAAAAACAAATACTTTAAGGAGTGACTGGACAGGGAAGAACTCAGTCAGTGATGTCTGGCATGCGCGCAATGTTGTACATGCACAAATAAAGACTGACTGGGAGGGGAGGGGAGGGGAGGGTGGAGAGGGCGGGGCCAGCCAGAAGCATAATTTTCTGATTCTCCAAATTGCACAGAATCATAACAATCGGTTCTATAGAACTGATTCAAACTGGTAGAATCCCACCCCCGGACTTAGCTCTCTTATGGGTATGCAGGGACTTATGACTAATGATGCATTTGACCCTTCTTTAGGGTTCAGCCTGGTCATTGCCTATATTTAGCTAGCAATAACCAATCCAGGAAGGTTTCCCAAATGGACTAGTTGTACTTCAGTTTAGGAAACAATCTACCTTGGGCGCACCGCAAAAGAGGAAATACTTATTCCACCAGATATTCTGCTTGGAAATGTGAATTCCTCATTTATGAAAATAATAATAGAAAGACAGCAGAACAGAATGCCATAGTAACACCCTGGGATGGCATTAGTAAAGGTCTCAATTTGATTTAATCATTCAGCTGTCCTGAGTATTTAACCTTGAGGGGCAGGGAGGGAATCTGTAGCAAGCCTGAATTAGTTCATGATTCAGAGAGTGACTTTAAGGCATTTATCTTAATGTTCATTGCCTATCAATTGCTGCAGAATAATGCTGGATCCATGCATCCAGGGACAGATCCAGGTATATTCTGAGCTATGCTTGTGAAGACCTGATGTCGGGCTTCAACAATGCTGCCAATGGAATGAAGCCTGACACGTCGCTATGGTTGGGGGAGAGCTACCTACCTTGAAGATCCCAAGTTGATGTCAATGGCAGCTGACAAAGCCAGGCACAACCGCCTCTCCCCACTTCGGTGTGACTGGCTGGGAAAATGCCTTATCAGCTGTTCAGTGTTTTGCAAAGCTCTAAGCACAACGCCTCCCAATCTTCTCCTTTACCAGCCAGGAAATACTTTAGGCTGTTGTTTTGTCTGGTCAGCATTCCACATAAGGGCTATCAGATGGATCAGGGTAGAAGGATAACACTCGGGGAGGGGGAAGGTGTTATTTGCGGGGTTGGGTAGTAGCGCGTGAAATTACTGTAGATGGATGTTGGGTGTTTTGCTAAGGGCGGATGTTAGCTACCATGTTTCTCATAAAATAAGGCCGGGTCTTTTTTTTTTTTTTTTTTGAGCCCCAAAAAACAGCTAGGCCATCTTTTCGAGAATGTCTTAATTTTCCTCCCATGCACATCCTGGTGGTAGTGTGTGTGCATGTGTATTTACACCCTTATCAGTGAATGGCTGTGTTCCCATGACACCCACACAGCCAACCACTTTCCATCCTGTGCATCGTGCCAGCTCAGCCTGTGCAGGTAGTTCTTGGTCCAGTGCATTGGCAAACCTGCAGAGCTCCATTAAGTGCCAAATTCAGCATGCCATGTGGACATGCTCAAGCTCAGATCACTGCAGCACTCGAAACCGTTACTCAGGAGGCTGCTTTCTTAACCTGCCCTGCTGACTGCTAGGTCACTTAGAGCCCCAGGGCCCGGCAATGCCCAGATTCCTGCCACTACACAGAGACAAAGGCAAGCGGGCTGCCTTTCTGGCACTCCCGCCACAGCTGGCAGTCAGCCAACTCCTCTTCCCCCAGTGCAAACACCAGCTGACCAGTCTCATGCGCCAATTTTGTTCTACCCTCCCTAATCTCCTTTCTCTGCCTCCTGGGATTTTCCCAAGTCTCTCAGCCAGACCTTTCCAAAAGAATGTAGTTGTGCCATTCAGATGCAGTGGCCATGACCAACCTGCCCTGACTTCTTTCCTCAACAAGTTATCTTCGGAAGTTCAGGGGTTGTTTTCCAACCCATGGACTCCAAGCTCGCAAGAGGGCATGGGACCACCAAGGGCCCAGGCAGCCCCATCAAACTTCAGGTGCTCCCAGAGATGCACAGGATATAGACTCTCTGCTTACAGAGCCGCTACCAAAGTATACAGAATAATGCTTGCAAGTGCTCGGAAGGCCGAAAGCGCAGCACAAGTGGGGGCCGCTCACTGTCACCCCGGAGCCCAGCAAAGCTGGAATCTGCTGCCTTCTGTGTGAACTCCAATGAGCAGCCTTGCCCGTGCTTGGGGGGAAAGGAGCCGGCAGAGTGCAGCTTCTCTTCTCCCGAGAGCAGGCAAGTCTGCTCATTGGGATCTGTGTAGCAAGTGGTGGATTCTGACTCTGCAGGGTTCAGGGCCAAAATCATGCAGCCCCTGCTTGGACGCCACTGGGCTGCGCTTATAGCCTGCAAGGCATGGCCAGCAGGAGGCACCACTGCTATGTAAGGTAAGAGTGGCTGGTGGTTGTGCTGGAAGCCAGGCTGAGCAGGGCAAGTGAGCTTGTGGTCCCTGAGAGGAGTGGGACATGTGGGTTGTGCTGGGTTGCTGCTGTGCCCACTCATGCCCAGTGCGAAGCATTGGTCAAAGGTTGGTGTACCAGCAGCAGGCTGGGCAGCTCACTGTTCTGCAGTCCTGCTGGAGGCATCTCTGCCGAGCACTGCTCTGGCTGCCTGAGGGGATGTAGATGGAGTCCATTTTAAAGTCAGCTCCTGCGCCCTTGCCAGGGATGTGGCAGGGGAGGGGGAATCCTGCCCTTTGCACAGCCTCTTGGTGCGGCTCATCTCTCCTGCGCAAGAGCTCCTGGCAGCAAAGGTACTTGGCGGGGGTAGGGAGCTCTCCCGCTCTGCCATGATCGGCCGTTAGGAGTGGCTGGTGGCAAGGCATGGCTGCCTGCAAGGCACTCCTAACAGCAAGTTCCCCCCTGCCTTTCCCCCCATTTCACATGTTTTAAATTAGGCCTAAATTTGGGGGGAGGGGCTTAATTTAACCTTATGCCTAGAAAACATGCTGGGTCTTCCTATTGGGGGGCCGTATTGTTGGAAAAACACAGTAATTAATGGAGGGTGAATGGAAAATATAAACAGCGCTGAGAGGCAGATGTTCTCAGCGCTGGCTTTACTCGGACTTTCCGTTTGTTGCTGCTGGAGGAGGAAGCCAAAATAAATACACATTGCTACATCAAGACTGTGAGTTAAGTGTTTTATTGAACCAGTTTCAGCGACCTCCTATAGGAGCTGACCTGAGACATTCCAGGGGTCCTTGGTGGTCTATGAGCTTGTTGTTTTCTTGCAGCCATTTCATTACCCTAATAAGGTAACAGCATTGGTGATTTTACCTTGCACTGATGATGTTGCTTAGTTTGGGCAATAAACCTCTGCAAGAAAATAAACAAGTTCAGAGAGCAAACACCAAAGACCCCTCATTTTAACCCTGAGCTACATATTTTTTCTTTCATCAGTAAGACATTACCAGAAGAACTTCATGTTGGATATGTTTTAAATAGAATCACAAAAAATAAAGTTTAATTACTTGCATTATAATATATAATAAAGTTTGTTCAAAGTAAGTCCAGATAAATGTAGTCAAGATAATGCCAAGTAATAACATAAATACTCAAAGAGCTGGTTTGATCTAGTGGTTCAGTCCCCATACTGGAAACCAAGAGACTGTGAATTGTAGTCCTGTCTTAGTCATTAAAGCCAGCTGTGTGTCCTTGGGCCCTATCATGCTCTCTCAGCCCACAATCTCAGGCTTGGGTACAAGACAGTTAATCAATTCCTGTCACACCCAATGAATCAATATTTGGTTGATCTGAGGAAAAAAAGCAGACCTTGCACTGGCAAGAAAATGCTAGCAAAGAAAAAGAAATAAATGTGAATTAGGAAGAATTCATGGAAAATGATAAAGGATGGGGAAGCAGCTTTTAATTCTGTGATGAAGGCAGCATGGCATATAGCATAATACCAATGACCATGGCAGTAGTGGCAAATATCTGTAGCTCGGGTGTAGGATGAATATAAGAGTTCATCCTCCAAGCTTGTGAGTTGGTTTCTGAATGTTTCATTACCAGGCTCAGTAATATCTTCAGCAGAGTTTAGGGGATGTCAGTGTCAGTACACAAGCAATTCCATCAACAGGCAAACTGACTTGCAACCAGCCTACGAACCCCTCACAATCCAAATCAACCATACAGCCAACCGGACACAGCACCGACCCTCAATCAACCTATGCAACCTACCCCCAGCAGTTCACCTCCCAATGTTCCTGACATCTTATCACAAGACCCTTACGAGACGCACTGATGACTCATCACACCTGAAGCCCTTATAAATAAAAGAACATGACATACCCTAAACTCTGCTGAAATGTTCCCTAGCCTGGTAATAAAATTTTCAGAAACTAACCCACAACCTTGGAGAATGAACCTTCACCCTCACCAATGACCATCACTGACAAGATAACGACCCTGAAGTACACCTAGTAATGCTCATTGCATTAAATTGCTTATAAGGTCCCATTAGGTACACCCACTAAGTGTACCTAGTAATGCTCATTGCATTAAATTGCTTATAAGGTCCCATCAAGTTCATGCAGTTGATGATTCTCTTATCTCTGTCTACCCTGTCACTAAAAATACTTTGGTAATTATAATTAGCATGGAATTCTTTGCTCAGATAAAATCAAAAGGGCCATTGTTGGATTTGAGTTTCAGCTGACACAAGTTATTTGCTAGGAAAAGATACTTTTCCCCTCTCCTTTGTCTTCTACTATGTATCTAAATCTAGTTGGGATTGGACACCCGTTAGAGAATGGATTGGGTGCAAGAAGAATGAAAGTGAGGAGAAATTTCATTTTTTAGCAGAAATTCACTTTCAAGATTAATCATACAGTCTTAGTAAAAGACCAGACAAACCCATTGGGAAATGAATCTTCCAAGTGCTAATACATAAGATAAATGGAATGAAAAAAAGACATACACACATGATTATTGATTAGGATGAGCAAAAAGAGGCAACTGACATTCTTATAGCCAGCTTGTGAATTTTCTCCAGATTTTCTTATCTACTTATGCATGGCAATTATTATTATTTATTTTTAAAAACCAAAGCTTTAACTGAGAATAAACACAAATTGCAAACTGATTAGTTCCAAAATACAACTAAGATTCACCTTGGGTCTCTGATTCAATGCACCCAAGCCTTCCATTTTTGTTTGGTATTTGTGTATAGTAATCCCATTGTTGCAATATTTCTGCAGATCAGGAAAATAATGTGCTCTCCCTGATCTAACACTTTATGTAAGGCTGTTCTATTCATTGTCATTCAAAACAGTTGAATCTGAGAAGCAAAAGAGAACTAATCCATTTTATATCTCCTCAGAACTCATGTAATGATTTCTCTGTGGAATTTAGTTTTCATTTTTTTAAAAAAAACCAAATAGTCCTTTATGTTTACCAACAGCAGGTGTTACCTACAGTCAGTACTGATTTGCCAACACACGTGGAGTCACCCAGATTTCTGTACACTCTGTAATGCAATTTTATAATATAAAAGAAATAATTGGTTAAAATAATAAAGGCATAAGTGATCATTCACATAACACTTTAATTAAAAAATAAAAATAATAAATAAATAACAGACTCTGCCTCCAGTACACGAGTAGCCCATTATACCTGTGATTTCCATTACAAGTTAGCACATTAAAAATGGACCTTTCTCCCCAATTTAAGTGGCAATAATAGCAACTCAAATCAAGGGTGGAAATTAGCCAGCCTCGTTTGGTAAAAGAACATGTACCAGGGTCTTTGAGATTGATTGGGAAGCATGCTAGAGAACATGATGTAAAAAGTGTTCTTTCATTTAAAGCTATAAAAGAAAAGACAAATTTCTTTGCGCTGAGTCTGGAAATAGAAAGGTAGCTGCTGAATCTTGAAGAAATTCAGAGTTATATATACTACCAGACAACCTTGTGACCTGTTGGGTCATCCTTTGAAAGAAACTTAGTGCAGTCTGATATGACCAGAATGAACATTAAATTTTAGGCTGACCATGGTTTTTTTTCATCCCAATGCTTGATGGTCCCTTGATCATTTAAGAATAGTACATATTATCAATAGAAATAATAATTGTAGTGGCAAATAGACTTATTATTGAAGTCAATATTAACTTACTTAAATAGATAAACAGGAAGACTACAAGTGAGCAAAGAAGGAGTGAGAGTGGGAGCAACTTTGACTTTGGGGGCTTCCCCATTGAGTTTCCTTGTGGGAAGAGGGTAGGGAAAATTGGGAACCACATAACCATTGACCGCTGCAATTGCTACAACTTGGCAAATAAAACTGCTCTAAATATAATGGAAATATTAATTCCATAGGAATAGATTTTTATGCATTCTTTAAATTAGCAGAATCTGGATAAGCTAATTGAAAATGTGCTGCAGCATAATATACCATTTGGACAAACTTAAGGGCACAAACTGACAAACAGATAAACAGAATGAGAGCTTTAGTGGTCTATAAATCCAGGCAGTTGCATGTAGCAATAGCATGTAGCCCTTTATACTGCTCCATGGTGCTTTACAGAATTCTCTGAGTAGATTACAATGGGAGCATATATCCCCTAACAATCTGGGTCCCAACCTCAATTTTAACAACCTCAAAGGAGGAAAAACTAAGTCATCCTTGAGCCGGTGAGGATCAAACTCCTGGCTGTGACCAAAGTTAGCCTGCAGTCCTGCATTCTAATCACTGCATCACCTGAGCTCTTAACACAATCATATCACAACCTTGCAATGGGAGTGATTGAATCTTCCACTTGCTTTTCAGAAATAGCCTTGTGTAAAACAAAATTTTCTAGTCGAGCCTGGACATTACAAAAACATGAATTATGATACCCAAGTCAGCTTTCTCCTCCATACTCCTTTGGACTTCTGGGCTTTGTTATTTCTTCTGGCTCATGGAAAATAAATTCATGTTTATGAATGTTGAACATTCGTCCAGGTGCTCTGGAGAGCAGAATGGATTCACTGCACTAGTTCTGGACATGACAATTGCTGACACAGCAAAGCTTCATTAAGAATCAAGAAAAGAAGCAAGCTACTTGCTCTCACTAGGGACTCTCTTACAATAAGCCTTTCCTCTGAAATAGGTGATTTAAGACAAAATGCTGCTTGAAAAGATGACTTCGGAACATGCTTTGAGGACCATCTAATCTAAAACAATATGTGTTTGTATCCACTGATTCCATCCAGAAATCTCTCATTCTGTGCCGAAGCAGATATATTTAAGATCATCACACCATTCTTTCCCCCTTTCTTATTTCATTTTCTCTTTCTCTTTTCATCAGCTAAAACTTACCATAGTTTAACATTGCTTTTAAACATTGCAAACTATGGCTTGAGTTTGTAAGCCAACCTTTGAACCTACTATTTCATCTCAACCAGCACACTGCAACTGCAAGCATATCATATGTAAAAGAGGACATAATTTGTCATACTTGGATGCAGTGGCAAAGAAGGGTTTAATTCAACATTGCAGAGTCTGAAATTCTCACATCCAAAGTCCTTATGGAGCTGGGGAGATTTATGTATGTAATAAATAATAAAGAAGCAACCGAGAGTCAAGATTGATGCAAATGAGATCTTATTGAGTTAACTCGATTAATGTAATTTTAATTGCATCTTTATTGAATCAATTATATTGAATCAACTCTAATTATGTCCTCATCCCATGTATTTCTTGGAGTACAAACTTTGGCATGCAATCAGAATCTAAGTGGAGTCCTAGCTGCAAAAATTTTTAACTGGTAATGAGGTCAAAAAGTGGAGAATGAAATGGACAAGGAACCATAAAATCAGTATTTTCATAAGTTTGCTGAAATCTCTAATGCAAGTCATGAACTGCAGCCTTGATGTTACTCTGAATAATTTTCATAAGTAAAGCAAATAACCAATAAAATGTACATCTGCCAAATGATCTCACAGTGTTCTGTTCAATGAAGAAGAAGGAAACATCTAGTGGATTCTTCAAATTTGGCTACATTTCCATGTTTGAGTGTGTTTTGTTCTTCAGGGCACTGGGTGCTATCAAAACATAGAAACATTTAGAGATTATCTTTCTCTTGCTTGGACAACATTTTACTGAATCACTAAAAGCAGGTGTTTATTTTCTTGCTGATTTCTTCTTCCCGAAATACATTTCGTTCGCTACAGAAGAACTCAGAACTCAGGCCTTGACACCACTGCATCTCCAAATGACAATAACAGTAGTACTTAGACTCATATACCATTTTACAGTGCTGTACAGCCTTCTCTAAGTGGTTTACAGAGTCAGCATATTGCCTCCAACAATCTGGGTCCTCATTTTACCCACCTCGGAAGGATGGAAGGCTGAGTCAACCTTTGAACCTGGTGAGATTCAAACTGCCAAATTGCAGGCAGCCAGCAGAAGTAGTTTGCAATACTACATTCTAAGCACTGTGCCACCTTGCCTCACAATCAGCTGGAAATATTTCCCCTACCAGCCTTTAAGCCAGGGGTCCCCAACTCCAGGCTGTGGACCACTACCGGACTGCAGCCCCTTCAGAACTGGGCTGTAGAAGCAGCGGGCAACCATGGACTGCAGCTCCACTTGCACATGCAGAGGTCAGGTGAGAGTTTGTGTGCAGCACCATTTGTATGAGTGGCAGGGGGTGTGCCTAATGCTTATGCAAATGGATCTGTGCATGTGCACATGCTTGCCCACTACTCATGTAGAATTCTCCACTTCCCCATTGGTGCTCAAAGCCGGAAAGTTTGGAGACTACTGCTTCAAGCGACTGAATTACATACATGCTATTGTCTGACAGAATGCAAAATGTAAGAAAAAAAAGGAATAAAAAGTGGCAAGTGGAAAAATGGAAATTAAATGCTAGAGATTAGAGAAAGGAAATACAGCTTTTATACTATATATACTTTATAGTAGTATATATTTACACAATACAATACATTTCAGTACACCTTTCTAGCTTGCAATCCATCCAAGTTTGCAACACATCCATATATTTCTTTGCCTTTTGCTTCTTAAGTTTTTCGCTTCTCCTTTTTGAAGGATCTCATAAACTCCATCCAACATGACTTTCTTGGTCTTCTCCCAAGCTATTCATTTTTCTTTCATAGATTTGTTTTCCAATTCTATGTTCATTTATTCTCTCTATATGAGCAAACCACTCAAACTACTTTTAAGCTGGTCATGCAGGTTTCCATTCAATCTCCATTTATCCATAACCATTCATTCTTAACTTTATCCCTTCTAATTTAATCAATGGATCTTGGTCTTAAGTATGGATCATTCCCATTGCAACCAATCTACTTTGATGTTTCTCTTAAAATACTCCATTCCCACTCCCATATAGCAAAATGGGGTTTTGCATGCTTTTATGTACAGCTTTTATTTCTAAAAATTGCTAAACAATCATTCCTTGCAACAGACCAAGGGAACGTGTCAAATATTCTTCTTTTTAACTTTCTGCTCACCTTGAAATATTTGTGAAGCATTCTATTTATTTTCGCACATGATTCTTGCTTTTAGTACATTCAGCAACCAATCTTCAACTCCACTTTCATGCAAAATTTCTATAATTCTGTTTTATTAATTTATCAAACTTTTTTCTGAATAAAAAACATAAAAATGTAGGTCTGCTATCCCAGGAGGGAGGGAGGGCTGCATCCTAGAAGGCAAAGAGGCAGTGGTGTTTGGAAAGTCTGATAGGCAGGAAGAGGGCAAAGACCGCTCCTCTTTAGCAGTTCACAGAATATGTCTACAGTTATGCAGATGGTTGCTTTAGTCTGGCAAGATTCTGTCTGGAGGGAAACAACAATAAAGAAACTACTCAGAAATAACTCCTCATGTTGTTCTTGGGTATTGGGGCCTGATCATTTCTCACATTCATGCTTTTCTCAATGAAGAGAAATAATTTGGCTTAAGCTTTCGTTGCTACCATAAAGCAGGATTACACTTCTCAAAATTTGCTCCTTGACAGCCTTTTTGATCAGAATTACCTTCAGGAGTATATCAATCCACTCTAAATATGCCAAGAGAAGAAGCTGGTTGTCCCCCATTTTCAAGGTGTCAGAGGGGAACAATGCTCACAGGTATTGTTTTCATGCCATTAGTGAAGCCCTTGGAGTGTTTGGGGCCTCAATTTAATCACCTTCCAGAAGCTTCTGAAAAAATAGAGCTTCACTAAGGGGATTGGTAAAAAGACACCAGATTACAATCTGAGATGTACAGTATGTCTTTATGTTTTTAATTCAAGATTTTTGTATGTTTAATTTCTATTTTTGTTTCACGTTATGATCCATATAACTGAGATGTGGTATGAATTTAATCAATAAATAAATGCTGCCAAACACTTCCTCAAACACACCTCACAGGTGAATAAGTTTTACATTTTATTTTACTATATTTTTGTATGTGGAAGCTATAAACTAAAGACATTGTTGCCGATTTCAGAAAAGGCAGGCACAGCCACGCATCTCTGTGTAGTAATTATTCACCTGTGGAAGTGGTTAGCAGCATCAAGTTTCTGAGTATGCAGATAACGAGGATGCTATCTTGGTTGTTTAACAGTGAGACACTGGTGAAGCAGGCACAGCAGTGCCAGCATTTTCTACATCACATGAGAAAAGTACCTCTTCCTTCCCCTGTCCTTACCATTTTCTATAGAGGCATAATCAAGAGCATCCTGTCGCATTGCATTACTGTCTGGTTTAGAAGCATTCCTGCTTCAGACAGGAAGATGATGCGGAGAGTGGTGAGGATAGCAGAGAAGATTATTGGCAGTTCATTTCCGTCTATTTTCCAAAACTGATTCATTTTTTTTTTCATTCTCACCATTCACTGTTTTGGAGAATGCTTTGGTTTCTAATTAATGATTCTATTTACTAAATTGAGCAATGTATTATCACTACCAGTGGAATGAGAATTATCTAATTCCACATTTCCAGATCAATGAAAACTGAATCTTGGAAACTCTTTGAAATCTGCAGCTCTCTTGGTTTACTGTGTAATTTATCAACAATATAAACAATGCAATATAAACAATAAAAGACAGCTCAGAAATACATAGGATAAACAAATATAAATATGTGATATGTATATCCCTATGTATGGATATGGATATGGATTAGATATAAATATAGATATATACAAACACTCCAAAATACATTGTGTTTATATATAAATGCCAAAAATATATGTTGTCATCATACCAGTGAAACTCTATTTCATTCAGCACTCAGAAACAAAATTCATCAGAGTAAAAAGTTTATTGAAAAAGTCATATTAGCACATCTGGAAAAATCTGAAACTGAGAATTCCAGGTTTTCCCTTCCTAATTAAAAATCAAAAGCCCATCCCCTGCTCCCACCAGTCCATCACATGGTCCAATCAACCATCGTCTCAACTGGAGACATTCCTCCAGACACTCATCTCCAGGTACAGGGTAAGTTGCCCTTCACCCTATCAAAAGAATGTTGTTGAGTCTAAAGGCCCTGTCACACTGCCCAATGGATGCAAAACGTTTGTAAAAAGGACACAGCGGATGAGAAAAATGTTCCATCCATTGTTATCTGCTCTCAAAAGGGGCAAAAATTTGCATAAACAGAGCAGATAACACGGAAAGGAACGGACGGGAGGAGGATGCAGAGCAGATGGAAAGCGGATGCAGAACGGAAGCCAAGCGGATGGAAGCAGATGAGAGCGGATGGCACATCCGCTAGGCTTCCGGGGGGCCTCAGCAAAGCGGACACAGAATGGAAAGAGCGGGTGCAGAGCGGATGCCGAGCAGATGAAGCGGATACACAGCGGATGCACAGCGGATGAAGCAGATGCACAGCGGAAGCCTAGCGGATGACTAGCATTCACTGCACATGCAGGGGGGGATGTATTGTGTCAGCCCCGCGGATATAAAGGGAAGCAGCTCCCAAGCAGGTCACCATTCAGAGGAAAGACCTGCATCCAGACACATCAAGTGCCTTGCCAGCCTGCCCTGCCTGCATGCCTGCCTGCATGCCTGCCTGCATGCCTGCCTGCCAGCCTTGCTGTCTGCCTGCCTGCCTGCCTTAGTGCCTGCCTTCCTGCCAGCCTTCCTGCGAGCCTGCCTGCCAGCCTGCCTGCCAGCCTGCCAGCCTTGGTGCCTGCCTGCCAGCCTCCCTGCCAGCCAGCAACCCCACAACCATGGGGAAGAAGAGAAAGCCTCAGCCATCTGCTGCCAGCCCTGGCAAGAGGGACAGGGCCACCCTCCCGCCCCCTGGCCCTCACTCTGCTTCTGCTGGGGCTTCTGTAGCATGGGCTCGCTCTTCTGCGGCTGGGGCTTCTGCTGCTTCTGCTTCTGGAGGAGCTGATGATTCTGCTTTGGCGGTGGTGCTTCTGCTCATGCTTACTCTGCTGTAGCTGCTTCTGGCGGTGGTGCTTCTGCTGCTTCTGCTTCTTGAGGAGCTGATGCTGCTGCTTATGGCGGTGGTGCTTCTGCTCATGCTTACTCTGCTGATGCTGCTTCTGGAGGTGGTGCTTCTGCTGATGCTGCTTCTGGAAGAGCTGATGATGATGCTTCTGGCGGTGGTGTTTCTGCTGGTGCTTACTCTACTGTAGCTGCTCCTCGTACTGCTGGTCCTGCTGGTCCTGCTGGTCCTGCTCATCCTGCTTGTGCTCCTGGTCTTGCTCATCCTGCTCGTCCTGCTTGTGCTCCTGGTCTTGCTCGTCCTGCTGGTCCTGCTCATGCTCCTGGTCCTGCTCATGCTCCTGGTGCTGCTGGTGCTTACTCTGCTGCTGCTGATCCTGGTCCTGCTGGTGCTGCTGCTGCTGCTCGTGATGATGATGATGATGATCCTGCTGGTGCTGCTGCTGCTGGTGGTGTGGAGGAGCAGCCCCTACAACCTGGAAGCCCCTCTGATGAGGGCCCATCTGGTCCTGCCAAAGGGAGGAAGAGGCATATGCGGGAACGGGAGAGGAGGCAATACTCCATTGAGGAGGAACACGAGGATGAGGTGCTGGAGTGGCTGAGAGAGAATGACTATCTGTGGCGGAAGGGACACCGGCTCTACAGGGACACCAAAAGGAAGCAGGCTGCTTGGAAAGAGAAGGTGGAGAGTCTGGGCTACACATCGGATGTGCTCCTCGGCTGGTGGAAGCACATGCACACCTGGTACTGGAAGCTGCACCTGAAGAAATCTGTCCAGGCCACGG
Organism: Laticauda colubrina; assembly: GCA_015471245.1. Taxonomy (NCBI): domain Eukaryota; kingdom Metazoa; phylum Chordata; class Lepidosauria; order Squamata; family Elapidae; genus Laticauda; species Laticauda colubrina. The sequence continues at coordinate 14,308,366 of BLBF01000040.1, forward strand.
TTAAGCTGACAGACAGAGAGACCTACGACATGGCCAGGTGCAGCTTCCTGGAGGGTGAGATCCGCCACCGAGGAGCACCAGCAGCCCCTTTCACGACCCTCTTTCTCCGGCAGCCTGCTGAGAGCCAGTCCTCTTCCGGCCGAGAGTCAGCTCCTGTCTCCAGGCAGGTTTCTGTGGAGCGTCCCATGGCGGAGAACCCGCGGACAGCTGTTTTAACCATGGTGGAGTGCGTGGAGGACTCCCAGGTTCAGTGGGAGAAAGGAAACGGCATGTCCACCACAGCCCTACTGGCATCCACCCCCAGCTCCACCTCCACAGAAAGGCAGAGAGCCAGACAGGAGGGGCAGAGCCACACTGTCCTGCTGGTGATCAGGGACACCATCCGTAGCAGCATAGATCTCCTCTCTCAGCTGGTCTACACCGACTCCTTATCCTCCAACCGCAAGCCCTTCCTCACCTATGTCAACCAGACCCTCACGGACATGGAGGAACCCCAGTACCAGGTGGTGAAGGACCGGATCACCAAGCTGCTTCACAACCCTCCAGACCCAGAGGAACCTGCTCCCACCCAGTCCAGGTCTGCTCCTCCACCCCAGGTGATGTCCCTCCCATTCCAAGGCTTTCCACAAGCCCTCACCTACCAGGGCTATGGCTACCGGGAGGTCCAGCAGCACAGGCAGCAGCCCTTCCCACTCCAGGCACAGAGTCATCGGACGACACCGTTGCCACTGGTTCCACTGATGCCACCGATGCCACCGACACCACCGATGCCACCCACGCCACAGATGCCACCCACGCCAGTCCTCACCCCGCTGCAGACCAGACAGCCCCACTACACTGCTCCTTCCTCCACCCCAAAGCCAAGCCCGACCTCAGTACATCTTTCCTTTGTACTGGGGCTGACACCCCATGGCATGGAGGAAGGAGCTCTCAACATCATGGGGCTGAGCCAGTTGTCTGAGAGCTTCCTCAACACACTCCAATGACGCCTCAGACCAGCACTGCAGCAGCACCCACCTCCATAGCACCTGGACCCTTCACCCCTGAGACTGGGCACACCTCCGAGTGACCAAGAGGAGTGCCAGAGAAGGCTGGCTGGCTACCTGTAGACTTTATTTGGACACTTGACTTGGGTCATTTTTCTTTTACAGCTTGTTATTAATAAAGTTTATCTTTGCTTCACACACTTGCTTCATTTATTTTTTTTAATAAAGTCTTGGTGGAAACTTTTAGAAATGGTTTAAGCCTTTGCATGCTTGTGGGATGGGTTAAGATAGCAGTGGGATGGGACGGGATACCTTTGGGATGGGTAAGGATAGCAGTGGGGTGGGCAGGGATACCTGTGGGATGGGTAAGGATAGCAGTGGGATCAGCAGGGATACCTTTGGGATGGGTTAAGATAGTTGTGGGATGGGTTAAGATAACTGTGGGATAGATAAACCTCCAGTGCAAGCATAGTGGGACTGTATGGTCCACCCTCCCAGGTGCCACACCTATGGCCCTTCATTATCAATAACAATGTAATCATTGATCCACACGTCAACATAAACACAACTCTTTATTAAATGCCCTGCTCATTGTAGGCCCACCCAACATACATGGTACAATCTCATCTGTGTGATGAGACAGGCTGAAGGAAGCATCCATTAATCATCTATCATCCTGTCTTGCCACTCCACCGCTCCAGCTGGGGAGTTGCACCAGTGTTTCAGGAGGTTGCGCTGCTTCTTCCCTTCACGTGAGGCTTTGTTGGGGCTTTTCACATCCTGAGTGTCTATCAGGTTTTGCCCTTGCCTCCATTCATCAGGCTCCATGTCCCCATTGCCTTGTTGGAGGTCCACGAGCCTGTTCTGCAAGACTGGGTAGCGGGTGCACATGAGATTGTGCAGGATAAAGCAAGCTTCCACGATCCTCCTCAGGGTATCTGGGCGATGCTGCATGGTGGTGAGAAGTATCTGGAACCTGTTGGCCAGGATGCCAAAGGCGTTCTCCACCACCCGCCTTGCCCTGGACAGCCTGTAGATTGAAGATCCTCTCCTCACGGGTGAGGTGTCTTGAAGTGTAGGGCTTCATGAGGTAGGTTCTGAGGGAGAAGGTGTCATCCCCCATGATGAAGTAGGGCACATCTTGCATGTTGTTGGGCAGGGGGTCTGGATCTGGGAAACCCATGATGAGGTTGCGTTCCAGCCTGTCCTTGAGATGACTGGCATTGTATACCTGGGCATCTGAACATGAGCCGTTGCCTGAAGCATCAATGTACATGAACTTGTAGTCAGCATCGACCATGGCGAAGAGGATGGTGCTGAAGAATTCCTTGTAATTGAACTAATTGGACCCTGAGTTGGCTGGTGCTTTGCAGGCCACGTGCTTCCCATCTATGGCTCCAACGGTGTGGGGGAAGTTCCACCTCTGATACCACTGCTCTGCAACTTTCTTCCATCCTTCTTCAGTGGAGGGGCACTGGAGGAGCTCCTCCAGGTATTCTTCGATGATGGCCTGCACCACTTCTCTGACCACAATGCTGATGGTGTTGTGTGGCACCCTCCAGCCATCCTGCATGCTCCTGTAGGTGGTCCCTGAGGCCAGGTGGTGCAGAGTCAGTGCCACCTTGAGCCCAGGGTCCAGGCTGGGCCAGAAGTTGGTGCTCTGCTTGGGTGTCAGCCGCTGCACAACTTTGTCAAACATGGCTGGAGGCATCCTCATGAAGTTCTGGAATGCACGAATGTCTTCATTCCTGAGCTCCACCATCAACTTGTTGTACAGTCCGTCCTCTGCTCTTCTCCCGATCCATCTTCGGACCCAGACACTTCTTGGCCACCTCCTTTTCTTCCCGTAGTAGAGTTCACAGAGCCTGCAGATGGCTTCGCACTGTTGCAGAACAATGGTGGCTACCAAAAGGAGTTTGTTACGATCCATGGTGGACATGACTGGATGCTGTGGAAGAGCAAGAGGCAGATGAAGGCTGCAGAGGTCTGCACAGCTGGGCTGCTGGGCTGAAAGTGAGATCCAGGTGAGTTGCTCCCCCTTTTTATAGGCAATATAGGTTTTCCACTATGTGTCCCTTTGCATCCTCTAGGCATCCTCTAGACATCCTTAATATCCGAGATAGGTCCCCTCTGGAACGCTTTGTTTCCATTTTAAATGCTTTCTTTGCGATCTGCATCCGCTTTCATCTTTTCTCCATCCGTGCTACTAACGCTGCCGCATCCGTTCCACTTCCTCCCTTCATCCGTTTACTGCTGGAACAGATGCGAGTTGCGTGGATGTGCAGTGGATGCCTAGCGGATATAGCGGATGCGTAACGGATGCAGAACGGATGTCCCTCGTATGCGTAGCGGATGCAGAATGGACGCGTTGGATACATTTTCCGCTCAAAAGTTTTGAGCAGCTCAAAACCTTCTCAGCGGATGAAATGTCAATAGACGGATGCTGGAGGAAGCAAAACGGAGGCAGTGAGTACAGAACGGAAGCATCGCGTTAACCAATGGATGGCAAGTGTTTTTCTCCATTTTACATCCTCTTTCCATCCGTTGGTACCGTGTGACAGGGGCTTAATCTTCCACATCTCAATTAAATCTGCTCTCCCAAATTCCCAGGCACTAAATGTGGCAACCTCAAAGTTTCTAAATAAAAGATGGCTTCCAAGGCTGACATCTGTCTGTCTGTCTGTCTGTCTACCCACCTACCTACCCATATAAATTTGGTCACATACTGACAAATATTAATGTAAATGTTTTTTTTTTCAAACAAATCTTATTTTCCACAAATCATATTGGATACATGGACATCTACAGTAGAGAGTGAAGGGAGGCAAAAAATGGAAAGTATGTGATGAAGTCATTATACAAATGTTGTAAGCAATGTACCTGTATGAGTTGTGAAGTATGTATGCAGTTATGTCATTTGCCTGATAATCTATATCATTATTTTAACATCATGATTTGCTACAGAGACCTCTGACTTGGCATACGTGCACCAGAGAGACATTTTTTTCCAATACATCACTGAACCAAGATCAAGATCAGTGTCAGGTATGAGACTGTATCCACAAAATAATTTCATTCATTTTCGGTGGTCTAGTTTTCTGAGCTCAGAAAAAATAGCTAAGCTCTTATAGCAGTCGACTCAAGCTGATCCAAATATTAGAGCTGTTTTGATTACCAATTAATGTTTGTCTTTACTAAACCAGGCAGTGTATTATCTCAGCTAACAGAATTTATTTCTTTAAAAGAGATGGTAATGCATTCATGAGATAAGAGACTGCAATAGAGCTGAAACAACATTTTTACCATGGCACACTTAGTTTAAAATCAAAATAAATGTCTCCATAATAACCAGCGATGTGCTGTTTCATCCATTACCACACAAATTATCTATCACATTAAGTACATGTGGGGGGAGGGAAAAAACTTTTTTTTCTCTGACATAGTAATGGTCTATCTGATGGTTATAGCATTTCAACAAAAATCTAGAAGAGCTCTTTATGTGGTGTACTGGCCTAGAGGTGGAGCTCTCGCCTCACAATCAGGAGGCTGTGAGTTCAATCCTAGGTAGAGGCAGATATTTCTGGGCACACTGAGAATATATCTGCTGAACAAAACTCCACATTGGCAACAGGAAGGGCATCCAGCCATTAAAACACTCTGCTAGATGAATAAGCTTATTTTAGAGTTGAAAGACAGAGAAGAATCACTATATTATGCAGTATGGGATAAATGGTATAGATGGTTAGATAACAGGAATAAGGATTAAAAGTATATATGCGTGTAAATGTATGTGTAACATCGATGTCACAGTGTTGTAAAGAATGTAAAAGAGATCTGTATTCTTGGAAAAAATGCAATAAAAAACAACAACACTCTACTAGTTCCATTCAGTTATCCAGACTCCACTCCTCAAGGGATTATGGAGTTGTTAAGATGATAGACATAGAGATAGATATAGATATAATCTCTCTCCAGCCCATATGTTAGATGAATGAAAGTTATCCTGTGTCAAAGAAGATTTTTTCCCCCTGCTTCCAATGCTGTCCAGGAGTAGCCATAAAGTAAATAAAATCTGTTAGGCTTTGTCATTCATTATATTGGAGGCTTCACCTGATTGCAGTCACTTGAAACAAAGGCAATAGAGGCAAGATAAGGATTAGAAACACATTGAAGAATCACCACGTGTCTTTCTTGGTTTTTTTTTTTTGGGGGGGGGGGTATCCGACATCAATCGTGCCAAACTGAAGCATTTCGCTATCTGCATCTATCATATTCTCTGAGAGCTATTAGGGAGGGGCTGTCTTCATCCTCATTCTTTAACACATAATATCTGGCCGCTAAGAATTAGCGTCTTCTTTGTCCCCATCTAGTGGCCAAGCAGAGTTTGGCAGACCAGATATGATAGTGTTGTTGATATGACAAGTCAACGTTGATTCACGGCAGTCTATAAACAGCTGTACTGAACTCAGTCTTCAGTAAAGTAGCTAATCCTTGCGAGAGTGAAACCTCTGGTTGCTGCAATTGTATCAATCCATTGCACTATTAGCCTTCTTTTGCATGTTCCTTCAACCCTGCCAAACATGTCTGTAGTAAAACAAAATTCAAACATCTGCTGGGTTTAGTCCCTTAGATATCTCAGCCAACCTGATTGAAACATGCTGGAATGAGTTCTCAACCTTCATACCATCCTTCCTACAATTGTTTGGAAACCATAATTTGCACAAGGTGGAAGTATGACCCATTGATGGGAGTAAGAGATATTTTTATATCTACAAAGTATTTTTAAAAATCAAAATGAGGCCTTACTCCTGCTTACTATATACAGATGAAACTCAAAAAATTAGAATATCATGCAAAAGTTCATTTATTTCAGGAATGCAACATAAAAGGCGAACCTAATAGGCGAACCTAATACATGAGATAGACTCATTACATGCAAAGCAAGATAGTTCAAGCCATGATTTGTCATAATTGTGATGATTATGGCTTACAGCTCATGAAAACCCCAAATCCACAATCTCAGAAAATTAGAATATTACATGAGATCAATAAAACAAGGATTGTACATAGAACAATATCAGACCTCTGAAAAGTATAAGCATGCATATGTACTCAGTACCTGGTTTGGACCCCTTTTGCAGTCATTACTGCCTCAATGCAGCATGGCATGGAAGCTATCATCCTGTGGCACTGCTGAGATGTTATGGAAGACCAGGATGCTTCAATAGCAGCCTTCAGCTTTTCTGCATTGTTCAGTCTCATGTCTCTCATCTTTCTCTTGGCAATGCCTCATAGATTCTCTATGGGGTTCAGGTCAGGCGAGTTTGCTAACCAGTCAAGCACAGTAATCCCATGGTCATTGAACCAGGTTTTGGCACTTTTGGCAGTGTGGGCAGGTGCCATGTCCTGCTGGAAAATGAAGTCAGCATCCCCATAAAGCTCGTCTGTGGAAGGAAGCATGAAGTGCTCCAAAATCTTCTGGTAGACGGCTGTGTTGACCCTGGACTTAATGAAGCACAGTGGAGCAACACCAGCAGATGACATGGCTCCCCAAATCAACACAGACTGTGGAAACTTCACACAGGACTTCAAGCATCTTGCAATGTATGCCTCTCCATTCTTCCTCCAGACTCTGGGTCCTTTGTTTCCAAATGAGATGCAAAAGTTGCTCTCATCAGAAAAGAGGACTTTGGACCACTGAGCAACAGACCAGTTCTTTTTTTCTTTCGCCCAGGTAAAATGCTTCTGACGTTGTTTGTTGTTCTTTGAAGCCCATGTCCGGGATCCGTTTGTGTGTGGTGGCTCTTAATGCACTGACTCCAGCCTCAGTCCAATTACCTTTTGAGGCTTTCCCTCCTTATGGAGGGTGTCAATGATGGTTTTCTACACAACTGTCAGGTCAGCAGTCTTTCCCATGATTGTGATTCCTACTGAACCAGACTGAGAGACCATTTAAAGGCCCAGGAACCCTTTGCAGGTGTTATGGCTTAATTAGCTGATTAGAGTGGGACACTTTGAGCCGAGAATATTGAACCTTTTTACAATATTCTAATTTTCTGAGATTGTGGATTTGGGGTTTTCATGAGCTGTAAGCCATACACATCACAATTATGACACATCATGGCTTGAACTCTCTTGCTCTGCATGTAATGAATCTATTTCATATATTAGGTTCACCTTTTGAGTTGCATTACTGAAATAAATGAACTTTTGCACAATATTCTAATTTTTTGAGTTTCACCTGTAGTACAAGATGGGAAGAATCAGCAATGGTGTGGAGTGGAGGTGAAGAGGTAGGAAATTTCTAATTAATTATATTAAATTGTTAGGAACCATCCTTCACCTCATTTTGTAATAAGATTTATAAGCAGAAGGCCTTGTCCTAATTGGAGAGAGAGAGAGAGAGATACATAGATACATTGGAGAGATAATATATAAAAGATAGATAGATAGATAGATAGATAGATAGATAGATAGATAGATAGATAGATAGATAGATGGATGGATGGATGGATGGATGGATGGATGGATGGATGGATGGTTGGATGGATGGATGGATGGATGGATGGATGGATGGATGGATGGATGGGTAGGTAGGTAGGTAGGTAGGTAGGTAGGTAGGTAGGTAGGTAGATAGATAGATAGATAGATAGATAGATAGATAGATAGATAGGTGAGAGAGAGGGATGTCAAGTTGCATAGTGTATGTGTGTGCAGAGATAGACAAATGCGATGCAGCTTGACTTTTCTATTTGCTCAGCCAAGATTACAAAACAAAAACAAAAAAAACTCTCTGTCCTTAGTTGCAGAGGTTTTCTTTTTTCTGCTTGTCAAGAACCCCATACTCCAGAGAAAACACAAAACTCAAAGGTTTGTGTACCTTCTAACTCATAAACTGAAGGCCCCTCAAACCCACTTTTCCTGATGCAATATAGTGTTAATGTATAGATATACTTACATGCAAAATAGTAGGCACCAGGACTGAGAGCTGTAAAGGCCATGTCACACTGCCCAACGGATGCAAAAAGGACACAACGGACGAGCAAAATGTTCCATCCGTTGTTATCCGCTCTCAAAAGGGGCAAAAATTTGCATAAGCAGAGCGGATAACATGGAAAGGAACGGACGTGGGGAGGATGCAGAGCGGATGTATAGAGGATGCAGAGCGGATGTATAGAGGATGCGTAGAGGATGCAGAGCGGATGCAGAGCGGATGCAGAGCGGATGAGCTGCATCCACTTTCATCCTTTCTCCATCCGTGCTACTAACGCTGCGCGTCCGTTCTGCTTCCTCCCTGTGTCCGTTTACCACTGGAACGGATTTTAGTTGTGCGGATGCACAGCGGATGCCTAGCGGATATAGCAGATGCGTAATGGATGCAGAACGGATGTTCCCCATATGCCTAGAGGATGCAGAACGAATGCATTGGATACATTTTCCGCGCAAAAGTTTTAGGCAGCCCAAAACTTTCTGAGCGGATGAAACGTCAATAAATGGATGCTGGACGGATAGAGAGGAAGCAAAACGGAGGCAGTGAGTACATCGTGTTAACCAACGGATGGCAAGCTTTTTTGTCCGTTTTACATCCTCTTTGCATCCGTTGATGCAGTGTGACAGGGGCTTAAGGACTGCAGTAAGCAGGGAAGAACAGGATGGTTTTTTTTCCTCCACTGAAGCAGTCTTGACAACAAATACTGTTCCAAAGCTATTATTTATAGATATGAAAAATTCTCATCAATAGGCCCATGTCTCTTCCTCAAGTTAGCAAGCAAGCAGTAGCTTTGGAATAACAAGATGGAAAGGAGTTAAAAAGGCCTTCCATGATTGCTATGAATTCATTGATTGAGACATATAAGGGGATAAACCCAGCAGATGTTTGTATTTTTAAAGCAAAGAAAGAATTAACAGAGTATCTTGTTTATCCCTGCCTGGCTTGCCAAGAATGCCAACTATGCTGTCTTTTGCACCTCTTTTTTCCTACTATATTTAACATATTTTAATGACTGTTTAGTTCTGCCCTCCTAATCTATCAGTTGTGGGCAACATTGAGGCAGGTGATACTTTCCTTGCATGGCACAATGATTGTTATTTTTAAAGGACAGTTTCTGCCTTGGCTACTGATCATGGACTGTTCTTTGGGAACAGAAACATTACAGCTTATTATCTCAGGATGAGTTCCTATTTTAATGGCAAATACCGAACCAGAGAAAAGCCCAGAGATTTATACTGGCACTTAATATTTTAGTGCCTTGCAGGAGATTTATTTTTGCAACTGGTCCCAGCAATATCCTGCTCAAATCACCTGGGAATACATACATAATCCAAACAGCATGCTGAAGACCTTATGCCATTGCTCAATGGCTTCTATTTTAAATGATGAAGTTTCATGTGCTGGCAGGTTGCAAGGAGAACTGAAGCCAGCCCGAAATATATCCCTGCAGCATTAAGTCATAGACAAGAGAAGAGGAAAGAGGGGAAGGGAAAAGGAAAGAGAAAGAAAGGGGAAGATGATTAGGGGAGTGGAGGTTAAAACATATGGAGAACAGTTGCAGGAACTGGGCGTGTCTACTTTAGTCTAATAAAAAGAAGGACTAGGGGAGACATGATAGCAGTGTTCCAATATCTCAGGGGCTGCCACAAAGAAGGAGTCAAGCTATTCTCCAAAGCACCTGAGGGCAGGACAAGAAGCAATGGGAGGAAACTAATTAAGGAAAGAAGCAATTTAGAACTAAGGAGAAATTTCCTGACAGAACAATTAATCAGTGGAACAACTTGCCTCCAGAAGTTGTGAATGCTGCAACACCAGAAGTTTTTAAAAAGATGTTGGATAACCATTTGTCTGAAGTGGTGTAGGGTTTCCTGCCTAAGCACGTGGTTGGACTAGAAGACTTCCAAGGTCCCTTCCAACTCTGTAATTCTATTCTATATTCTACAAGTGGAAGGGAAAAAGAAAAAAGATTGCTGCAACCTAAATAGTTATTTTTACAAACAGATATGATTTAGAACAGGGGTGTCAGGCTCAAGGCCTGGGCATTGGATCCGGCCCTTAGGCTACTTAGATCTGGCCCACCCTGGAAACAGTGAAGGACTGGCCCTTGGTGCTTCTGTCAGTGAAAATGAATCTCGGGAGGGATACGCCTACCCTGGCTATGCCTCACCCACTACTCTACTGAGGTCAAACACAACCTTGAGCAGCCTTCAGTGAAATCAAGTTTGATACCCCTGATTTAAAAGCTATGCCACCAAAGGTTTAAGGTTAAAATAGGCCTCAAGTAGGGCGAGAGAAATCACGATATGTACTTAAAGCCCATGTCCAACTGCATCAACGAATGCAAAGAGGATATAAAATGGACAAAAAAGCTTGCCATCCGTTGGAAAACGCGATGCATCTGTTGTGAACTCACTGCATACGTGTTTCATACACTCTATCTGTCAAGCATCCGTCCACTGAGATTTCATCTGTGCAAGAAGTTTTGAGCTGCACAAAACTTTTTCAGTGGATGAACTTTCTGCCACATACGATGTACATCCGCGACACATATGGGCAACAAACGTTCTATGTCCGTTGTCATCCATTAAACATCCACTGTATCCTCTCGGCATCCTCTGGACATCCTTGCAACTCACATCTGCTGCAGCTGAAAATGGAAAGAGGGAGGAAGCAAAAGGTACACGGAACGTCCACACAATGTTAGTAGCATGGAAATAGAAAGGATGTAAGCGGATGCATCTCATATATAAAGCATTAAAGCGGACAAAACATTTGTATATGGGATGTATCTTGTATATTTAGGATGTCTGCAGTATGTCTAGAGTATGTAGAAGAACACCTAGCGGAAAACCGATATTTCCTATAAAAAGGGGGAGGAAATCACCTGGATCTCACTATCAGTCCAGCAGCCGTGGTGTACAGACCTCTTCACCCTTGGTCTTGCTCTTCCACATCATCCACTGATCTCCACCATGGCTCATAACACACTCCTTGTCAGTCTTCAAGATCTTCTGCTATTGCTTTGCATCTTTTTGACTG
>BLBF01000040.1:14321881-14365023 GCA_015471245.1 Laticauda colubrina
CACCAGCAGCACCAGCAGCACCAGCAGCACCAGCAGCACCAGCAGCAGGAGAAGCACCAGCAGCACCAGCAACACCAGCAGCAGGAGAAGCAACACCAGCAGCAACACCAGGAGCAGCAGCACCACCAGCAGCTTCAGAGTCAGTGCCAGGGGGTGGGATGGTGGTTCTGTCCTTCTTGCCAGGGCTGCCAGGAGTAGGCACAGGCTTCCTCTTCTTCCCTGACTAACGAACCATGGTGTTCTTTCAAGATGTCTCTGGCAGCAGGTCTTTCCTCTGAATGCTGACTGCTTGCAATCTGCATCCTTTTATATCCGCGGAGCTGAAGCAATTCATCCTCCCCGCATGCGCAGTGAATGCTTTGCATCCGCTATGCATCCACTATGCATCCTATAGGTGTCCGTGATGCATCTGCATCATCCGCTATGCATCTGCTCCTTCCGCTATGCGTCCGCTTCGCAATTCTCCCCCGGAAGTCCTTCGGATGTGTCATCCGCTGTCATCTGCTAGGCTTCCTCTGAACATCCGCTTAACATCCTTGCTACGTACTACCCCCGTCCGTTCCTTTCCATTGTTTTCTGTTCTGTTTATGCAAATTTGGGGCACTTTTTGGAGCGGATAACAATGGATGGAGCCACCCTGAAATTTTGCTCATCCGCTGTGTCCTTTTTGCATATGTTTTGCATCCGTCAGCCAGTGGGACCTAGCCTTAAAGCATTGTGTGCTGTCTGCTATGAAAGTTGTCTCTTGTGGCATCTGCCTGGCCAGTTTCATCTGGCAGGACTGGCACACTCTAAGTTCCATTCAATTAAACAATGGTGAGGACATGCCGTCAGTCCTAAATTCAGAAACCTAGCAGTGTCATAGAAGTCATCAAATCCAATCATTCCTTACAAAATTGTATCCACTTGGGGAAGAGACCATTTCAACCTCTGCAACCATGCCTCTACTCAACATTTGAATCCCATGTTAAATCACCTAGATGATTGCCTAGACACATTCATCCAATGAAGAAGAGTCCATAATCTCTCTGGGTGATTGGGTCAAGATCCAATAGTTGTTTCCAGTAGAAGATTTTTTTCTCTTAACATTCAACTAGTGTTTGCCTTCCTGCTTGCTGCATATCTGGCATTCTGTTAAAATAGAAGCGATGCTGGGTGTTCTTCTTCCATGAGACTCCTCCTGTATTCATCGGATGTCTTGCCTAAAGAGAATATCAAAGTTCCAAGTAACATCCCCAACACAATCAAACTCCTAGGCTTGGAGTTTCCTCAAACTAAGAATTTATTAGGAATGTCATATTGGCACAGCTGGTGAAAACCCAACTCTGAAGGCCGCGAGGTTTTCCCACCCAGATCAAAACCCAAAGTTCTCAGGCCCCCCCAGGTCACATGTCCATCACATGGTCCAATCAGGTCACAGTCTGTACTCTGTCTGGCTTTGATCCATGCCTTTCAAACATCTGGTTAGAACGTCCTTGGCTCCCACAGGAAGGAATGTTGTTTTGGCTATACATGTCCCCCAGCTATCTCTATCTCCCTCTCACATTTCCACAGCTCCAACCAGCCTTGCTGTGGCAGCCCTGAAGATGCTTCAAAATGGCTTCAGGGCTGACAGACTAAACTCCCCCCCCCCCATCTTTTCTCCTAGGGCTTATCATCTCCCTGATCATCTTTACTGCCCTTTTTTGCATGTGTTATAATGTCTTCAAAGCTTTCTTTGTTTCGTCAGAAACCAAATGCCCCAAAAAGGTGACTTAGAACCTTGCAAGACATATTTTGCTACACAAAGTAGTCCTTCAAATGTGCCGAGAACAGATTATTTGAAAGGTAGGCTCAGTGTTAAACAGTAAATGATGTCGCTATGATACAGATGAGGATGAACAAACAGAGCTTCCTAAATATAATCTGGAGATAGATAACTCTGCTCTGGTCATCCAATTACTGATAGCAGCTTCAGATCCTTGGAGGCATAGCATCAGGTAAGGAGTCAAAGATCTGTGAAAATGAATCCATTAGATATAAATAGAAGACTGAGTTAAGAGATAAAGAGTTCCATTTCATTTTCCAAGCCAGTGTTATCTCAAGTTCTAACTTTAATAAAAGTATTAAAATGTAACACTTTTATTCTGCTTTTCAGCAAAAAAACAGCTTTAAAAAATGAAATGAACACCTCTGAAAAGTGTCAAAAATATAGCAGACAATATTAAAAGAACAGATCAATAGGTTGGTAGTTGTTGATGACTGACTTAAATATGTACAAGTTCTCCTGAGATAGTCTTCTAATGAAGATTGTTGTGTTGTGGCTTGATTATCTTTCCCATTCTTTTTGTGTTTCCTCCCATTTAACTTCAGAGTCCTATACTATCTCAATTTCTTCTGCTTGTGATCTCAGTATCTTGACTGATAATTGACTTGGGACCTTTTTGATTTGATCACATTAATATATATGAGATTACAAAGCATTGTGGAAAGAAATTGTGGTTTTATTGCACACTGGTTGTTTTGTACTTAGTTTGCTGCCATTGTCTTCTGATGATTCCTGATTCCTTACTTCATCACTTGATCATAGACCAAAATGGGACAATTTAGGCCTATATTTCATAACATTACAGGGCTTTTCAAGTTAACCCTCCAGTCTCACTTTCTTATGCATACAAACACACACACAAACATATATATCTGGACTTGTTCTCCCTACAGCTGTGCTTGCTCTTTGCATTCCTCTTCTTTTCTGTTTCTCTTTCTTTTCTGGTTTGGAGTTTGTAGACCTTGAGTCTATGACTCTGGAATCAGTTCTCTATGAAAAGATGATGACTTTTAAGGAAGAGTATTGATTCTTCTAACATTTGGTATTGGAGAAGACTCCTGAGAATATCCCCTATATCCAAGAAAACCAACCAATGGATCATCAGAGCTCACACTTGAGGCACAAATAACCAGACTTAAATTATACTCCTGTGCTTTGGACAGATTATGCAAAGATCTACCTTCTCTGGAAAAAAGATCTAATGTTGGAGAAGGAAGAAAGAGAAGAAGAGGATGACCAGCAGCAAGATGGATGGACTCAGTTACAATGGTGATGATGAGTACACTGTTGGAACACCTGAAAGACCCAGTTAGAGATACATCACCACAGAGAAAATATGTATATGTCGTCGTAAGAAGTCCAAATGACTTGATGGCACATAATCATTACCAAATCATTAGTCTATTTGACTAATATATTATTGCACAACCTGGTTATTTTACCTTAATCTCATTAATATTGATAGTTTTCAAGTTGCATTTATTTTACATTAAGAATCTATGTATGCCTACAAAAGGCACTTCTTTGCTTAGTTATTGGGTTCAATTTGTTTTAGCTGTATATATTAGTTTACTGGCTTGGTTTGTAAGTTGCAAACTAAATTTGTTGAATGGAATTTTGGAACTGTTGTGTTTTCTTTAGTTTTGTATGGTGTCTAGGTAAAGGTATGTGATGAATTATTATTATGAAAAAAATATTTTACAGACTAATACAGCTTGTTTTAGTGACCATAGATGTAATGTCTCTAACCTGATCTGCATGGCATAACTTTCACTCTGGAATACAACGAAGAATTTTGTTGATTAAAATGCATATCCATCTACATCTGCAAATGAGCTGAAGAAGATAATATACAAACTTTGTAATTGTGCCCTCTAGTTTCTATCATAGGTCTTGACTCCACCCAGTGGCAACATAGAGCAAATAATATCCATTAACTGTAGTCCATAGTCTCAACTATGATTCAGATCAAACTTCATTGTCCTAAAATACACAAAATTGTTGTTGCTTCTACCAAAAAAAAACATGTTAATTTTTTTCTAGATCAATTTCTGGAGTACTTTGTATCAAACTGTTGAGTGTGTTCATTTTAATTTGTTTTAGGTTTGTAGAATCTTCTTGATCTCAGTTACTTGGAAATTGCTTTGAAGTCCATTCATGCAACAGGTTAATTGAATTACTTAAATTAACCCATTTTCTGAGTTTCCACAGTATACTGAATCAAAAATTGAGCTTTTATCCCTCCAGATGGCATTGGACTAGAACTCCATTATTTTTATCACCCATTCTATGTCAAGACATTGAGAAGTCCAATTATATCTAAAAGTCCCAAGACTTCCAATCACTTCCCTAGGACAATGGACTATAAGATATACAGTGGTTCTAAATGTAATGAGCTTTTGTATGAAATAGTTCCATAGCTTTCCATCTTCAATACTTTTTCTTATCAGTGCTATGATTATCACCAGCTAGTATTCCTACCCTTCAGAAACTGTATAACTTTTCATTGGACCGGTAAAGAAGAATATTTGTAGTTCAGGGTTGAAATGAGGGTTTCTTGATGATGATGTTACCTAGTTTGGATAATGAAATGTCTGCAAGAAAACAACCAAGCTTAGAGAGCACCAAGAATCCCTCAACTTTTCATTCTCCTCATGAAAAGCTGAGAAATCAACCACTCGGTCTTCATTCTTTCCACCCTGATAAATTTTATGTGCACTGCCCCAGCTGTAATGCCTTGCCACTCTTTAATTATGACCACACAATTGGCAACTCAAGAGCACAGAGACATAATTTCCTTGACAAACAAGAACCTCATACCATCTCAGGCAAGTAATTCAGAAACCACTTAAAATATATATATATGACCAGGTTAAAGAAATCATTTTGCAAATGTATTTGGTATCTCAGGGTGCCTTCTTCAAAATTATCTGAAACTTGTGAGATCATAAAGCTCTCACAAGATTTCATCTATCATATCCCATGCTCTAACTAACACAATGTGACATAATTTGTCAAAACCTTGTGAAAGCTTACATTAGATTTTTGGCATCTTTCCATATGACTTCATGCAATAGTCAGTTGGTTGGGGCAGGGTATTTGGTAAGCAAATAAATGTTGTTAATAACATTTCCCTACATGTGGTTCTCACAAGAGATGTGGGTTAAGATGTTTAGTCTGGAAATATTATAACTGTGATTTCATTGCATAAAACCAATAGCACCATTTTGAAGGGAGGAAGGTGTTCTGTATAAAATAGTTGGCTCCAAATAACTCATTCTGATTGGTTACTAAAAACTAAAAGGGATTGGGTCAAAAAGGAACCAATCCTCGAAGCCGCATAAAGGCGGCAAAATCAAATGAATGTCATTGGCTACAAGCCGGCAGACAGGAGAGTATAAAAAGGCTGTCGTGGCTTGAGCCAATGTTCCATTTTACTGACTGTTGTTGGAATAAAGACTTTGTTGTTGGAACCCGGTCTACCTCGCATTTTTCCGGACAGAACACTGGCGACAAAGGTGGGATTGTCCTAAACGCGAGACCAAGCACGCGGTGATATAGAATTCCAGACGGCAAACAGAATGGCCAGGACAACACACTGCCAGCACCTTTTAATCCCAACGAAGAGGATTGGGATTCCTATGTAGACCGTTTCCAGATGTACTTGGAAAGCAATGAGATGGAGGGAATCTCAGATCAGCGCAAGAGGGCTGTGTTCTTAACACACTGCAGGCCTACAATCTTCAAGATGGCCAAAGCCCTAGAGAAGCCCCGAGATGTCAAGCAATTGACGTGGCCAGAACTTCAGAGGCTGCTCAAAGCTCACTACGCCCCAATGGTGTCCAACCTTATAAAGCGACACAAATTCTATCGAAGAGACCAGAGAGAAGGTGAGACCATCGCTGACTTCGTAGCCGCTCTCCGACAAATAGGGGGAGAGTGCGAATTCCTAAACCTAGATGAGGCCATGAGAGACCGAGTAGTGTTGGGCTTAAGAGACTCGACAACACAGAGCAAACTATTAAACAAGCCCAACATAACCATAGCCGAGGCCATCGCAGAAGCCACAGCCGCTGAAGCCGCGAAAAAATCGGCTGTCAAAATGAAGCAGATGAACGCGAACGGAGATGAAACAAGCCTGGCCAGAGGAAAAAAACAGTCTCCCGCTACCACTCACCATGAAGATTATGGCAAGATGTCCGAATCAGACGAAGTAGATGACGAGGTCCACCGCCTGTACACCAACAAGAAAGAGCGCGAAAGGAGAAATTGGCAGGAATGCGCTGGCTGCAGACGAAATCATCCTCGAGCCGAATGCAGATTTCTCGATGCCATTTGCAGAACTTGCAAGAAACGAGGGCATATCGAGAAAGTCTGCAGGAACAAGAAAAACTACAGCCCAACGAGACGCAGCAACTCCCCCGCACAGGCCGAGCCCAGGCGAGCTGAGAGAAAATGGCAGCGGAACAAGCGAACCTCTAACCGAGAGAATACACATCAGACTGTTGCTATAGGAAGCGCTCAGACGGAAAGCGGAAAGAAAGTCAAGATAATTGTGAAAATCGAAGGAAAGCCCTGCGAAATGGAAGTAGACTCTGGATCCTTCCTATCCATGGTATCTTGGGACACCCTCAAACAACTAGTCCCAGATATCAAACCTAAAGAACTCCAGAAGCAGCGGCTAACACTCAAAGACTACCAGGGAAACCGAATCCCTGTAGTCAGCATGGGACAATTCTGAGTCACTTACAAACATCATGTTGAAGTGCTACCGCTGACCATAGTCGACCGAGACTGACCAAGCCTCCTGGGCATCGAATGGTTCGCGCCATTGGGCATCGGGATGACCGGGATAGACCGAGTGGCCACAACTGACTGGGAAGAAAACCTAATCCAGGAATTCCAGGATGTTTTTGACGGCTCACTTGGCAAGTATCGGGGAAACTCTATTTCTTTTAGTCTAGACCCCCAAGTAATCCCACGGAGACTAAAGGCCAGGCGAGTTCCTTTTGCCTTAAAAACAAAGATTGAGGAACAGCTAAATAAACTAGTAGCACAAGGGGTATTAGAACCTGTGGACCATGCCAAGTGGGAAATGCCTATAGTTACACCTATTAAACCTGACGGGTCCATTCGAATCTGTGGTGACTACAAGGCTACCCTGAACCATGCACTGCAACAGAGCGCATACCCGGTGCCAGTAGTGCAGCACTTACTACATTCTCTGGGGAGTGGAAAAGTTTTTGCCAAACTCGATCTGGCACAAGCTTATCAACAGCTCCCAGTAGACCCCGAAACAGCAGAAGCACAGACTATAGTTACTCACAAGGGGGCTTTCAGATGTAACAGACTCCAATTTGGAGTGAGTGTAGCCCCAGGCGTTTTTCAGAGCCTAATGGAACGCCTCCTAAATGGCATACAAGGAGTCATACCATATTTCGACGATGTCCTAATCTCAGCAAAAAATGAAAACCAATTAAGAAAGAGACTTAAGGAAGTACTAACCAAATTCAGGGAATCTGGCCTAAAAGTAAAAAAAGAAAAGTGGTGCCTAATAAAAAAGAGCATTGAATTCCTGGGCTATTTAATAGACGGAGAAGGTATACACCCTACCAAAAAGAAAATTAAAGCCATTAAAGACGCACCAGAACCAAAGAACAAAACCAAGTTACAAGCATTTCTAGGGCTGATAAATTTTTATAATGTATTCCTATCAAATAAGGCTACAATAGCAGAATCATTGCACTGTTTACTGGACAAGAAAGTATTTTGGACTTGGGGTTATAAAGAAAAGAAAGCTTTCCAGCAAATAAAAAACTTGCTAACATCGAACACCGTTCTCATTCAATTTAGCGACACATTACCATTGAGAGTGACCTGCGACGCCTCACCATTTGGAATCGGTGCCATCCTGAGCCAACAACTACCTGATGGAAGAGAGGCACCCGTCGCATACTATTCAAAAACCCTGTCCAAAACCGAGCGAAATTACAGCCAATTGGACAGAGAAGCCCTAGCAATCGTCGCTGGGGTAAAACATTTCCACGAGTACCTATATGGGTGGACTTTTCAAATCGTAACAGACCACAAACCGCTATTAGGAATTTTGGCGGGAAACAAGCCCACACCATATATTCTGTCCCCAAGAATGACTAGGTGGTCGGAGTTCCTAGCAGCTTATTCCTATACTCTAATACATCAGCCAGGGAAACAAATTTCCGATGCAGACGCCTTGAGCAGAGCACCCGTAAGGGACTGGGAAACCCCAAGAGGCCCCTGGTCGCGAAGCCACATCGATTTCGCAGGTCCTACCAAGGGGCACACGTTTCTGATTGTCGTGGATGCATACTCTAATTGGCTAGAGGAAAAAATTATGCCATCAATGACAACAGAAACCGTGACAAAACAATTAGACAAACTTTTTGCAACCCATGGCCTACCGGACGTCCTAGTGTCTGATAATGGGCCACAATTAACCAGCCTACAATTCGAGCAATACCTAGCCTCCCTAGGTATAAGACATGCCCTTACCGCGCCGGCCCATTCGGCTGCAAACGGTAGGGCAGAAAGAATGGTCAGGTTTACCAAGGAGGGTTTAGAAAAAATGGACACTGGAGATGTCCAAAACAAAATAAACAAAATTACTCACCCTCCAACATATAACACCAAGTACCACAACCAACAAAACCCCAGCAGAACTACTGATGGGGAGAATACTAAGGTCGCACCTAGATAGGCTGCATCCAAATTTCACACCAGAAACCCCCCCCCCCCCGACTCCTCTACGCGATTCAGGAGTTTTGAAATTGGTGATTTAGTGTATGCTAAAAACTTCACTGGGGACCCATTATGGCTACCGGTACAAATTACAAAAATAACAGGCCCCAAGTCCTACCGATTAACGGTAGACGATGGCAGGGAATGGAAGCGGCACATAGACCAGCTTCATTCCCGAAATTTAGAAAGAAATGAAAAAACACAACCATGCATATACAAAAATGACGAAATTCAAACCAAAGAGGGGGGGAAATGCGAGAAATAAATAAAGAACCGTTTAAATCAAACTCCGAAAATGAGTACAGACAAAAAGAGCAAAATAGAGACTCACTGTTTGAAGGAAGTTGCGTGAAGAGTCCATCGGAGGGGGCCAGCCAGGCCAGCTCAACCTGCCCAGAGGAAACGGGAGGGAGCGGCAAAACTGCCGACCTAAGCAACTCAGGCGGCAGTAAAATGGCTGACTCACCCTTCCAGACGTTTCCAGGGAGAAGGACGGAAGACATGGCAGCCCCATCCGAACTGGTCGAAGTCTCCAACAAAAATGAACCGCGCAAGTCCAGTCGAGTCAGGAGAAGCCCCACCTACCTGCAAGACTACGTCACCACGTAGGACTGAACTAAGAGGGGAGGGGTGTTCTGTATGAAATAGTTGGCTCCAAATAACTCATTCTGATTGGTTACTAAAAACTAAAAGGGATTGGGTCAAAAAGGAACCAATCCTCGAAGCCGCACTAAGGCGGCAAAATCAAATGAATGTCATTGGCTACAAGCCGGCAGACAGGAGAGTATAAAAAGGCTATCGCGGCTTGAGCCAATGTTCCGTTTTACTGACTGTTGTTGGAATAAAGACTTTGTTGTTGGAACCCGGTCTACCTCGCGTTTTTCCAGACAGAACAGAAGGGTGGTTTTGGGTTCCAGGAGAACAATGTTGCTGTCTTCTTGCTGAAGACTAGAACCTATTATCCAGACTCTCTGAGACAGACCTTGGAAAGCAATAGAAGGATGGAGCCATGTCTGTTAAAAGGTCTAGGGTCTGTCCATAAAAATGAAAGCCTACTTGTAGCAACATCTTCTGAGGTTGATCCATTTGTTTTATAGCATAAATTTTCACCCTGCATTGTCGAAGTGGGATGGCTTTATTGCAAGACTCAGATACAGAAATGTTACATTTGCAAATCAATGAAATGAATGAGAAGATGCAGCCTATGCTGCCAACAGCAAATATGGAGAAAGCAAGCCACTAGCTTATTCTGCCCCAACTAATTTCACTTGGCAAATAGCAGAGTGACTTGGCAGAGGCAACAGAATAACATTCATTCCACAATGGAATGAAGAGAGAGATGACATTTGAGACTACAGATCTGTAGAATTTAATATCTTAAAACTATGGCTGCTTTGGAAGTGTCAGGTTATGTAATGAATTAACAACAATTTATATAACTCACAGCTTTTCCCAAATAATGCCAGCTGGAAGTGTTTGTGCTGTTAAAAGACATCTTGAAACTTCCCTTCTTCTTTGCATGTTCTAATTTGAGGCATCTATGGAGCCCAGAAAAGGTATGTGAGTCACACCTAACTTGTTTCATTGCTTCGTGCTCAGTCGCAAGCCACCTAGCTCTATTATAGGTTAGTGCATACTATCCAACACAAAAATTGAAGGACTCCTAGATCATCCAAAATAGAGCTTCGTTATACTAATATAATATCCCAAAATATGAACCAAGACAGATTCTGATAATGTAATATTTATCTTCCTTGGATGCCAAATGTCAAAGTCTATGATTTCAGGTCTACTATACCAAGTACTCTCTACTAATCTTGCTTAGTACTACCAGTGCATTTCAAAGAAAATGCTATTATCTATTTCTGTGCTTGTTTATTTCAGGGGGCAACGAAAATAGCCATGTGGTTCCTTAGACATAGCCATGGAATCATAAGGCTGGAAGTAACCTTGAAGTTCTTCTAGTCCAGTGATGGCAAACCTTTTTGGTGTGGTGTGCTGAAAGTGTGGACATGCTAACACCCACAATGCAATGCATCCTGCTCAACCTGCACTGCACATGCGCGTGCCTCCCAGCTGATTTTCAGCCCGTTTGAGGCCTTTTTCACCCTCCCTAAGGCTCAAAGGAAGCCTCTGCAGCCTCTGGAGGCTGAAAAATGGGCCTTCCGGAAATACCAGAAGTGCCCATTTTCAGCCTCCAGGGGGCTGCTTGAGCCCAGGGGAGGCCATTTTCACCCTTCTGGGGCTTGAGGGAAGCCTTTGCAACCTTTGATAGGCAAAAAAACAGGCCCATTTTGTCACTTCTGGTATTTCCGGAAGGTTTCCCTTGAGCCTCAGAGAAGTCGGAAAAGGCCTCAAATGGGTTGAAAATCAGCTGGGAGGCGCGCACATGTGCAGCGCAAGTAAGTTTGGCTGGGGCTTGCAGGCCCGCACAAATGGCTCCGTGTGCCACAGGTTCTTATCCTACCTTGGAGACTAAGTCAACCCTTCTTCAAGTACTGGAAGTTCCGATTGTTTGGAATTTAATAGTGTACTGTAATCTGTCTTTGTACTATAAAATATCTCCATGAGGTTTCTAGCACATTTGGGGCCCATCACATCTGGATGAGACCAACATTGGTGGTGGTTTAGCATTGCAGATGTTTAAGTCCCCCATTTCAATCCTTAGAACTCCTAGAGCTGTTTCCCCCAAATGTTTCTACCTACTTTTAGAATGCAGCCCTTGACATGCAACAAAAAACATATGTCAACCCTGAAGCGAGTTAAGGGATGGCTAAGGTCATCTTTATAGCTTCAGGGTTGCCACAAGAAAGGGACAGGGGGAAATAGTTTTGTAATTAAACAAAAAGTTTTCTTGTGGGAACCAAGGACATTTCAACAGATGGTGGGGAAGAAGAGGTGTAGAGTAATGAGCAACTGGCTGGCACCTCTATTGGACAATGTGACTGATGCCTGGCAAGGAGGGAAAGGGGAACTGAGCCACAGTGGTGCAGTGGTTAGAGTGTAATACTTCAGGCTACTTCGGCTGGCTGCTGGCTGGCTGCAATTTGGCAGTTCAAATCTTGCCAGGCTCAAGATTGACTCAGCCTTCCATCCTTCCAAGTTGGGCAAAATGAGGACCTAAATTGTTGGGGGCAATATGCTGATTTTGTAAACCACTCAGAGAGGGCTGTAAAGTACTGTAAAGCACTGTGAAGCAGTATATAAGTTTAAGTGCTATTGCTATGCTCTTTCACTTTTTAATTAGGTGAAAACCACAGGACTTTCACCAGTTGTGCCAATATGATGTATCCAATAAATTGGATCTACCTGCCTCGGAGTTCTGTTTTTAATGGGTGCATTACTTGGAATGCTGACAACATGTTGTAATGATTACTGTTCTGTGTTTGCAGTTTCATAAATACTAAACCACAGATGTTGCTATCTTAGGCAAACCACAGCATAGATTATGGCAGTGTTGTCAAGTGCTTATTATGACGTTACTCTTAAGGATCAACGGCCCTATCCTAATGTGTGTACTGGAAACAGGGGATGGAATATATGGGTACCAACCACACCATTTATGGACCATTCCTCCTTTGTTTGATGGTTAGAATTTTGAGCCTTCCTAGACCCTCAGCTGTGCTCAAAACCTTTTTGGTTGGCATTAGGTCTACAGTATGTTCTATTTCTAATTTATCTCTGCCAACCAAAAATAATTAAATGGTCTTGGCAGGGCACACATGAGACTTTGAATAGTTAAGGTTTCTAACAAAGTGGTGCTTTACCTACAGTACATAAATCATAGAGAGAGTAGGCAAGGAGAACCATGGATCTCTCAAAATTGTTGATTTATGTATAAACATCAGCATCCCCATCCTTGGTCAAAATAGCTAAAGCTGCTAAAAGTTCTGGTAGCAGGATCTATTTCCCCATTCTGTTACAGAACTTATCATTCATCATCGGCCATTCAGTGATGTCCAATCTTTACCCACTCTATGGATCAGCATTCTCTATGTCCCCCTGTCTCATACCACCTTCTTCAGATCTACCCTAGTCACCCCGATGTCATCCTTTATAGTGTGCAGCCAATGGGTATTAGGGTGGTCCTTTCTCCTTTTTCTACTGATCACTCCCAGCACGATTGACTTTTTGAGTGAGTCAGCTTGCAAGACTTGACCAAAGTATGACAGTTTCTGTTTGGAGATCTTGGCTTCAAGTGATATTTTGAGTGAAGTTTGGTCTAGGACTTCTTTGTTATTTTATGTCACGGGCTGTGGTGGCACAGTGGTTAGAAAGTAGTATTGCAAGCTAACTCTTCCAACTGTCAGCAGTTCAGTCCTGACTGGCTCAAAGTTGACTCAGTCTTCCATCCTTCCAAGGTTGATAAAATTAAGACCCAGAGTCAGAGGCGGCATTCAGCAGGTTCTAACCAGTTCTGGAGAACTGGTAGTGGAAATTTTGAGTAATTCAGAGAACCGGCAAATATCACCTCTGACTGGAGATTTTACAGTATCCTTCCCCTGCCACGCCCACCAAGTCATGCCCACAGAAGCAGTAGTAAAAAAAAAATTGAATCCCACCACTGCCTAGATTATTGGGGGCAATATGCTGACTCTGTAAGCCACATAGACAGGGCTGTAAAGTACTATGAAGTGGTATATAAATCTAAGTGCTGTTGCTAAGTTGTTGCCTCCAGCACCACAATTCAAAGGTATCTACCCTTCTCCTATCTGCCTATTTTAGAATTCACATTTCACAGCCATAAGTAGCAACTGGAAAAATTATTACACATCTACTTTCCTCCAAATCCAGAATTTGGAAAAAAAACACTTCAACTCCAAACATCTTTTGGAAATGTTGACTGGGTGATGAAGCACTTCTAAGAGTTACCATTGTGAGAATAATTACCCAGAGTATCACTGTAGCATTCCTCTTCCATAACACCCAAATGACTTTGAACTGTTTGTGATTTAAATCCTCCATTCCCTTTATTTTCAATTGGCTATATCTCATTAAGAAAATAATGCATCTTGTGAAAACATGTCCTGGAATAGGATTACTACTGGTCTGAGATTAGAGTTTTTAACTAGAGAGAGACTTCCAGAGTCAATTTACAGTAATGTCAAGGAGCAATAAATGCATTGGTGATGAAACAGGGTGGGCAGGAGAGAGATGGGGAAACTGCATGCTGATAGGAAAACATCAACAAATAAACTTTTTGTGCTAGTAATTAGACACACAAGATTATTATATGTTTAATTGACTAAAGTGACAATTTGGAATTACATCTAGTTGCATTTAATTGGATTTGGAACCTCCAGAGAGAAAGAAACTGAGAGGAGTATTGGAGGAGTTACCATAAAAAGCGAAGTGATTTTCTGAAGTCTGTTAAAGCTTTCATTAATATCCACTGCACAATAGTTTTTAATATCCTCCCAGTCTAATAAGAGGAACTGGCAGTTGTTACAACACTTGGGATACTAAAGCATATTTAATTAGTTGCAGCATTTGCAATCTCTCTCCCTTCCTCCCATCGGTCCATTCCATAACTACTACTGTAATGTAATCAAAGATGAACTACATTTGACTTTGCTACAAGGTTGAGTTGTTCTCTGACACCATCATCACACTGTGAATCTGTGTGTACATAAATTCTGCTGTATGCAGTGCAATGGGTCCCTAAGTACTTAAAATTGAAGCAAAATAAAACACTGGGGGGAAAGGGGTTTAAACAAAATTTCTGCATATTCACAACACACGTAGAAACATGTATCACCTGCTAGGAGAATAATGACTCATATCTTTGCTATCTCATAAGACTGTGTTTCCATGGCGGTTATTGATTACGATAAGCACAGCTATGAAGATACGTTATTATAAACAGATCCTTTTTATAGAGATGAGTAAAGAGGTGAGTAGGAGGAGGACCTAGGTTGTCAAAAATGAACAGAAGAACGTTCTCAAGTGGACTGGGACAGGGTCTTTTGAGGAAGAAGGAATTATCTTGGGAAGAGGGCTATTTTGGATTTGAGAGGTTTATTATGGTCCCATTGAACACTTGTGGAAAATTGCATAACTTGGAGTGCAATCAGGAAGCCCAAGGCTTCCTACATCCTATATCCTTGGTTAACACTTCCTGTTCCTATTTTTGGTCTGTGTTCAGTTCCCACCATCTAAAGTATTTGTTTTATTAGAGTGATGTGGAATAAGTCCAAAATCTATACTTTCAAAAATAAAATAAAGTTGTCAAAGCTCAAAACATAATCTTGGATCCCATAATCAAACCTGAGATAACCTCAACTGTCAACCCAAATGTCCCTGAGCTAACAACAGCCAGAGTAAATGTTAACACAGCCAGATTAAACTAAACGTTAAAGAAAGGAAATTTCCTATTTTCCAGTTACCTTATTCACATGATAAGCTTAATTGGGTCCTGATGGAAACATGAGTTATACAAATGGGTTTTCTTTAAGAATTCTTTCTTTGTGCCTGTATTTTTTCTCTGTTGTAAAATTTGTCCCTCCGTTAGGATGATGAAAAAGGGAAAGAAAAGATGGTGCTGTTACTGGCTGTGCTAACACTATTTCAAGAAGAGACTGAACTGTCATCTGTCAGAGATGGTATTCAGTCTCCTGCTTGAGCAGAGGGTTGGACTAGGTGACCTACAAGGTCTCTTCCTACTCTGCTATTCTAGTCTAGTCTAGTCTAGTCTAGTCTAGTCTAGTCTAGTCTAGTCTAGTCTAGTCTATTCTCATCTAGTCTGGTCTAGTCTAGTCTAGTCTAGTCTACCCTACCCTACCCTACCCTACCCTACCCTACTGTACCATACCATACCATACCATACCACACTATACTATACTCTATTCGGGTCATCATGGGAAATCCAGTGGTTCAATTAAAGAACAGCAGGAAATGACAACCTCCCAGTCACCTTCACAACTACTAGGAAGCTATCAAAGAAAGCTGTTCCCCGTTTGAGCAGGTCGTCTATAGTTGTGTGCCACCAGCATACAGAGATTTTCCCAGGTTAGCCATTTTTTGATGGCAGATAATTTTTTGTCCAAACATGGCTAGAACTTATTCTCTAGTTTAGTGGGAGAAAAAACAAATGCTGCACATCAAGTCAGCATTAATGGTGGATACCCTTTCAGTTATATCTTATTGCTACACTTTCGCCATTGACAATGGGACAGAGCAAGAGAGCCAATTCAACGGCTCAGATTTTGCACAGGAGATCTTCTATCTCCTGCTCTGTTAGTTCCATAGTTTATATGCCATGGGCCTTTATGTCATGCATATTACATTTGTGTGTTCTTGTTTCTTTTTTTGCTATCCTTTAATTTATGTTCCATCTTCTAATTCTCTTGTTGTCACTAGAAGCACCATGATTGCTGACTACACGTACTGGCTGTCTGGAGGAAGAGACCAGCATACCAGCAAGCTCATCAAACTGTATTGGCAGGTAAAAATGGATGACCTAACTAAGAGAGAGGTGCCCCCATTGCTCTTCAAACCCAGATGAAGGATTGGTGTTTAAAAGACTGCCAACTAAGATAACTGTGGGACTTATCAATCACAAAACCATTATATATGGCAGCAATGTATTTATAATGAAGGAGATTTTTTTCCCTTAATACTAATTTTAAGAGGAAAAAAAATCAAGATTGTTAGCTGTGACACATAATTTAATTTTACCGAGTATAATAAAATTTCAACATTGATAGAAACACACATATACATGCACACACATAGATAAAATTCAGTTATAATAGCTTCAGCTCAATTTTTCTGAAGTTCCCTCCTGCACTTTTGCTAGACAAAATGCTATTCATATAGGAAGTCAAGCATTCTGCTTCAACAAAAAAGTAGTTTTGAGAAAGTTGAATTTTGCAACCAATAGTCTATTTTGCCCTTTCCAAACCACTATATGGAATCAGTTATCTAGCAAATTTCACACATCTTTGAATCAAGTGACATCATTTATTGTAGTTTCAATATATCCAAAGGTAGATTTCAACCTGTATTTTCATCCAGAATACAACCATTGTTATTCAGTTGTTCAGTTGCTTCCATCTTCCCTTAATTCAGTACACATCATTTACCAGGATTATTAGTGAGTAAATGTTTGAGTTTTTTCACAGGCTCTGCTAGTCCAACACAATGCTCAAGAAGCAGCCTATATACCATTAGCACTATGAAGTTTAGGAAGGTCTCCTTTTAAGTGTTCTCCATGAGCTTCAGGGCTAGCCAACTTTTTCCATCCTCCCCTCAACTCAGATCCAGTTCGCATCACACCTCAGCAGGAATGGGAGGAAAGAGGAAGAATAATAAAACACATTTTGAACTTGTGTCAGAACATTCAGTGTGTGCAGGAAATGCTGGAGCTTGTAATATAACCTTAGAGTAATATCAAATGATCTAAGTGCCAGACCTCACTGTAACAGCATTGCCAAAAAGACATTAAGAGTTGTAAATCTAATCTTACGAAGCTTCTTCTCTGGTTATATTGAATTGCTAACTAGGGCATACAAACCTTTTGCTAGACCAATACTTGAATACAGCTCATCTATCTGGAATGCACACTGTATATCGGACATTAATACAATTAAGCAAGTCCAGAAGTATTTCACAAGAAGAGTACTATACTCCTCTGCTCGCAACAGAATACCCAATATCACCAGGCTTGAAATTTTGGGCTTGGACAACCTTGAACTACGCCGCTTATGGTTGGACTTAAGCGTAGTATACAAAATTGTCTGCTACAATGTCCTACCAGTCAATAACTAATTCAGCTTCAACCGCAACAATACAAGAGCACACAACAGATGCAAACTCAATGTAAACTGCTCCAAACTTGATTGTAGAAAGTACAACTTCAGCAACAGAGTGGTCAGTGCCTGGACTCTGTTGTTACATCCTCAGACCCCATCCTTTAACCTTAAACTATCCACTATTGACCTCATCCCATTCCTAAGAGGTCTGTAAGGGATGTGCATAAGTGCACAATCATGCCTACCATCCCTGTCCTATTGTCCCCATTTATTTGTACCTATTTCCTCTATTCTTATTCATGTTTATACTTATGCCGATTATCTTGTAAGCGATTGTCAAATCAAATAAATAAATAAAAAATAAAATAACCCCATGATGCTATTTTCATGATTTTGACAAAGCTACAAAGCTTTAAAACAAAGCTACAACTATTGTGAGCCACCATACCACTGATATATTTAACCATCTTGTATTCTGTTGACCTTTTTTTCAATCACCTTCATGTTTTTCTGTCCAGTGACTCTTTCATTCACATTATTTACCTAAAACTTTTAGGTTCCAGATTCCTTATTAGTGATTTCAGTCAGCAGTCTGTTTTAACGTCCTCTATTACTGAATGATTTGTTCTTTTTGTGGCACAAGATACCTTGAGCACTTTTTTTTCTAGCATCACAATTCAAAAGCATCAATTCTCCTTCACTCAGCCTCTCCGATGAACCAGTTTTGATAGCCATGTGTTACACTGAGAATACCCTGGCTGGAGACTATAAGTCTTTTTGGTCAATGTGATATCTCTCTGTGCTATTATCATTCTCCCAAGATGCAGAACATATTTTTATTTCATGGCCATCTGCACCATTCCTGTGACTTTTTGAGCTTAGGAAGATAAACTCAATTGCTCCTTCAATGTAATAGAATAACAAAATAACAGAGCTGGATGAGACCTTGGAGGACTTTTAGTCCAGCACCCTGTTCAAGCAGAAAACCCTATGCAAGTGGCTGTCCAATCTCTTCTTAAAAACCTTAAGCGATGGAGCATCCACAACATCTCCTATTTGTGGATTGGCATTGCCTGTTGACATAACATTAGTTTGTTATTGTCATGGTTTTAATGTTAAGTATCAGGTTGGTTTGCCCTTACTAATTTCATTGTCAACAAAGCATTCCTTGCTCACAACTATCAAACTGATATTGTAAAGGTATGAAGGAATGATCTTAGAGGAAAGAGATGCTGCCTAGGAGACAGTCAGATAATAGAGGGCATAGCCTGAAGTTGCAGAAGGGGACTGGTATCCTATGGCATATTTTTCAGCTGTTATAGGAATTCTTTTGCTATTTGGTTGGGTTTCTTATGATGGGTAACCTGATGGATCTCTTAATTTGTCTGTTTTGTATAGCCATCTCATAATCATGACTGTGGGTGGCAAACATACAATTAAAACAGCAGAAAACAAAGCAGAAAAATAATAATGAATAACGATACAAAGTAATGAGTTAATGGTGCCCAAGGACAACTATCTCAAGCCATATATCCACAATCATGTCAAGAAAAAAAGCATATTGACAGACTCATCTAGGCTATAGGCCCCATGCCTGAAGAAACATATAAATTCATGTTTGCCAGCCTTGATCACTTTAAGACCTATGGACTTCAATCCCCAAAATTCCTCAGCCAACATGCTGGGCCATGGAATTCTGGGAGTTGAAATCCCTACTTCTTAAAACTGCCAAGGTTGAAGAACACTGATCTAAGTCTTCAAGGGCTTTTTTGGATTCATACCTGGGGAGGGATGCTACCAGTTCGGCCTGGTTCTTTAGGACCAGTAGGTCTGAAGAGCAGCTGACACCAAACCGGTTCTCTGAGATAACCTTTTGGTCATCTGTTTGGCCCACCCACCTACCCGGGCTTTTGGCTGTCCTTTATTTCCTGCTTTTTCAACCTCAGCTGCTTTGTGCGGCACAGCTGATGTTGAAAAAGCAGGAAAGAAGATGAGTTTCAAATGCTGCGCATTTGTGTGCAGCGCTTGTCAGTTGTCTGGGCAGCACAGCTGATGTTTTTTTGGCAATGCTGTACACGTACGCGCAGCAAAACGTACTCTCACTGAACTGGTAGAAACACCATTTGAATCCCACGCCTGATTCACACAGTATGGAAAACAATAAAATCCTAACAGAGGTCAGCATTAACCAAAGTTAGCTTTGTATACAACTGAATTCAATTTTTGTGGGATTCAATATTTTTAATACCAGTTCTGTGGGCGTGGCTTGGTGGGTGTGGCAGGGGAAGGATACTGTAAAATCTCCAATCAGGGGTGGGATTTGCCGGTTCTCCGAACTACTCAAAATTTCCACTAGTGGTTCTCCAGAACTGGTCAGAACTGCTGAATACCACCTCTGAACTGAATGCCCTATATTTTTGGTTAATTATGCTATACTAGCAATCATTAAGTTAATATCACTGTGATTTCAGGAGGCTACCTTTCACGGAGTCACGCTGTTAGTCCAGTTATCATTTCAAGGCTATGAAAATGCAAACTATTTTCTGTTTTCAGAAGATTTATTTTTCTAAGCAAAGGAAATTTTATTTATAGTATCAGATGCAAGGAAATTTCATTGTTAATTGTTAAAGAGTTGTCTGAGGAGGGGAGGAGGGCCAGAGAAAGAAAGAGCCAAGAGTGAGTCACAGCTATAATTTATACCATTAGAGGGAAAAAGAGGGAAGCTTATAAATGAAATTCAGAGAACTGACAAAAGAACAAGTGGAATAGAAGAGAGTTCATTAAACTCTAATCCTTATGCCTTGTCGGAATATTTGTCAAAAGGAAGAAGGAAGGTTCTTAATATGGTTGGTGTCAGGATGAATCCAAAAGATAGCAGGAAATGCAAAAAATGCTTGTGCAGCAGCGAGGCAGTGAAAAAAAATAAGTTGCGCAAAATTTTGAGCCCCAATGAAATGTTTGCTGAGTAATACTATTGAAGCCAATTTGTGTGACATAGCAAAGACCAATGCAGTGAAACAAATCAGGGTGCTGCAATGAAATTCACTGCAAATCCACGGATCTTTCTGATACTTCTGGGTAATGCTGTATAGGCTCCAACTAATGAACCAAATCAGAACTCTGAGATTAGACTCCTCCTCAAAGAACTTCTTTATTAAGTACATCATATCGGCACTGGTTAAAGGAAAACCAACTCTAAATAATTCCTACAGTTTCAGTATAATTAAATAAGAAATAATCTCATTCCCAAGTGTCACAGGTCATGTCAATTGGTGGGCTCTCTAGGCACTCCTTCCCTGACCTTATCTGTTACCAGTAGAGATGACCATGGTTTCCACGAAAAAGCTCTCTGTTCTCTCGAGTAAAACATTCCAACCTCCTTCTTCCCTTCCCCCTCTGTGTGGCAACTGAGGAATCGGAAAATGGCTTCTGCCAAGTTCAGTTTGAAGTTGACAGATACAAGTTCACTTCTGTGTACAGAAAAAGCTAAGGAACTTGGGCAGTAGGATGGAACTCATCTACTTTGACATGGATATGAGTGCTGTGCCATTGAATTTTATTGACTCATTAGACATGGAGCCTATCTGAGTTTCTCTGGGGTGTGATGGCCTGATATAGGCTTCTTTCACTTTCTGAACATGGGCAACCACAAGACATTGTTTTTCTTGCTCTAATGTTAATGGTATATTCTATACTGGTCCCACCCACAGAACTGGGAATTTAAAGTTGGAAGCTCCACATATAGTTGACCAAACCAGAATACATTCCTGGACACAGTCTTAAAAGTTCTGCATAATCTGGGGCAAGTTTAAGTTTCTCAACAGGGAGTGAATGGGTGCCAGGCTAAAGCTGTTGGGTTCCAAACATTTACTACTTTTATGAAAAGAGATAACAATAGCAATAGCACTTAGACTTGTATACTATTTTGTAGTGCTTTATAGCACTCTCTAAGTGGTTTACAAAGTATATTGCCCCCAACAATCTGGCTCCTCATTTTACTGACTTCAGAAAGATGGAAGGCTGAACTGGTCAGGATTGAACTGCTGGCAGTGGCAGAATTAACCTGCAATACTGCATTCTAACCACTGTGCCATCACAACTGAATACCATAAAGACCATGTTCTTTATACACCCTCCATTCTTAAGGCTTAAGGCTTTTCTATCTTTGTGGCACTATAGTCCACTATGCCAATCTTCTTCCGGAAGACACAACTTTGATATAATGGAATCCTGCTTTGAAGACACTAAGATTTGCCAAAGTGCTTTGCCCAAGCCAGCTATCAGTCCTTCCAGGTCAACCTGACACAAAACACAACTAGATAATCTCATTCTACTTCATTGCCAGCATACATTAACAGAATCTGAAGGTGCAAATTTCTGAAGGTGCAAATCTCCCATTGCTTCTCTTCATTTTGTCCTTCAAGGTCATTCTCATATACCATTGCATCAGCACTCCACCAAGGCTAGTCATGAGCTGATTCTGCCCCAGCACAGGCCGACCTTGTAAACTGACTATGTCAACCTTTTTTGGCACTTCACAGAAAAATAGTGATTGGAGCCAGCAAGACTACCCTACTCTACCAGGGCACATTTGCTGGCATTCTTCATCTAGCATGCCAAGCCTAGCCTTCAAAAAAATAAGTAGAAGAAAAGAAGGAACTTATTTTCTATATTGCTTTGGAACTTTTATTTTCTTTCAGTTGGAACAAAAAGCTTAAGCCTCTGTTGTGGTGAAATTGTTGAGGATATCCAGCTGAAATCTGTCAGGAGAACGGTCTCTAAATATTTGTTTATGTATTTATTTATGCATTCTAAATTAATTTATTTACTTCAGTTTATATGGCCACCCACTTGCAAGTGATTCTGGGCAGCTAGTTACAATTAGAAAAAGGCAGAAAAAAAGAATATAACAGAACATTTGTAACCTTTGTACTATGCCTATTGTTTTCAATCGTCTTATACTGCCAAAAACAAAGAAACAAGGGGAAAAAAAACCAACACCAAAGCAGCTTTTGGGGTTTTGATAATTTTCCATTATATCTTACAGCCATTTTTTTCCCCAAATGGAATCTCTGCTGAAGTGAAACTGAACTAACTTGTCCTCAAATTTAGAAATGTAAATTCAAACTGAATCATAGCTCTCAAAGATCAAGGCCCATTCATACCCATCAAGGTAAGGCTTGCTGGATAAGAGAGAAAGTAAAGCATGCACTTAAAGTTGGAAGCTTCATACATCAAATATGGTAAATGCAGATAGTTCTCAACCTATGACTGCAATTGAGCCCAACATTTTTGTTGCTAAGCAAAACAGTTAAGTGAGTTTTGCCCCATTTTATGACTTTTCTTGCCACCATTGTTAAGTTAATCAACTGCATTTGTTAAGTGAGTAACACAGTTGGTAAGTGAATCTGCTTCCCCATTGACTTTGCTTGTCAGAAACTTGCAAAAGGGGAATCACATGACACCAAGACTCTGCAAGCGTCATAAATATGAATCAGTATCACCCATGCCCTCCCACTTGTAACTGTATGACTGAAACTTTGTTGCTTGTATCTTTACGATTTATATTGACTGTTTCCAGGGGTGGGACATGACAGAGTTAACTATCAGTTTGGGATTTATGATTTATGCACTCTGGGAGCCACACACCTGTAAATCGTCATCAGCACACTGGGTGCAGAGAAGCAGCCTTTGAAAAAGCCCTCTTTTCCTGCTTTTTTAAGCCCATGTCACACTGCACCAACAGATGCAAAGAGGATGTAAAACGGACAAAAAAGCTTGCCATCTGTTAGGAAAACGCGATGCATCCGTTGTGTACTCATTGCGTACATCTTTCATACGCTCTATCCGTCGAGCATCTATCTACTGCTATTTCATCCGCTCAAAAAGTTTTGAGATACACAAAACTTTTTGAGCAAATGAACTTTCCACCGCGTACGATCTACATCCGCGACACATACGGGCAACAAACGTTCGACGTCCATTGTCATCTGTTACACATCCGATGTATCCTCTCGGCATCCTCTGGCCATCCGCGCAACTCACATCCGCTGCAGCTGAAAATGGAAAGAGAGAGGAAACAAAAGGTACGTGGAACATCCACACAGCATTAGTAGCACGGAAATAGAAAGGATGAAAGTTGATGCAGCTCGGATATAAAGCATTAAAATGGACAAAACATTCGTATATGGGACGTATCTCAGATATTTAGGATGTCTGGAGTATGCCTAGATTATGTGAAAGGACACCTAGCGGAAAACCGACATTTCCTATAAAAAGGGGGAGGAAATCACCTGGATCTCAGTATGAATCCAGCAGCCCTGGTGTGCAGACCTCTTCAGCCTTGCTCTTGCTCTTCCACATCATCCATTGATGTCCACTATGGATCATCGCACACTCCTTTTGGTAGCCGCCATCATTCAACACCAGAACCAAGCCCTCTTCAGACTGTTTCACCTTTTCTACGCAAGGAGAAGGAGACATCCAAGAGCTGTCTGGTCAGAAGAAGGCTGGAGGAAAGTTGCAGAGCAGTGGTATCAGAGATGGAACTTTCCCCACACCGTTGGAGCCATAGATGGGAAGCACGTGGCCTGCAAAGCTCCACCCAACTCAGGGTCCAATTATTTCAACTATAAGGGCTCCTTCAGCATCATCTTCTTTGCCATGGTTATATGCTGACTACAACTTCATGTACATTGATGCTTCAGGCAACGGGTCAGCTTCAGATGCCCAGATATACAAGGCCAGTGACCTCAAGGAGGGGCTGGAATGCAACCTCATCATGGGTTTTCCAGATCCAGACCCCCTACCCAATGACACACAAGATGTGCCCTACTTCATCGTGGGTGATGATGCCTTCTCCCTCAGAACCTACCTCATGAAGCCCTACACTTCCAGATACCTCACCTGTGAAGAGAGGATCTTCAACTCCAGGCTGTCCAGGGCAAGACGGGTGGTGGAGAACGCCTTTGGCATCCTGGCCAACAGGTTCCAGATACTTCTCACCACCATGCAACATGAGGCACATACTGTGATGAGCATCATGGAAGCTTACTGCATCCTGCACAATCTCATGACACCTGCTATCCAGTGTTGCAGAACAGACTTGTGGACTGTCAACAAGGGAATGGGTACATGGAGCCTGGTGAATGGAGGCAAGGACAAAACCTGATAGACACTGTGAATGTACAAGGCCCCAACAGAGCTTCACATGAAGGGAAGAAGCAGCGCAACCTCCTGAAACACTGGTGCAACTCCCCAGATGGAGCAGTGGAGTGGCAAGACAGGATGGTAGATGCTCAATGGATGCTTCCTTCAGCCTGTCTCATCACACTGATGAGATTGTACCATGTATGTTGAGTGGCCCTACAATGAACAGGGCATTAATAAAGAGTTTTGTTTATGTTGAAATGTGTTGATCAATGATTAAATTGTTAT
Organism: Laticauda colubrina; assembly: GCA_015471245.1. Taxonomy (NCBI): domain Eukaryota; kingdom Metazoa; phylum Chordata; class Lepidosauria; order Squamata; family Elapidae; genus Laticauda; species Laticauda colubrina. The sequence goes on from BLBF01000040.1 coordinate 14,346,656, forward strand.
TGATCATAAAGGGCCATATGTGTGGCAGCTGGAAGGGTGGACCATACAGTCCCACTATGCTTGCACTGGAGGCTTATCTATCCCACAACTATCCTTATCCATCCCACAACTATCCTTATCCCACAGCTATCCTTACCAATCCCACAGCTATCATTACCCATCCCACAGCTAATCATCCCACAGCTATCCTTACCCATCCCACAAGCATGCAAAGGCTTAATCCTTTTTTCAAAGTTTTCTCCAACATTTTATTAAGTAAAAAAAATGAACCAAGTGCGTGAAGCAAAGATAACCTTTATTAATAACAAACTGTATGACTTTATTAAAAAGCAAAATGACCCAAGTAAAGTGTCTTAAGCAAAGATAAAGTGAACAGGTAACAACTCAGTCTCTGGCACTCTTCTCAGTCATTCTGAGGCGTGCCCATGGTCTCAGATGTAAAGGGGCCAGGGACTGTGGAGGTGGCTGTTGCTGGAGTGCTGGTCTGAGGCGACATTGGGGTGCCTGACCCCGAGAGTACAACAGGAGATGGTGTGTGCAGGAAGCTCACAGAGAGCTGACTCAGTCCCGTGAGGTTGAGAGGCCCTTCCTCAAGGACCTGGGACGTGAGGCCCAAGACTGATGACAGATGTTCTGAGGAAGGGCTTGGCTATGGGGTGGAGGAAGGAGGAGTGTAGTGGGGCTGTCTGGTCTGCAGCTGGGTCAGGTGAGGCGTCTGTGGCATGTGTGATGTCCGAGGAACCTGGGTCTGGACTGGGAAGGGCTGCCACTGCTGTGGGAAGTCCTGGTAGTGGTAGGCTTGGTAGGCGAGGGGCTGTTGAAATCTGTGGAAAGGCTGTGACATCGCCTGGGGTGGAGGAGCAGACCTGGAGTGGGTAGGAGTAGGTTCAGCTGGGCCTGGAGGGTGGTGCAGAAGAGCTGTGATTCTCTCCTTCATCACCTGGTACTGGGCCTCGGGCATGTCCATGAGGGTCTGGCTCACGTACATGATGAAGGGCTTGCGGTTTGAAGATGGTATGTAGAAGTGGACCAGCTGGGAGAGGAGATCTGTGCTGGCTTTTATTGTGTCCCTGATCTCCAAAAGGACAGTGTGGCTCTGTCCCTCCGGTCTGCCTCTCTGCCTGCTTTCTGTGGAGGTGGAGCTGGGGTTGGGGGTGGGTTGGTCTCTGGTGGCTGCTTCTTCTTGCTCCATCTGAGACAGGGGATCCTCCACGTCCTCCGGCACGGGGATTGCAGCTGTATTGGGGGTCTCTGTTGTGGGGCCTTCCAAAGACACCTGCCTGGACAAGGTAGCTGTCTCCTGGCTGGAAGAGGAGTGGCTCTCTATGGGCTGTCTGAGGGAGAGGGTTGACAGAGGGGCTGCTCCTCGGTGGCGGATCTCACTTTCCAGGAAGCTGCACCTGGCCATGACCTAGGTCTCCTGGTCAGTGAGCTTGACAGCGGCCTGCCCGGATTTCTTCAGGTGCAGCTTGCCATACCAGGTGTGCATGTGCTTCCACCACCCAAGGAGTTCATCTGAAGTGTAGCCCAGGCTCTCTGCCTTCTCTGATTGGTGAAGTCCACAAAGATTGCTAAAGTTCCTTGGTGGCTTTAAGAAATGTAAACCTCAACTCCCCAAATTCCCCAGCCAACCTGAATTGAAATTCACACATCTTAAAGCTGCCAAGGTTAAGAATCACTGTTAGGTAACATTTCCAGGCCAATGTTAAGAGAAGGTAAAATTGGAAAAAGAAGGAAATGAACTGGTATTCTGTTTTAATTTTTGCTTTAATCCCAATAAAAGCTGGGCTTGTTCAAAAGTACTGTGGCCAGCTTCAATTTTTATGTGATACTCGTGAAGAAATTTAAAAAGACCAAGTTCTATTTGCATTATTACATTTGGAGACCTGCCATTTTGTTCAGGGTAAACAGTATTTCAGGGTCTGAAAGCATTTATTAATATACTATCTCAATGTTAAGGTAATGCCAAAAATAAGATGTCATATCTGTGTGTGCTTATGATTCTGTGTAACCAAAGCAACAGCGCTGATTATAGACTCTTTTAGGCTAGTGAACCACTTATTTCAGAATTCTTTTGTTAAAAACTTGTACTTAGCTACTGAGAAAAATAAAGCAGACTTGAGAAAGAACATGGAAAAGAACTTTAACATGAAGAAAAATTATGTTTAATTGTCACATGTCATGTGTGTGTTCTTCATAGAACAGAAACAGTAAAAATTTTGCCGAAAAATGTTGAAAAAAAATACTTATTTTTGGCTGCTATTAGTGTGCTTTTTTATCGTGGAATCAGCTACCTGTATTATGGAATATCCTTTACTTCCTTCTATTTCTCTTTCATTCTCTTTCCAGCCACAATACTGACTTGCCCTCATTCTTCCAAAGTTTTCTGTGATAGGGGATCTATCAAAGCCAACCTCTTTAACACATTCTTTGGCTCAGTATTTGTAAACAGCAATGGATCAAGCCCAGTATTTCCTAGTTGAACCACAGACAACTACAATGATCTAATACATACAGATTTGACAGAAGACACTGTTGAAAAAGCAATGCACAATCTAAAACCATCCCTATTTTACCAGACGGAATATGTGCCTACTTCTTTAAAAAGCTATCCACTGCCATAGCCGAATCTCTAAGAATAATCTTTGAAAAATCTTTCAGGACCAGCTCCTTGCCAAAACTATGGTCACAAGCCACAGTCATCCCCATCTTCAAAAAGGGAGACTCCAGCCTAGTTGAAAATTACAGACCAATCTCCTTATGCTGTGTCACCTGTAAAGTCATGGAATCAATTATTAACCAATCCATTATCCTCCATTTAGAGACAAACAACCTACTCTCCAATAAACAATTTAGTTTCAGAAAAAAACTATCCTGTAATCTGCAACTCTTACACTGCAAAAACATATGGACTACACAACTCGATCAGGGCAAAGCAATAGATGCAATCTACATAGATTTCTGTAAAGCCTTTGACTCGGTGTAAAGCTGAAGGTAGTGTAGGCTTCTGTAAAGCCTTTGATTCAACAAACTACTACTGAAACTAATATCTTATGGTATCTCTGGACACCTACATAACTGGATAGAAGCATTCCTTTCAAACGGACAACAAATGGTCAAAATCCTATCAAATTCTGTACCTGTCAACAGTGGTATTCCCCAAGGCAGTGTTTTAGGATCAACTCTTGTCATACTCTACATAAATGACCTCTGTGATCATATTAAGAGCAACTGCATTCTCTTTGCTGATGATGTAAAGTATTTAACACCACAGACAATACTGCTACCCTTCAAAAAGACCTTGACTATATATCAGAATGGTCAATCAAATGGCAACTTCAAATCTCAACAAATAAATGCTCTGTCTTACATATTGGCAGAAAAAAATCAGAAAATAAAATACAAGCTAAATAGTCAAGACCTTGTTGAGGTTCCAGACTTTGTCAAGGACCTTGGAGTACTCATCTCAAATGAGCTAAGTGCTAAAGCCCACTGTAACTACATAGCAAAAAGGCATTAAGAGTTGTTAATCTAATCTTACATAGTTCTTCTTTGGTAATATCACAGTACTAACTAGAGCATACAAAACATTTACAAGACCTATACTTGAATATAGCTCATCAGTCTGGAACCCATATCATGTATCTGATATTGACACAAATGAAAAAGTCCAGAAATATTTCACAAGAAGAGTTCTCCACTCCTCTACTCATTGCAGAATACCTTATGCCACCAGACTTGAAATTCTAGATGTAGAAAACCTAGAACTATGCAGCCCCAGGTCCGATCTAAATATAGAATATAAAATCATACATTGCAATGCCCTACCTGTCAATGAATACTTCAGCTTCAATCATAACAATACTAAGAGCACACAAGATATACAAACTCAAGGTAAACCCCACCAAACTTGATTGCAGAAAATACGATTTCAGCAACAGAGTGGTCAATGTTTGGAACACTCTACCTGACTCTGTGGTTTCTTCCCCAAACCCCAAAAACTTTAACCTTAGACTGTCTACTCTTGACCTCACCCCTTTCCTAAGAGGCCTGTAGGGGTCGTGCATAAGCACACCAATCGTGCCTACCGCCCGTCCTATTTTTTTTTCTTATAAGTATCTACCTTATGTATTCAAAACTATATTTATTCTTATACCTGTATCTTGTAAGCGATTGACAAATCAAATAAATACTAAAAAAAAATACTAAATGTTCCTTTTCAAGCTGGTTTATTAATTACCAGTTTGGTTATTTCTCTAACTGTGCTGTTTCCTTATCAATGTTGCCTAGATTCTCTTTCTGCCCATCCAATTTTTTTTTTTTTTGGCATATTCTACATCAGAAAAAGATCCATCTGCTTATAGGTCTTTTCCCCAAATTCACAAGCTCAGATGGATAACAGAGCAATCTGATTTCTCCCAAAAGTGCTTTTTCAAGAGGCAACTGGACTTTCTTATTTTTTATTTGAAGACATTTCACTTTTCATCCAAGAAGCTTCTTCAGCTCTTCTTGGATGAGAAGCTAAACCTCTTCAAAAGAAAAACCAGAAAGTCAAGTTATCACTTGAAAAAGCACCTTTGGGACAACCATGACCTGGATCTCCATAGAGAATCTCCATTGACATACGTCTAATTTCTCGCTCATATCCCAGACTAAATTGGTTTAGCTTGAAAGAAGAGGGCCATTGGCTATCATTGCAATCTGGATTCCTTCTTGCTGCATGTGAATAATGCCATACTTCTTTCCATACCATGCCTTCCACTTACTCTTCCCCACCCCTTTCTTCAATCCAAAATACTTTACCAGGATCAACCTAAAATATGTTGCTTTTGTTTTTTTGAGACAAAAGACAAGATGGTGCCACCTCCTCAACCACCTACTTCTTTCCATATAAAGATGCTGATGGGGTGGACAGGTGTGTCTTAATTCAGCACCAGCAATAGGATAATCAGGGATAGCAGGTAAACAGATGTCATTCCCCACACTGTACGTTTCCATTTTATCTGAACAAAGATACATTTATTTATTATTTTATTTATTTATTTAGTTTGTCAAGCATGTGTGAGAAAACAAGTGTAAGTATGGACATAACATATAAACATACAAGTATAAACAGGTATAAGCATATACATAATAATTGAGCACAAATAAATGGGAGTAGTAGGACAGGGATAGTAGGCATGCTAATGCGCTTATGCAGGCCCCCTTACAGACCTCTTAGGAATGGAGTGAGGTCCACAGTAGACAGTTTAAAGTTAAAGTTTTGGGGGTTTGAGGATGTAACAACAGAGTCAGGTAATGAGTTCCAGGCATTGACCACTCTGTTGCTGAAGTTGTATTTTCTGCAGTCGAGTTTGGAGTGGTTTATTTTGAATTGGAATCTATTGTTTGCTCGTGTGTTATTGTGGTTGAAGCTGAAGTAGTTATTGGCAGGTAGGATGTTGTAGCAGACAATTTTGTGTACTAAGCTTAGGTCAGATGATAGGTAGCATAGTACTAAGTTATCTAGGTCCAAAATTTCAAGTCTGCTGGCATAAGGTATTCTATTGCGGGCTGAGGAGTGGAGTACTCTTCTCTTGAAATACCTTTGGACTCATTCAGTTGTATTAATGTCCGTTATACAGTGTGCATTCTAGGCAGATGGACTGTATTCGAGAATTGGTATAGTGAAGATTTTGTATGCCCTGGTTTACAGTTCAGTGTTACCAGAGAAAAAGTTTTGCAAAATTAGGTTAACAACTCATAATGCCTTTTTGGCAATGCTGTTACAGTGAACTCTGGTATTTAGATCTTTTGAAATGAATATTCCTAGGTCCTTAACAGAGTGAGGGTCATCTATGAGGTTTTATCCGCCCAGTTTGTATTTAGCATTCTGATTTTTGTTGCCAATGTGTAAGACAGAGCATTTGTTGTTTGAGATTTGAAGTTGCCAATTGTTCGACCATTCTGATACATAGTCAAAGTCATTATGTAGGGCAGCAGTATTGTCAGTGGTTCTAAGGCTAGGTCACATCAGCCGACGGATGCAAAACATATGTAAAAAGGACACCGTGGACGAGCAAATTTTCCATCCGTTGTTATCCGCTCTCAAAAGTGCCCCAAATTTGCATAAAGAGAATGGACAACAAAGGAAAGGAACGGACATTGGCAGGACGTAGCGAGGATGTTAAATGGGTGCTCAACGGAAGCCTAGAGGATGGAAGCAGATGGAAGCGGATGACACATCCGCAGGGCTTCCGTGGGAGAACAGCGAAGCGGACGTGCAGCGGAAGGAGCGGATGCCTAGCGGATGCCTAGAGGATGCCTAGCGGATGCCACGGATGCATCACGGACACCTAGTGGATGCCTAGTGGATGCCTAGCAGATACAAAGTGTTCATTGCACATGCGGGGAGGATACATTGTGTCAGCCCCACGGATATAAAGGGAAGCAGCTCGCAAGCAGGTCACCATTCAGAGGAAAGACCAGCTGCCAGACATAGCTCCAGCCAGCCAACAACCATGGGGAAGAACAGGAAGCCTGTGCCTACTCCTGCCAGCCCTGGCAAGAAGGACAGGACCACCATCCCACCCCCTGGCACTGACTCTGCTTCTGCTGCTTCTTCTGCTGCTGGTGCTGATTCTGCTGGTGCTGGTGCTTCTGCTGGTGCTGCTCCTGGTGCTGGTGCTGACTCTGCTGGTGCTGCTGGTGCTACTGGTGCTGCTGCTGCTGCTGCTGCTGCTACTGGTCGTGGTGTGGTGGACCAGCCCATAGAACCTCAAAGCCCTGCTGATGAGGGCCCAGAAGGCCCTGCCAGAGGGAGGAAGAGGCATTCAAGAGAAAAGGGTGAGAGGGGACAGTACTCCATTGCAAAGGAACATGAGGAGGAGGTGCTCGAATGGCTGAGGGAGAACGAGTACCTCTGGCGGAAGGGACACAGGCTCTATCGAGACACCAAGCAGAAGCAGGCGGCTTGGAGAGAGAAGGCGGAGAGCCTGGGCTACACTTCGGAGGTCCTCCTCGGGTGGTGGAAGCACATGCACACCTGATACGGGAAGCTGCACTTCAAGAAGTCTGGCCAGGCCGCGGTCAAGCTCACTGACCGGGAGACCTACGTGATGGCCAAGTGCAGCTTCTTGGAGGGTGAGATCCGCCACTGAGGAGCAGCCCCTCTGTCAACCATCTCTCTCAGGTAGCCCACAGAAAGCCAGTCCTCTTCTGGTCAAGAGTCAGCTCCTGTGTCCAGGCAGGTATCTTTGGAGCGCCCCATGACGGAGACCCCCCTGATAGATGCACTCCCCATGGCGGAGCACATGGAGGACCCCCTGATGCAGTTGGAGCAAGAAGAAGCCGCTGCCACCAGAGACCAACCCACACCCACACCCAGCTCCACCTCCACAGAAAGCAGGCAGAGAGGCAGACCGGAGGGACAGAGCCACACTGTCCTCTTGGAGATCAGGGACACCATCAAGAGAAGCATAGATCTCCTCTCTCAGCTGGTACAGTCCGACATACCATCCTCTAACAGAAATCCCTTCCTCACCTACATCAACCAGACCCTCATGGAAATGCCTGAATCCCAGTACCAGGTGATGAAGGAGAGGATCACAGGTCTTCTGCACCACCCTCCAGGCCCAGCTGAACCTGCTCTGACCCAGTCCAGGTCTGCTCCTCCACTCCAGGTGATGTCACAGCCCTTCCAAGGCTTTCAACAGCCCCTCACCGACCAAGGCTACGGCTACCAGGAGTTCCAGCAGCACAGGCAGCCCTTCCCAGTCCAGGCACAGGTACATCGAACACCACAGGTGCCACCGATGCCAACGATACCACCGATGCCAATGATGCCACAGATGCCACCGACACCACACCACGCTCAACTGCAGACCAGACAGCCCCACTACACTCCTCCTTCCTCCACCCCACAGCCAAGCCCGGCCTCAGAACATCTGTCATCGGTCTTGGGACTGACACCCCATGTCATGGAGGAAGGGCCTCTCAACATCACGGGACTGAGCCAGCTCTCTGAGAGCTTCCTCCAAACACCATCCCCTGTTGTCCTCTCGGGGCCAGGCACCTCAATGGTGCCTCAGACCAGCACTCCAGCAGCAGCCACCTCCACAGCACCTGGACCCTTCACCCCTGAGACCATGGGCACGCCTCAGAGTGACTGAGAAGAGTGCCAGAGACTGGGTTGCTACCTGTTGACTTTATCTTAGCTTGGGACAGTTTACTTGGGTCATTTTGCTTTTACAGTTTATTATCAATAAAGGTTATCTTTGCTTCACACACTTGGTTCAGTTCTTTTACTAAATAAAGTTTTGGTGGAAACTTTTAGAAATGGTTTAAGCCTTTGCATGCTTGTGGGATGGGTAAGGATAGCAGTGGGATGGGCAGGGATACCTGTGGGATGGGTAATAGCTATGGGATGGGTAAGGATAGCAGTGGGATGGGCAGGGATACCTGTGGGATGGGTAATAGCTGTGGGATGGGTAAGGATAGCAGTGGGATAGATAAGCCTCCAGTGCAAGCATAGTGGGACCGTATGGTCCACCTTCCCAGGTGCCACACCTATGGCCCTTTATTCTCAATAACAATTTAACCATTCATCAACACATTTCAACATAAACACAACTCTTTATTAATGCCCTATTCATTGTAAGGCCACTCAACATACATGGCACAACCTCATCAGTGTGATGAGACAGGCTCAAGGGAGCATCCATTAAGCATCCTGTTTTGCCACTACACTGCTCCAGCTGGAGAGTTGCACCAATGTTTCAGGAGGTTGCGCTGCTTCTTCCCTTCACATGAAGCTCTGTTGGGGCCTGGCACATCCACAGTGTCTATCAGGTTTACTCCTTGCCTCCATTCACCAGGTTCCATGTCCCCATTGCCTTCTTGGCAGTCCACGAGCCTGTTCTGCAACATTGGGCAGCGGGTGCGCATGAGATTGTGCAGGATGCAGCAAGCTTCCATGATGTTCCTCACGGTCTCTGGGCGATGCTTGCCAGGATGCCAAAGGTGTTCTCCACCACCCATCTTGCCCTGGACAGCCTGTCGTTGAAGATCCTCTCTTCACGGGTGAGATATCTTGAAGTGTCAGGCTTCATGAGGTAGGTTCTGAGGGAGAAGGCGTCATCCCCCACAATGAAATAGGGCACATCTTGTGTGTCGTTGGGCAGGGGGTCTGGATCTGGGAAGCCCATGATGAGGTTGCGTTCCAGCTCCTCTTTGAGGTGACTGGCGTTGTATACCTGGGCATCTGAAGCTGACCCGTTGCCTGAAGCATCGATGTACATGAACTTGTAGTCAGCATCGACCATGGCAAAGAGGATGGTGCTGAAGAATTCCTTGTAGTTGAAATAATTGGACCCTGAGTTGGCTGGAGCTTTGCAGGCCACGTGCTTCCCATCTATGGCTCCAACGGTGTGGGGGAAGTTCCACTTCTGATACCACTGCTCTGCAACTTTCTTCTAGTCTTCTTCAGTGGAGGGGCACTGGAGGAGCTCCTCCAGGTATTCTTCGATGATGGCCTGCACCACTTCTCTGACCACAATGCTGATGGTGTTGTGTGGCACCCTCCAGGCGTACTGCATGCTCCTGTACGTGGTCGCTGAGGCCAGGTGGTGCAGAGTCAGTGCCACCTTGAGTCCAGGGTCCAGGCTGGGCCGGAAGTTGGTGTTTGCCTTGGTCAACCTGGGTCTCAGCCACTCCACAACTTCATCAAATATGGCTGGCGGCATCCTCATGAAGTGCTGGAATGCACGAGTGTCTTTGTTCCTCAGCTACATCATCAGCTTGTCATACAGTCCATACTCGGCACTTCTCGCGATCCATCTTCGGACCCACACACTTCTTGGACGCCTCCTTTTCCTTGTAGAACAGGTGAAAGAGCCTGTAGAGGGCTTCGCACTGTTGTAGAATGATGGCAGCTACCAAAAGGAGTGTGCGACGATCCATGGTGGAGATGATTGGATGCTGTGGAAGAGCAAGAGGAAGATGAAGGCTGAAGAGGTCTGTACACCAGGGCTGCTGGACTGAAAGTGAGATCCAGGTGATTTCCTCCCCCTTTTTATAGGAAATATAGGTATCCTTTTTATGTCCGTGCTACTAACGCTGCACGGATGTTCCGCGTCCATTTCGCTTCCTCCCTGTGTCCCTTTTCCGCTGGAGCAGATTTGAGTTGCGCGGATGCACAGCGGATGCCTAGCGGATATAGCAGATGCATAACGGATGACAACGGACGTATAACAGATGTTCCCCGTATGCGTAGCGGATGTTGGATTGGATACTTCATCCGCTCAAAAGGTTTTGTGCAGCTCAAAACTTTTTGAGCGGATGAAATCACAGTAGACGGATGCTGGACAGATAGAGAGTATGAAAAACGTATGCAGTGAGTACAGAACGGATGCATCGCATTAACCAACGGATGGCAAGCGTATTTCTCTGTTTTACATCCTCTTTCCATCCGTTGGTGCAGTGTGACATGGGCTTTAAATAGTTTTATGTCATCAGCAAAGAGGATGCAGTTGCTTTTAATATGATTGCAAATTAGAAAGAGAGTGGGTCAAAATCAGCATTTTCCCAAATGTTGCAATGCTGCTCATTATGGAGAAAATCTGCAATTCTGCTGCATATATAGAACCAACCAACTGTACAGGTGGTCCTTTACTTTTGACCACAGTTGGATAGGAAGTCCAGTCATAAGTAGATACGGTGGTAAGTCAAAGCACTCATGTGCCAACATTTTTCAAAGCAGTTCTTAAGCAAATCGTTGCGTGGTTAAATGAATCACACAATCATTAAGGGAATGGCAGGGTCCTTAAGCAAATCCTTTTTTTCTGAACAGGCAATTTTGGCAGAAATCAGCAAAAAAAATATCAAAAATCAAAGTCACAACACCATGAGATGTTGCAACCTGGTTAGAAATGTGGGCTGGTTGTCAAGTGCCCAACTGTAAAGACCATGATGTGGCCAGGAAGAGGGGGGAGCACAATATTTGATGATGATTAGAAATGGTTTAGAGTAGAGATAAAGTAACAGTTCCATGGATGCTGTAACTCTGAATTGTCCTAAAACAATGGTCATAAGTTGAAGACTATCTGTAGCTGCTTGGTTGTTTCTTTCAGCCAGTTTTTTTCCAATACCTTTCTATCTCTAGAACAGGGGTATCAAACTGACATCATCACGATATCACATGATGTATCGCAACTTTTTTCCCTTTTGCTAAACCAGGAGTGGGCATAGCCAGCACATGATGCATCTGGCCTGCAAGCCGCGAGTTTGACAATACTGCTCTAGACCAGTACTTCCCCCCCTTGGCAACTTTAAGATGTGTGGACTTCAACTCCCAGAATTCTTAAAAACACTGCTCCAAATCTACCAATCTGTGCTGGGAGGAATCATGGTATAGTGAAAAAGCTCATTTTTTGCATATAAGCTATCTCAGATTCAGTCAAATCCTGATCGAAATTCAGATGCTTGGCATGTGGTTCATATTTAAGATAATTGTGGTGTCCTGGGGCCCTGTGATCTCCTTTTGCAATGCTTTGACAAGCAATATCAGAATGGGGAAGCCAAATTCACTTTAACAACCATGTTAGTAACTTAACAGAAGCAGCGATTCACTTAATAACTGTGGCAGGAAAGGTCGTTAAATGGACAAAACTCACTTAACAATCATTTCGCTTAGCAACAGAAATTTTGGGGTCAATTTTGGTCATAGGTTGAGAACTACCTGTCTAGAGCATTATACAAGGTCCTTTCCCAAATCATCACTGAGCATTGTTGGGGGAGGAAAGCATGGGTGGGATTCTGCCAGTTTGGACTGGTTCGGGTAAACCACTAGCTCCAAAGATCAGCTGGGAGTGAACTATTTGCTTTGACGATCATGTGGGCCTGCCTGCCCCCATGTTGTACTGACTTTTATCCTCCCAGCTGATCAGCGCGGAAGAGCGGATTGCCACTCCTCAGCTGTGTTACTCCCCCAAAGTAACATAGCAGGTAAAAAAATGTGCATTGATATTCACATATGTACAGCGTGTGTCAGGCGCAAGTGAGCAAAGCGCACGATCACCGAACCGGTTGTTATACCAGCAGCATCCCATTCCAGGAGGAAAGGCAATACTCCTGTCCAAGTGTTTTGTCATTTTTTTTTTAATAAGTCTGGGTCCGTGATGGGGAACCTATGGCACGTGTACCAGAAGTGGCACGTAGAGCTATTTCTGCGAGCACACAAACAGTCGCCCCAACTCTGTTCCACTGTGCATGATTTTCTGGTATTTGCTGTGTATGTGTGAGGGGTGGGGTGCATGCAGGAGACATGTGTGCGTAGGCAGGGGATGGGGAGAGTGGGGAGTCCAATGTGCATTGCATTATGGGTACAGGCACACATGGGCGCTCTTGCATGCGTGCACATGCACTTTTGGCATGCAACAACAAAAAGGTTAGCCATCACTGGTCTAAGTTATTTACACAGGATCTGAGCCCTGAGCATTGTTCACGCATTCTAATCATCTCTTTGTAAGTCTCAGTGATTTACACAAAGGTTTGTTTGATGAAAGCTTCTCCTCTTTTGTTTCGGAAGAAGGGAAGAATCTGAGTCCTAAGAAACCTTTTCTGCAGACTGATGGCAGCAGTGTGGAAACCTTTGGCATTGTGCTTCTTCTCAATGGATGTTCCATAGGTGCTGAGAGTGTTCCATTGTTTGCTAATTGGATATCTTGCCCACTTATTTCCAAAGCAGGAAAACACAAACAGCTACATTGATTTCATTGATCCCAGGCCAGCTATATCAAACCTGGATAGCTAGACAAGCAAGCGCATGCAATAAGCAAAGCCTATTGGAGAGTAAGAAGGGATTTGGAGACAATCTCCATTGGTATCCTGCTCCCATTAGAGTTTATCATGTTTTTATTCCAGAAGTAAAGTGAAATGGCTAATTACTGTCTCAATTCACACAGCAAACTAGGCTAGGATAAAATGATAATCTGTGATTCAGTTCAACCTACCTATTGCTTTAATAGCTTGTGTGAACAACACCATCAGCTTTAGCATTGAATATTGAAGATGGGAAGAGTTAAAGAGTTGAAAGTTGAAGAGTTCAACTTTCAGAATTCTTCAGCCAACCTGGGGAATTCTGACTGGTGAATTCTGGGAGTTGAAGCCCACAATCTTTAAGTTGCTAAATTTGACAAACACTGAGCTACATTGAACCAGGAACTCATTTTTACCTTGACCTATGCACTGATCTCGAAACTGAATATTGCAATGCATGCAATATTTTGTGAGCATGTAGGGCATATGCTTACAAATGGATTTGCCTATTCAGAAAATGACTTCCCTATTACCAGAAAACTATCAAAAAATGAACTAGCTTTGCAGAATACAGGTAATTCTCAACTTACAGCCATTCATTTAATTACCATTCAAAGTTACAACACTGAAACGGTGACTTATGACTGTTTTTCACACTTATAACTATTGCAGCATCCCATGGTCATGTGATCAAAATTCGGACACTTGGCAACTGGCATGTGTGTATGATGGTTGCAGTGTCCTGCAGTCATGTGATCACTGTTTGTAACCTTCTCACAAGCAGAGTCAATGAGGAAGCCAGATTCACTTAGCAACTGCAACAATTCACTCAATACCTGGGGAAATAAAAGTCATAAAATGGGACAAAATTCACTTAACAACTGTCTTGCTTAGCAATGGAAAGTTTGGACTCAATTGTGGTCATGAGTCAAGGACTATCTGTACTCTTCACCATTGCAGTGCAACCTAAAGACACAACTGCAAATAAATGAAAGGAAATCCCGTACTTTAGGATGCACCAAATTTCTATTTGTTCACTTTTTATTTAAAGAACCTTTAAAACTCAGGTGGGAAAAGGAAGCCTGGCAGGTGTTACTGGATAGTAAGAGGGGGATTGGAGCAGGGGTGGGCTCCAAAAATTTTAGCAACAGGTTTTCTGACCCATTGTTGGGTGGGCATGGCCATGGTGGCATGGCCTAGTCAGCCTCTTGCACCATGGTGGGGAAGGGTTGCCCTACCTGGGCTCCAGAGGTTTTCTTCAAGTCCCCTGGAGGGCAAAAATGGCCTCTCCAGGTTCCAGAGGCTCTCTAGAAGCCAGAAATGGGTCCATTTCCAGCCTTCCCGAACTTCTGGGAGGCTTGTTTTTCGCCCCCCACCCAAGCCTCCGTATACTTACCTCCACTTACCTGCATTCAAAATGGGTCACGTGGAGACTTCTGGGAGAGGAGAGGCAGGATGGGCGAAGCCAGCCAGGAGTGGGATTTGGGGGTTCTCCAAACTGCACAGAATCTTAGCTAGGGGCTCTCCCGAACCCCTGCAAACCCCAGCGGCCCACCCCTGGATTGGGGAGATAGAAAGGAAGGAATACCTGGCAGGTATTGGCTAAGAGCACATTGGCACAAGCAAGCTGCACCTTACTTACCTCTTATCTGTAGTTATCCACATCACATTAAAGGTGTGATTACAGAAGCTATTCTCATTTGTGATAGGACTAATATCCCCATGTAAACAAACTGCTGTTCATCATTTCTACTAACAGGATGAACATGCCCTGTTAACAAATTTTTCCATATCCTCTTAATATCTCCAGCCCATGGATGAAGCAATTTAAGATCATATTTAAGTGTTGCCATTTCAAAATTTCCTTCTCCTCCTCCTCCTCTTCCTCCTCCTCTTGCCATGGATATATTTGCTATAGTTTACCAACGATGGGATTGCTAACATGGTTATGAATTACAATCAGTCTATATCCTTACGGTCACTTTAGGCTATTGTGAATATGCTCTTTCTCACACTTGCTGGGAACTAGCCTACCTCATTATTTTGACTATGCTTCTACAAAGGCAACTGCAGTATCTTATAATGCAGAACTGATGCTTTCCACAGCATTTGTCACTTTGAAAAGTGTGTCAGACCTATCTTTTAATTTCAGGCCTTAGATTTTTTTGAAACAAAGTTTGACTTTTTTTTTAAAAAAAAAAAACTTAATCCTCTCTTCTGAAAAGATGAATCCTGTGCTGTCAGTTAAAACATGGAATAAAAGCCATGCTCTGCCAGCTATGTTGCTCGTTCTTTAATCAATCGGTGCCTTACATATTTTCTGCAATTTCTGTGAAGGAGATATTTCATGTGGTCATATATTTTACTGTTTTCATTGCTTGAATTATTTCTGAAAACTCCTACAATGTCAATGTGGCTGGAATCACTTTGATATACTACAGTTCCTGTGGCTTTTTGTGCAACAGAGTACACTTACTTACTATAAATTATAAAGTTGTGAATTATGAATATGTTATCTTTAATGTGGGCAGAATTTTGCCTATTCCATTCCACCTTTACCCAACCTAGGTTCTCAAAAGATGATTGCTGCTGTTATGCACACGACTATTAGAAATATATCTTTTCTATGTTCATCCATTTCATACTTTTGTGTGCTGCCAACCACAATCAGAACTGGAAATCATGGCCACTCCCTGGCATTACTGATATGTCCTTGAACTACCACAGCAATTGAGGAAGAAATTTGTTCAACTCTGCTGCTCAATCACTTTTCAATTGCTCTCTTCCACCTCGGCTCATAATTTCTTCTATAACTGTGATGTTTCAGCCAAGCTATTGTTGAACATGAGATCAGCAGTCTTTCACAAGTACGATAGACCCCTGGTTCAGAAATTGCTCAGTTATGAGGTCAAAGCATAGAGGAAGGATTAGTAATCCTTCAGCAGAAGTCACCTTAAAATTACTCCATGTCTCCTTTAGTAAATGTCTGTAGAGATACTCAGCCATCCAGGTCATGGTTGTCCCAAAGATGCTTTTTTTCAAGAGGCAACTGGACTTTCTGGTTTTTCTTTGAAGATATTTCACTTCTCATCCAAGAAGCTTCTTTAGCTCTGACTGGATGGTGTGGAATGGAAAGACCAGCTGCCTCTTGGAGGTGGAGGGGGAAGCACCTTTAGATCTTCCTTACTACCAGCCATCTGTTAGTTGGACAACTTCATTAGTGGCTAAGCCTGCTCTTCCAATAATCAGTCCTTGTTTGTCCCCATATATTAAGAATAATAATTACTAGACATTTTTCCTACTTGTAGGCGATACTGTAGTTGGTGGGAGAAGAAATTAAGCATCCACTAATCACTTTCCTTAACTTGTCCTGCGTTAAATTAATAAGGACAATGCCATCTCTCAGCCTCATAATTTGATACAATAAAGTTTATCCTGGAGACCAAGCAGCAGAAGCGAATGCCAGCATTCTCTTTTGCTGGCTCAAGGATTATTGAATACACCCTTAATGAAAAAAGTGTCCTAAAAATGCCCTAAGACATGTGCATTGCCATTAGGAATAGCAATATAAAAATAGAAATATTCTTTCTTGGCCGTGTATGATTGGACACAAAGAATTTGTCTCTGGTGCATAACCTTTTAAGTGCAAATGCAATCAACAGTGGTAAATCATAGATCATTTTCACAAGATACAAAAAATAAGTAATAAATCATAAGATACCAATAGGAGATACCTATTAAGATATAGTTAAGATATTATTACATATATTAAGATATGTATTTTATTACATCAGATACCTCAGATTTAAATGCAGATAAGAGCCATGGTGGCGCAGTGGTTAGAGTGCAGTACAGCAGGCTACTTCTGCTGCCTGCTGCCTGCTTGCAATTTGGCAGTTCAAATCTCACCAGGCTCAAGGTTGACTCAGCCTTCCATCCTTCCGAGGTGGGTAAAATGAGGACCCAGCTTGTTGGGGGCAATATGCTGACTCAGTAAATCACTTAGAGAGTTCTGTAAAAGCACCCTGAAGCAGTATATGAATCTAAGTGTTACTGCTATTGGTAGATCGCAATGCATAGGCTAATTTGGATCGGTATCCACAGATGAAGTACAGTACTCCGACCGTTCCTGAAATGTTGATTGAAACCACACCAAAAAAAATAGCTTTCATGCACACATCTCTTAAAAGGACACTAAATCTAGATTTTCTTTCCTGCCAAATCATTCACTTATACTGTGTTGTACCATCTAATACTTCCTGAACTTTAGAATAAATCTCTCTTAAGCCTTCCTTCTTTTGCCTTATGCTGCTCAGTAGAAACATATAATTTGCAGCTGTTCTGAAAGGGCATTTTTAGAAGCACTCTGCTATGAATTAAAACATTGCCCCTGGATTAAATTAATAAATACATTTAAGAGCCTAAAGAATAAGCTACTACATGATGTGATCAACGTTACTGGCAAAGCATGGCAGGTAAGATAGATGTCTTCAACTGTTGATAGTGTTATGTTTTATTTATGGGTAAATTATTATTTAATGGAAAATGGAGAAAAGTACATTTTCTGCCCTTAGTAAAAAAAAAAGAAGAAGAAGGTTGTAGCAAGGATATTCAATGTACAGTCCAAAATTAAGACCTCTCTACTCCACCATATATTTCTTGGAGAGATGAGTTCATTACTTTTGGGAAGTATATACTGCAAGCAGTAATTGTATCTTCCTATGCACATTCCTCACCAATTGTTACGATGTACTATTGTAATCCTGATGTTGAAAATAATACATATCCATCATGACAAGTGACCATCAATAACTTTAGCGTCCCTGAAAGCATTCTAAATGCATGAGAAAAGAAGATAATAAATATAAGATAATATCAAAATCAAAGTTACAATTCAATGATTTAAACCTAAGAGGTAGAAAAGTTACACGACTAGCCCAAATAAAATGCCCCATCTATAAGGCCAGTCTCAGCTGCAGACCAGACTGGAAAAGCAATAACCATCATTAATACATGAAGATTGTGCCCAAATTTTGATCATCACAACACCCATAAGATTCCTTTTTCAGCATCATTATAACTTTGAATGATTGTTAAATGAATTGTTGTAAATCACCACCTATTCACCTTTCCATCCTTCCATCTGTTTGTCTATGCATCTTTTCATTATTATTATTAATATTATTAATACACACAAAAATGACAGTATACACAGCAAATGAGATAACCATGCTAGGTATCGTATCACAAATCACTAGTCAAACATTTCCCAAGTGTTTAGGACTGTGTGATGTATCGGTGGATTATGTGAAGCAGGTCCCAGTAAGGTGGCCTTCTGCAGCTGACCAATGGTGATCTTGTCAGTGCCAGTTGTTTTAAGTGCTTGCCTAGGTCTTTAGGCACAGCATCCAGTGTGCCAAGTACCACTGGAACCACCTGCACTGGTTTATGCCAGAGTCTCTGCAGTTCGATTCTCAAGTCCTGATATCTGGTGATTTTTTTTCAAGTTGTTTCTCATTGATTCTGCTGTCACCAGGTATGGCAATATGGATGATCCACCACCACCACCACCA
>BLBF01000040.1:14365033-14444493 GCA_015471245.1 Laticauda colubrina
TTGTTGTTGTTGTTGTTGTTGTTATTGTTATTATGCTTCTTTTTGTTTAATTCAAACAACTTCCCTGAATTTTTTTTTGTAGTTCCTTCTCTGGGGAATCCAATTTACTATTTCTCAGTTAGATAGCAGGATGCATGCTCTGGCATTGTTGCCAGACACTTTTGCCAGTGATAAGTCTACTGACTGTGTCCTTTGGATCCTGGCAAAGGTTAGAAACTTAGAAACTCTGATTTCTACACTTTCTGAAGCTTGCAAAGTGTGGGGAAAGGAGCAGAGAGAACATTGTACAGCAGGGGAAGCTCAGTTCAGAAGCCCCTGTGGCTCACATTTCCCTGTACCCTGGTGTTGGAAGAAATAGCCTTCTGGGTTTAGTTCCAAGTGGGGAAAAAGATACTGGATTCATGGAAGTTGCTTGACAAAAAGGTTTATTGATGAACAGGATCACATGCCTTGAGATCCTATGAAAAAGGGAGAAATGCTCAGAGTCCCTTGGTTTTATGCCCTTTGTTGGGATTTGAATTTCAGCTTGTATTCTGATTGGTTGTCAGACTCCCATGGGGTCATGCAGGGGCAACTCTGTAGGCTGTCCTGAGTCCCAGGCTTGGTTGAGCCTTGTTGGATGATGATGTAATGAAAGGGCTTTGGGCAGTTCCTATTATGGCATTACCTGAAATAGATCTTTGTTATGTAAAATAGCCTGGCTCAGGCCTTTAGTGGCCGATTAACAAAGGTGGGGGGGGGCTGAGTTTCTGCCTCTCTGAGTTTCTACATCTGCCTTTTTAGTATATCCTTACTTTAGTATATCCTATTAGTATATTAGTATACTTTAGTATATCCTATTTTTAGTATAAAAACATTCTATTTTTTCTAGAAGAGGGGTGGGTTATAATTTCCAACACTGCTAAGCATTGCAAAGGCAGTTCTGCAAGAATGGTGCCATTGTAAAGCTAAAGAGTAAACATTAATTGATCATCATGCCATCATGTCATCCATATAATTTGTCAGGGGATTCCATCTTTCTTTCTTTGATGATGTTGGATATACCTCTTTTAAATCCATTCCTCAAGCCTATCTTTTCTTTGAAGCCCTACATGCTAATTTTCATGCACACACTTTCAGTCAACTAATGTTGCATGTTGCCATTCACTCCATTCATCATTCCTCCATTACATTTTCCCCAGAGAAGGTGCCATCCTTCTCTGAAACTCTTTGCTGCCATCTAATGGCTCTCATCCCCTTCCAAATGGCAAACCAGCAGACAAGCAAGAGACCCTGACATAAAACCAAAGACACTTCTTGAGAAAGATCAAGATTTTTTTCTATTTTCATCAAATCAGAGCATTGCTCTTCCATAAAGTCTTTATCTGTATTCAGGCAGTTTTTCACACCTTTTCAAAGATAAAACCCCTATTAAAATTGAGCTTCATTGATCCCCATACGCATAATGAGTAATATTGTAACTTAGCAAATGCACATAAGATTAAAATAATTAAATGAGCAACTAATGTGCTAACCCCAGTTATTCATCTCTTTGTAAAAGAATAGCAGAGTTGGAAGAAACCTTGGAAATCTTCTAGTCCAGTCCCTGCTCAAGCAGGAGACCCTATACCACTCCACACAAATGGCTGTCAGACTCTTCTTAAAAACCTCCAGTGATGGAGCATCCACAGCTTCAGGATCAGAGGTGGTATTCAGTAGGTTCTGACCAGTTCTGGAGAACCAGTAGCAGAAATTTTGAGTATTTCGTAGAACCGGCAAATACCACTTCTGACTGGAGATTTTACAGTATCCTTCACCTGACATGCCCTCTAAGCCACACCCACAGAACCAGGAGAAAAATTTTTTGAATCCCACCATTGTTCTGAAGGCACGCTGTTCCACTAGTTAATCTATCTCACTGTTAGGAAATTTCTCCTTAGCTCTAGGTTGTTTCTCTCCTTGGTTAAGACCATGTCACACTGAACCAACAGATGCAAAGAGGATGTAAAACGGACAAAAAACCTTGCCATCCGTTCGAAAACGCGATGTACTCACTGCCTCCGTTTTGCTTCCTCTCTATCCGTCCAGCATCTGTTTATTGACGTTTCATCCGCTCCGAAAGTTTTGGGTTGCCCAAAACTTTTGCACGGAAAATGTATCCAGTTCGTCCGTTCTACATCCGCTACGCATCCGCTACGCATCCGCTACACATCCATTACATATCCGTTATGCATCCGCTATATCCGCTTGGCATCCGCTGCGCATCCACGCAACTCGCATCCGCCCGGACGCAGGGAGGAAGCGGAACGGATGTGGAACAGATGCAGAACGGATGCACAATGGATGCAGCACAGAAACAAAGCGTTTAAAGCAGAAAAAACGTTCGCAGAGGGGACCTATCTCTGATATTAAGGATGTCTAGAGGAAGCCTAGAGGATGCCTAGAGGATGCAAAGGGACACCTATACTGCCTATAAAAAGGGGGAGCAACTCATCTGCATCTCACTTTCAGACCAGCAGCTCACCTGTGCAGACCTCTGTAGCCTTCATCTGACTCTTCCTCTTCCACAGCATCCAGTCATGTCCACCGTGGATCGTACCACAGTCCTTTTGGCAGCCACCATCCTTCTGCAACAGTACGAAACCATCTAAAGGCTCTGTGAACTCTACTACAGGAAGAAAAAGAGGCGGCCAAGAAGCGTCTGGGTCCGAAAATGGATCGGGAGAAGAGCAGAGTATGGACTATACAACAAGCTGATGGGGGAGCTCAGGAACGAAGACACTCGGGCATTCCAGAAATTCATGAGGATGCCTCCAGCCATGTTTGACGAAGTTGTGCAGCAACTGACACCCAGGTTGACCAAGGCAAACACCAACTTCCGGCCCAGCCTGGAACCTGGGCTGAAGGTGGCACTGACTCTGCGCCACCTGGCCTCAGGGACCAACTACAAAAGCATGCAGTATGGCTGGAGGGTGCCACACAACACCATCAGCATTGTGGTCAGAGAAGTGGTACAGGCCATCATCGAAGAATACAAGGAGGAGCTCCTCCAGTGCCCCTCCACTGAAGAAGGATGGAAGAAAGTTGCAGAGCAGTGGTATCAGAGGTGGAACTACCCACACACCGTTGGAGCAATAGATGGCAAGCACATGGCCTGCAAAGCTCCAGCCAAGTCGGGGTCCACTTATTTCAACTACAAGGGCTTCTTCAGCATCATCCTCTTCGCCATGGTCGATGCTGACTACAAGTTCATGTACATCGATGCTTCAGGCTACGGCTCATGTTCAGATGCCCAGGTATACAACGCCAGTCACCTCAAGGAGGGGCTCGAAGGCAACCTCATCGTGGGCTTCCCAGATCCAGACCCCCTGCCCAACGACACGCAAGATGTGCCCTACTTCATCGTGGGGGATGACGCCTTCTCCCTCACAACCTACCTCATGAAGCCATACACTTCCAGACTCCTCACCCGTGAAGAGAGGATCTTCAACTACAGGCTGTCCAGGGCAAGGTGGGTGGTGGAGAACGCCTTTGGCATCCTGGCCAACAGGTTCCAGGTACTTCTCACCACCATGCAGCATCGCCCAGAGACCGTGAGGAGGATCGTGGAAGCTTGCTGCATCCTGCACAATCTCATGCACACCCGCTACCCAGTCTTGCAGAACAGGCTCATGGACTGTCAACAAGGCAATGGGGACATGGAGCCTGGGGAATGGAGGCAAGGGCGAAACCTGATCGACACTCAGGATGTGCAAGGCCACAACAGAGCCTCACGTGAAGGGAAGAAGCAGCGCAACCTCCTGAAACACTGGTGTAACTCCCCAGCTGGAGCGGTGGAGTGGCAAGACAGGATGGTAGATGCTTAATGGATGCTTCCTTCAGCCTGTCTCATCACACGGATGAGATTGGGCCATGTATGTTGGGTGGGCCTACAATGAACAGGGCGTTTAATAAAGAGTTGTGTTTGTGTTCAAATGTGTGGATCAATGCTTACATTGTTATTGATAAAAAAGGGCCATAGGTGTGGCACCTGGGAGGGTAGACCATACAGTCCCACTATGCTTACACTGGAGGTTTATCTATCCCACAGCGATTAGCCATCCCAAAGGTATCCCTGCTCATTCCACAGGTATCCCTGCCCAACCCATTGCTATCTTAACCCATCCCACAAGCATGCAAAGGCTTAAGCCAATTCTAAAAGTTTCCACCAAGACTTTTTTAAAAAAAGCAAATGAAGCAAGTGTGTGAATCAAAGATAAACTTTATTGAACAACAAGCTGTAAAAAAAAAATGACCCAAGTCAAGTGTCCAAATAAAGTCCACAGGTAGCCAGCTACCCAGTCTCTGGCACTCTTCTTGGTCACTCGGAGGTGTGCCCAGTCTCAGGGGTGAAGGGTCCAGGTACTGTGGTGGTGGGTGGTGCTGGAGTGTCTGGCCTCGAGAGGACAACAGGGGACGGTGTGTTGAGAAAGCTCTCAGACAGCTGGATCAGCCCTGCGATGCTGAGAGGTCCTTCCTCCATGCCATGGGGTGTCAGCCCCAGTACTGATGACAGATGTACTGAGGCCGGGCTTGGCTGTGGGGTGGAGGAAGTAGTAGTATAGTGGGGCTGTCTGGTCTGCAGCTGGGTGAGGACTGGCGTGGGTGGCATCATTGGCATGGGTGGCATCGCTGTCTTCGGTGGCATCATTGGCGTGGGTGGCATTGCTGTTGTCGGTGCCATCATTGTCGTGGGTGGCATTGGTGGCATCAGTGAAACAGGTGGCAACGGTGTCAACCGATGACTCTGTGCCTGGACTGGGAAGGGCTGCTGCCTGTGCTGCTGAACTTCCTGGTAGCCGTAGCCCTGGTAGGTGAGGGCCTGTGGGAAGCCTTGGAATGGGAGGGACATCACCTGGGGTGGAGGAGCAGACCTGGACTGGGTGGGAGCAGGTTCCTCTGGGTCTGGAGGGTTGTGAAGCAGCTCGGTGATCCGGTCCTTCACCAGCTGGTACTGTGGATCCGCCATTTTCTTAAGGGTCTGGTTGACATGGGTGAGGAAGGGTTTGCGGTTGGAGGATGAGGAGTCGGTGTGGACCAGCTGAGAGAGGAGATCTATGCTGGTGCGGATGGTGTCGTTGATCTCCAGCAGGACAGTGTGGCTCTGCACCTCCAGCTATCCGGCTCTCTGCCTTTCTGCAGAGGTGGAGCTGGGGGGGTGGATGCGGCTAGGACTGTGGTGGACTCAATGTCTCCTTTCTCCCACCGCACCAGGGAGTCCTCTACGCACTCCACCATGCTTACCACACCTGTCCGCGGGTTCTCCGCCGTGGCACGCTCCACAGAAACCTGCCTGGAGGCAGGGACTGACTCTCGGCCGGAAGAGGACTGGCTCTCAGCAGGCTGCCGGAGAGAGAGGGTCGTGAGAGGGGCTGCTGGTGCTCCTCGGTGGCGGATCTCACCCTCCAGGAAGCGGCACCTGGCCATGACGTAGGTCTCTCTGTCTGTCAGCTTCACAGTGGCCTGGCCAGATTTCTTCAGGTGCAGCTTCCCGTACCAGGTGTGCATGTGCTTCCACCAGCCGAGGAGCACCTCCAAAGTGTAACCCATACTCTCTGCCCTCTCTCTCCAAGCAGCCTGCTTCTGCTTGGTGTCCCTGTACAGCCGGTGTCCCTTCCGCCACAGATAGTCGTTCTCTCTCAGCTACTCCAGCACCTCATCCTCGTGCGCCTCCTCAATATAGTATTGCCTCCTCTCCCGTTGTCGCATACGCCTCTTCCTCCCTTTGGCTGGACCAGATGGGCCCTCATCAGAGGGGCTCCCAGGTAGTAGGGGCTGCTCCTCCACACCACCACCTCCACCACCAGCAGCAGCAGCAGCAGAATCATCATCATCATCATCATCATCATCATCATCATCATCCTCACCAGCAGGATCATCATCATCATCATCATCATCAGCAGCAGCAGCAGCAGCAGGATCAGCAGCAGCAGTAGCAGCAGCAACGGCAGCAGGATCAGCAGCAGCAGCAGGACCAGCAGGACCAGGATCAGCAGCAGTAGAGTAAGCACCAGCAGGGCCAGCAAGTCCAGGAGCACGAGCAGGACCAGGAGCACAAGCAGGACGAGCAGGATGAGCAAGACCAGGAGCACGAGCAGGACGAGCAAGTCCAGGAGCACGAGCAGGTCGAGCAGGACCAGCAGGTCCAGGAGCAGCTTCAACAGAGTAAGCACCAGCAGAAGCCCCAGCACCAGCAGAAGCACCACCGCCAGGAGCAGCTTCAGCAGAAGCCCCAGTAGAAGCAGAGTCAGGGGCAGGGTTGGCCCTGTCCCTCTTGCCAGGGATGGCGGCAGGTTGCTGAGGCTTTCGCTTCCTCCCCATGGTTGTGGGGTTGCTGGCTGGCAGGGAGGCTGGCAGGCACTAAGGCTGGCAGCAAGGCTGGCAGAAAGCCTGGCAGGAAGGCAGGCAGGCAGGCAGGCACCAAGGCTGGCTGGAAGGCAGGCTGGCAGGGCAGGCAAGGAACTCGAAGACCTGTCCAGCAGCAGGTCTTTCCTCGGAATGCTGGCCACGTGCGAGCTGCTTCCCTTTATATCGGGGGGCTTACATAATACTTCCCCCCCGCATGCGCAATTAACGCTCGGCATCCGTTCCGCTTCCGCTGTGCACCCGCTAGGCTTCCGCTGTGCATCCGCTTTATCCATTGTGCATCCACTGTGCATCCGCTTTATCCGTTCGGCATCCGTTCTGCATACGCTGTATCCGTTCCGCGTCTGCTTCGCTGAGGCCCCCCGGAAGCCCTGCGGTTGCGCCATCCGCTCCCATCTGCTTCCATCCGCTGGGCTTCCATTCCGCATCTGCTTTGCATCCGCCCTGCGTCCTCCCCGCGTCCGTGTTGTCCGCTCCGGTTATGCAAATTTTTGCCCCCTTTAAGAGCGGATAACAACAGATGGAACATTTTGCTCGTCCGCTGTGTCCTTTTTGCATCCGTTGGCCAGTGTGACATGGGCTTTAGTTTCCATCCATTCTTTCTTGTGTTGCATTCTGATGCTTTGGAAAATAGCCTGACCTCTTCATCTTTGTAGGAGCCTCTCAAATATTGGAACACTGCTGTCAGGCCTCCCCTAGTCCTTTTTTTCACTAGAGCCCAAGTCCTGCAACCGTTGTCTCTTTATATTTATTCATTACAGGGGTAGGGAAACTTGGCTTTTCTATCACTTATGGACTTCAACTCCCAGAATTCCAGAGTCAGCCATAAAAGGTTCCCCATCCCTGGCCTACTGGTTTTTCAGTTGTGAGAGAAATCAATTTTTGACTTGAATGGTCAATGTTCTTTATATGTCCTACATTTGTATTTTAAACAGTCCTGTTCAAGTCAAAAATTGATTTCCCCCACAGCTGAAAAAACAGTAGGCCAGGGATAGGGAAGCTTTTATGACTCACACAGAAATTCTGGGAGTTGAAGTCCATAAGTGATAAAAGAGCCAAGTTTCCCTATCCCTGATCTATTAGGATGAGACAAAAGGGACAATTGGTGAGTCCATAGGATGCTCACCCTTGACCAAACGCTGATGTCTAACCTATTAGTTGATTCTTGTCCTTATTTGCAGTCCTTCCTTAAGTAGACACTCCAGAGATCCTTCAGATACTGAGCTATGATCCTGTGGTCTGACTGTAGTTGCCTCACTCGGCCTAGCAAGGCTCAGAAGTCCTCTCAGAATTGATGTATGGTATTTCTTGTCTCAGTCAAAAAAATAAGAAAGCACTCCTTCTACCCCTTATCCAAAGGCTGAATGACCTGATAGCTGATTGCTTAGACATTGTCAGTAAGAGGGCAGATCAAGGGCAGGTCCCTTGACATGCAGCTTTCTTCTGCAGTACTATGTTGCTTTTCTCCCAGCTGCCTGAGGTTAATGCCTGACTCTGTTTAACAGTACAGGCAATTCTGAATTCCCTTAAATGTATACATGGATTTAATATATATCTTTGCTCTTAGAAAATAAAGTCATGTTTCTCGATGGTTGGCAAAGCAGAGTTTCTGCTTTACAATGACCTCTTGATGTATTTTATTTCTGGGTAGGTAGCATTAAGGCAAACTGATCAAAAAGTTGTTTTTATCAGAATCAGCATTTAGTGACATGACATAATATAACCCAAAATATCTGTTTGTGGCTATTCTGAAAGAAAAAAATAAAATTTTAATTTCCTCAACCTTTCTTCCCAGGCAAGTAGTCTCTACCTTTGGAAAGATTGCTTAAGCCCATGTCACACTGCCCAACGGATGCAAAAAGGACACAACGGCCGAGCAAAATGTTCCATTTGTTGTTATCCGCTCTCAAAAGGGGCAAAAATTTGCATAACCGGAGCGGATAACATGGACGCGGGGAGGATGCAGGGTGGATGGAAAGCGGATGCGGAACGGAAGCCCAGCGGATGGAAGCGGATGAGAGCTGATGGCGCATCCGCTAGGCTTCGGGGGGACTTCAGCAAAGCGGACGCGGAACGGATACAGCGGATGCAGAGCGGATGCCGAACGGATGAAGCAGATGCACAGCGGAAGCCTAGCGGATGCAGAGCGGAAGCTGAACGGATGCCTGGCGTTAATTGCGCATGCGGGGGGAATGCATTGCGTCAGCCCCGCGGATATAACAGAAGCAGCTCGGAAGCAGGTCGCCATTCAGAGGAAAGACCTGCTGCCGGACGGATTGGCTGCCTTGCCTGCCCTGCCTGCATGTCTGCCTGCAAGCCTTGCTGCCAGCCTTGCTACTAGCCTTGTTGCCAGCCTTGTTGCCAGCCTGCCTGCAAGCCTTGTTGCCAGCCGGTCTGCCTGACAGCCTTGCTGCCTGCCTTCCTGCCAGCCTTGGTTCATGTCTGCCTGCCAGCCTTGGTGCATGCCTGCCTGCCAGCCTTCCTGCAAGCCTTGGTGCCAGCCTCCCTGCCAGCCTTGGTGCCAGCCTTCCTGCCAGCCTTGGTGCATGCCTGCCTGCCAGCCTTGGTGCATGCCTGCCTGACAGCCTTGGTGCCTGCCTGCCTGCCAGCCTTCTTGCCAGCCTTGGTGCCAGCCTCCCTGCCAGCCTTGCTGCCAGCCTTGGTTCCTACCAGCCTCCCTGCCAGCCAGCAACCCCACAACCATGCGGAAGCACAGCAAGACTCAGCCATCTGCTGCCAGCCCTTGCAAGAGGGACAGGGCTACCATCCCGCCCCCTGGCCCTCACTCTGGTTCTGCTGGGCCTTCTGCAGCACAGGGTCGCTCTTCTGGGGCTGGGGCTTCTGCTGCTTCTGCTTCTGGAGGAGCTGATGAAAAGCACTCCAGCACCAGCCACCTCCACAGCACCTGGACACTTCACCTCTGAGACTGAGCGACCAAGAGGAGTGCCAGAGACTCATTTTTGTTTTATAGCTTGTTGTTAATAAAGTCTATTTATGATTCACACACTTGCTTCATTTCTTTTTTTTTAATAAAGTCTTGGTGGAAACTTTTAGAAATGGTTTAAGCCTTTGCATGCTTGTGGGATGGGTAAGGATAGCTTTGGGATGGCTTAGGATACCTGTGGGATGGGTAATAGCTGTGGGATGGGTTAGGATAGCAGTGGGATAGATAAACCTCCAGTGCAAGCATAGTGGGACTGTATGGTCCACCCTCCCAGGTGCCACACCTATGGCCCTTTATTATCAATAATAATGTAATAATTATCCACACATGTCAACATAAACACAACTCTTTATTAAACGCCCTGTTCATTGTAGGCCAACCAAACATACATTGCCCAATCTCATCCGTGTGATGAGACAGGCTGAAGGAAGCATCCATTAAGCATCTACCATCCTGTCTTGCCACTCCACTGCTCCAGCTGGGGAGTTGTACCAGTGTCTCAGGAGGTTGCGCTGCTTCTTCACTTCATGTGAGGCTCTGTTGGGGCCTTGCACATCCTCAGTGTTGATCAGGTTTTGCCCTTGCCTCCATTCCCCAGGCTCTATGTCCCCATTGCCTTGTTGGAGGTCCACAAGCCTGTTCTGAAAGACTGGGTAGCAGGTGCGCATGAGATTGTGCAGGATGCAGCAAGCTTCCATGATCCTCCTCACGGTCTCTGGGCAATGCTACATGGTGGTGAGAAGTACCTGGAACCTGTTGGCCAGTATGCCAAAGGCTTTCTCCACCACCCGCCTTGCCATGGACAGCCTGTAGTTGAAGATCCTCTCTTCACGGGTGAGGAGTCTGGAAGTGTAGGGCTTCATGAGGTAGGTTGTGAGGGAGAAGGCGTCATCCCCCACGATGAAGTAGGGCACATCTTGTGTGTCGTTGGGCAGGGGTTCTGGATCTGGGAAGCCCACGATGAGGTTGCGTTCCAGTCCCTCCTTGAGGTGACTGGTGTTGTATACCTGGGCATCTGAAGATGAGCCGTTGCCTGAAGCATTGATGTACATGAACTTGTAGTCAGCATCGACCATGACGAAGAGGATGATGCTGAAGAAGCCCTTGGAGTTGAAATAAGTGGACCCCGACTTGGCTGGAGCTTTGCAGGCCACGTGCTTACCATCTATGGCTCAAACGGTGTGGGGGAAGTTCCACTTCTGATACAAGTGCTCTGCAACTTTCTTCCATCCTTCTTCAGTGGAGGGGCACTGGAGGAGCTCCTCCTTGTATTCTTCGATGATGGCCTGCACCACTTCTCTGACCACAATTGCTGATGGTGTTGTGTGACACCCTCCAGCCGTACTGCATGCTTTTGTAGTTGGTCCCTGAGGCCAGGTGGCACAGAGTCAGTGCCACCTTGAGCCCAGGTTCCAGGCTGGGCCGGAAGTTGGTGTTTGCCTTGGTCAACCTGGGTGTCAGTTGCTGCACAACTTCATCAAACATGGCTGGCGGCATCCTCATGAAGTTCTGGAACGCCCGAGTGTCTTCGTTCCTGAGCTCCACCATCAGCTTGTTGTACAGTCCATCCTCTGCTCTTCTGGCGAACCATCTTCGGACCCAGACTCTTTTTGGCTGCCTCTTTTTCTTCTCGCAGTAGAGTTCACAGAGCCTGCAGATGGCTTCGCACTGTTGCAGAATGATGGTGGCTGCCGAAAGGACTTTGTTATGATCCACGGTGGACATGACTGGGTGCTGTGGAAGAGGAAGAGCCAGATGAAGGCTGCAGAGGTCTGCACCGCTGGGCTGCCGTTCTGAAAGTGAGATGCAGATGAGTTGCTCCCCCTTTTTATAGGAAATATAGGTTTTCCGCTAGGCATCCTCTAGGCATCCTCTAGACATCCTTAATATCCAAGATAGGTCCCCTCTGCGAACGTTTTTTCCATTTTAAACGCTTTGTTTCCATGCTGCATCCGCTAGGCATCCGTTCTGCATCCATTCTGCGTCCGTTCCTCTTCCTCCCTACGTCCGGGCGGATGGAGTTTCGCGGATGCGTAGCGGATGCCTAGCGGATATAGCGGATGCGTAACGGATGCCTAGCGGATGCCTAGCGGATGCCTAGCGGATGCAGAACAGACGAACTGGATACATTTTCCGCGCAAATGTTTTGGGCAGCTCAAAACCTTCAGAGCGGATGAAACGTCAATAAACAGATGCTGGATGGATAGAGAGGAAGCAAAACGGAGGCAGTGACTACATCGCGTTTTCCATCGGATGGCAAGCTTTTTTGTCCATTTTACATTCTCTTTGCATCCGTTGGTTCAGTGTGACATGGGCTTTAGATGTCCACCATAATTTTGTGAACAATTTTGCATCACCAAGAAGTGACCTTGAGTGCCAAAATGCTTGTAGTCCATCTGCCAATAATCCTGAATGCAGTAATTTTTCAGTTCCACACAGAAGTAATTCCTCCTTTGCTTTTGTCAATTTGTCCTCATGAAAGGCAATCTCTATGAAAAATAGCCCTTCAAATGAGATCTATCTCATTTGAATTGTAACATATCATTAGAAAAAACCCTATTTTGAAAGTGAAAGACAAATATACGTACATTCTATGTTTGGATTCAGGCAAGGTGTCCCAAGATAGGTTGTTAACTGATATGGGCCACTTTGTGAGGAAGGGCTGAGCTTATACATTATGGCAATACATGGTTGATTTAACCATGATTTGCTGAATAAACCACAAATACTCAGTTCATATATGGATTGGGTTTATAATTTATGGGAATTGTTATATGTGAATCAGGCCACTGTAGTTTAATAGATTAAACTAATCCATAGTTTTATAAGAGTGGCGATCCTCTAATGCTCTCCAGATCCAACTATCAGTACTTAGAATCCATCTCATGTCAATGTTTCAGTAGAAACAATATTAATATAATTTGTTTGCTTGCTTATTTATTTATTTTGCAAGAAAGCCTTTAAATAGATAACTTAAACTCCCCTAGGAATGTCCTCACATCACCACCATGCCTAAGAGAAAGACATATAGCCTTGATTGAAAGATGTTGTATGCCTATGGCTTGCAACCCAACTGGTATCTCCATATTTCCTGTTTTGCCCAATTTCAGACCACTCTTCCCAACATCATCCTAAATAAGAGGACAAGGAGATTGAGAGTAAGTTTGGTGTAGTATTTAAAGATATTTGACTGGGACAAGAGTCTTCAAACTTGGCAAGTTTAAGACTTGTGGACTTCAACTCCCAGAATTCTTGAGATAACATGACTGG
Organism: Laticauda colubrina; assembly: GCA_015471245.1. NCBI lineage: Eukaryota > Metazoa > Chordata > Lepidosauria > Squamata > Elapidae > Laticauda > Laticauda colubrina. The sequence continues at coordinate 14,377,632 of BLBF01000040.1, forward strand.
AGGAGGAATTCTGGGAGTTGAAGTCCACAAATCTTAAAGCTGTCAAGTTTGAAGACCCCTGGACTAGGAGAACTGAGTTCTAGTTTCACACAAGCACAAAACTAGCTGGGTTACTTCAAGCCATTTAGCCATCACTAGACTGGGCAATCCTTGGTAAGCCTGTCTTGTGCCAGGTGAAACTCACCCGAATGCACACAGAGAGGTGGTTGCAAACCTTACTGATAAGGGAAATGTGAGAACAAACACATACAGAAACAAATCCCCAACATTCTGCAAGCCTGCTTGAAGAGAATTCCAAATTCAAAACAGTGAGCAAGAAAAGTCAAAATGTCCAAACACCGTAGAAGAATTGTCAGCCAGTTGAAGTCCAGATTCAAAATCATGATGTGTCAAATCATGAGTGAAGAAACAGGGACATAACATGGACAACTGGTTCTTCCCGATCAGGGGATTTGACCTTGCTATTCTTAAATGGAAGCAGCCTCTATGTTCCTCATTTGAAAGTGTGATTTGGAAAAGAACCTTCTGCTGGATATTGATTGGTTGACATTTTAAAAGGGAAAAAGAAATATGAATGATGAACCAGAATGTTCTGGAAAATGTTCTTATCAGTTAAAAGTTAAATGCTTAAAGAATTCTGCACAATGGGATAAAGAATTGCAGAGCAACCTAATCTTACAGCAATATTTGACTGAATTAAAACTTAAAAGACAGAAGTAAACAAAGTTGGTTTATGTGATCAAGGTTAAAATAAGACATTTTCCCCCCAATGTTCTAACAACTCTTTATGGACTTTTGCTGACACAAGGACTGATATTTTAGAGATTTGCCTATAGATAAGGAATGGATCTTGAGATGAAGAGATATTTAACTTCACAAGGGAAGAAGAATTATTAAATTGGTTTGCTATTGTTGTGAAGGTTAGAAAATACTTATTTTTATATTCCTTTTCTTTCTTTTTTAATAGTTTTACTGAGTTTCAACAAAACAAATAAAACATCTTATTTGAGTATAGCATGGTTCCGGGTTATCACATTTCCACACAGACAAAATTTCATATGCATATTCATCTTATGTATTCAACTTCATATCTTATTACTCTTTTTCCAACTTCTCACTATTTCTCCCTTTACTTCTCTTAATTTTTTTTTATGGTTATCTCATTTTCTTCTTATTCAGTTGTATTTCTTTAACCTAAATTTTTATATCTTTTTATTCATTGTACTTATACTTTTGTCTGTCTTGTTTATAATTTCACATGTTCTCTTCCAACATTCTTAAGAAGCAAAATTCCCCCTATGATTGCCGATCGAAGTGCAATTTCTTTATAAATCTTTCACATTTCTTTTCAATATTTTATCAATCTTTAGAAACAATTGCAATGTTTCCCTCTCTTCCTTATTATTGCATTAATTATAAATAAACATACCATTACATAACAATACAGTTTTATCTCATACACTATTTACTTATTTCATTTCTAACTCATTTCAGTATTCTACTGTCACAATACTATCTTTTGTACCTTTGCAGAATCCTCACTTTTAACTTAATTTAACCACTGTCTCTGTGTTTTCTAGCTGAGCAAATACCTTTAATCCTAGTACATTTCCTCTTTTTCTTTATTTCCTGTTTTGTCCCTCATAAATTCTTTTCCTTTCTTCTTTTCCTTTCCCTTTTTTTATACCCTTCTCTCTCTAATTTTCCCTTTTGTAGTTTTCTTTTCTGCTTCTCTTTGCTGTTATACTTCTTTTTCAGACTATTTTTCTTTTTGGCTGTTCCCTTTGATCTCAAACTTTTAACTCCTTTCCCCCTTTTTCCCCTTATTGCCACAATTTGCATTATTTGATCATTGAAAATGGCTTCTTCTTTGTCCCGCCCTTCTTCTTGCTCTTGAAGCTTTTCCTTTTGCTTTTCATAGTTTAAGATCTCCATTTCAAGAAATTCAAATCCGAAGCCAAAGGATCTTCCTCCCCTTTCTGCATCTTGTTTCTGTTTTTTAAGACTCATCTTCAATTCCTCCAGGAGTGATGGCATTTTAAACACTTTTGAACAACCACCCGATTGACTTTAAGTAAAAACAGAAAAAGAAAGAACCAATGCCAAAACTTTTTTTATATATCTCCAACTGATCCCAGACTGTTCCTTCTTGTTTCTTTCCTTTACTTTTCCTTTCTGTGGATTACTGTATCTTTTAATCAGATTTCAGTTACAATGTATCCTCAGTAGTTTTTCACAGTTTCATTGTTAATCCTCTTTATTTTTCCAGGTGGCACTCCATTTTTCAATCATTCCAAGTCCCACCCTTTTGCCTCCACTCTTCTCCTTTTTAGGGCTTTAACATGACCAAGAAAAAATCTTTATTCTCCTTTTGACACTTAGATTTCAGCTTAAGGTTGCCTATTAGTGTCAAAATAAATTAATATAAATTTCTTTCCATACCATTGTAACTGTCAATATAAAGGTAAAAAGGGGGGTTTTAATCTCCTTTTCTCTCTCCTTCACTGCTTAAAGATCTTTTTTCAGAAGTGTCCCTCTAGGTCCTTTTAGATTTAGGGTACCTTGCTTAAGCCCATGTCCCACTGCACCAACGGATGCAAAGAGGATGTAAAATGGACAAAAAAGCTTGCCATCCGTTGGAAAATGCGATGCATCCGTTGTGTACTCACTGCATACATGTTTCATACACTTTATCCCTCCAGCATTCTTCTACTGAGATTTCATCCGCCCAAGAAGTTTTGAGCTATACAAAACTTTTTGAATGGATAAACTTTCCGCCGCATACGATGTACATCCTTGACATATACGGGCAACAAACGTTCTAGATCCGTTATCATCTGTTAAACGTCCGCTGTATCCTCTCTGCATCCTCTGGGCATCCCCTCAACTCACATCCGCTGCAGCTGAAAACGCAAAGAGGAAGGAAACGAAAGGTTCACGGAACGTCCACACAGCATTAGTAGCACGGAAATAGAAAGGATGTACTCAGATGCATCTCATATATAAAGGATAAAAACGGACAAAACATTTGTATCTGGGATGTATCTCATATATTTAGGATGTCTGGAGTATGTCAAGAGTATGTAGAAGGACACCTAGTGGAAAACCGATATTTCCAATAAAAACGGGGAGAAAATCACCTGGATCTCAGTATGAGTCCAGCAGCCGTGGTGTACAGACCTCTTCAGCCTTGCTCTTGCTCTTCCACATCATCCATTGTTCTCCACCATGGATCATGACACAGTCCGTATGGAAGCTGCGATCATTCATCACCAGAACCAAAACCTGTTCAGACTGTTTCACCTTTTATACGTAAGGAGAAGAAGGAGACGTCCAAGAGCAGGAACTTTCCTCACACTGTTGGAGCCATAGATGGGAAGCACGTGGCCTGCAAAGCTCCAGCCAACTCAGGGTCCACTTATTTCAACTACAAGGGTTCTTCAGTATCATCCTCTTTACCATGGTTGATGCTGACTACAAATTCATCTACATCGATGCTTCAGGCAACGGGTCAGCTTCAGATAGCCAGGTATACAATGCCAGTGACCTCAAGGATGGGCTGGAACGCAACCTCATCATGGGTTTTTCCAGATCCAGACCCCTTACCCAATGACACACAAGATGTGCCCTACTTCATCATTGGTGATGATGCCTTTGCACTCAGAACCTACTTCATGAAGCCGTACAGTTCAAGATACCTCACCCATGAAGAGAGGATCTTCAACTACAGGCTGTCCAGGGCAAGATGGGTGGTGGAGAATGCTTTTGGCATCCTGGCCAACAGGTTCCAGGTACTTCTCACCACCATGCAGCATAACCCAGAGACTGTGAGGAGCATCATGGAAGCTTGTTGCATCCTGCACAATCTCATGCGCACCCGCTATCCAGTGTTGCAGAACAGATTTGTCAACCGTCAACAAGGGAATGGGGACATGGAGCCTGGTGAATGGAGGCAATGACGAAACCTGATAGACACTGTGGATGTACAAGACCCCAACAGAGCTTCACGTGAAGGGAAGAAGCAGTGCAACCTACTGAGACACTGGTGCAACTCCCCAGATGGAGCAGTGGAGTGGCAAGACAGGATGATAGATGGTTAATGGATGCTTCCTTGAAGCTGTCGCAAAACACTGATGAGATTGTGCCATGTGTGTTGAGTGCCCTTCAATGAATAGGGCATTAATAAAGAGCTTTGTTTATTTTGAAATGTGTTGATCAATGAATAAATTGTTATTGATACAAAAGGTCCATATGTGTGGCAGCTGGGAGGGTGGACCATACAGTCCCACTATGCTTGCACTGGAGGTTTATCTATCCCACAACTATCCTTATCTATTCCACAACTATCCTTATCTATCTCACAACTATCCTTACCTATCCCACAAGCATGCAAAGGCTTAACCATTTTTTCAAAGTTTTCACCAACATTTTATTAAGTAAAAAAAATGAACCAAGTGTATTAAGCAAAGATAACCTTTATTAATAACTGTCTTAAGTAAACTGTATGACTTTATTTAAAAAGCAAAATGAACCAAGTAAAGTCTCTTAAGCAAAGATAAAGTGAACAAGTAACAACTCAGTCTCTGGCACTCTTCTCAGTCACTCTGAGTCATGTCCATGGCCTCAGCTGTTAAGCAGCCAGGGACTGTGGAGGTGGCTGTGGCTTGAGTGCTGGTCTGAGGTGCCATTGGGGTGCTTGGCCCCAAGAGTACAACAGGGGATGGTGTGTTAGGAAGCTCTCAGAGAGCTGACTCAGTCCCATAAGGTTGAGAGGCCCTTCATCAAGTACCTGGGATGTCAGGCCCAAGACTGATGACAGATTGTCCGTTGACGGGCTTGGCTGTGGGGTGGAGGAAGGAGGAGTGTAGTGGGGCTGTCTGGTCTGCAGCTGGGTGAGGTGTGGCATCTGTGGCATGCGATGAACCTGGGCCTGGACTGGGAAGGTCTGTTTGTGCTGTGGGAAGTCCTGGTACTCGTAGCCTAGGTAGGTGAGGGGCTTTTGAAAGCCGTGGAAGGGCTGTGACATTGCCTGGGGTGGAGGAGCAGACCAGGACAGGATCGGAGCAGGTTCAGCTGGGCCTTGAGGGTTGTGCAGAAGTGCTGTGATCTTTTCCTTCATCACCTGGTACTGGGCCTCAGGCATATCCCTCAAGGTGTGGCTCACATAGGTGATGAAAGTGTGACGGCTGGGCAATCCTCTGTCCAAGTGGACCAGCTGAGAGAGAAGTTCTGTGCTGGTCTTCATTGTGTCCCTGATCTCCAACAGGACAGTGTGGCTCTGGCCCTCCAGTCTGACTCTCTGCCTGCATCCTCTGGAGCTGCGGGTGGGGGTGGGGGTGCGTTGGTCTCTGGTGGCTGCTGCTTCTTCCTCCATTTGTGACAGGGGATCCTCCAAGTCCGCCAGTATGGGGAGTGCAGCTGTCGGGGGGTCTCTGCCCTGGGGCCCTCTGAAGACACCTGCCTAGACAGTGTAGCTGGAAGAGGACTGGCTGTCTGTGGGCTGTCTGAGGGAGAGGGGTGTCAGAGAGGCTGCTCCTCGGTGGCGGAACTCACTCTCCAGGAAGCTGCACTTGGCCATGATGTACATCTCCCAGTCAGTGAGCTTGACAGCAGCCTGGCCGGATTTCTTGAGGTGTAGCTTGCCATAACAGGTGTGCATGTGCTTCCACCATCCCAGGAGTACATCTGCAGTGTAGCCCAGGCTCTTTGCCTTGTCTCTCCAAGCTGCCTGTTTCTTCTTGGTGTCGCGATAGAGTCTCTGGCGCTTTCTCCAGAAGTACTCGTTCTCCCTCAGCCATTCCAGCACTTCCTCCTCATGCTCCTCGGAAACGGTGTACTGTTTCCTCTCTCCCTTCTCTTTCCCTTGCCTCTTCCTCCCTCTGGCAGGGGCTTCAGCAGGGCCTTCAGGGGCTTGAGCAGCAGGGCCTTCATCAGCAGGGCTTTGAGGGCCTTGGGTCTGGTCCACCACAGCAGCAGCAGTAGCAGAAGCAGTAGCAGCACCAGCAACACCAGCAGCACCAGCAGCAGCACCAGCAGCACCAGCAGCAGGAGAAGCACCAGCAGCAGCAACACCAGGAGCACCAGGAGCACCAGCAGCTTCAGTCAGTGCCAGGGGGTGAGATGGTGGTTCTGTCCTTCTTGCCAGGGCTGGCATGAGTAGGCACCAGCTTTCTCTTCTTCCCTGACTGACGAACCATGGTGTTCTTTGAAGATGTATGCGGCAGCACGTCTTTCCTCTGAATGCTGACTGCGTGCGAGCTGTATCCTTTTATATCCACGGAGCTGATGCAATTCATACTCCCCACATGCGCAGTGAACGCTTTGCATCCAATATACATCCGCTATGCATTCGCTTTGCTTCCTATAGGCGTCCGTGATGCATCCGCATCATCCGCTATGCATCTGCCCCTTCCGCTATGTGTCCACTTCGCAATTCTCCCCCAAAACCCCTGCAGATGTGTCATCCACTTCCATCTGCTGTCATCCGCTAGGCTTCCTACGAACATCCATTTAACATCCCCGCTACATCCTACCCACGTCTGTTCTTTTCCGTTCCTTTTCGTTCTGTTTATGCAAATTTTTGCCACTTTTTGGAGTGGATGACAACGGATAGAGCCACCCCCGAAATTTTGCTCATCCGCTCTGTCCTTTATGCATATATTTTGCATCCATCGGCCAGTGGGACAGGGTCTTTAGATGTTCTCTGTTGTTTAGCCTGATCTGTCCTATTTTCCTCTTTGTCTTCCTCCTGCACAATCTTATCAGATTCTTCTTTGAGGTGGCCATTTCTGACCACAGCTGCAACTGCCTTCGGGGAAGGGCGTTTCGACAAGCCAAGGAGGAAAGATGCGGCTCCCCTCCACTCGGCTAGCAATCTCCCCCCTCTTCACCTCTACGGGGTGGCTTCAGCCCCGAATCCAAAGGATTGGGATGCTCCAGCGGTGAGCACAGTTCAAAACCACGCATGATCACGGATGTCTGTAACTGAAGAGACCCAAACCTTTTCTTTATTATCATTTTTTTTCTTCTTTCTTTACATTCTCTTCTTTTCTCTCAGTTTTATTTGTATTAGTTTTTACTACTGTAATTAAAACCTTCGTAAAATTGTATTATTAAGAAAAAGAAAGCAAAGAAAGGTATTTAATGGATGAGAGTCCCAAATCATGATTTACTGAAGTTGTTGCTCCAGTCTACTTTTCTTTTAGCCTTTTCCTATAGGAGTGGGTGACTCCTACAAATTTAGGATGTGAATCACAAATTCTTTATTCCTTCACTTTATTCTGTGCATGCTCCTTCATCTCTATAGTGCCCATATTTAAAACAACATAAAAGTACAATCAGTTTCCTTGGCTTTGAACAAAATCTTGAATGGTATGAATATGACCTTGAGAGAAGATAAATTTCATTTTCTTATTATCTTTCAGATAATTCACTAATGTCTATCTTACTCCCACTGAAGGCATAGATCTGCTGCACTGGGAAATGTTTACAAATGTTCTTTTCCTACATTAAAATTTATTCTCTCAGGGTGATACAGACAATGCATTCTGGAACTAATTTATTTTTTCTAATTAATATTCAATCCCAAAATATGTTATCTTTGCATGACTGTGCAATTATTAAGGGGGAAAATATCATCCATGAAGGTAATTATTTTTTCATTTTTTCCTCATCTTTTTGTACTTTTTAAATAGTAGCTCAAGTTTTTATTTAAAGGCTGTATCATCTGTCTTTTCCCCCTTCCTTTTTCCTTTTTTTTTAGGCTATGATTGAAGAAGCTATCACAAGAGCAGAATATTTTTCAGTGATGTATACTCCCTTTGCCATAAAAATAAAGGTTGAAAACACAGACAAGCTAAAGGAAGTTTTTATCAAAAAGCATCCTGACTATGTGGAATACATATATACAGGTGACAACATGGCACAGTCCTTCAAAATTAAGCATGCTACCATTGATAGATGGGGGGAATTGTAAAAAAAAAATAGTGAATTATTATCAGCTCTGGCTCAGATGACATCTGTCTTCACACACAACCCCATCTTGTTTGTTGCGGCAAGTGGTTTCCTCCTAATCTAATTTTTGAAGCCCACCCCTGCCAGGCAGCCATCTGAAGACACAGCAATAAAACAAGAAGCAGCTAAGAATTTTTCAGCCCAAGGAGAGAGAAGGTTTCTTGCACTGAAAAATTAAATTCCTTACTCCTTCCTTTCAAGAAAAATAATTTAAATTTATTACAATGCATATGGGAGTCCATTCTGGTGTTTATAAAATTTGGTAAATTGGAACAACAAATAGCAATGGCTGTCTCACCATAGTAGATGTTCTTCCTTCCCTTTCTTACATTTCAGACCCTCATGGATTGCACAGTTTGCCACAAACAGCTGACTGGTCTTGTCCATCTCCTCAATCCTATTTGCTGACCCTGGGCCTGAAAAACAAAGAAGTTGGGAAATTTTTAGAAAAAATGTCTTGTAGAAAACTGCCAACATTTTCAGGTGGTAAAATCTCTCTCTCTCTGTCTCCCTCTTTTTCCGATTTCTACTTAACATACTGTTTCTCAATTTCAGCAATTTTAAAATGTGTGGATCCCAACTCTAAGAATTCCATGCCAGGGAATTCTGGGAGTTGAAATCTACACATCATAAAGTTGTCAAGGTTGAGAAACACTGCCTTCAGGCTAGATCACCATCAATTTCATTTATCCCACCTTATGTGCAACTCCAAAGATTGGAAAAACAATTTGGTGAAGACGATTTGAGCAGGTCAGTTCGTGCTGATACGGAGTTTTGCATAGTTTTCCAAAGTAGGAAACCATGTTCAATGGATGCCCACGCACAAACACACATACACATTTTGAAGTTAACAAATGTTTTAGTGTTTCCTTAACTGTTCCTATCCCCATGATATAACCATGAATATAAATATATGGGCATGATATTCAGTGTAACCTTTTTTGCCTCCTCACTAGAGCACAAAGCTCCTTTCAGTCCTATCACAAAAGATGAAGCCGAGAGACACCTGGAGACCATCGGGAAGAAGATCTTACCAATAATGGATTTTATTAGAGGCACCAAATTAACAGTGAGTGAAGTTATGTTTCCCTGAGACCCTTGCCTCAGTTCACTGTTACAGTCAAATATCTTATCCAGTTAATAAGGGGAGAGAGGAAAAGAAGTACTTAGCTTAAATCTGCAAGTCAGCTATGTCAAAGTATCTAAAGACATAGCTCGTTTGGTAATAGTTAGTGTCCTTTGAATTGAATTTCCATATTTCAGCTTAAATGAGTTAGTGAATTGGATTTTAAGAGCAAGTAGGCTTAAACGGAAGTAAATCTTTGGGCTTATAACTTAAAAGGAAGTAAAGTTTCAGCCTGATGTCTTCCATGTGTATGATGAACTAGTTTATCCCTTCTTTACATAAATCTCTTGTACTGCTTTTGCAACTTAGGGAGTTTTCTGATTTCAGAAAAGGCAATTATAGCTACAACTTTCATCCAAATCTGCTAGAAAATATTTTAAAAGTTTAAAGAATTTGTGTTAAAAAAAGGAATAAATAAGGCAATCCTATTTACTGAAACCTGTTCGCTGTTCTCCACTCAGAGTAGACTGCTGTTTAGGCACATTCTATCCAATCCCATCAAAAGAATTGAGCGGGGATGGAAAAGCATGTGGCTGTTTGATGATTTTCTCACGTTTCTGATGAAAAGAAACTTCTAATTTTTCAAAAGTAAGAAGACCACAAAAAAATTGAGATCAAGATCCTTTTTGAAGGGTTCAAAGTAAAGATTTGCTTTGGTTCACAATCATATTATCATTTAAGACTGCATTCTTACACCTGCCTATGAGAAACTCAGGGGTATTTCTTAGCAGACGTGGGTACAATTGCACTGTAAGCCAATTATGTCTTTATCTTCTAGCATCCCAGCCCACTGAATATGTTTGTACACACCCAGAAAACAGGGAAAAACAGGAACTGAGTCAAGTGGGTTGGGTGAGGCTGCCATTGTGCAAGAGATTCACTATATTTTAAAAATAATAATAACTTTGACCATTTTGCCTCATCAACATTTTATCAATGAGACTTTGATAACGTGGTATCCTCCAGATGGGTTGGATAATTGATGCCATATTGGCAACATGACTATGCTAGCCACTCTCACAGCACAGCTAAAATAGGTTGGAGAAAGCTGGCTTAGACTTTGGAATAACTCTTTTTAGTCCTTGGTTACTGACCAATAGAAGGTCCCTAGATCAAGGGAGAGAAAATAGCAAAAATCCTGGTGGTGCAGTGGTTAGAATGCAGTACTGCAGCCTATTTCTGTTGGCTGCTGGCTGCAGTTCAGCAGCTTGACAGTTCAATTCTGAATAGCTCAAGGTTGACTCAGCTTTGCATCTTTCCAAGGTCAGTAAAATGAGGACCCAGATTGTTGGGGGCAATATACTGACTCTGTAAACTGCTTAGAGAGAGCTGTAAAGCATTGTGAAGTGGTATATAAATCTAAGTGCTTTGTTATTTAGGCTTTTATATTGCTTACAGTACTCTTTGGGCAGTCTACAATGTGGAAGTATTATTTGTATATTGCCCAAAACAATCTGGGTCCTCATTTTACTGACTTCAGAAGGATGGAAGGCTGAGTCAACCTGGAGCCCATCAGGATTGAACTCCAAATTGTGTGCAGACTTTGCATGCAATATAGGTAATCCTCAACTTATCACAATTGAGCCCTAAATTTATGTTGCTAAGTGAGAAGTTTGATAAGTAAGTTCTGTCCCATTTTATGACTTCTTCCATCCCATTCATTAAGTGAATCTCCTCATATTCTTAAATTAGTAACGCGTTAAGTGAATCTGATTTGCCCATTGACTTTGCTTGTCAGAAGGTCGCAAAAGGGGATTATGTGACCCTGCAACCATCACAAATATGAGTCTCTTCTTTAACCTCACAGCTGATTGGCAGTGCAGGCCTCAGCTGGTGTGGGGAAAGCTGCGTGGGTTCATTAGGTGCACATGCACTTTAGGTGTGTGTGCACATGTGTGCGATCACCAAACCAGTAGTGGAACAGGTAGGAGGATGCTGCAATAATCTTAAGTGTGAAAAACGATCATGTCACTTTTTCCAGTGCCTTTGTAACTTTAAACAGGAACTAAATGAACTGTTGTAAAATCAAGGATGATTCGCATTGCACTTTAAGGCCCTGTCACACTGCCCAATGGATGCAAAACGTTTGTAAAAAGGACACAGCGGACGAGAAAAATGTTCCATCCATTGTTATCCGCTCTCAAAAGGGGCAAAAATTTGCATAAACAGAGCAGATAACATGGAAAGGAACGGACGGGGGGAGGACGCAGAGCGGATGGAAAGCAGATGCGGAACGGAAGCATCCTTTTGCATCCTCTAGACATCCTTAATATCCGAGATAGGTCCCCTCTGTGAATGTTTTTTCCGTTTTAAATGCTTTTTTGCGTGCTGCTTCCACTTTCATTCTTTCTCCATCCGTGCTACTAACGCTGCGTGTCCGTTCCGCGTCCATTCCGCTTCCTCCCTGCGTCCGTTTACCGCTGGAGCGGATGCGAGTTGTGCGGATGCGCAGCAGATGCCTAGCGGATATAGCGGATGCGTAACGGATGACAACGGATGCAGAACGGATGTCTCCCGTATGCCTAGCAGATGCAGAACGGACACGTTTGATACATTTTCCGCTGAAAAGTTTTGAGCAGCTCAAAACCTTTTGAGCGGATGAAACATCAATAAACGGATGCTGGACGGATAGAGAGGAAGCAAAACGGAGGCAGTGAGTACAGAACGGAAGCATCGTGTTAACCAACAGATGGCAAGTGTTTTTCTCCATTTTACATCCTCTTTCCATCCGTTGCTGCAGTGTGACAGGGGCTTTAACCACTGTGCCACCAGGACTCATAGGAAGATTAATTGAACAAATTTCCTTTTCCTAGATAATTGTTCTGACCAAGGCTTCCTGAGAGCGTAATTAAGCACATGCTTAGTTAAAACAACTCTTGTTTTATTTCATCACGGGAATTATTTTCATTCCCAGCCGGTAAGGAGTGCCAAGATAAGGACCCACCTTTCTTTCCTTTGAATCGCTGCCAACAACTGAAGTGCCAAATGAATTATCAGAAACCAACGAAGTACAAGGTCCACACAGAGCTTCAAGGATTAATCCAAACTAAACAAACGACTTTACTTCCTACAAAGGTTTTGTCACCTTTGCCTGTCTTTTATGCCTTAGGGGAGGGGCAATCACCTCTAAACCTTACTTCTGAGTCAACCCATTTCTCTCAGCTGTTCTTGCCTTCTTGCAGCTCTGCACACACATGCACTGGGAACAGGCTTGGCATCGCTGCTGCCAGACTCTGGAGGCTCCAGTGTCAGCACCCCACTCCAAGATGGTCCTGGGCCCCATCTCTGCATCAGACACAGGACCCTCATCGGAGTCCTCTACAGACTCCCAGACTCGTCCCCGTTCTTCCCCACTATCCAGTTCCACTGCTATCTGCACAGGCTGCTGGCAAACCACAACAATTATTCCCAGGTTGACCAAAAAGGCCTTCTGCTTTTGATTACCGCTTATTTTTGACTTTTAGATTTTTGAGTGGTGGAGTGAGGGGGGGGGGTTGCTTTGTTTTTTGTTTTTTCCTCACCAGGACCTGGCTGGAAAGTTTTTTCTGTTTGCTGACTTCATTCCTTTTAAAAGCCCATTTTCAAATGTCTTGTGCCAAACTTCTTCCATGGCCCTCAGTCCATTTGTCAAGGTTTTTCTCCTCAGCTAAATCATCCAGTTCAGCATGCCTGAAGCCTTCCTTTCAGCTTCCTCTTTACTTAACCTTTGCAGTACCGGGACAAAATGTTTTTAGCTTCTCCTTGGTCACTTTCTTATTTTGTTTCTTGCTTCCCAGTTGTCTCTTGAACTCCACCATCACTCAGGTAATTTCCATCATGAGCTTTGTATCCCCGTGGGCTCTTATTGCTGCCAAAGGTGGTTATTTACACTCTCTTTTGGCATTTTTTCGTTACCGGCAAAATATAACCCCTGACAGCATTCAACCTGCTATAATCCTCTCCTCCCCCACCCCCCTTTAAATATGAGACTTGAGGGTTATTTCTTCCACCATGGGCTTAGGGAAAATTGCCTTGTTTATTCAGCAGTAGCTAGATTAGCTCTTCAATTTGATTTTTTTTTTTTAGCCCAAATTTATGGATGTGCAGGCAGGAGAAGCCAGAATGCCCTCCATTCAGTAAATGTGCAGCAAAGATTTATTATAGCTTTCATCCTGATCTGTTCATTTACCACCTACAAGGCACTTGGGTCCCAGCCAATCCATAAGAAATATCGTATTCCCACTGCAGGCTGATATGATGTAGCCTGACTCATATCACACTCCTGGGATTCAAGCTAGACAAGAATGCATCGCCCATATCTTTAAATGCTAATAAAACTGAGGTTGGAGATACTGATTCATCCTGGAATCACAGTTGAGGAAAGGAACACCTCTCGTGTATCATTTCCCCCGACTGGAATATCCTATCAATCTGATTGCAACAGCCTCTCCAGTGGTGGTATTCTATTGGTTCAGCCCGGTTCTGCCAAGCCGGTAGCAGCGATGAGCAGCAGAGACCAAACCAGTTCTCTTCGCTGCTCTGTTGTTGGGCCCACCCGCCCACCCAGGCTCCCATATTCACCTTCATCCTCTGAATTTGAAGCGCAACTGCTTTGTGTGGCACAGAAGAGTGCCACGCGGCAGCTGCTGAAGCAACCAGGATCATGCAGGCTTGCAGGAGGTGAGTTAGAACACCTCTGCACTTGCACAAATGCCTCTGCACTGTGCAAAGTGTGCATTTGGTGCAGGCATGCAAAGTGTGTGCACGCACACAGAATGTGCCCACCAAGCCATGCCCACCAAACTGGTGGTAAAAATATTTGAATCCCACCACGGAGCCCGTCCGCATGTTCCAATGGCAGGACAATTACATTAGAAAGCATGTTAAAATAACAGAATAACACAGATGGAAGGGACCTTGGAGGTCTTCTAGTCCAACCCCTTGCTCAAAGCAGGAAACCCCATACCATTTACCAAGTGAGAGGGATCTTGGAGTCCCAGTGGACAATTGTTTAAGTATGAGCCAGCAATGTGCTGCAGCTGCCCCAAAAGCCTACATAGTTCTAGGCTGCATAAATAGAGGGATAGAATCAAGGTCACATGAAATGTTTATACCACTTTATGATGCCTTGGTAAAGCCATACTTGGAATACTGCGTCCAGTTTTGGTCATATAAAAAAGAAGAGAGAACTAACCTAAAACTAAGGAGAAATTTCCTGACAGTTAAAACAATTAATCAGTGGAACAACTTGCCTCCAGAAGTTGTGAATGCTCTAATACTAGACGTTTTTAAGGAGAGATTGCAAAACCATTTGTCTGAAATAGTGTAGGGTTTCCTGCCTAAGCAGGGGGTTGGACTAGAAGACCTCCAAGATCCCTTCCAACTATTCTATTATTTGAGACAAATGATTGTCCAATTTCTTCTTAAAAACCTCCAGTGTTGGAGCAATTCCTGGAGGCATGTCATTCTGCTGATTTAATTCAGTGATCTCCAACTTTTCCAGCTTTGTCTACTGACAGGAAGTGAGGGAGATGGAATGGTTACATATGAATGGTGAGTAAGCATGCAGCTTCATTTCAATGAGTGGTGGGCTCATGAACCCACCACTCACACAAATAGAACGGCATGTGTGCATATACTCTCCTTCTGCTTCTACAGACTCCTTCCAAATGGACCATGGCCTGGAGTTGGGGGACCCCTGGATTAATTGTTCTAATTGTCGGAAAATTTCTCCTTACTTCTAGGCTGGATCTTTGTTCTTCTTCTTTGCTCTCTTTCTCAATTCTCAACATCTTTTTTTATATTGTGGTGACCAAAACTGGATGCAATATTCCAAGTGTGGTCTTAAGGATATAGTGATATGATTGAGTAATTTATATATCAATAAATTGAGCCATCTGCACGATATATAGTATGCATCAACATGACATCACTACAGGTGCTTAAACATGCTGGTGTTAAAGAAAAGTTATAACAGTGCTCGAGAGCTAAACAACAGTCATTTAGAAAAAGCTGGAATGAAATGAAGTGCCTTGCCACAATCTTGACACATCTGTGCTAAGGAGCATGATAGATGCCACACCCTATCTCTTCCTGGACCACTTATTTAAACCAGGGATATGTCAACAATTGCAATTGACTCTCCTGGCCAGCTGGACACAGCAAATGTTTTATGGGTGGGGATGAACAAGAGAAACAAAACACTCACATTTCTTTTCTACTCTAAAAAAAGAGGCCCGAGCCAGCTAAAAGAGCCTATCATTGTGCTGCTAAAAATCAGCCAGTAAAATCAATAGAAAAGGGGCAATTTCAGGCCTTTTTCAAAGGTCTACATGGTGGTGAGCTGTAGACATTGATATGCTTCCCTAAGACCTTCTATTTTGCTTTTTAAAAGGTTAAAAAAAAAAGATACATGCTTGTCCTGTCAAAAATTTCAGAGAAGAAACCTTGATCCTGGAGGCACATGTAGCCTATAGCCTAGGCATGTCCAACTTTTGGCTATCCTGTTCCACACTGAGTGAGGAGGAATTGTCTCGGACTGCATAAAAAATTATATAATAATAATCATTAAAAATCACATAATACTGTTAAAAGTTTACAGTCTTGTGCAGCCATGTTACTAGCTGTCCAGGGTTACATGTGAACCCTGGGGGGGCTATGGGTTGGACATACCTGTCCAACACTGTCATGGTTTCCTCAACCAAAATGGCCAGGGAGAGCTAAGCAAAACCGACACAAATCCAAATCCAGGAAGTTTCTCGATGACTCAGTCTAATGCAAAACAGGACCTGCAGTGGCTTTTCCACTACTTCTTCAATCAGCAGTAAAAGCATACTATCATACATTCTGTCCCATTACTTATCCCAAATATCCAAGGCTAATTTGAGCTAGTGAAGGTGCTGTTCACTAGTTTCATGCCATTTTTAGGAAAGGAAACGGTGGATTCCCGCAGGACTCACTTCCTATTTTAGGCTGTTCCTTCAAACCACCAATAATCATACTGACCAACTCAATACACTTAAAGTGTATTTAAGTCACCAAGCATTTAAAAACTATGACAATTGGATGGAGTTTTTTATATTCTCCCTTTAGTGACAGGGGAAATTTTTCTTTTACACATTTAAAAAAGGCCTTGTCAATTATAAATGACTTCAACTAGTGCAGAAATCAATCTTATAATATAATTATTTATTTCAACTATGCCCAGTATTTTTTTACATACCATTAAGTCATTGTCAGTCTTAGCAACCACATACAGGTAATCCTCACTTAGTGCCTACCTTGTCTCATTACTGTTTTAAGTTATAAGAGTGTACAAAAACAACTTTGAGACCAATCTTCGCCTTTGTGACCATCACAGTGCTCCATGATCATGTGAACACCATTCGGGCACTTTTCAACCAATGTACATTTATAACTATCACAGTGTCTCCAGTCATATGATCACCATTTTACACCTGGCTTATGACAAGCAGTGTTAAATGAGCAAATAGAAATAAAATTGTAAGTCACTGTCACATGATATTTCACTTAATGACCATGGCACATAGCAGTAGCTGGTCCCAATTGTAGTCACTAAGTGAGAATTAGCAGCAGACAGATTTTCTCCATAATAATCTGTGTCTAAAGAGTTGGACATTCAACTCTTCCAAAGGTGTCCTTATCTTCATTATAACTGAGTTCATTCATCTGCTACTGATTGTCCTCTTTTTAAGGCAATAGGTTCTTAATTTACATTATTCTTTAAAACCCAATTTCATCACATTCTCACATTTTTCTGTTCTACATTACTAATTTGCTTCTTTCCCACTGATTTCTATATTCTTACATCTTAATTCCTGTATTGTCACTCTCTAGAGTATACTCCTTTTTCAACAGAGTTCGATATGTCTTTTATTTTTTTCAGTTTCTATTTTCTTTTTTTCTTTTTTTTCAAAGTCTTGGCTTTTTCTTCCCCTTTTCAGCTTGTTTGTTCCTGGCTGCTCTTCTTGACTTTTGTCTTCTTTACAATCTTGGCTCCATCTGAAGGAAATGACTTGAAGTGTTTTTCCCTCATGCCCATCTGAGGGAAGGAAAAAACACCTCTCTTTTCCCAGTTTTCTCAGATGCTGCCTGTTTTCTGGCTGCGTCTCTTTATCACCATTTAGGTTGCTTTTTAACTGGTTCCTGGGCTGGGGATTCTGTTTTTAGGCATAGAACAACCAAGAACAACTTCAGCTGCCTCAATTATAGGCCAGGGATGAAAGCAAAGCAACATGGTGGCAAAATTTATTTGTACTTCAGTTAGGGGAGGCAAGGAATCTTCTGGAAGAGGCCTAGTGAAGCCATCCAAGATTCTGATTAATCCATTTGAATTTTGCTTGGAAACCTCTTCTTCCCACTGGTGTCACAGGGAATTAAATGCTTGTATAAAATAGGACTGGAAAGCAGAATGCTTCCTAACTTGAGTTCTCAGATATTAAGCATTCTTGATTCTCCCTCTATCTTTTTTTCCACTGCATGCCTTGACCTAGTTATTTCAAGGCCATCTTTAGATAACACTTCCTTTTCTCACAAAAAAAAAAAAAATCCAGTCTGAGATGTTGGCATATAGCATTTCAAATCCTGCCAGAAGCAATGCCTCAGGGTTTTGCTTAAAAGTTGACTGCGAAGGGACAGGAGAGATGTACCTATCACCACATTTCTTTCCAATTCTAACATGTGAATGAAGGAACCCAAACAGTTTCAAAGGGACAAATGAAGAAAGCTTATGAGCCAGGATATTAAGGGGAGGTAAAATCATATTCTTATCAGTTTTCAGTTCATCTGTTAGAAGATCCTTGCTGCCTTTGTATATAATAAATTTAACTAAATCTAGCAGGTGCATTTATACAGTGTGCCAGGATTGGTTAGTTTAATCCTAATTGGCTTTTTTGTGGTATAGAACAGATGAACTCAACCTGTTCAGTTAATTCATAATTTGAGGGGTCCTTGGTGTTCTCTGAGCTTGGTTTCTTGCAGATGTTTCATTACCCAAAGAAAAAAAACAACCAAGATCAAAGAACACCAAGGAGCCACCATTTCAATCCTGAGCTACAAATATCTCCTTTATTGGTAACTCATAATTTTATATTTATCTGGCAAGCAGAAACCAGCAAAAAGCTTTGAAATGCATGGTCGCATGACTGCAAGATGCTGCAAACGACCATAAAAATGACTTGTTTGCTGAGCTCTAAAAATGTGATGATGTAACCACATGGGGCAGGTGGTGGTGGAAAATTCAGCCATCATAATGTCAAATGGTCACTAGGTGAACAGTCATAAGTCAAATCACCTGTACTGTAGCGTTTCCAAATTGCAATGTACCTTGGTAAAGGCATGAGTAAATTATTAGACATAACAATATTTAAGCATTGGACCAAACCTGTTTTAATTCAGTAATCAATTTAAGAATGATTATTGGCCCATCGAGTGCACTTCATATGAAGAATCATGGAATGTGTGAATTGGAAAAAATCTTACAGGTAATCTAGTCCAACTTCCTGCTCAGTGCAGAAAGGCACTGAACTACCTCAGGTGTTCAGCTATTTGTTCCTCATTTGCAAACTTCAATTGGAGAGAATCCACTATTGTTCTAAACCAGGGATGGGTCACTATAGCAACTTCATCCTGAACCAGCATGGAATTCTGGGAGTTGAAGTCCACAAGTCATCAAATGACTATAGCTGCCCACCACTGTTCTAAACTAACAGTTTCTTTAGCTACCTTTTACCATAACCCAATTCCTTCTAATATTCTACTCCAAAAAAAAAATCCTTTTTAATCCATTGATCTTTGTCCTGCCCTCATATGTCTTGTGCTTGACAGCCTTTTTATATCTTTGTAACAGCTATCATGTCTCTCCTCTGCTTTCTTTTTTGCAAGCAAAAAAACCATGTCTCCTTTAACCACTCCCCCAAGGGTTTGATTTCTACGTCCCTTATCATCCTGGCAGCTCTCCAGTTTTAACCTACTCCAGTTTCTCCATATCCCTTTTAAAGTGTGGGGTCCTTATTTAGCTTTGGCGATGAGACTGCTTACTCTGGCTGCATATTAAATATGCAACAGTTTTTAGAAACCAATCAATGGATTCCCCTGTCTGTGTTTCCTCTCTGATTTAATGTCATTTGCCAGCAGGAAAAATGATCTATCATTGTCCGTAGCATGGACTTATCAGTAAACCTAGGTACTATGGGCAAGTGCCTTGGATGAGAGTTTTAGCTATTTTTCAAGTTCCTCTAGTGACAGATCACTGATGTGGTCTAACATGGTTTAGCATTCTTCTAAAAAGAGATGAACTTGTTTGCTTAAGCATGTGCCTAGCAGTTTTCTGGAGAAGCAATAAATCTGGGCATAAAATACAGTTGAGCTAATGTATTCCATGTGTGGCTGAGAGAGATACAGGCTGAAGTGTGATCTCTTAGACAAGATCTCTGCCACTTCATCTGCACCTTCCATTTTGGAGGCCTAAGGATTGCAAAGTGACTTCTAGACTGCAAAGACAACTTCAACTGACCTTGAAGTAGTCCGAGGCAGAGCTGGATTCGGCAGGTTCTGACCAGTTCTGGAGAACCAGTAGTGGAAATTTTGAACAGTTCAGAGAACCAGCAAATACCACTTCTGACAGGCTCCGCCCCCATCTACTCTCTGCCTCCCAAGTCTCAGCTGATCAGCTGGGTTTTTCTCTTGCACAGGAGAACAGAGCTGGAAAGCAGGTTAGTGGGGTGCAGAAAGAATGGGGATTTTGCAATATCCTTCCCCTGCCACACCCACCAAACCACGCTCACCAAGCTGCACCCACAGAACCGGTAGTAAAAAAAAATTGAATCCCACCACTGGCTCAAAGACTAGATTATGAAATAAAATTAGCATGGGGGGACAAGGAAAGGGGCAGGATCAGAATGAAAAGCCATTTTAATTAAACTTTCAATAAATTAGGATTTCAGTGTAAATTGAAGCAATGAATGGAAACTGAACAA
This sequence comes from Laticauda colubrina, assembly GCA_015471245.1. Classification (NCBI taxonomy): domain Eukaryota; kingdom Metazoa; phylum Chordata; class Lepidosauria; order Squamata; family Elapidae; genus Laticauda; species Laticauda colubrina. The sequence continues at coordinate 14,397,747 of BLBF01000040.1, forward strand.
AAAAGAGAAGCAACTTAGAATTGAGAAGAAATGTCCTGACAGAACAATTAACCAGTGGAATAGTTTGCCTTCAGAAGGTGTGGGTGCTCCAACACTGGAAGTTTTAAAAAGAGACTGGGCAACGATTTGTCTGAAATGCTATCGGGTCTTCTGCTTGAGCAGGGGTTGGACTTGAAGACCTCTAAAATCTCTTCAACTCTTTTATTCTGTATTCTGTAATATATACTGGTAATGTATATATGAATGTTCCCCATTCTTGTCACATTATAATTACAGTTCACTATCAACTCATAGATAGAGGAAGGGTATATTAAGAGTGTTCCGTTCGGAAATAAGTTGCACGAGAGCAGGTTCCAACAACAACTCTTTTATTTCAACAAGTAGAAAGCGATCAATATATGACCCCCAATCCTCCTCATCAGGGTTAAATGGTGCGGGAGGCATGTTGTTACCGGCCATCTCTCTCGCTCGGTTCTGATCTCTGCATGCTTCGGTCTCACTCTTCTACGAAGATCCCACCTTCGTCTCCAGTGTTCCGTTCAGAAATAAGTTGTGCAAGACTGGGTTCCAACAACTCTTTTATTTCAACAAGTAATACAATGGTAACGGAACAACAGCCCAAGCTGTGGCAGCCCTTCTTTCGCGGCTTGCCCGTGGCTTATGGCCAATGACAGTACTTTGAGTATTCCCGCCATCCAGCAGGCCAATCGGATTGGTTCCTAAATGGCCAATCTGGGAACGGCCTTTTCGGCCAATCAGTTTAAGGCATTTGGAGTCTACCAAGTTCCATACACAACACGCCTCCCCCCTTGGTTTCGTCCAACATGCATCACGTAGTCACGCAGGTAGGTGGGGCTTTTTCGAGTCCTGGTTGACCTGTGCAGCTCAGTCTCGGCGTGGTCTTCAAGCAGTTCGGACGGGATCACTTTCTCTCTGTGTCTTCTCCATGGAACCTCCTGGAAGGGTGAGTAAGTCTTGCCGCTCCCGCCTGAGTCTCTTGGGCTGATTGAGATGGCTCCGCCACTCCCTCCTGGTTCATCTGGGTTGGTCAAACTGGCCTGGCTGTCTCCTTCCAAGAAGGCCTCGCCTCATTCTCCTGCTCCCGTACTTTTTTTCTGGGGTTCATCTAAATGTGAGTGCTCTTTTTGATTTATTGGGGTGTTTTTATGTAGTGTTTGTTGTCATGTTATGGGAGGTTCATCTCTCCCTTTTTTATTATTTTGTATTTCCCCCCCCCCCCTCAGCTGTTTTTGGTCGGTTTATTGTCGGCGCTGGTGGGGCGGGTTATTGATTTGGGTTATTGTCGCTGGAAGCCATAGCGGGTCCCTGGTAAGGTTTTTCACATAAACCAGGTCGCCTATCTCAAATGAGCGGTATTTGATGGAGGAGTCAGAGGGTTTGTCCCAGGTATGAGTGGGGTGCAGTCTGTCGAGGTAGGAACACAATTTCCTACCCATTAAGAGTTCTGCTGGGCTCTTGTTGGTGGTGCTGCTAGGGGTAATGTGTTGCATGGTTAACAATCGGTTTAGCTTTTCCTGCATGTCCCCTTTGTCCATTCTTTCTAGGCCCTCCTTAGTGTACCAAACCATGCGTTCAGCCCTGCCATTAGCAGCCGGATGAGCCGGCGCTGTCAAGGCATGTCGGATGCCTTGTGCAGCTAAGTACTGCTCGAATGCCAATGCAGTAAACTGGGGCCCATTGTCCGACACTAACACATCAGGCAGTCCATGTGTGGTGAAAAGTTTGTCTAACTGCTTCATCACTGCCTCGGTGGTCGTGGATGCCATGAGTAAGACTTCTAACCAGTTCGAGTAGGCGTCCACGACTACCAAAAAGGTGTTGCCTTTTGTTGGCCAAGCAAAGTTAATATGCAGTCTCGACCATGGGCCTCGGGAAGTTTCTCATTCCCTGACTGGTGCCAGTGGGGGGGTAGGCCTTGATTTTTGGCAGTCATTGCATGTTGCCACCCAACGTTCAATTTCTTTGTCCAGCCCTAGCCACCAGACGTAACTCCTGGCCAGGGCTTACATCTTAACTATGCCCGGGTACCCCTCGTGCAACATGCACAGTATATTTTCCTGTCATTTTTCAGGGATGACCACCCTGTCATCCCACAAAATACAGCCTTTCTCGATAGACAGTTCAGTCTGTTGGGTGCAAAACGGTTTAAAAGTCTCGGTTTTGTTTTCGTCTGGCCAGCCCTTACCTACCCAATGCAGAATGCGAGCTGTCAACAGGTCTTTCACGGTGGCTTTAGCGACGTCCGCTGCGGTTAGTGGCAGATTCGGCCAAGCCTCGAGTTGGAGAGTTGAGATGGTGGGAGCTGGGTCGTCTTCTGTGATGGGTAGTGGGGAACGGCTCAAGGCATCTGCATGGGTGATGGTCTTTCCTGGGCAATGGATTAGCGTGTAGTTGTAGGCAGCGAGGAATTCAGACCACCTAGTCATTCTTCGTGACAGAATGTTTGGGGTCGGTTTGTTTCCTACTAGAATCCCTAGCAGGGGTTTGTGATCAGTGATGATCGAAAAAGTTCTGCCATAAAGGTACTCATGGAATCTTTTGACTCCGGCTATAATAGTGAGGGCTTCTCGATCGAGTTGGTTGTAATTTCTCTCCGATTTAGAAAGTGTTTTTGAATAGAAGGCGACCAGTGCCTCTCTGCCGTCTGGTAGCTTGTGGCTCAGGATGGCGCCAATTCCAAAAGGCGATGCATAACAGGTGACCATCAAAGGCAGGGTATTGCTATATTGGATCAAAACAGTGTTAGATGTTAATAGATCTTTGATGTTTTGAAATGCTGCTTGTTCCCGATGGCCCCAGTTCCAAATAGTTTTTTTGTCTAACAACCAATGTAAGGGTTCTTCTACAGTTGCTTTTTGGAGCAGGAACACATTGTAGAAATTTATGAGACCTAGGAATGCTTGCAAGTCAGTTTTGTTCCTAGGTCTAGGTGCGTCTTTGATTGCCTTCATCTTTTTTTCAGTGGGGTGTATCCCTTGCTCATCTATGAGATAGCCTAGAAATTTGACAATGGTGGGTGGCTAGGTTGTATTTTTCCTGCTTTACTTTAAGGCCTGTGTCCCTGAATCTTCTTAATACTTCTTTTAATCTGCTTTCTAGTTGGTTAGTGTTCTTTGCTGACACTAGTACATCATCAAAATAGGGGACGACTCTCTTAATTCCATTTAGAAGGCACTCCATGAGGCTTTGGAAAATGCCTGGGGCAACGCTAATGCCGAATTGAAGTCGGTTGCACTTGAATGCCCCTCTGTGTGTCACTATAGTCTGTGCCTCTGCGGTAGCAGGGTCAGCGGGTAGCTGTTGATACGCTTGTGCGAGATCAAGCTTCACAAAAAATTTTACTCCCCCTAGGGAGTGCAATAAGTGTTGCACTACTGGCACTGGGTATGCACTTTGTTGGAGCGCATGATTTAGGGTTGCCTTATAGTCTCCACAGATGTGCACTGACCCATCTGGTTTGACAGGGGTTACGATGGGTGTTTCCACCTGGCATGGTCGATTGGCTCTAACTCCCCTTGTGCTATCAGTTTGTTTAGTTGTTCGTCAATTTTTGGTTTTAAGCCAAAAGTGACACGTCTGGCTTTGAACCGGATGGGAGCTATTTTCAGGTCTAGGCTAAATGAAATTGGGGTCCCCTTGTACTTGCCTAGGGTCCCGTTGAATACATCCCGGAACTCTTGTAACAGGCTCTCTTCCCTGTTGGCCACAATGATGCTGTTGATCCTGGTCATCCCAATCCCCAGGGGCACGAACCATTCGATTCCCAACAGGCTAGGGTGATCACGGTCGACGATGGTCAGAGGCAAAATTTCAGCATGATTTTTAAACTCGACGAGGAAATGTCCAAGGCCTTCTACTGGGATTCGATTTCTCTGGTAGTCCTTTAAGATCATTTTTTGTTTTTCTAGTTCTTTTTGTTTGATGTTCGGTATCAGGCGTCGGATGGTGTTCCAAGATACCATGGATAAAAAGGATCCAGAGTCAACTTCCATCTCACAGGGCTTTCCTTCTATGTTCACCTCTATCCGGACCTTTTTCACATTTGCTGCCCTGGCATTTCCAATTGTTACTGTCTGGTGCGTTTCTTCTCTGTCGCTCGCTCTTTTACTTCTATTATCTCAGTTCCATCCACTTCCAGCTTTTCTCTCTTCATATCTGGAGCGGGGGATGCTGCCGCGTGTTTTAGGACTACAGCTCTTTTTGTTTCGGCAGACCCTTTCAATGTGCCCCCTTTTGTTACAAGCTCTGCAGATTACATCTTGGAACCTGCATTCAGATCGCGGGTGGTTGCCTCCACATCCAGCACACTGGAATTGCCACCTGTTTCTTCTTTTTTCCCGCCATTTCTTGTCTGATTGAAGTCTATGGACATCTTCATTTTCGTCATCAGTGTCGCTCAGGGAGTTGAGATCTTCAGAGTGGGCGGTCGCTGTGGGCTGTTTCTTACTTTCCTCTGCCTTTTTCTCTCTGGTTTGATTCAGCGGATCTGGAATTGAATTCATTTGGCGCATAGTGGCTGCGGATTTCTTTGCTGCTTCGGCGGCGGTGGCTTCTGCGATGGCCTCGGCCACAGTGATGTTTGGTCTATTTAGCAGCTTACTCTGAAGTGTAGCATCCTTCAATCCGAGGACCACACAGTCCCTCATGGCCTCATCCATGTTCTGGAACTCGCAGGCTCCTCCGATGTGTCTCAGGGCTGCTACAAAATCTCCGATGGTTTCATCTTCTTTTTGGTCTCTTTTGTAGAACTCGTGTCTTTTTATCAAGTTGGAGACCACAGGTGCATCATGTGCTCAGAGCATTCTGTTCAGCTCGGGCCAAGTCATCTGTTTAACATTTCTTGGTTTGGCTAGCGCCTTTGCCATTTTAAAACCAGTTGGTCCACAGTGTGTGAGGAAGACAGCCCTCTTCCTTTGGTCAGATATCTCCTGCAGTTCGTTGCTTTCTAAAAATATTAGAAAGCGATCAATATACGACCCCCAATCCTCCTCATCAGGGTTAAATGGTGCGGGAGGCATGTTGTTACCGGCCATCTCTCTCGCTCGGTTCTGATCTCTGCGTGCTTCGGTCTCACTCTTCTACGAAGATCCCACCTTCGTCTCCAGTGTTCCGTTCAGAAATAAGTTGTGTAAGACTGGGTTCCAACAACTCTTTTATTTCAACAAGTAATGCAATGGTAACGGAACAACAGCCCAAGCTGTGGCAGCCCTTCTTATAGCGGCTTGCCTGTAGCTTTTGGGCAATGATAGTATTTTGAGTATTCCCGCCATCTGGCGGGCCAATCGGATTGGTTCCTAAATGGCCAATCTGGAAACGGCCTTTTTGGCCAATCAGTTTAAGGCATTTGGAGTCTACCAAGTTCTATACACAACAAAGAGCAACTGCGTTCTCTTCACAGATGATGTAAAGCTGTTCAACACCACAGACAATACTACTACCCTCCAAAAAGACCTTGACTATGTATCAGAATGGTCAATCAAATGGCAACTTCAAATCTCAACAAATAAATGCTCTGTCCTACATATTGGCAAAAAAAATCAGAACATAAAATACAGGCTGAATAGTCAAGACCTTGTTGATGATCCAAACTCTGTCAAGGGTCTTGGAGTACTCATCTCTAATTATATAAGTGCTAGAGCCCATTGTAACTACATAGCCAAAAAGGCATTAAGAGTTGTTAATCTAATCCTACGTAGCTTTTTCTCTGGTAATATCACTAACTAGAGCAAACAAAACATTTGCTAGACCAATACTCAAATACAGCTCATCAGTCTGGAACCCACGTTACGTATCTGATATTAGCACAGTTGAGAAAGTCCAGAAATATTTCACAAGAAGAGTTTTCCACTCCTCTGCTCATTGCAGAAAACCTTATGCCACCAGACTTGAAATTCTAGACCTAGAAAACATACAACTACGCCGCCTTTGGTTCGATCTAAATGTAGTATATAAAATCATACATTGCAATGTCCTACCTGCAAACGAATACTTCAACTTCAATCATAACAATACAAGAGCACACAAGAGATACAGACTAAAGGTTAATCGCACCAAACCTGATTGTAGAAAATACGACTTCCAAACCCCAAAAACTTTAACCTTAGACTGTCTACTATTGACCTCACCCCCTTCCTAAGAGGCCTGTAGGGGGTACGCATAAGCATACCAATCGTGCCTACCATCCCTGTCCTATTGTTTCTTTTTATTTTTCTTATAAGTATCCATCTCATGTATTCAAAACTATGTTTATTCTTACACCTGTATCTTGTGAGCGATTGACAAACCAAATAAATAAATAAATAAAAATAAATAAATATACCTATAGCACAGGGGTCTTCAAACTTGACCACTTTAAGACTTGTGGACTTCAACACTCAGAATTCCTTCTCCAGTCATGTTAGCTCAGGGATTCTGGAAGTTGGAGTTCACAAGTTGGCAGCTATGAATTCCAGAGCTTAATTAAATTTCAGAGCAATTTATGGATGCCTACACAAGTCTTAAAGCTGTCAAGTTTGAAGACCCCTGCTAAAGCATTTGGCAGCATGTGTATTGGAGCCATACTTGTTCACCCCAGTTAACAATTAAAGATCAAAAATATTCCATTGGCCTGTTTATTTGAAAGTCAAATGTGTGATTATAATAAGAGCCAACGTCAGTTGTTAAGGGATGAAATGAGATCACTTCCACAGCTTTCAACCTCTCACCACTCTCCTTTTCCCTTGTGAGCCCAGGAATCCTTCTGTGCATGTTCAGGTGTGATAGAAAAGCTGCAATATGCAAGCCTCCTTGGACGCCTGCAGCGCATCAAGGAACAATCTCAAGTGATCAATCAAGCTATGGCTGAGCTGGCCACTATTCCTTACCTCCAGGATATCAGCCAACCAGATGCAGAACTGGTAAGCATGCTGTTTCTCAGACCTTTTGGAATTGGTTTGGGGGACAAAGGAAGGAAGGAAGCTAGAATTTTATTTTTGTTTTCTGATTCTTAGGAATATGTACTGGGACTCTGAAATCCTGAGCATGACATTCTGCCAAAGTCTGGCCTAAGCGTATGAAGTGTCCTGGATTCAGGGCAATATTTTTATGGCCATTGCTAGATCTCTTTGTTCTATTGTGAAAGACTGTAAATCATAGTTTTCCGAACTAGTGTTCTGTTGCATATGTGAGTGTGAGGGACACAGCAAGGGTGTCAAACTCAAAGCCCACGCAATGCTTAAATCTGGCCCCTGGGGGTGCCTGGAAATAGCAAAGGACCGGCCCATGGTGCCTCTGGCAACCAAAATGACAAAGTGCTTCAGGAGGCCATCCAGTCTGAAAATGGGCTGCACGCGCCCCCCCCCCCGCACCCCCCATACACATGCCCCATTTTGGCCAGCAAAGTGCTGCAGGAGGCTATCCAGGCTGTTTCCCCCTTTCCATGCCCCCCCCCCCGGGTTGGCCCACAAAGGAGAACTACAATGCTGATCTGGCCTTCGAAGAAATCCAGTTTGACACCCCTGCAATAGAGTAACAAGAAGAAGGACACAATGATCTAAGTCAGAACAGAATTCAGGGATGTAAAAGCCATGCCTTCCTTGCAAGTAAATGTGGGGATATGATGGAGTGTGAAGAGCCATGATAGGACAAATGTAGAAGGAATCACATCTACATAAGATTACTTGTTCTTGGGAGGCAAAGCAAAGACTCCAATTAACTTCTGAAAAGGCTTGAGGGCATTAAAGTTCTTTGTTGTGGTTATTGTACAGAAGAAGAAGAAGAAAACTGTCCCCCACACTCATAAGCTACTTTTCAGTGTCACCATATGGTAATCTCAGAGCCATACCAAAGAGCAATTGTTACTAAGAACCCATAATATTATCAATGGTTAGAAATTTGGAGCAGGCAATACTCACTAAACCATGAAGGAGATTCAGAGCCAGTTTAAGGGACTGCAATTTACATAATTGGATTGGGTTCCAGAAATGCATCCCCTACAAATACAGTGGCAGAAGAAAGTGAAGTAGAAATGTAAATATGAAGAACTTACTTATACTGTCATTTCCTGCCTCTATGACTCTGACCCTGATAATATATCTGTTGTTCGTGGCTCTTCAGGTGGGCAGGTTCACCTCAGGCCAACATAATTCCCAATACCCAATAAGTAAATCAGACTGATAGAAATTTCCAATCATTTCCAAAATGCATGGTGGTTAGAATGCAGTACTGCAAGCTACTTCTGCTGACTGCCAGCTGCCTGCAATTTGGCAGTTTGAATTTCACCAGGCTCAAAGTTGGCTCAGCCTTCCATCCTTCCAAGGTTGGTAAAATGAGGAGCCAGATTATTCAGGGCAATATGCTGACTCTGTAAACCAGTTAGAGAGGAGTGTAAAACATTATGTATATTCAGAAAGTCTAAGTGCTGTTGCTATTGCTATGTCCTTCTTTGGCCCTTAAAATACCCAGGAGATTAGTTTAACTCAAAATCCAAGTAGAAAACAGAGCAGAAACCTGCCCTATAAAGCAGACAATAAAATGGGCCAGATGTTTTCATGTTGGCACATCCAATCATCCCTGCTGGAAGTGTGTTCACTAGTGGATAAACAATTGCATTCTCCATCTTCAATGTTGGATTCCCATTGAGGAATTTATCATTGAAACCACAAGGAGACCCTCTGCTGGTCCAGATGAAAATACAGCTAATTCTGGACATTGTTCCCCAATGAAGCCAACCCCAAAATACCACAAAGCCTGCAAGCAAGGAAGAAAATACTATGCAATGACACAATGTCTGTTTTGCGTGCAGGCTATGATCTGGCTATGTTCACATGAAACATTTGATCAGATCAGATAAAGATGACCATATGCAGCTATACAATTAGCTTAGCTTGGTCAGTGTTTGAACAGTTTAACTTCTTCTGCTATCCTTTTCCATTTCCTTGGTTTAAGTTCTGTCTGAACTTAGAAAATGTATCACAAACCATCCTAAGACTGTGAAAATGCAGACCTGTGGGGGGGGAAAATAAGGTTATCCAAATTGGAATCCATTTGGATCCATATTTACCCAAGCACACATCTATAATATAATGAAGCCAAATGTAAGTTTTTAGAGGGAGAAGTTTATATCCATAAGGGTAAGTAAAATTATCATTAAAAAGTATAGTTAAAAGCCAGCACTTTTAAGCTTTCCATATGGTGGGAGAAAGAAGACAATGAAATAATACATCCACTAATTGGTTCCTGCAACATTATCTTGGGACACATATATTCATCTTCATCCTCATTCCTGAATTCTATAGCCTAATTATACTGGAGATTTTCATCTGCTATAGAATATTCCTACGGTTGAAAAATGTGCTAGTTTTACTAATATGCTGAAAGCATGAAGCCTACTTTCTTAGTGGTAATTTTCACTACATCCTTTTAACTTAAACTCTGTTTGAACTTGATTGCCCCATCCATTTCAAGATTAGGACTGCAGTGTTTAATGGAAACAGGAGAGCTTTGTTTTTGTTTCAGAATCCGGAAAATCAAATGAAACTCCATCAGAATTTTAAACCTAATCTTGTTCATGTGCTTAAGAATTTAATTTTGCTGTTCATATCACAAAGCTGGAAAGTGAGGAGGTCTGGTTAGAGCCAAGGAGCTAATGTGGATAATTCCATGATACAAACAAACTGAACCAAGGACAAACTGAATTTCCAGTTGGATTTGCACATTATCCTAAGCAATGCTTTCCCCAGCCAAGATGTATTGAGTAAATCATAACTGGATAGTCTTCCGCTCACAAACCCCAAACCATAGTTTACAAATTGCATCAGTTGAAACCATACAGCATACTAAATCTAGTATGGGGCTCTAGATGGGGCTGCCCTTGAACAGCGCTCCAATTGGTGCAAAATGCAGCAGCCCACATGTTTTTGTGCAGACCCCGGTGTGTAATATGTATCACACCTCTCCTGCAGGAGCTGCATTAGCTGCATTAGCTGCCGATTTGGTTCGGGGTGCAATTCAAGGTGCTGGTTGTCACCTTTAAAGTCATGGCTTGGGACCGGTTATCTGAGGGACTATCTCTTGCCAGTCACATCTACCTGACTTAATTACCCCCTGTACTTTTGTTGTTATTGTCTTCTCTCAAAATATATTGATAGTCATCACGAAGACAAGCATATCACCACAAAAGCAAATAGGTTTGCACACAATATCCTAATGTATTTTTTTCTCCTCTCTTCTCCACAAGAAGTCAGAAAATCTTTAAAAGACTATTTTCCTGCAATTAACAAACCAGAATTTTAAACTGGTTTTTAAACTGTTGAAATTGTTGACTTGTTCCAAACAGAGCAACCAAGCTTTGCTGATTCAAATGATTAAATAAGGACTTTAAAGTTTAAGATAGGAGGCCAAGATGAGAGAAAAGAAGGAAACAAGTCTTTATCCATAAACTCAAAGCTACCCATCCCAACAGAAGCCCTCTTTAAAAAAAAACACCACAAAATGTCATTATTAATTCCTGTAAAGGGCTTGTCACATAGGCTGACGGATGCAAAACGTATGTAAAAAGGACACAGCGGAAAATAAAATTTTCCATCCGTTGTTATCCGCTCTCAAAAGTGCCCCAAATTTGCACAAGCAGAGAGGACAACAACAGAAAGGAACGGACAGGGGGAGGATATAGCCAGGATGTTAAGTGGATGCTCCATGGAAGCCTAGCAGATGGAAGTGGATGACACATCCGCAGGGCTTCCAGGGGAGCACAGCGAAGCGGATGTGCAGCGGAAAGAGCAGATGCAGAGCGGATGCTGAGCAGATGAAGCAGATGCAGAGCGGAAGCCTAGCAGATGCCTAGCGGATGCCTAGTGGATGCCTAGCGGATGCCTAGCGGATGCCTAGCGGATGCCTAGCGGATGCAAAGTGTTCACTGCGCATATGGGGAGGATGCATTGCGTCAACCCCGCAGATATAAAGGGATGCAGCTCGCAAGCAGGTCACCATTCAGAGGAAAGACCAGCTGCCAGACACAGCTCCAGCCAGCCAACAACCATGGGGAAGAAGAGGAAGCCTGTGCCATCTGCTGCCAGCCCTGGCAAGAAGGACAGGGCCACCATCCCACGCCCTGGCCCTGACTCTGCTTCTGCTGGGGCTTCTGCTGCTTGGGATGACTCTTCTGGTGCTGGGGCTTCTGCTGGTGCTGCTCCTGGTGCTGGTGCTTCTGCTGGTGTTTACTCTGCTGGTGCTGCTCCTGGTGCTGGTGCTTCTGCTGGTGCTTACTCTGCTGGCACTGCTCCTGGTGCTGGTGCTTCTGCTGGTGCTTACTCTGCTGGCGCTGCTCCTGGTGCTGGTGCTTCTGCTGATGCTTATTCTGCTGGTGCTGCTCCTGGTCCTGCTGGTCCTGCTGGTCTTGCTGGTGCTCCTGGTACTCCTGGTCCTGCTGGTCCTGCTGGTGCTTACTCTGCTGCTGATGATCCTGGTCCTGCTGGTGCTGCTGGTGCTGCTGGTGCTGCTGGTGCTGCTGGTGCTGCTGGTGCTGCTGGTGTTGCTGGTGCTGCTGGTGCTGCTGGTGCTGCTGGTCCTGCTTTTGCTGCTACTGTTGTTGTTGCTGCTTCTCGTGGTGGTGGTGTGGTGCAGCAGCCCCAAGAACCTTGAAGCCCCTCTGATGAGGGCCCAGATGGCCCTGCCAGAGGGAGGAAGATGCATACGCATGAAAGGGAGAGGAGGCAGTATTCCATCAAAGAGGAACATGAGGATGAGGTGCTGGAATGGCTGAGGGAGAACGAATATCTATGGCGGAAGGGACACAGGCTCTATTGAGGCACCAAAAGGAAGCAGGCTGCTTGGAGAGAGAAGGCGGAGAGCCTGGGCTACACTTCGGAGGTCCTCCTCAGCTAGTGAAAGCACATGCACACCTGGTACGGGAAGCTGCACCTCAAGAAATCTGGCCAGGCCACGGTCAAGCTGACGGACCGGGAGACCTACATGATGGCCAAGTGCAGCTTCTTGGAGGGTGAGATCCTCCACCGAGGAGCATCCCCTCTGACAACCCTCTCTCTCAGGCAGCCCACAGAGAGCCAGTCCTCTTCTGGCCAAGGATCAGCTCCTGTGTCCAGGCAGGTATCTGTGGAGCGTCCCACGATGGAGACCCTTCCGACAGCTGCACTCCCCGTGGCTGAGCGTGTGGAGGACCCCCTGATGCAGTGGGAGCAAGGAGAGGGCACTTCCACCAGAGACCAACCCATATCCACCCCCAGCTCCACCTCCACAGAAAGCAGGCAGAGAGGCAGACCAGAGGGGCAGAGCCACACTGTCCTGCTGGAGATCAGGGATACCATTAAAAGCAGCGTAGATCTCCTCTCTCAGCTGGTACACACCAACATACCATCCTCAAACCGCAAGCCCTTCCTCACCTACATCAACCAGACCCTCCTGGACATGTCCAAATCACAGTACCAGGTGATCGAGGACAGGATCACCGGTCTTCTGCACAACCCTCCAGACCCAGCTGAACCTGCTCCCACCCAGTCCAGGTCTGCTCCTCCACCCCAGGTGATGTCACTGCCCTTCCAAGGCTTTCCACAGGCCCTCACCTACCAAGGCTATGGCTACCAGGAGCTCCAGCAGCACAAGCCACCCTTCTCAGTCCAGGCACAGGTTCATCGTATGCCACAGGTGCCACCGATGCCACCAGTGCCACTGACGCCACCGATGCCACCGACACCACTGATGCCACCCATGCCACAGATGCCACCCACGCCACAGATGCCACCCATGCCACAGATGCCACCGATGCCGCAGATGCCACCCACACCTCACCTCGCTCACCTGCAGACCAGACAGCCCCACTACACTCCTCCTTCCTCCACCCCACAGCCAAGCCCGGCCTCAGAACATCTGTCATCGGTCTTGGGACTGACACCCCATGTCCTGGAGAAAGGGGCTCTCAACATCACAGGACTGAGCCAGCTCTCTGAGAGCTTCCTCCACACACCATCCCCTGTTGTCCTCTTGGGGCCAGGCACCCCAATGGCGCCTCAGACCAGCACTCCAGCCACTGCCACCTCCACAGCACCTGGACCCTTCACCCCTGAGACTATGGGCATGCCTCAGAGTGACTGAGAAGAGTGCCAGAGACTGGGTTGCTACCTGTTGACTTTATCTTTCCTTGGAACACTTTACTTTATCTTTGCTTCACACATTTGCTTCAGTTCTTTTAGTCAATAAAGTCTTGGTGGAAACTTTTAGAAATGGTTTAAGCCTTTGCATGCTTGTGGAATGGGTTAAGATAGCAGTGGGATGGGCAGGGATACCTGTGGGATGGGCAGGGATACCTGTGGGATGGGCAGGGATACCTTTAGGATGGGTAATAGCTGTGGGATAGATAAACCTCCAGTGCAAGCATAGTGGGACTGTATGGTCTACCCTCCCAGGTGCCACACCTATGGCCCTTTATTATCAATAACAATTTAATCATTCATCAACACATTTCAACATAAACACAACTCTTGATTAAATGCCCTGTTCATTGTAAGGCCACTCAACATACACGGCACAATCTCATCAGTGTGATGAGACAGGCTGAAGGAAGCATCCATTAAGCATCTACCATCCTGTCTTGCCACTCCACTGCTCCAGCTGGGGAGTTGCACCAGTGTTTCAGAAGATTGCGCTGCTTCTTCCCTTCACGTGAAGCTCTGTTGGAGCCTTGCAAATCCACAGTGTCTTTCAGGTTTCGTCCTTGCCTCCATTCACCAGGCTCCATGTCCCCACTGACTTGTTGGAGGTCCACGAGCCTGTTCTGCAACACTGGGGTAGTGGGTGCACATGAGATTGTGCAGGATGCAGCAAGCTTCCACGATGTTCCTCACGGTCTGTGGGCAATGCTGCATGGTGGTGAGAAGTACCTGAAACCTGTTGGCCAGGATGCCAAAGGCGTTCTCCACCACCCGCCTTGTCCTGGACAGCCTGTAGTTGAAGATCCTCTCTTCACAGGTGAGGCATCTGGAAGTGTAGGGCTTCATGAGTAGGTTCTGAGGGAGAAGGCATCATCCCCCACGATGAAGTAGGGCACATCTTGTGTGTCGTTGGGCAGGGGCTCTGGATCTGGGAAGCCCATGATGAGGTTGCGTTCCAGTCCATCCTTGAGGTGACTGGCATTGTATACCTGGGCATCTGAAGCTGACCTGTTGCCTGAAGCATTGATGTACATGAACTTGTAGTCAGCATCGACCATGGCGAAGAGGATGATGCTCAAGAAGCCCTTGTAGTTGTGATAAGTGGACCCTGAGTTGGATGGAGCTTTGCAGGCTACGTGCTTCCCATCTATGGGTCCAACGGTGTGGGGGAAGTTCCACTTCTGATACCACTGCTCTGCAACTTTCTTCCAGCCTTCTTCAGTGGAGGGGCACTGGAGGAGCTCCTCCAGGTATTCTTCGATGATGGCCTGCACCACTTCTCTGACCACAATGCTGATGATGTTGTGTGGCACCCTCCAGGCATACTACATGCTCCTGTAGGTGGTCCCGGAGGCCAGGTGGTGCAGAGTCAGTGCCACCTTGAGTCCAAGGTCCAGGCTGGGCCGGAACTTGGTGCTCTGCTTGGTCAACGTGGGTCTCAGCTGCTCCACAACTTCGTCAAACATGGCTGGCGGCATCCTCATGAAGTTCTGGAATGCACGAGAGTCTTCGTTCCTCAGCTCCACCATCAGCTTGTTATACAGTCCGTACTCTGCTCTTCTCATGATCCATCTTCGCACCCAGACACTTCTTGGACATCTCCTTTTCTTTGCGTAGAACAAGTGAAAGAGCCTTTAGATGGCTTCGCACTGTTGTAGAATGATGGTGGCTACCAAAAGGAGTGTGTGACGATCCATGGTGGAGATGACTGGATGCTGTGGAAGAGCAAGAGCAAGAAGAGGTCTGCACACCAGGGCTGCTGGACTGAAAGTGACATCCAGGTGATTTCCTCCCCCTTTTTATAGGAAATATAGGTTTTCCGCTAGGTGTCCTTTTGCATCCTCTAGACATCCTCCAGACATCCTAAATATCCGAGATACGTCCCCTATACGAACGTTTTTTCCATTTTAATGCTTTGTATGCGGGCTGCATCCGTTTTCATCCTTTCTACATCCATGCTACTAATGCTGCGTGTCTGTTCTGCGTCCGTTTCGCTTCCTCCCTGTGTCCGTTTTCTGCTGGAGTGGATGCGAGTTGCGCGGATGTGCATCGGATGCCTAGTGGATATAGCGGACACGTAACGGATGACGATGGACGTCTAACTGATATTCCCCGTATGCGTAGCGGATGTATAACGGACGCGTTGGATACATTTTCCATTCAAAAAGTTTTGTGCAGCTCAAAACTTTTTGTGCAGATGAAATGTCAGTAGACGGATGCTGGACGGATAGAGAGGATGAAAAACAGACGCAGTGAGTACAGAACGGAAGCATCGTGTTAACCAACGGATGGCAAGTGTTTCTCTCCATTTTACATCCTCTTTCCATCCGTTGGTGCTGTGTGACAGGGGCTTAAATTAAACACATCTTAAAGATACAATCGGCTTTATTGAAATGTACCCTTTTCAGAAAACCCACTCCTCAAAGGGCCCATTTCTAATCTAGCTGCTCAGCATTTATACTTCTTTTGAGTCCTGAGGTGTTTTTTATCTTTTCTTCCATTCAATCCTGTTCCGTTCTTGAAGTCTGCTTGAAGAAGACCCTGCTGTTTTCTTGGCAAGATTTTTCAGATGTGCTTCACCATTGTCTCCTTCGTAAGGCTGAGAGAGAGTGAATGGCCCAAGGTTGCCCAGCTGACTTTGTGCCTAAAGTGAAATTAGAATTCGAGCCTGATGCCCTAAACCCATGATGGCAAACCTGTGGCATGCAGAGCCATTTGTGCTGGCACGTGAGCTGCAGGCAAACTTACTTCATTGTATATGCATGCACCTCACAGCTGATTTTTTTGACTAATTTGAGGCCTTTCTTGGCCTCCCAGAGGCTTGAAAAAAGCCTCTGCAAGTTTTGTAGGCCCAATAAAAGCCTGTTTCATCATTACTGTAATACCAGCAGTGATGAAACAGGCCTCTTATTCAACCTCCAAAGCCTGCAGAGGCTTTTTTCAAGCCTCTGGGAGGCTAAAAAAGGCCTCAAACTGGCCAGAAAGTCACCTGCGAGGCATAGCGTAGCTGAGGGGATTGTGTGCACATGTGCAGGGGGTGTGGGAGGGTGCGCACATTGCCTTCTGGGTGCTGGCACATGAGCGTGCACACACAACCGCGTGCACAATTTTTGGCACAGGAGCCACAAATGGTTTGCCACCACTGCCCTAACCACTACATCAAACTAGGTCTTGTAGTAGGCTTAGAACACTACAAAATCAGAAGAGAGTTGGAAGGGAACTTGGAGATCTTCTAGTCCAGTGCCCCCCATCAACCTTTTGGGCACTAGGAATCAGTTCTGTGGGGAGAAGTTTTTCCATGGAACAGAGGGGGTGCGGTTTTGCATGCTGTTTGCATCCCATGAATGAGGCTTTGTTGTTTGCGTGGCCTGGTTGCTGGCATGCCATGGACTGGTGCCGGTTCACAGACCAGGGTTGGGGACACCTGTTCTTTATGTAAAAGATGAGTAGAGTAGAGTAGAGTAAAGTAGAGTAGAGTAGAGTAGAGT
Organism: Laticauda colubrina; assembly: GCA_015471245.1. NCBI lineage: Eukaryota > Metazoa > Chordata > Lepidosauria > Squamata > Elapidae > Laticauda > Laticauda colubrina. The sequence continues at coordinate 14,414,398 of BLBF01000040.1, forward strand.
AGACTAACACTAGCACTAGCACTAGCACTAGCACTTAGACTTATATACCACTTTACAGTGCTTTACAGCCTTCTTTAGGCCGCTTACAGAATCAGCATATTGCCCCCAACAATTTGGGTCCTCATTTGACTGACCTCGGAAGGATGGAAGGCTGAGTCAACCTTAAGCCTGGTGAGATTTGAACTGCCAAATTGCAGACAACCTGCAGTCACCAGAAGTAGCCTGTAGTATTGCACTCTAACCACTGCACCACCTTGGAATGGAATGGAATGGAACAAAGCAGAACAGAATAGAATAGAAAAGAAATCAGAGTTGAAAGGGACCTTAGAGGTCTTCTAGTCCAACTCCCTGCTCAAGCAGGAAACCCGATACCATTTCAGACAAATGGTTGTCCAATCTCTTCTAGAAAACTTCCAGTGTTGGAACTTTCACAATATCTGTGGGAACGTTGTTCCAAACATTAGCGACCAGGTTAGTGACTGAATCCAATGTTGCCTTCATAAAGAAAGATCTCTAAAGGAGGAAAGCTATATGTTATTTTAGCTCTTGGCTAAATCCCAGGGACACATGTGGTCCCCAATCCACATTTTTGTGGCTCTAAAGGTCATGCTCAGCCACTGAACCCAATGACTGAAAATTTGAGAGGGGAAACACAAAGACTGAGCTTCAATTCACATTTTAAAAGTAAAGAAAATCCGGAGGAAGGCAAGAACCAGCATCGTAATCCTGCCTGTATATGCATCGTTCCACCCACAGCAACTCTTGGCTCCTCTCAGAAATGTTAAGTGTAGCCCCTGATCATTAAAACTGGTTAAAATTATCCCTTGTAACAGTTTGAAGTAGACCCTTCCTAAATATATCAGTCCTTCTGATAAAAGACAGAATCCCAAGCTCTACTTCAAACGGTTACAAGGGGTAATTTTAACTGTGCATGCATTTAAATTATGTTATGCAAATGAACTGTTTCTAGTTTTTTTTCCTTCCCTTCTGGAAAGAGTGACAGTCCAAGCTATACATCACAGTTTAAACACATGCCATGAAAACAATATTTAAAACTAGCTCTTCCAGTTGCAAACCTCATCTTTTGGATAATCCCAATAACCTTTTCAAGGGTAGCATTGCCAGCAAATCACCTCTAGCAGGTCTGCAAAGCTTTCAGGCTTTCTTTATTAAACTTGGCAGCATCAGAAACCTGAGATGAATATTCTGCAGTGAATAAACTAATGTTTCTTCGGGCACAAGTAGATATAATTCAAAAGGATGTTTATAAACAGAAGGATGTGTATAAACAAGTTTATAAAGAAGAGTTTTCAACAGAGGAGCTGAATCCAAATGAAATTGGGTTCACAAACTGCATTACATCATGGTTTGTTTGACTAAGTCACAGTGGTTGGTTGGATTCATACAACATGGTCAACTAAAACCAAATAAATCTTACATGATGTGCAAAGTCAAGACTTTGGAGACTACTTTTTCCAGTTTCCCAAGTTTAATGAAGCTACTGACCCTATGGAAAAAAAAACATAGAACTGGGGTTCCCAAACATGGCAACTTCCCAAACATGGCTAGCTGAGGAATTCTGGGAGTTGAAGTCCACAAGTCTTAAAGTTGCCAAGTTTGGAGACACAGAACATAACTTCCACCTCTCCCTGGTACATTCTGCTCCTTTCCTTGCCATCTTTTAGTTTTAGTTATAATCTGTATTTTCATCTATGATTTTATTTAGATTTTTATACATTGGTATATATGTAATTATGGTTCCATTTTGATGTTCTAAGCTGCCTAGAGTTGCCTTGGCAGCAAGATGGGTGGCAAACAAATTTAATGAATGACTTAATTTAAATTTTAATTATTAATTAAAGTTTAATTCATTCATTAAAAAAATACATATGGTGTCTGCCCATATTTCGATGCAAGGCAGGAAATATCTGATGCAGTGCAATTTTGTTTGGAAAAAAAATCTGTTCATCCTGTAAGATCAGACAGAGTTGAAATGCTTCATTAAGCAATCCATTAAGCAACCTTATCTGATAGGACATTGGAGACTAAAACACATGAAGACCAGTTACAGGAACTGGGCATGGCTAGTCTAATGAAGAGAAGGACCAGGGGAGACAGGGTAGCAGGTTTCCAACCAGAGGTGGCATTCAGCAGGTTCTGACCACTTCTCGAGAAATGGAAGCAGAAATTTTGAGTAGTTCAGAGAACCAGCAAATACCACCTCTGGATATCCTTCCCCTACCACGCCCACCAAGCCACACCCACAGAACCAGTAGTAAAAAAAAACTAAATCCCACCATTAGTTCCAATATTTGAGGGGCTGCCACAGAAAGGAAGGAGTCAAGCTATTTTCCAAGGCACCTGAAGACCAGACAAGGAATAATGGATGGAAACTGATCAAGGAGAAATTCAACCTGGAAATAAGGAGAAATTTTCTGACAGTGAAAACAATCAACCAATGGAACAGCTTGGCCTTGGAAGTTGTGGGAGCTTCATCCCTGGAAGCTTTCAAGAAGAGACTGGACAGCCACTTGTCAGAAATGGTGTAGGATCTCCTGCTTTGGCGGGTTGGACTAGATGACCTACAAGATTCCTCCCGACACTGTTAATCTGCAAAGATGTGCTTGTCTATCAGCCCTAACACACACACACACACACACACACACACACACACACACACACACACACCAGATTGAAATGGCCCTAATTCTGCTTTGTTTTAAGTGTATCTTAAACATAGGTGGTCCTGTTCAGTGACCACCTGGTTTAGTGAGTATCCAGAGTGAGTATCCAGCGTTCTAACAGTGGTTAAAAAAATAATTCTGCAACCAGTCCTTGTATTTATGACCTTTATAACTCTGTAGTTACCTGTAACCCTGTTCACAACTGTGGTATGCAAATTTCAGCCGTGCTGTAGATCAATGATTTAATTGATTGGTTATATTGAAACTTATTTTGAGGGTCTATTGAAAGCTGCAATTTCTGCATCTGGAGATTGCCTCTTGGAGTTCACTATGAACTGTGTTATTCCACTAGAACAGAATGGCATGCATCTTAGGGAACCAGTATCACTTTCCACCTTTTTATTTTGTGTCGTTTTGTGTCATATATTTCCTGTAATTGAAGTATTAATTTTATTATATTTTTATAACATTTTGGAATCTAATGTATTGTAAGATATTTTACATGTGTTCTGATTCACCGTGATAGAGATATTGATGCTATTTTAGCTTTTGAATTTAAAAAAAAACACAATAAAGTATTTTAAAAATAGGAAAGGAAAGCTGAAGACTGTAAAATCATGATGTTTCACTAAGCAACCATTTTGCTTTTAGGTCCAAATTGCCAGCCCCAATTGTTATCACTACACAAAACTATTTACCTGGCTCTTTCTCCAGGCTCTGAGCTAGGGTGAGATGTAAGCTGTCTATCGCTTCTCCCACCAGGATTAACATTTTTTTCCCATTTGTGATGGTTTTTTTATAACTTTGTTTTTAATTTTGTACCCTGCCAAGAGTCATTGACAAGTTGGTGGCCGAAGAATGTGAATATACAAAAACGAACTCAATGGACAAATAGAGAGAACAGGTTAAACAATATCCATTATGACTATTGTAATGCGCTCTACATGGGGCTGCCCTTGAAGAACATCTGGAAGCTCCAGTTGGTGCAAAATGCAGTGGCCTGCATGGTTTTGAGCAGACCCCAGTGTGTACATGTATCACATGTACATGTATCGCATTCTCCTGCGGGAGCTGCACTGGCTGCTGATTTGCTTCCGGGTGCAATTCAAGGTGCTGGTTGTCACCTTTAAAGCCCTTCATGGCTTGGGACCAGGCTATCTGAGGGACCATCTCTTGCTGGTCACATCTACCTGACCCCTCAGAATGGGGAGGCAGGGAATGTTGCAGGTCCCATCCTTGGGGGAGATATGCCTGGTGGGACCCAGAAGAAGGGCCTTCTCCATGGTGTCTCCCTCCCTCTGGAACATCATTCCCCCAGAGATAAGACTGGCCCCCATTCCTCCAGAAGCTGCTGAAGACCTGGTTCTGCCAGCAGGCCTGGGGAACCCAGAGCAGATGGAACCCATTAAATGGCTTGTGTAATCTGCTGTTGCTGGGGTGGTGGAGGTAGATGGTGATTTTACTATAGTAATGTATTTGATTTTACAAGTTTTATTGTTTTAAATTGTGGTTTTATATGTTGTAAACAGCCTTGAGTTGTGAATAAGCAGCAATACAAATCGAATGAATGAATGAATGAATGAATGAATGAATAAGTGAATAAATGAATAAATGAATAAATGAATGAATGAATGAATGAATGAATGAATGAATGAACGAACGAACAAACAAACAAACAAACAAACAAACAAACAAATAAATAAATAAATAAATAAAATTATGCCAGGAGTATCAACCTTGATTTCATTGAGGGCCACATGAGGGTTGTTTTTGACCGGGGAGTGGGTGGGTGTGCATGGCCAGGGTAGATGAGGCCAAGGTGGGTGTGGACAGCTCAACATCACTCATGTCAGGGGCACCTGTGGTGGCCTTGTTTGGGGCTGGAAGGATCCTCCTGTAGCCCTCTGCCAGCAAAAAGAGAGCACGGGAGGACCATGTGTGGTCCTCCCGGGCTTCATTTTCAGCCATGACATCCTCCCCCAGCATTCTGCAGCAAAAATGATGCTGAGGAGGGGACTCTGTTTTCACTGGCAGAAGCACAGCAAGCCGGTCCTTCTCTGTTTCCAGGGCAGCCCCATGGGTCATATCTAAACACCCCACAGGATTGGGTCCAGCCCATGAGCTTTGAGTTTAATACTATTATTAGACTATACATTTTAGTCTCATTCTAATTTTAGTAGAGCACACAAGTGTGCATTCAATTATTATATTGAAACTAATGGAACTTATATGTTCTAATTTTTTTCTTATTACTACAGAACACAAATAATTGTTTTAAAAAATGCAATTGTTATAAACCTACCAACAAAAACATCCTAGGCTAAAAACTCATATTTACTAATGCATATTTACTTATTCGGGGTCATTGTTTATCCCCCCCATAACAAAAAGCAAAATGTGGATTATGTCCAAGTGTGTGTGGGGGGGAACCAGACGAAGTGATGCTACTCATTGTGCAAAAGATGAGCAATAAAATCATCAGCGTCCAAATGATTTTTTAATTAGCTTTTAATCTGTGTATTTAGGAAAGTTATTTCTGTGTGAATTCCATTCTGATAATTTTTATCTTGGTGTCACAGCTGCAGTCACTCATGGCAGATGCCATGGACACCCTCGAAGGAAGGAAAAGTGATAAAGAACGTGTCTGGAATAAAATTCAAAAGGTAAAAAAAGCCATGTTGGAGACTAAGCCCAGAGAGCAGATACTAAGAAGTTAAGGTTTGTCAAGAGGTGATATCAGTTCTTGAAGGTGATGAAAAGTTTGCTCTCGTTTCTAAAAGGTTTCAAAATTTTACCCTCAGCCAATTCATGCCCTGCTTATTTTGAAAAAGAGTTTCATTCTTTGTATCTGTACAGTCCATATGAGAAGGCAGGCTGATTGGGAATGTTGAGGAATGTGCTTTGAGCACACTGCAATGATAACGTTCCAAAATGCTGTGCAACTGCACAACCACAAAACAATGAAGAAAGCTAAGAAACAGTAAGGAACATCTACCTAATATGCAAGTAGCCCGGGTTTGAATCCCAGAAAGATTATTGCTTTGTTCGGAAAAGACAAGAGGTAGACCGGGTTCCAACAACAAATACTTTATTCCTTAACTAGTCAGTAAATAGGAACACTTGGCTGAAGCCGAGGCCAGCCTTTTATACAGGCTGGCTTGCCTGCTTGCAGCCAATGGCAGTTGTTTAAATTTGCCGCCTTTTAGCAGCTCTTTGGATTGGTTCCTAGTGAACCAATCCAATGCTTATTTTATTTGACCAATCAGGTTTGCAGATTTGGAGTCACCCACTTTACATATAGAACACTCCTCCCCTCTTAGTTCAGTCCTACGTGGTGACGTAGTCTCGCAGGTAGGTGGGGCTTTTCCAGACTCGACTTGACTTGCGTGGTTCATTCTTAGTGAAGTCTTCGACCGGTTCAGATGGGGCTGCTGTGTCGTCCATTCTTCTCCCTGGAACCGTCTGGAAGGGTGAGTCAGCCATTTTACCGCCGCCTGAGTTTCTTAGGCTGGCGGTTTTGCCGCTCCCTCCCGTTTCCTCTGGGCAGGTCGAGCTGGCCTGGCTGGCCCCTTCCAATGGGCTCTTCACGCAAGTCTCTCCAAACAGTGAGTCTTTTATTTGCTCTTTTTGTTCATATGTTTCATTGGTTTTGGTTTTAAGCAGTTCTTTATTTATTTCTCGCCTTTCCCCCCCCCCACCTTGGTTTGCAATTCACCGGTTTTGTCGGTGAATGTTTGTAAGTCTGTGGTTCTCTCTATAATTCGGGATCGAAGCTGGTCTATGTGCCGCTTCCATTCCCTGCCATCCTCTATTTTTAATCGGTAGGATTTGGGGCCTGTGATTTGGGTAATCTGTCCTGGTAGCCATACCGGGTCCCCGGTGAAGTTTTTAGTGTAAACCAAATCGCCTATTTCTAATTGTCTAAACCATGTAGAGGAGTCAGGGGGGTTTTCTGGAGTAAAATTTGGGTGTAACCTATCAAGGTGTGATCTTAACTTCCATCCCATAAGTAATTTTGCTGGGGATTTGTTGGTTATGGTACTGGGCGTTATGTGCTGGAGTGTAAGCAAATGATTTACTTTCTGTTGGACATCCCCAGCGTCCATTCTTTCTAATCCTTCTTTAGTAAACCAGACCATTCTCTCAGCCCTGCCGTTCGCAGCCGGGTGAGCCGGCGCGGTTAGGGCATGTCTTATACCTAGGGAGGCTAGGTATTGCTCAAATTGTATGCTGGTTAGCTGTGGCCCATTATCTGAGACAAGAACGTCCGGTATGCCATGGGTGGCAAAAAGGTTGTCCAGCTTTTTAATTACAGTTTCTGTTGTCGTTGATGGCATAACTTTTACTTCAAGCCAATTCGAATAGGCATCAACAACAATCAGAAAGGTATGCCCCTTGGTAGGACCCGCGAAATCAATGTGTATTCTTGACCAAGGTCCCTGAGGGGTTTCCCAGTCTTTAATGGGTGCTTTTGGTGGGGACGGTCTAATTGCCTGGCATTTGTTGCATGAGCTTACCCAATACTCTATGTCCTTATCAATACCCGGCCACCAAACATAACTTCTAGCAAGGCTTTTCATCTTAACCATTCCCGGGTGCCCTTCATTTAACAACCTAAGTACCCTGGGTTGTAATTTGGCAGGGATTACCACCCGATCACCCCACAACAAACACCCCTTTTGGATTGAAAGTTCAGTCTGTCTGGACCGGAAAGGTTTAAAGTTTTCAGTTTTTTGATTCTCCGGCCAGCCTTTACCTACCCAGCTAAGAACGCGGGCAGTCAATGAGTCTTTCGCGGTGGCTCTGGCGACATCATAAGCTGATATGGGTAGATCGGGGCAAGTCTCAATTTGTAGCGTTGTCATCGCTGGTGCCGGGTCTTCGTCGGTTGCTGGTAAGGGTGCTCTGCTCAAAGCGTCCGCATGGGAAATTTGTTTCCCTGGCCAATGTGTCAGAGTGTAGGAATAAACTGCTAGGAACTCTGACCATCTAGTCATTCTTGGGGACAGTATATTAGGTGTTGGCTTGTTTCCCGCCAAAATCCCCATTAGCGGTTTGTGGTCTGTTATGATTTGAAAAGTCTGCCCATATAAGTATTCGTGGAAGCGTTTTACTCCAGCGACAATTGCTAGAGCTTCCCTGTCCAATTGGCTGTAATTCCGCTCTCTTGCGTTGCTCTGAAATGTCTTCCATTTCATTGCTCTCCAAATACATTTGGAAGCGATCAGCATAGGAATCCCAATCCTCTTCGTTGGGATTGAAGGGTGCGGGCGGTGCGTTGTTTCCAGACATCTTGGTTGTAATCTGGACTTCTTATCACCGTGTGCAGGTTTTTTCGTTCAGGACAATCCCATCCTCGTCGCCAGTGTTTTGTTCGGAAAACACACGAGGTAGACCGGGTTCCAACAACAAATACTTTATTCCTTAACTAGTCAGTAAATAGGAACACTTGGCTGAAGCCGAGGCCAGCCTTTTATACAGGCTGGCTTGCCTGCTTGCAGCCAATGGCAGTTGTTTAAATTTGCCGCCTTTTAGCAGCTCTTTGGATTGGTTCCTAGTGAACCAATCCAATGCTTATTTTATTTGACCAATCAGGTTTGCAGATTTGGAGTCACCCACTTTACATATAGAACAATTATGGCTAACTAACGAGAGCTAAATAGCTTGAAATAGATCTTTTCTAGTCTCCCTTTATTTCTTTGTTGGTAAAATATAAATTCAACACTAACAAAAACTATGTTTGGATACAAATACGTCTAGTTTTCTCCTGAGTTTTAGATACAAGCTACAAATGGAAAGATTTGAGTTTTACATTAATATGGTTATGTCAGATGGAGGCAGCCAGATCCACACTGGAAGGTTTCAAGCTGACTACTTTATTGTATTCTACTTATAATACATGAATCTCACTAGTCTGCTTGCCTTCTCTTGGGAACAAACAGATAATGTTCCAGGAACTTGGAGAAGGGTGTCAATCCTAATTCTCCTGCAGCTGCACAACAACTCAAGGCTAATTCCCTGCTTGACCCTTCCTCCTTGCCTGGCTGACAGTTTCCCAACAGGTTCTCTGTGCATTTGAGTCTAGATTGCAGTTAGTTTTTATAAAGGCAAATGAGAACATGTCAGTTTGATAATCTATATTTTGAACTTTGCGAACCCTACTTAACTACTTAACATGCAGTTCAAGCCAGCCAGCTATGTGACACTCTAAAAGGGGAAAAGGCAATGCATAATATGCTGTGAATATTATGGCTTCTCTACCAAAAAATAATAAAAAAATATGCTGGGGGGGGAATAAAAATTAAGCAGAAACTTGGTGAAAGTCCACAAAAGAGGAGATGGAAATTTACAAAGTTTTCAAAGGATAGGAAGGTTTTTGTTTTGTTTTTTCTTTTAATTTATTTTTACAGTTTCCCTAAGTATATGTTTGTTTAGATTTCAGGTGCATGTTTAAAAATACAGTACAGAAAGTACTTATTCATATGACATTAAGGTAGAATGTATAGACTATAACTTCAAACAGGTGTGGGCAGATGTTAGGGACTCTGGGGTATGAAAGGGGAAAAGATGAATAAATCTTCATATATCATCTAATTGTGGGTAGAAGGGCAGTCCTGCCTGCATCCTTAAACCTAAATAAGTAAAGAGAGGGATGTTCCTCACTCAGAAATGTACCCCACTGTTTTGGATCTGGAATTAGCTGTGAGCTAAGAGCAGGGGAGGATGGCTGATAAATATCATTTGGATGTTTTGCAGGTATCAAAATTATGTTTCATAGATAACCAGATACCTTAATTATTTAACAGAAAACCAGAAGCTTTATTTCTGAAACCCAGGGTCAAATTGGGACTCCTACTGCTATACTGGGCTCCCTGTTGTACATTCCTGAGCTATTTCAACTTACCACCAGGTTTGATGGTGGTATATCCCATTTTATAATGCTGGGAAACCATGTCTGTTTTGGGCTAGACTCCATTCACTGAGCATCAAACATGTCTGAGGTCACACATTCAGCCTCTTTTTGTCTCAGAGAAGGTACAATGTGATCTGAGGTACAGAACCTTAGCATTTGTCCTTTGCCATGGTGAGACCACTCATATCTATGAAGCTAATCAGTGCCACCAATTTTCAGAGCAAGGGGTAACCAAATGGATAGTGCTTTCTCAGATAGCTAATGGAGCTACTTAAGAGCTGTGATGGCACAGTGGCTGGAACGCAGTACCACAGGCTACTTCTGCTGACTGCTGGCTGCCAACAGTTCAACAGTTCGATCTTGACCGGTTCAAGATTGACTCAGCCTTCCATCCTTTTAAGGTTGGTAAAATGAGGAGCCAGATTGTTGGGAGCAATATGCTGATTATGTAAACTGCTTAGAGAGGTCTGTAAAGTACTGTGGAGATATATATATAAGTCTAAGTGCTGTTGCTTTTGCTATTGCTACTTGTTGAATGATTGAAGAATGGACCTGGTAGGCAGTTCTATCAAGACTATGCTCAAACTTTGATATACATAGGCAACTGGGCTTTTGATAGGAGGCTGCCTGAGCGATCTCTCTCTCCCTCCCTTTCTACCTCCCTCCCTCCCTCCTTCTCTCTCTCTCCCTCCCTCCCTTTCTCCCTCCCTCCCTCCCTCCTTCCTTCTCTCTCTCTCTCTCCACCAAGCCAAGATTACTTCTGTTTTTTTGATGAGCTTTGGAAGATGAAGCAATACAAGTAGTCCTTGACTTACAACAGTTGGTTTACTGACTGTTCAAAGTTACAACAGCACTGAAAAAAAGTGACTTGAGACCATTTTTCACACTTATGACCATTGCAGCATTTCCATGATGACGTAATTTACATTTAGATGCCTGACAACTGAATCATATTTATGACAGTTGCAGTGTCCCGGAATCATGTGATCATCTTTTTGCAACCTTCTCACAAGCAAAGTCAATGGAAGCCAGATTCACTTAACAACCATGTTATTAATTTAATAATCCCAGTGATTCACTTTACAAATGGAGCAAGAAAATAGGGCAAAACTCACTTAACAAATTTCTCACTTATCAACATGAGGTTTGGGCTCAATTGTGCTCATAGGTTGAGGAGATTCCTGTATAGGAGATTCCTAGAGTGGTACTGATGAAAGACAAAGAGTAAATTACGACTCATGGGTAAGAGCTGTGCAGAAAAAGAGCAAAATCCCCCTGCTTTTATTCTCCTACAGATTGCTGACTAGGAGCCCTTTATAGTATAACCTGTATGCTTTTAGGGAAGGACAGGGTAGATGAGCATTTTATAAGTTGCTATGATAAATTTATTTGGTATCTGGAAAGAAAGTCACTTATATGAGCCATGGTGGCGCAGTGGTTAGAGTACAGTACTGTAGGCTACTTCTGCTGACTGCCGGCTGACTGCAATTTGACAGTTCAAATCTCACCAGGTCAGGGTTGACTCAGCCTTCCATCCTTCTGAGGTGGGTAAAATGAGGACCCAGATTGTTGGGGGCAATATGTGGATTCAGTAAACCGCTTAGAGAGGGCTATGAAGCACTATAAAGTGGTATACAAGTCTATGTGCTTTTGCTATTGCTATATTTGATCAGGGATGAGGGGGCGGATCTTATAGAATTGATAAGGGCTGCTTCTGGGAGGATTATGGCTGATAGTACTTTGTCCAGAAGAAATAGACAGGAATCTCTGTCACATCAACTCTGTCACTTGCAAGTAACAGGAGGTGGGTTCAGAGGAGTAGTTGGTGCATCCTTGAACGAGGGTTACATTGACTGCCTTGAAGAAAGCAGTGATCAATCCCACCCCCAAGAGTCAATAATTGACCCAGCTGTTTTTGATAACTATTAATTAGTCTTCTACTTTCTTTTGGGAAGAAGGCGATTGAAAAAGTAGAAGGCCTGCATCTGTAGGGCCTCTGATTAAGTGGATGGATGAATTTGGACCTTTTCAATCAGAGCCTGAGCATAGAAATCAAATTCTGTGGTTTTGTGGATGACCTATGGTGGGATCAAGATGCATGTATGTGACCATCATAATTCTGCTAGACCTCTCAGCAGCTTTCAATACCATTGTTTGTCTTGTTCTTCTGGACCAGTTTCAAGGGTTAGAAGTGAGAGTTGGTACTTCTTTGCACTGATTCTCTTCCTTCCAGACTGAGCAATTTCAGTTGATAGAAAGGAAGAAACCATGTCCTTGGACTTTTACATGAGAAGGTACTAGCTGTGGCCTTTGATGGCTTTTGAGCAACTCTATCTTTTTCATCAGGAAAATAAATTTCTGACTGGAAGGCCCGGTTTGTAGTGACACATGGCTCGATCACTTTGATTGTTTGGAATTTATTTATTTGTTTATTAAATTTATATTGTACCATCTCACTGTCAAGCAATGGCAGTCAGTGTGGAAATGCCACTGAAGACCACTCAGAAGTTACAGCTACTGCACAGAAGCCCAAAGATACTGTCAGAGAATCAAAAAATGGTTGGAGGAAATAACGGCTGAGCAGATTGAATTAAAACCAGAATTCTTCCTATTAGAGATATTCAATAGACAACTCCTTAAAAAAGCCAAATATATAATATTACACATACTTATTACAGCTAGATTAGCTTTTGCACAATGTTGGAAACAAGCTGATATTCCAACAGAGGAAATGACTATTCAGAAAATAGTAAGCTGTGCAGAACTGGATAAATTGACCCTAGCACTTAAGGATAAAGAATCATCAGAATATTACAAGAGCTAGGAATGTTGGTGTAATTGGATAGAACAAAGATAGACAATATAATAGTAAACATTATTAAACTGTAAAGGAGGTAGTAACTATATACTCACATTAAGATTTAATTGTAAATATGACACCAATAATGATAACAAATAAGGAACCACAAACTGTCGATAATGGAATTGCCTTTTATTCATTTTTTTTTGTTTTCTCTATCTTTCTATGTTGTGTATGTTTTTGTTCATTTATTTTAATCGTATATTCAATAAAGTTTGGTTGTTGTTGTTTTTTTTAAAAAGAAGTTACAGCTGGTTGTTACAGTTAGAGTAACAAAGGCAATAACCTTGCCTTGTGTGACACCACTATTTTGAGAGTTGTACTGGGTGAAGTTCAAGGTGCTTGTTGTAATCTTTAAAACCCTTCATGGTTAAGGACCTGGATATCAGTGAGACTGCCCACTCTTAGCTAGCATCTACCCATTCAATAAAAAAAACAAGAAGGAAAGACTTGCCAACATACCAACCTGTAATATGCTTTAAAAGTAACCTTGAGGAACAGGAAGAGCTGGAACTGACAACAGTCAGACAAAAATTTGAGTCCAAGTTAGAAATGTAATTTGATAAAGCATCTCAGGTCTGATCCTCTAGTTCTCTTGTAGATAAAGGGAGAAAGAGGGGAGGTACATTGTGATCCTGTTTGTGAACTTATAAAAGTGTCATTAGCATGTCTAGTACATCACTTTAGATTCTTAATCTGGTCTAGCATGATGAGTTGACACAATGAGTGTCATGATGAGAGAATGTTGGAGCCCACTTTCTATATCACTGCCCTCTTTTCTTGGATTCACATGGTCCTTATTCTGCTAGGAATCTGAAAGACCATTAAGTTCTCTAGACAGAATTTCACTAATAGTTACGGATTGCTCCTTGGTATTACATTATGCAATTAAGTTGCATTTTATGTGTTCTGTTTTGAACCTGGTACTATAAATTGAAGTGCAAATGGCTCAGAGTTACTTGTAATTGGAGTGGCACATAAACCTCAGGAAATGAATCAATCCCTGTCAAAGGTTTTTGCTGGCAGGAAATTCTAGGAGTTATACTTCAAAGCCACTATACTGTGGGGGAACGTCATGTCTTATTTCTATACATTTTTATTTATAATCCATATTTTCTTTTAGTAATCTGGATTTGATTATTCTTGATTTCTAATTAGGAACAACCCAATGTGGTAGTACCAGCAGACCTCAGGATCCTAGAATAGTTACATCAACATCAAAGTACACCTACAATATTTGACATGCATTCATTATTGATGTCTCTCTATTTAAGTTAGACAAAGATCTAAAGAGAACATTCCTTCTATCTATGTACAATGTTTTGCATGTATTATAGCTATAAAATAGAATAACAGAATTGGAAGGGACCTTGGAGGTCTTCTAGTCCAACTCCCTGCTTAGACAGGAAACCCTATACCATTTCAAATAAATGATTATCCAGTCTCTTCTTTAAAACTTCCAATATTGGAGAATGTTACAACTTCTGGAGGCAAGTTATTCCATTGATTAGTTTCCACCCATTGCTTCTTGTCCTGTCTTCAGGTGCTTTGGAGAATAGATTGACTCCCTCTTATTTGTGGCAATGCCTGAGATATGTAATAAGTAGCTCAACCCCCCTCATATAATGATGTGGATGGAATATGGTAAAGTACAAGGAATATTCCACTGCAAAGATAACAGTTCTGATGATTTTTATCGCTTTCTAAAACAGAAATGTAGAGCTGCCTTATCCAACATCTGTCAAACAAGCTCAATTTTGTCAACACCTCGATAGAAGGTCTCCAGCATTTTACCCAACCTACTTCAAAACTGGGATGGGTGCTTTTACATGTCAAACAAATGTATTATTGAATGATGGAGGCCTTTCTCATGAAGAAGGACAGCTGGAGGAAAATACCGAAGCTCTCCCATTTATTCTCCTGGTTTATCACACCGGCTGGGCTTGCAATCACAGTTACCTTGGTTATTGACATAACTCATTTCTGGATTTACACAATACACTGAATCATCAGTCAACCAAACTGGATGTGTTCCCAGAACATACTGAGCTACAAAAGAAAAAAAAACCCTAAGCAAGGTTATATTAACCAACACTAACAACATTTGGCATGTGGTGCAAATGCAGCTGCTGAGTGTTTAACTGATTTGCTAGATGTGTTGTGTGATCACAGCCATAAGAGAGGCAAAAGCAGAGGTGGTATTCAGCAGATTCTGACCAGTTCTGGAGAAACAGTAGTGGAAATTTTGAGTAGTTCGGAGAACCAGCAAATACCATCTCTGACTGGCCCCACCCCCATCTCTTCTCTGCCTCCCGAACCCCTACTGATCGGCTGAGTCTTCTTTTGTTGCCCTGCACAGGAGAACAGAGCTAAAAAGCAGGTTAGTGGAGTGGGGAGGGGAGGGGATTTTGCAGTATCCTTTCCCAGGAATGAGGAAGGAATGGAGATTTTCCAGTATCCTTCCCCTGCCATGCCCGCCAAGCCAGGCCCACAGAACCGTAGTCAATTTTTTTGAATCCCACCACTGGGCAGAAGAGAAGAAATCAGGGGTCCAGCAAACCAAGAGCCAGTTGAGGCCCTGGATATGCAGGTAGTCCTTGACTTACAACCACCACCAAACCCAAAATTGATGTTGCTAAGCAAGGCAGCTTCAGTGAATTTTGGCCCATTTTACAATCTTTCTTTCTGCTGCTCTTAAGTGAATTACAGCAATTGTTAAATGAGTAACATGGTTGTCGAATGAACCTGGCTTCCTTGTTGATTTTGGTTGTCAGAAAGTTGCAAAAGATCATCACCTGACCCCGGGATACTGCAACCATCATAACCATGAGTCGGTTGCCAAGCATCCGAATTTTGATTATGTGATCATGGGGATACTACAATGGTCATTAAAAACAAATTTAAGTTGCTTTTTTCAGTGCCATTATAATTTCAAATGGTCACTAGACAACTTTTTTTAAACCGAGAACTGTCTGTATGAAGGGATTTGGACATGTTCTAAATGGACCTTTAAAGTAGTTCAAGAATGTGCCCTTTGGAAGATAACTATGCATAGTTTTGTTGAATCATGACCTATGAGGATTGTATAGCAGGGGTGGGATTCTATCAGTTCGCACCTATTCACTAGAACCGGGTTGTTCACATTCTAAGCAGTTCAGAGAACTGGTTGTTAGAAGAAATTACTGGCCTAATCCTGTAAGGAAGGCAGGAAGGAAACATTCTGGGGTTGCTTACAGAAACTGCCTCTCCGTTAACCCTTATTACATTCTTGGCAGGACTAAACTTCCTGTCTCAGGAATGTCTCTGGAGTTTTTTTTCCCTCCTTTGCTGGAACTTTGCTGTGTGGAGTGGCCATTCAAAGTTGCAATGGCACTGAAAAAGTGACTTATGACCATTTTTCACACTTACAACTATTGCAACATCCCCACAGTCATGAGAGGCCAGGAGATGCATGCCTCAATGTGAGTGATATTGAGTTGGCCACATCCAGCCAATAACATGACCACCAAGCCGTGACCACCCAGTCACATGACCACCAAGCGACACCCACCACCTAGGCCACGCCCACAGAACTGGTTGTTAAAAAATTTGAATCCCACCCCATTGTACAGGTTTGCTTTGTAGACGTGTAATTTACCCTTAGTTATTTATCCCAGAAGTACACATAGAAACAAGCAATAGCTTTTCTGCATGTTTCATCCTGGGAAATAAATGCCAGCAGTTTCTGCATTAAAAATATTGTGTCATGTGCAGAATCAGATAAGTTAACTTTAGAATTAAACGACAAAGGAGAATCTAAATACTATAAAACATGGAATAAATTTTATATAGAAGAAGACAAGGTTGGAACATTAATAGTTATGATTAGATTAATTTGTAAATAATATATCAAATAAGGAGATTATAAATGATGAAGTAAAATGCATATATGTATAACAAGGTTAAGTTGGATTACTGTGTTGTATTCTTATATTTAAAATTTAAAAATTTTTTAAAAAAATATCTGACTTACAGATAACTTGTAGAGATAGTCCTTGTACATATGATCACAATTGAGCCCAAAATGTCTGTCACTAAGTGAGACATTTGTTCAGTGAGTTTTGCCCCATTGTACAACTAAGTGAATCACTGCAGTTGTTAAAGTTAGTTACAAAGATGTTACAAGAATCTGGCCTTCCCATTGATTTTTCTAGTCAGAAGGCTGCAAAAGTTGATCTCTGGAACTGTTCTGACCTGGCTCCCAAATAGGACGAACACTTTGTATCGAGTGCCAGCAGCCCCGACAAAAAAATCTCTCTCTTTCTCACAGCAGGCTAACAAGTCTGTCCAGCAGGGAGATGAATAGTTTTCTGCACACTTATTCATCTCCACCCCCTGCCTTTTATCCCCAGAGCTATGGTGGGGCTTCGCCAGCAGTGGTACTCTTCCATCCCAAGGATCAGCCCATAGATTTCCACTGCTCTCCTCTCCTCTGCCTTCTGTGCATCCATGCATCAAGCTCTGGACCCAGCTGTTCCTCTTCTTCGTCATCAGCCACTCCAGACCTGGGGGCTGATGGATGAACCAGACTCTGACTCTGTCTCTATGTCTGACAGCTCCATTTCCCTCTTCCTCTTTGGAGCTCTATGGTTGCCTTGATGCTCGTCCTGACTCCCATGCCACCTCCTTATCTGATTTGTCTGCTGGAGGGGCCAGCAGATGACATACCACAACAGGAACTCTGCAACCATCATAAATGAGTTGGTTGCCAAGCGTCTGAATTTTATCATGTGATTGTGAGGATGCTGCATCGATCCTAAGTGTGAAAAATAGTCCTTTTTTCAGTGCCATTGTAATTTGAAACAGTCACAAGATGAACTGTTGTAACTTGAGGACTACCTATACAGGTAATCCTTGACTTACGACCATAATATACTTTGCCCGTTATGGTCTCAAATCATGACAGTCATAAAGCAGGCCAACCACATTACCAATTCAGTTTAATTACTTTTGCACTAGTTAAGGAAATGTGCTCATTAAGCAAACACTGTTATTATTTAGCAAATTATTTTTGTCTAGTTTTGCTGAAAACTGGAAATAAATGCTGGTTTTCAACAAAAATGTAAAATGCACTCCACATAACCATGCTGCAAATGGTCGTAAATGCAAGACAGGTGCCAAATGCCTAAATTACAGTCATCAGCATTTCTGACAAATGACAGTCCAATCTCTTCTTGAAAATCTCAAGTGATGGCGCTCCCACAACTTCCGAGGGCAACTTCTGTTCCATTGGTTGATTGTTCTCACTGTCAGAAAGTTTCTCCTTGTTTCCAGGTTAAATCTCTCCTTGTTCAGTTTCCATCCATTATTCCTTGTCTGGCCTACAGGAGCTTTAGAAAATAGCTTGACTTCTTCCTCCTCTCTGTGGCAGGCCCTCATATATTCGAAGACAACTATCATGTCTCCTCATGGTCCTTCTCTTCACTAGACTAGCCAAGCCCAGTTCCTGCAACCGTTCATTGTATGTTTTAGCCTCCAGTCCCCTAATCATCTCTGTACTTTACTTCTCTGTACTTTTTCGAGAGTCTCAACATCTTTTTTATCATGTGGTGACCAAAACTGGATGCAGTACTCTAGGTGTGGTCTTACTAAGGCTTTATAGAGTGGTATTAGTACTTCCCTTGATCTTGATTGTATCCCTCTGTTAATACAACTTAGGATTGCATTAGATTTTTGGGCTGCTGCACAGAGCTGGCTCATATTTATCTGGTTGTCCACTAAGACTCCAAGATCCCTCTCACAGTTACTGCGATTGAGCCTGGTTTCATCCAGTCTATATGTTTACTTTTGGTTTTTCTTGCCCAAGTGTAGGACTTTACTTTTCTCTACATTGAATTTCATTTTGTCAGATACGGCCCAGTGTTCTAGTCTGTCAAGATCCATCTAGATCTTGAGCCTGTCTTCTTGGGTGTTGGCTATTCCTGCCAGCTTAGTATCATCTGCAAATTTGGTAAGTTCCCCTTCTATTCCCTCATCTAAGTCGTTAATGAAGATATTGAAGAGTCCTGGGCCTGAGACAGAACCTTGTGGCACCCCACTGCTTACTTCCCTCCATGTAGACTTAGACCCATTAAGGACTACTCATTGAGTACGGTTTGCAGCCAGTTGTGAGTCCATCTCGTGGTGGTGCTATCTATTCCACTTTTTTCTAGCTTACTAAGAAGTAGGTTGTGGTCTACTTTGTCAAATGCCTTGCTGAAAACTAAATATGTTATGTCCACAGTATTTTGCTGATCTACTAATTTAGTCACTGTGTTGAAGAATGAAATAAGATTGGTTTGGCATGATCTGTTCTTAACAAACCAGTGTTGACTGCTAGTTATTACTTTACTTGTTTCTAGAAGTTGGCAGATCTGTTTTTTTATTATCTTTTCCAGTATCTTCCTGGGTATTGAGGTTCGGCTGACTGGTCTATCGTTTCCTGAGTCTGTTTTTTTTTTTCCTTTTTTGAAGATGGGAACCACATCAGCTCTTTTCCAGTCCTCTGGTACTTCCCTGGTGCTCCAGAGAGGACAGCCTCATAAACCTGTAAGACAAGGGAGGGGTTGTTTTGTTTTTGCTTCTGACTGCTGCGTAGCTTACCATCCACTGTTCTGTTTCACAAAGTGCAAAACTTCAGATAACTTCAGAGTCCCATTGTTGCTCTGTGTTACTATTAAATAAATCAAGCTGAAAATATTGGCCAAGAAGAAGATCCTTTAGAGTAGGGGTGTCAAACTCGATTCCATCGAGGGCCGCATCAGGGTTGTGTTTGATCTCAGGGGACTGGAGTAAGTATGGCCAGGGTAGGCATGGCCAGCTCAACATCACTTGTTTCAGGAGTGCCTGTTGTGGTCTGAGTGCTCTGCCAGCAAAAATGGGCTCTGTTTTCAGCTGTGACAGCCTCCTGCAACCCTCTGCCAATGAAAATGGAGCTCAGGAGTGGCCCTCCCGAGCTCTGTTTTCTCTGGCAGAGGCTCACCGGGATGTTCCTTTGCTGTTTCCAGGGAGACCCCTCGGGCCAGATCTAAACACCCTGCAGCAGTGATGGGATTCAAATTTTTTTATTACCAGTCCTGGGGACATGGCTTGGTGGCTAGTATAGATGCTCTCTCCATATATTTTTTTCCTTTTTATTTCTCTGGTTTTGAGCATAGCCTTCTTTCCTACTAGATCTGGTTTTGTTGTTGTTATTGAATTTTGCTGATTGACCCCCCCAAAGCAAAAGACATGCAGAGAAGTATGCTGCTGGCATTGATGTATTATTCATGGTTTGTGTTGACTTTGATCCTAGAAATGGGGTGAGATAGAGGACAGGCAAATTAGGGAAAGTTCACCCAAAAAAAATAATCTTGGAATCTGTATAACCTCTGAGTCAATTTTAAAGCTAAATTGTAACCAGTGATGGGGTTCAAATTTTTTTACTACCGGTTCTGTGGGCATGGCTTGATGGGCATGGCAGGAGAAGGATACTGTAAAATCTCCAGTCAGAGATTATATATGCCGGTTCTCCAAACCACTCAAAATTTCTGCTACTGGTTCTCCAGAACTGGTCAGAACCTGATGAATACCATCTCTGCCCCATGGGCCTTGAGATTGTCACCCCTGCACCCCTAAAATGTCACACCCGGACATTTTACACAAGTCCCCCTCAGAAATACCCTTGTATAAAATTCAGTTCAAAAGTAGAAGAGTCACTTGCTTGGGATGCTACAGCTTCAAAGATTGGCTAATTCCCATTATACCTTTCCATCAGCCAATGACCCAGGGGTTATTAAAAATTAATCTAAGAACCCTCTAAACCCAAATTCTTATTTGATGCTTGGTGTGCATCTGCAGAGCCTTTTCAACACATGGGCAGCTTTCCCACCTGACATTTTCAAAATTGTTATTTCTTCCTGCAAATTTAACATGGATTCAGCATTCCCATGTTAATTCTTAAACTCTTCCAACGAATTCCAGCATCACAGGCAGGCCCAACTATTCAGGCGATGGCATCTGTTCCAAACTTTCATTCTCATCTTTCCAGATCCAGGTTCCCCCTTTTGTCTTCATTACCACAGAATTAATTTACACGTGTTGGAGAAAATAGCCACAATCTAAGCTGGAGCAATTAGTGTTAAATGAAAAATGCTGAATTTGCCATCCTCACTAGTGAAATCCGGCTGTTACAAAAGAAGCAGCTGTTATACTTAATGAAAACATCCAGCCCTTTTCTCTGAAATAGCAGAATAATGATGTAGGGAGGGGGGTTATTTTCCAAATGGATAAAAAGAGAGCTGATGAAATCTCACCTTCTCTTTCTTTAAAAAAATAAAATAAAGGAGTTTGCATTCCTAAGCAACAAGACTATCACATATTATATGGATGGAAACAAGGAGCCCCCTGAAAATGTTTTGTGCAGAAATTACATTTGAAGATAGATTTGCCTTCATTTGGCATGTCTTTCCCCCACCCAGGAATGTAGTGTGAATTCTTAGGTTGGGGGGGCAGGTGGATTGATAGTGGGATTTATTTTTTTGGCAGAAATGGTTTACATGCATCATCTTACAAGGCCTGGCCTACTAGTAGCTGAGTGGGAGCTGTTTTAGATATCATGAAATGGCAACAAATATTATTTTTAACCGATTGGAACTTACAGGCAAGAGGATCAGCTTCAAGGCATTGCTCCATTCATCACTGCTCCAAAGCAAAGCAGTCATTCAAATATTAGAATAGCAGTCCCACAGGTGCTGTAACAAAAAACAACTGGACTTTCTTGGTTTTGTTCTTTCCCTTGAAGACGTTTCACTTCTCATCCAAGAAGCTTCTTCAGTTCTGACTTGAATGGTAGAGAATAGGAGCATTTATATTATTTGCAGACATCTGGTCATAGTACTCTGAATAGTTCCAAGAAGGTCCCACACCCATTTGCCCTCTAATTCAGGTGACCCTGTGGGTACAAATAAACCCTAAGTGGCCTCAACAACTCTCAGAGCTAATTACCAACCTTCAGAATGCTAATGACCAAATGACTGTTAAGGAATATAAACAGTTCCATTCCACATTCAGCCACAACCGAAAAATGGTTGGATTTTTCTTGGATGAGAAGCAAAATATTTTCAAGGAAAAAAAACAAAAAAAATCCAGCTGCCTTTTGGAAAAGCATCTTTGGGCAACCATGACCTCAGTGAGAATCTCCATGGACATTAGAATAGCAGCCTATTTGTTTCCTTGTTTAACATTCAAGATCAAAACATTTTAAAAACTGATTGAGGTCCCAGCAATTGACAATGTTAAACACAGTCCAAGCTGCAGTGAACACACTGCATCCAAAAATGCTTAAAAGTAGATTGAAACATATTTAGCCAGGAGACATTGATACTACTCCAACAGGACCTGTATCAGACAAACGAAAGGGGAAAGGAAATGGAAATCTGACAAGAAAATGTTGTTACTAAAAAAGATGCAATGACTGGAACAATTTCTTAAAGTTTGATTTTTAAAACCTGGGTGGTTGTTTTTTACAGTGGCAAATAATTTTTATTAAAAATACATTTTTGGAAGTAAAACTTGTGTTGTAACTAAAAGGCTAGAAGTCTTGCTGGTTAGAATGTCTTTGCTCGTTTTTTGCAATTTCTGAATTCTTCCAACCAGAGCGCTCATTTTCAGCCTATCCATGGGTAGCAACAGCACAACAGTGCTTTACAGCCTTAAGCGGTTTAAAAATTTCAATATATTGCTCCCAACAATCTGTGTCCTCAGTTTACCTACCTCGGAAGGACCTCAGAAGAATGGAAGGCTGAGTCAACCTTGAGTAGGTCAAGATAGAACTCCTGGATGTAGGCAGAATCAGCCTGCAATACTGCATTCTAACCACTGCACCACCATGCCAATCAAGAAAAATTGATTTTGCAATACTTTCTGCCATCCCTGTAAGTCAAATTCCTTTCCATTTAAGGAACCTTAGAGATCAATTTTGTTGCAACAAAGGAGACAGATTGAGAAGTTCCAGCCCAAGAACAACACAGTATTTTATTTCTTCCCTGCAATGTTGCAGTTTTCTCAGGCATATTTTCTCAGGGCTCAGTACTGTAATGGCAAAAATAGCTGTTACATTTTGCTCTATAAAAGCTATCTGTAATCTGATGCCTCCAAATATATTCCATTACCATGTCCATTCTTCCTAGCCTGCAAGCCCAATCTCCAGGAAAATGGAAATGTAATACATCTAGACGATGACCAATTTGGGTTACTGTAAACATGTTCCCCAACTAGATGGAATTTATCCATATAAAATCCTTAGCCTTAACCTCAGTTATAAGAACCCCGGTGGCGCAGTGGTTAGAATGCAGTATTGTAGGCTGAATCTGCCCACAGCCAAGAGTTCGATCCTGATGGGGATCGAGTTTGATTCAGCCTTCCATCCTTTTGAGGTCGGTAAAATGAGGACCCAGATTGTTGGGGGCAATATGCTGACTTTATAAACTGGCAAGTATTATGAAATGGTATATGTGCTAGTGCTAATTGCCCATCCAAATAGGTAGGGATCTTTGCAGAGGAATTCTTAAAAAGAATGCCATGTTTACCTATCTCTTTTAAACAAAGGCTAGCTTTTTCACCACTGAAAAAGTGGCCCCAAAATCCCTGGATTGCACCCTGCTCTGTAGTTTGAATTGTCCATAATATGTTACTGGACATTTTTTTTAGAATAGCTTCATCCAAAGAACTAAATCAAGAGAAGGATGCAGAGCAAAGAAATACAATGCGTTAAACAAGGAGGCAGTTTAACAGATGGATAAAGTGATGTTTACAACCTACTCATGAGGGACATTCCTGTTTAGCTTGTAATATTCAAAAATATAACTTGGGTGTACTAGTTGCAGCGGTCTGTCAAGCTTGATTCTTGACTTCTTTCAAAAACAAATTAGGCATATTAACTGCAATTTTGTCATTATCCTGCACAATTGCTGCTGATTTTTAAAAATGATAATTGCATCAAATTTAAGGAGTCCTATATTAGCAATGCTCAGATTCATCAACTTGGTTTTATTCAGCTTTTTATTTTCACTGATCGGCCCGTTTCAATTTCTCTTTGTTTCACATTCTTTAATTCATAACTTCAGTTTGGCTCATTCCTGTACCTGCTAATTGGTAAGTTATGCCCTTAAGTTATTCCCTTAAGTTGTTCCTTTTCCCTGTGTGTGTTCTTTCAGAAAGGATGTACTAAGAGAAGTGGGGAGGAAATGTGCATTTTGAGCATATTCCTCTAAACATATTTTTGCTTGCAGTTCGGGATTTGTTTTTTAGTGTTAGAAAGCAATTTTAAAATTGTATAAATGCATAAATGTAGGGCTTGGGGCCTAATTTCCAGTTTTTGCAAACCATTTTTGTTACATATTAACATACTTATAATACCCTAACCTGATTGGCTGAAACGTACTGCATTGTGATTGGCCAAGATGCACGACGGTGATTGGTTAGTAAGGAATCTCCCGGGATTGGACAAACCGATCGCGGGAGATTCAGAAAGCTGTCATTGGGTGAGAGCTGCCGGCTAGCTCTATAAGAAGAGCTGCTGCGGCTCGCTAAAGGCTACACAGATCTATACCTAGAATAAAGAGCTGAAGTTACACTGGTCTCCTGTCTCCTGATTTCCTGCGCTTCTACACTGGCGATGAAGGTGGGATTCTGAGACAAAGAGACCAGTCGGGCACGTGGCAAACCGAGTTGAACAACTGATGGGATGGCCGGCAGCAACTCGCCACCCGCACCATTCAACCAGGCAACCGAGGACTGGGAATCTTACATCAATAGATTCTTCATGTTCCTCGAGAGCAACAATCTCAAGGATGCAAACAACCACCGAAAGAGAGTGTGTTCCTGACCCATTGCAGACCAGCCGTATTCAAGATGGCCAAAGCGTTGGCCAAGCCAGAGGATGTGAAGGAGATGACTTGGCCAGATCTAGATCGATTACTTCGGAACCACTATGCCCCAGCCGTGCCAAACTTGATCTGGCGACACAAATTCTACCGTCAGGATCAAAAGGACGGAGAGAGCATCAGGGATTTCATGGCAGCGTTGAGGAACATCGGAGGTGTGTGTGGCTTTTCAGGCATGGATGAGGCTCTGAGGGACTGCGTGGTTCTCGGTCTCAGAGACCCCGTGCTCCAGAGCAGGCTAATGGCTTGGGCAGACATTACAGTTACCGAAGCCATTGCTGAAGCCACCGCAGCCGAAGCCACGAAGAAATCAGTGGCCAAGATGCGACTAATGAACGCAAGGGACCGGCCAACAACATCGGAGTCACCCTTCCAGGCAGTTCCATGGAGAAGAGCGGGAGCAATGAAGATCCCTTCCGAACTGGCTGAAGACCACGCAGCAACTGAACTACACAGGTCAAGTAGGCAAATAAAAAGCCCTGCCTACCTATGCGACTACGTCACGTAGGATGGACCATACCAAGAGGGGAGGGGTGTTACATATTAACATTCTTGTAATACCCTAACCTGATTGGCTGAAACGAACTGCACTGTGATTGGCCGAAATGCACAACGATGATTGGTTAGTAAGGAATCTCCCGTGATTGGACGGAAAGCTGTCATTGGGTGAGAGCCGCTGGCTAGCTCTATTAGAAAAGCTGCTGCGGCTTGCAAAAGGCTACACAGATCTATACCTTGAATAAAGAGCTGAAGTTACGCTGGTCTCCTGTCTCCTGATTTCTCGCGCTTCTCCAATTTTCTCTTTTCTAATGCCGTGTTGCACACTAATTTCTCTAATGCAATGTTTTTCAAGCTTGGCAACATTTTAGATGTATGGACTTCAATTCCTCAGCCAGTATGCTGGTTGGGGAATTCTGGGAGTTGAAGTCCATACATCTTAAATTTGTTATGGGAATCAAAATAAGCAGGAGATATTTCACCTCCTGGTGCCCTCAAAAAACACCCCATCTAAAAAATGGTAGCTGTGGTCTTAAGGCTTTTGCACATCTTAGAGTTGTGCTCCTTTTGCACCCATTTCTAGATTATGAGGCTTTGCTCACAATCACTTATGTATCATGACATCTCCTCTAGATTATTGCAATGCACTCTTCATGGGGCTGCCTTGAAGAGTAATTGGAAGTTTCAACTGGCGCAAAATGTAATTGCACAGGTAGTAAATCATATCAAATATTTGACACAGGTGACATCACTACTTCATGAGCTGCATTGGTTGTAGCATATTACCTGGTACAGCTTTTAAAGCCCCTGGTTACCGAAGAAAAAAGGGGCACAGTGACCTCACAGCTGGGCTTTTTGACCAGAAGTTTGGTGGTTCAAGACCCAAATAACACATGACAGGGTGAGCTGCCTTTCTTGCTTCAGCTCCTGCCAATCTACCAATTTGAAAGCATGCAAGTGTGAGTAGATAAACAGGTACCATTTTGGCGGGAAGATAACAGAGTTCTGAATACATCAATGTATAGTCATGGTGGCCACATGAGCACAGAAATGTCTTCAGACAACTCTGGCTCCCTCTGCTATGAAATGGATACAACACTGCTTGGGAATTCTGAGAGTTGAAGTCGACACAGTTTAAAGTTGCTGAGGTTGAGAAACACTGACTTAGACTTTCTGGGTTCCCAGATCTTCCAGTTGCTTCCTTCTCTTACAAGACGGACTGTCTTATAATAGCAGAAATTGTTAGGTAGAAGTTTGAATATAGACAAGTCTTTTCTATCAATTCTATTTCCTTTATTGCCAAGACCCAGTAAGTTCAGGGGAAGGGGCAGTGGATATCTTCTAGAATAGACAGGATAGACTGAAAACCTCAGATTTAGGTTTAATAAAACTTTTTCTGGTCTGGGCACCCACTAAATCAAAGTTCTCCAAACTTGGCAACTTTAAGACTTGTGGACTTCAACTCCCAGAATTCTCCAGCCAGTATAGCTGAATAATATGCATAGCTAGCTGGAGAATTCTGGGAGTTGAAGTCCAGGTCTTAAAGTTGCCATGTTTGGGGGGCCCTGTACTAAATAGATGAACTTGAAGTCCACCTTTGTGGACTTCAATTTCCAGAACACTAAACAAAAACAATTTTTGTAAGAAATTCCGGGAACTGAGTGCATCTGTTTAAAGGATGTCTATGCAGTTTTCTTCATTTTTTTTTTTTTCAAAATTTATAATCTTATTTTAATCTTTCTGGTCTTTGGAAGAGCACTTGGCTGTGCTGACTTGCTTGGGGCTCACAGAGGAGCAGCCTTGGGTTTTGTTAGTGCCTTGAAAAAAAAATATGCTGCAAAAAAAAGCACCTATAGGTATTTCTCAATATAGAATCATATTAGGACCAGGATTTCTATCATTAAGCAAGGCAGTTATTAAGTGAGTCTTGTCCAATTTTATTACCCTTTTCGCCATGACTGTTAAGAGAATCGTGGCAGTTATTAAGTGATTCATGAGGTTGTTAAGAAAATTTGCCTTCCCCATTGACTTTGATTGTTGGAAATCATCTAGATCAGGGGTGTCAAACTCAACACCAAGGGGCTAGATTCGACCGATGGGATGCTTAGATCTGGCCCACGGGACGGCCCTGGAAACAGAAAAGGACTGGTCCATGGTGCCTCTGCTCGCAAAAAGGGCTCTCCTGAGCTCCAGTTTTGCTGGCAGAAGGTTTCAGGATACTGTTGCAACTGAAAACGGAGCTTGGGAGCCTGTTTTCACTGGCAGAGTGCTCAGGCCACCATAGGTGCCCCTGACACGAGTGACATCCAGCTGGTGATGCCCATCCAGGCCACACCTACCCTGGCCCTCAAGGTCAAATATAACCCTGATGCGGCTCTCAATGAAATCAAGTTTGACATCCCTGGTCTAGTTTAATGAAAAGAAGGATTAGGGCTAACATGATAGCAGTATTCCAATATCTCAGGGGTTGCCACAAGAAAAGGGAATCAAGCTATGATCCAAAGCACTTGAGGGAAGGGCAAAAAGCAATAGATGAAAACGAATGAAAGAGAAAAGCAACCTAGAACCATGGAGAAATTTCCTGACAGTTAGAATGATGATGAATCAGTGGACTTGTTCCAACACTGGAGGTTTTTAGAAGAGATTGGACAACCATTTGTCTGAATTGATACAGGGTTTCCTGCTTGAGCAGGGGGTTAGACTAGAAGACCTCTAAGGGACCTTTCAACTCTGCTTTTCTGTTATTCTGTCATTGCCAAGTGCCCAAATTTTGATTATATGATTGTGAAGATGCTGGCATGGTTTTAAATGTGACAGATTGCAAGCAGAGGTGGTATTCAGCAGGTTCTGACCAGTTCTGGAGAACTGGTAGCGTAAATTTTAGTAGTTCAGAGAACCAGTAAATACCATCTCTGAGCGGTCCCACCCCCATCTATTCTCTGCCTGCTGCATCCCAGCTGATTGGCTGGGTCTTCTTTTGTTGCCCTGCACAGGAGAACAGAGCTGGAAAGCAGGTTAGTGGGGTGGGGAGGGAATTGGGGTTTTACAGTATCCTTCCCATGCCATGCCCACCAAGCCACACCACACCCACCAAGCCATGCCCACAGAATCGGTAGTAAAAAAGAAATTGAATCCCACCACTGATTATAAGTCATTTTTTTCAATGCCTTGTAACTTTGAACAGTCACTAAAGAAATGAGTCAAGTACTGCCTGTAGAATATGGATGATGAAAGAGGATAAAGTTGTATAGCACTTTGTATGTTTAAAAGCTCCATGGAACAGATGGAAGTATGTGCATACTTTTGGCAGCATGAAGGACAACAACTACAAAAATAAGCTAAGCAGGGATCTAAAAACAGCAAGAAATCCATAGCAACAGTTCAGTAGTATAATAAAATGCACAAATGAAAATACATCACTTTGGGACACTAATTAAGCAATGCCCACTGAAATAAAATAGACGCCGTAAATTATTTGACCTCTCTGTTATGAATAATTGATTTTCTCTGTTTAATCTAGTCTTTAATAACAATCTAATACTTAATCGTTCTTATTTTCTTTTAAGCACCTGCTGCTTCCCATTTAATGGCAAAATCAGGCTAGATTATGGATTACTAAACCCGAGAGGCATTTGTGAAGACTTTCTCAATTTCTACACCTTTTGACAGTCAAGCAGAACTTACAGACTCACTGAATATGTAAACTAACTTCACGCTTTCTGCACGAGGCAATTCGTAGCATAATTTAAGTAGAGCCCGTGCAGTTTGGATCTAAATTTCCTCGCTAAATTTCCAACGCCTCATTAATTTACTTATGCCAGAAAGACCACTTTCCTCTTCCATTCCTGGGTTCAGAACTATTCCCAACAGCCTTCAAGTTCAGCCTCTGCCTTTCAAAAGCTGTCAGGATCTGCAGTTATATGAGCTGTCGGTGCAAAAATCTGAAGTGCCAAGGAAAATTTATAGGTGGCATAAAAATGTATGGGATTTAATATTGAATTAAATAGGGCAAGGAATAAACTGCATCAACCCAATTATTTGTTTACATATTTCATGCAATTTATAACCAAAACAAAATTGCTTCCTTTTTTTAATGTCTTGACAGAGTTGCACTTAGAACCTTAGAACCTGGCACCAAGTAGATGTTCTGTGAGAAAGGGACACCTTCACTATAGAACATCTGTTTTGGTTGCCAGGGGGGAACAGAAGCATGAAACAACCTCAGGGATAAAGTAAAATGTCTGTATGAACTGACACATTTGATTCAGGCTACCAACCAGCAAGTTTGGTTTAATTGCCAAGTCTTGAAATCTTGAGTGAGCTACATGCTTGAGTTTGTATGAGAGATTGTACAAACTCAGGCCCTAACCCTAACCGTATTTTCCCCCTTTTTCCTGTAACAATCTCCGACAAGGCACAATATTAAAAACTGATAAATAAAAATGTCTTACAAACAGAACCCAGAAAGGCTGGCTGAGGGGAGAAATCTTGATTTTTTTTCTGAAGTAGGAAGAGCAGGTGCAAAGAGTGAAGTCAAAGACAAGAAGGCACCTGTAGCAATATGATCAAAGCCTCACCTCTTTTTTTCTGCGGTGTGATGTACGTACAAAAAGGCAAGGATATAACTGTATGTTCATAAGGACCCTCTTGACTTTTTAATTAGACACTGTGAACAATCCTGCCTAGGATGTGGATTCCATAAGGTTTTGGTTTTTTTTTTTCCTAATGCATACTTGGCCACTAGGTTTCTGAAAGCATAGGCCTCCCTTAACATTTGAAGAGAATTAAAATCCACATTTCTTACATGCCATTGAATGTCCATGAGTTAAAAGGGTATTGCTTGAGGTTACCCCCTGCATTTGAGAGCTTAGTGGAGATTTGATCCAAAGCGTTCTTTCTTACAGTAGTTCAGCATTGTAAATACAACACCTGCTTATGCTGTCCTCAACAGCTTTTTCCAACTCTTCTCCTTCATCAATATGTGTATGTGTATATTTATATGAATATGTATATCTAATCGATCATCTGTGTATCTCATACATATGGAATTGATTTTATACATATATATGCATGTGTGTATATGTATATGTATGTGTGTGTATCTCTGTGTGCATGTGTGTGTGTGTGTGTGTGTGTAGATAGATAGATAGATAGATAGATAGATAGATAGATAGATAGATAGATAGATAGATAGATAGA
>BLBF01000040.1:14448605-14522877 GCA_015471245.1 Laticauda colubrina
TCTATCTATCTATCTATCTATCTATCTATCTATCTATCTATCTATCTATCTATCTATCTATCTTCAAGTATTGAGAAATTGGCACAGGAAGGAATGGAAATTACCCAACACTCCCCCCTCCCATTTGCTTCTCAAAATAGACCCTTAAAATCATCTACCCAGCCCAAAGTCATTTAACATGGATTTGATTTTAACTTACTTTAGAATTCACTCAGATAGATCCTGCATTCCAATGTGGGCCTGTGGACTTTCTTCTACAGATGGGTGTATTTTTTTCAGTCACAAGTGTGCAGTTCAATTACAGTACAGCCAAAGATTTTCGACTAGCTTTGCAGAAGGAGTCATTTGCACCACCTCTTTAGAGCAAAACAGTGCCTTCTGCAAAGCTAGTCTAATATAGTCCACCTAAATGGACCCATAACCGAACTCATTCATCACAAAAATTTTTCCTTCCAGAATAACACAGCATTCTACTTAGTCCCACAAAGAGGGACATTGTGGGCCCCATTCTCATGATCTGAGGCTTTCAGTATAAATAATGCAGCAATGGAAATCGAGAAGACAACCCCTGCACCTCTGTTTCCATCCCAGTACCTCAGTGAAAGTGGTGATTTCATCTCTTGTGAGCCACCCAAGTTCCTAAATGAGATGTGAAGTCATACACATCGAATAAATCATAATAATGTTTTTACAGGCCTGGCAAGTCGTTTTTTGATGACAAAAAGGAGGAAATAGATCCAGGAGCTTCTAATAATTTCTGAAAAGCTAGTTCCAGCAGTTTTGAAGCCAGTAACTCTACTCTGCTTGAGGCAGACCCAGCAAGTCCCAGAAGTCCTTCCTTGCACCCACTGAGTGCCTGAGGTTCACCAACACCACCCCAGTCCCAAGCAGAGGCATGCTTTAAAAATACAGCCACAGAGAATTGAGCTCTGTGGGTCAGATAGATTGGCCAAGAAGCAGGTTGGCAGGAGAGCAGACTCTAATGGGTAGTGTACCTTGGCTGTGCATCTGGTGGCTCAGTGTGATTTATTTATTGGCCTCACTCACAACAACTTTTCAAGCCTCAGCTCTGCCATGAGTCCATCTTGCTGTGTCTCTTGGATTTGTCATTAGTTTACCAGGACAAGCTTTGATTACTTTACAGCTGTAGGACTCTTTGCTTCTGAACATCCTACCTAAGTTTGCATCTCTGATTGTGGCAGGTATCCAGCTTCCTATCGTGTGGCTGGCAGCCAGCCATGCAAGCACAGAAAAGATGTAACCACTGGGAAGAACTATGGGTTCAAGGGCCATGTAGAAGAGACATATGGTTTTGAAAAAAATAAGGCAACTTTTGGCAGCAGCTGGGCAGCCCAATTTCATTTTTCTAAGATGCTAAAGACATTATACTCAATCATTTTTCCAAAACAGTAGGACTGAAGAAAAAAATCCCTGCCCTTTTCTATGCATACAAACATGAGATAACTGCATTTCACCAGGGTAAATTCACATCATGGACACAGTGTGGTGTTCTGGGTGAAGAGACAATGCCATTCGCTTTTCTGCCTTGACCAAGGGCATGATGGCTCAGCGGTTAAAGACACTGAGCTTGTCAGCTGGAAAGTTGAAAGCCCAAATTCAAGACCCGAGACCTATGCAATGAAGTGAGCTCCCATTAGTTGCCCCAGTTCCTGTCAACCTGGCAGTTTGAAAGCATGCAAATGTGAGTAGATATATAGGTACCCACATTGGTGGGAAGGCATTCTGAGCACCTTGGTGTTTCATCATGCTGGTACATGACCACAGAAATGTGTTTGGACATCACTGGCTCCCTCAACTAAGAAGAAGGGATGAGCACTGCCTTCTAGAGGACTGGACACTGGACACTGACCTTTATCTTTACCTAAGGCCTTGACCACTGGTTCCTGTAGCCAAAAAGAGATTTTGGTGCTTGTGCTATGTATATCTCACTCTTCCAGGGCTGTATTTGCCTGGAAAAGTTAGAAGAATCTTCCTGAATTATAGGAGGAAGCCCCTCAGTGCATAAACTTTCGTTCATTTTTAGAAATAGACCTATGTGTTGCACTAAAAAGCAGTTCAAATGGATGGGTGCTTTTCACAAATTTTCATGAAAGCAAAGCTTTCTACAGCGTGAGGGTTAATGTGTGTGTGTGTGTGTGTGTGTGTGACACACATTGTTGGCAGCAAACAACTCAGCTCATCAAAGGCTAATACAAATTTTTAAAAAATGTTTTAATTTGCCCTTAGAATGACAAGCAAGTAACAAGTTAATGTTTTGGGCAGTTTAAAAGGAATTCTACCTAATCACTTATAAGGGAGGAGGAATATCAGGAGCGGAACCTGGTGGAAATTTTAACCAAATAGGTGGCTTTACGTAGGGGGAAACTGGCTCTTAATACCAAATACATATTTAAAAACCACAGGACAGTGCTACTTTGACAGAAGAAACATTTTGTAGTATTCTAAGATAAAACATTGTTGAAAATATTTTTGCAAACCCTATTTCCCTCCCCCCCCCCCATATCTTCGATGATAAACAAACTACAAACTGATTCACATATTCTGTGAGTCTGTGGTGACACAGACAGGCAGATTCATGCACAAAATACTAATGGATTAATTGAATTTTATGTATTTACTTTAAGGAAAGGAAATGAGTGTTTACAGTCCAGCAGGAAAAAGAAGTACTGTTTCTGCATCAAAGTGCTGAAGTCTGGTACATAATTAATTGCAAATTCTCAGCTACCTTGAGCTTAGTTTAGTGGCCATTTTACATTTGTGAGAATAATGCCCCATGAATAAACATGAATGATAAGTATATAGATCTATATAAATACATGCGTTATTTATGAAGAACACCTGGATGCAGCTTTCTGTCTCAAAGCTGTTCATGACATAGGTGGGAGAAAGAAAAGATAGGCAATTCAATATGCCCCTTATTAAAATAATCACTGACTTGTTCGTGGGCAAGACGGATGACACTTGCAAGAATCCTTGTTTTGCATCTCCTACTCTTATTCTATTCAATCCTTTGGTGAAATATATTTCTCAGGAAAATGTATTTATTTGGAACTTCATCCTGATTTAATAAGAAAAAAATGGTTCTTGCCACAATAGGAGTGAACACACGTTTTTTTTCCCCGAACTGACTTTCAGACTACAACTACAGCTCTTCCAACCCACATTTTCTTCTTATCAAGAAAACTTGTGGAAGATTAATTTTCTCAGCATGTCTTCCTTTAAAGTGGCTGTTTTTCAATGCCATTTAAAGATAGCATTCTGATCAATTCTTCATGGTCATGTGCTCCAACCAAAGGAAGGTGCCCAAATCAATCTGTCCCATATTAGAAAAACAACTGATGCTGCCAGAAAGAGGAGGCAAAAGGAGTCATTATCTAACAAGTGCAAACATCTGCATACCAAAATATGTGCTCAGACACTCGCATGTGTTAAGGTTTTGTCAAGAGGGGAACCATGCAACATTTTATAAGGGAGACAATGCCAACCCAACTCAGAGAATGTTATGATTAAACTATGATTAAACTTAAACTAATGATTAAGCAGCCAGTTAAAGTGGCTAATTAATAAAAGAAAAGCCTACTACCCTGTTTCTCCCCCAATAGGAAGTCCCAGCATGTTTTATAGGCATGAAATGAAATTAAGCCCCTCCCCCCAAATTAAGACCTTTATTAAAACATGCGAAATGGGGGGAATGGTGAGGGGAAGGCTTGCCGTTAGGAAGTACTTTTGTTGCACACCCGGATATGGTGCTGCCTGTGTTGACCCCGATACGAACTGCCCTACCAACACCGAAGTCAACATCCAAGCTGTTGCCGCCCGCCCACCCGAAGATGCAAGGGGGGGGGGAATTAAGTCACCCCCGAAAAGATGGCCTAGCTATTTTTTGGGGGTTCAAAAAAAATAAGACCTGGCTTTATTATATGAGAAACACGGTATCTTCACAGTTTCCTGTAACATGATTGATTGATTGATCATATGTTATTGAGTCACTATTGGCTCTTAGCAACCTCATAGATGGCTTGTAATGTGAATATATCTGTTGTCAATGGAGGTTCTCAGTCATCCCAGGTCATAGTTATCTTAAAATTACTTTTTCAAAAGGCAACTGGAATAAGAAGATATTTCACTTCTCATCCAAGAAGCTTCACCAGTTGTGACTGGGTAGTGAGGAGATGGAAGGATAGGTTCTGACAGTATTAGGAGGGGGGGCAGGAGAATGGATGGATTGTATTTTTTTGCAGTCATCTGAGAGCTATTGAGGCCACTTGGGGGTTTATCTGTGCCCTGTTGTGCCCATTATATGTTATTTGTTATATTATCTTCATTTAACGACCCCATAATTCTTCACGGGGTGCAGTCTGGGCAACTGAATGGAGCTAGCAGTGTGTTTACTGGCCGGATGCCCTTCCTGACACCAATGCAGAGATTTGTTCAGCAGATATATTCTCCTTGTGCCCAAAGAGAGAAATATCTGCCTCTACCTAGGATTGAACTCACAGCTTCCTGATTGTGAGGTGAGAGTTCCAACTCTAGGCCACCGCATCACTCCCACATGTTATCTGTTATAACTATGTCTATACTTATACCTGTAATCTTATAATCGCTTAAAAAAATAAAATAAAATAAATAAATAAATAAATAAATAAATAACTGTATCCTGTTAAAATATCATAGAAGACAGCATCTAGAAATTCATATACTAATTTAAAGCATGTTCAATGGTACAGGGCCTTCCCAATCAAGAATAGCCAAGGGATAGGAAGAATGAGAAGTCCGCCATAGCTGGCGGCTCCTGGAAGCAAGGAAGCAGCATCAAGAGCTCAGACAATGGAATGGGA
Organism: Laticauda colubrina; assembly: GCA_015471245.1. NCBI lineage: Eukaryota > Metazoa > Chordata > Lepidosauria > Squamata > Elapidae > Laticauda > Laticauda colubrina. The sequence goes on from BLBF01000040.1 coordinate 14,453,465, forward strand.
TATGAATTAGGTAACTAGTCCACAATTCCAAACCTGACACTGTTAAATCCATTGGGCAGGCAACGTTAAAAATAATTATTCTATTGGCTATATAAATAGTTTCTGCACGTAGAATTGCAGGGAAGGAAATTTTGTCTTTCTCCATTAGATAACAAAACATCTTGGGCCAAGCTGAAATGGAATCTGTTATGGTGATTTCATTTCATCTGCAATATCCCCAAAAAGTCTGGAGAGAAATAAAATACCTTAATTGTTTCACACCAGCAGATACCATTAGGATGGATGTAGAGGTTGTCCATCAGTTCTTTAAACATGACCCACTGGTTACTGAACTTTTTTTCTGAATTCATACAATAAATTGAACCAGACTAATCAAACAGGTTGGAGTCTTACATAATGTTAAACTACAAAAATAACCTAATTAAGGTTAACACTAATCAAATTTCGCATGTTGTGTGGCTGCATTTTCTAGGTCATTAACCAACCTAGTTAAGTGTGGCGCTCTATCGCCCTGGAGAAACCACCCTTTCAAAGCAATATTATAATTCCTCTTATGGTTTAAACTCAGTTTGAATATCATTTATATTTTTAGATAAGGGAATATTAATCTGAGTGTACTGTAAGGATATTCCGTATTTTCCAGAATATAGAGCACATCGGAATATAAGCTGCACCCACTAAATTTTAAAAGAAAAAATATTTTTACATATATTAGCTGCACCAGACTATAAACCGCAGAAATATACGTTGTGAAATGAGATATTTACACAGAAAGAGAAGAATGCTCTTTGCATGCGGCCAGACGTCTCCAACGTCTCACCATTGGTTCATTAACGCCAAGCTTACATGAAGCAACTCTATTTCCTTCCTGGATAGGCAGATCGATTGCTTTCAACTTAAAAGCTGCATCACATGCTTTTCTTCGTGTACTTTCCATGATGAGGGTGTGAAAAATATTTTGCATTTGTGCGTGTCATGCTGCTTGCGTGAGCACGCCAAAAACTACTGGTAGCATCTTCTTCTTTGCATTGACCACTTGCATTTTGCTCCCCCTGATGGCAGTTAGCAAAGAAAAATCTATAGATAAGCCACATTGTTGTACAAGCCACAGGGTTCAAAGTGTGGGAAAAAAAGTAGCGGCTTATAGTCTGGAAAATACGTTAGTTGCATGGATGGAGGGCTAGACAGAGAGTGGTCATATATGTTATTCAGTTCAGAAAGCAAAATTAATAGGAGAGCCAAAGAAAATGCAACAGAGGAAAAAAAAATCTTGTCACTCCAGTAGCTTCTTCCAAAGGTTGAGGAAGAAGATGGTGATGAAAATGATGATGATAGTGGTGGTGTTGATATCCATTCAGTTGTGTCTGACTCTTGGTCATTCTGTGGGCCAGGTTTCTCCATGTCTTTCAATCTTACACTACTTCTTTGAGTTGTTCTATGCTCTGGTTGGCATCAGCTTTGATGGTCTCCAGCCACTGTGTATTTTTTGGTAGCCTGATTTCGTTTTACTGCTAACTCTTCCAAACATAATTGCTTTCTACAGTGAATTCCCCCTCATCAAATGCTTAAAATAAGTGAGACACAGTTTTGTGATTCTTTATTAATATAATTTCTACCAAATTCAAACAGCATGATCAATGTGTTGTGTTTAATTGTGTTGCACGTTTATTGCTTTGTTGACTTGATTTATAGGAGATTATTTTATTGTTGATGGTTGTATTGAATTATTTTTAATCATACTTAATTCATATTGTCCTTTTTTTATTATCCCTTGGTGAATAATTCAATAATGGTAAGAATTGTCATCAAAACGTGTAAAATAAAGAAGTTTGAAGCTGAAATTGCAGACAGCTTCAATGAACATGATAGCTTTTTAAAAATTTAATTTAAAGCAGTTGTTTAGCCATTCTGAAAAGGTCTGGCTGTCAATTTAATTTCCAGTGATAACTTCCAATGAAAAGAACCATATTAAAAAAATGCAGGATAAGTCCACTTTGTTTTTTCTATCATTTGGGCTCAGTTTTCTTTTCATTCTATAAATGAAATTAGGCATTACATCTTCAGACCTTGGTACCATCTGCGAAATGGGTGGAAACCTAGCTCCTGAAACATTATATGACTCTGGGATAGAATTTTGCTACTTGGAAATGGTTCCTTTTTTTTAAAGACAACTGTTTGAAAAGAAAGCAATGCTTTTAACAAAAAAAAAAATACTGCAAACAGGTGGCTGCCATATTTTTGACAGCCCTTCTCTTTTTATGGTTGTCCACAGGTTGGAATTATAGAAGACTTCCTATACCAATTAGAAGATAGTTTCTTAAAAACCAAGAAACTCAGAACAGCAAGACGACAGAAAATGAAAATGAAGAGGCTTCAGAGTGAACAGCCGTGCTAGGCCTACTAAGGAGAAACTCATATCCTGTGCCAGAAATAGCAAGAGAGGACATTTTTACCACAGGAATTTGACAATGCAGGTTGGCCTTCAAATTAATGAGATGTCCCTTCTGTACAACTCATCCGGCTCCTGCACTTCATTAGTCTCATCAGACAGGAATAAATATTCATGAGATGCTTGACAGGGTATTGTGGTCTTGTTTATTCATACCTACTCAGGAATTTCAACCACTACTGCATACCCTGTTTATGGTACAATACATTCAATGCACCTTGGGTTGATCTTTTCCATTCATAATGCTAAATCTTTTCCTGGAGCAGATCCTGCTGGACTATGTGTCATATTTATTTCACTCAATTCAGGACTATACAGAGGGTGATCTCTTTCAAAGAAATTTCAGAGACTTAATTGTGATGCGCATGAACATATAAAATGGCTGCAGGTCTTCGATCATGACCAACTTGGATGTGCAACATGTGGATCACCAAGTTGAATGCAGCCTACTGAATATCTATGGTGATCCATCAAGTATGTTCACAATCATAAGACCACACTTGGAATATTGCATCCAGTTCTGGGTTACCATGATACAGAAAAGATGTTGAGACTCTAGAAAGAGTGCAGAGAAGAGCAACGAAAATGATAAGGGGTCTGGAGGCTAAACCATATGAAGAATGATTGAGGGAATTAAGTGTGTAACTAGTCTGCCGAAGAGAAGGACTAGTAATATGATAGCAGTCTTCCAATACTTAAGGGGCTGTTAAAGGAAAAAAGAAGATCAGCCTATTTTCCAAAGCACCTGCAGGCAGAATAAGAAGTAATGGACAGAAGATCATTAAAGAGATATCCAACCTAAAATTAGCAAGAAATTTCCTGGCAGTGAGAACAATCAGTGGAATCGTTTACATCCAGAATTTGTAGGTGCTCCATCATTGGAGTTTTTCAAGAAATTGCACAAAAATTTGTCTATGATGGTATAGGGTGTTCTGCATTGACTGGGGGGAGGATTGGACTAGAAGAGCTCCAAGATCCCTTCCAACCCCATTATTTTATCTTCTATAAGAAACAAACCTTGCTAATACTTTGTTAAGTCACTATAATTAGTGATAACTATAGTACAATTGGAAGAATAAGTAATGTGTTCAACAGATCTGATGATAATGAAGTGATTCTAGAGAGCTACACACACACAAAAGTTATACTTCTAAGACTTTTTCTCCTGGTTGTGAATCAATACATACACATTCAAGACATTATAATAGTCCTATTGCCAAAATGAGTTGCAAGAAGCAAATGACCAAATGGGGCCTTCTATCCATTTCATATTTAGTGGCAAAATAAATCATATTTTGCCCTATGATAGAAGGCTGTTCATCCTGCCTCTAGAACTGCCACTCGTTTTGCTTATTGGCAAGTTCAACCAGTAGTAAGTTTGGATCTCCAAGTCCAGGGGTGCAAAACTCACGGCCTGCAGGCTGGATGCGTCACGCGCTGGCCACACTCATGCTTGGTTTAGAAGAAGGAGGGGAAAGTCGTGATACATCACATGACGATACCGTGACAACACGAGTTTGACACCCCTGTCCTAGTATATGAAAGCCTTGACAGAAAACCCATGTTTTCAAAATCATGCCTTCGGGCAGAAGGAACATCCATACTCAAAGATCCATTGTTCTTGGGTGGATCTGTTGGGCTTCAGTGTGTGCAAAGCCAAAAATTTAAGAAACTGCTAAAAGAAGAAGAATTGTATTTAGATTTGCAGCCACAGTATATTAGAGCCAGGGTGTTTATATACTTCATCATTTAATTGAACTACAGAGAGTTACACTTCTTCAGTTGATATGAAAGTAGCTGTTCTTAAAAGCTTCCAGTGTGTATAATGCCTAGCTAATTGCCAAAGCACCATCCAGCTTTCTTATCCATAAGGACAGTGTAAATTAGTTATTCCAGAATCATGGCAGAAAAAACCCCACATACAATTCTTGTTTATTCTGCCTTTCAAGAACGACTGATTGGGATATTACTGTTCTTTTACTACTGTTTTGCTGTTTCCATTCAGATAATTGAATAAGGTAGCCAAGAATTTTTCTGGTTTCCCTTGTATCACTCAAAATAAAATTGCTTTTTTTTCCCCTCATAGTTTATGTTTGCAGTTATAGAATTATTACTTTGCCAAAAATCTTTGAATGAGTTTCAATTATTCTGCCTAAGCACACTTGTGAGTTACAGTTTAGCTTTAAAATTGACTCAGAGGTTACACAGATTCCAAGATGATTATTATTATTATTATTTGTGAGCTTTCCCTAATTTGCCTCTCTTCTATCTCAACCCCATTTCTAGGATCAAGGTCAACACAAACCGTGAACAATACATCAATGCCAGCAGCATACTTCTCTGCATGTCTTTTGCTTTGGGGGTTAATCAGCAAAATTCAGTAACAACAACAAAACCAGATCTAGTAGGAAAGAAGGCTATGCTTAAAACCAGAGAAATAGATAGATAGATAGATAGATAGATAGATAGATAGATAGATAGATAGATAGAGAGAGAGAGAGAGAGAGAGAGAGAGAGAGAGAGAATCTATACTATTTTCCAATTATCTGAATATGACATTCACAGTATAAATTACAGAAATACCTAATTTTAACTCAAAATAATTTGTAAATCTGAAAGAGCACAGATTTTATCTGCAAGGCAGTCACATCCTGCTCTGGATATTTAAATTTTCAAGGGGTTTTGCTTGAAAACCAAAGCCTAAATTACTGCCTTACATTTTAATTCATAAATTCTATAGTGCTGTAGAGGTGGTGGTGGGGAGTGTTAAAAACACCTTCCAGGTAGACAACAGTCTTTTTTTTCTTAATTCCAAATTTGTTCTGATTGAAAATATTCTTCATTCACCATCAACCCCATCCATCCCTTCATTCAATTAGTTCCAGGTTGTGGGCTGCTGCTGTATTGGCTAATGTTCTCTCTGAATCTCCATAGCTTAGAGGGATTTTTAAAGAAAATCTATAAATTGTTAGAACATTCCAATCAATGTTCCATTTTATCCAAGACAAAACTTCTGAACATTGATATTTCATTCCGAGCTATTTTGAGTCTTCAATGTTTTCTGCTCACTGAACCTCTGGACTAGAGTTGCTGAGCTTCAGCAAGGTTGCCATATCACATTTGTTACAGTTTGGGTACTTGCTTACCATAAAGTTCATCCAGGATATGGGATGGCTAGCCATGCCTCTTTTTCACCTTCAAATGTCTGTACTTTTCTTGATGGAGAAATGCATGGTCTTGGGAAGCCTCAGCAAGATTTTCATAAGCTCTTCAATCAAAATGCCGACAAAGCACATAATAGTTTGATTTATGCAACTGGGATTCAAAGAAATGGAATGTAATAGAATCAGAAATTGATTACAGGTTTCTACTTAGTCCAGCAGGCTTGAGATAATGTCTGTTCCTGAGGTAGAGCTATGAAGTATTGTTGCTGCAAAGAAGAAAGGATAACAATGCTAATCTTGCTTTGTTACCAGAGGAACTTTATGGCACCTTAAGTGTTCCCTGTTAATCAATATAACAAGGTGAATAAGGATAAATCGGGTGTTATTAAAGCTACTTCCCAGGTGATGTGTGTGAGTGCATGCGTGCATGTGTTTGTGTGTCCGGTGCAATAAATCAAAATGACACCATGAACTCATCAGAGTTGCTTCTTTGTTGTCCACCTATTTACAAGAATCTTGTCAGATTGACTACATTCTCTTGGGTACAACCAGGTAAAGGCTTCAGGAATATGGTGGGGTGCAGGGGTTCTGGCTTATGTCACTTTCTTTCCTACAAGGCCCCAAGCTTTCTTTTGGTCTCCATGATGTAAAAAAAAAGATGTTGAGACTCTAGAAAGAGTGCAGAGAAGTATAACAGAGATGATTAGGGGACTGCAGGCTAAAACATATAAAGAACGGTTGCTGGAATTGAGTATGTCTAGTTTGATGATAATAGGGGTGACATGATTGATAGCAATGTTCAGTATCTCTGGTGTTGTCACACAGAAAATGGGGTCAACCTATTCTCAAAAGCACCTGAGGACAGGACCAGAAGCAATGGATGGAAACTTATCAAGAAGAGAACCAACCTGGAACTAAGAAGAAATTTCCTGACATTTAGAACAATTAATCAATGGAACAACTTGCCTCCAGAAGTTGTGAATTCTCCATCAATGGAAGTTTTTAAGAAGAGATTGGACAACCATTCGTCTGAAATGGTAAGGGATTTCTGTTGGACTAGAAGACATCCAACTCTTCTATGCTATGCTATGATATTCTGTTTCTATTCTGTCTATTTTATGTCTATTCTATGTCTATTCTATTCTATTCAGTGGTAGGATTCAAATATTGTTGCCCAGTTCAGTGGACATGGCTTGGTGGGTGGGCTTTGCACACACGCACACACTTTGCGTGCACATGCGTACCAAATACACACTTTGCGCAGGTGCACAGGCATTTGCGCAGGCGCAAAGGCGTTCTAACTCGCCGCCTGCAAGATCCCGGTCTGTGCCGCGCAAAGCAGCTACGCTTCAAATTCAACAGATAAAAGTGAGTATGGGAGGCCGGATGGGTGGGTGGGCCCAACAGCAGAGCGGTAGAGAGAACCGGTTTGGTCTCTGCTGCTTGTCGCTGCTACCAGCTCACCAGAACTGGGCCGAACTGTACAAACACCACCACTGATTCTATTCTATTCTGCTCTCACCAGTCTTTTCACTCCTTTCTTGTAGCTGGAGATTCCAGCAGTGTGTGTGTGTGTGTGTCTTTCTCAATGCAGCAGGTTAAAAGTCAATGCTTTAACATTTGCAAGCATTTCATGGCACCTCCCAAATGCATAGTTTAAGAGCCCAACTTTTTCTCTTGGGCTATCCCTATGTTTTCAGGACCAGTCTAATTACTTTTACAAGATGCTCACCAGCTTACTTAAAATGCAATTGCCATGTGCTCATAATTGTCTATGATTGATTGATTAGTTTATTTTGTCAAGAATGTTTGCAGAATTGGGTCAAAACCATCAAGATGATGGCCACAAAGATGTAATCCAAGCTCTGCTTGTTCTCATCTACCCTCCAGACACCCCTCTACTGTGGGAACCCAGAACAGGGAGATACTTAATTCAAGTTAAAGCGCATTGCTGAAAGCAGCCACAGTCTCAGGCAGGACAAGGATTTCCTGTCTCACTGCTGCTTCCTCCCATGCAACTTTTCTCCAATGGCAGCAAATCCTTGGCCAACTGGCTGCATAAACAGTTGCCATAACCCCTTCATAATGTCATGTATCAGTTTTAGGCCACCTTCCAATTAATACTTAAGTTTTCAGTGGGTCAGCAGATCACCTAGGAAAACTGCACAGCTTGGACTCAGAGAAACACTTATTCCTGGATATGGACTTGGTGGGAATAATTTACTTAATTTTGCCTAACAGTAGGGCAAAATTGAACATATTTTTATTATTATTAGCTGTCCCAAGTTCATTTAATATTGATTTTTGGGAAGTGCTGTGAGATATAAATTTTTGGACTCAGAAGGGATCCAACCATGTGCTGAGTTTTGGATCTCCTGAAGCCTTTGAGACAAATAACCTCTAAAGACTTCTAGTGAAAGTGGGAGCCACATATCTACTATGAAACTTGTTTCTGATAATTACTCCATGTTCTTCCTTCATTGTACAGCCCTCCTTTCATTTCCTACCTATTTTCCATTTTCTTTTCAACATTTAGAAAGTTTTGTGAATTCATTTCATACTAATTGTTTTATAAGGCTCCCATTTTAATGTCAGAATCTCATTTCTCAAAATTTTCCATCCTTCCCAGACACAGAATTTTGGATCCTTGGATTTTATTTACCTTTTGTCTGGATTCATCAAAAACTGTTTTTCTGAAATCCATTGTACAAATTTGCCTATTCCACTGCCATTTAGTATCAAAAAATATGAGATAATATGGTCACTTTCTCCTGCAATCACGTTCTTCAATCAATTCTTCCATTAGTATGGATTAGATCCAGATCTCCCATCTTCCTTCTGACTGAAAAGTTGCCAACATGAAAAGGTAGGAATTTTTTAGACCTTTTGTCTTTGGAAATTAGATTTCTAACAGATATTAACCCATTGTGATTCACATGCCTTTTAGAAAGTTTGGTCCTCTAATTCAAAAAAGCCTCATACCTATCTTTTGCCTATCCAGGTGATCTTTTTTCAACACCTGCTTAGATCAGTTACTTCTTCCTATTATAATGGGAAACCATAAGAATTCAGTGGTTAACTTTTGCTATTGTAGTCAGGGAAGCAGCATCAGTACATATACAAAAAGGAAGGTACCTAAAACGGCTGCAAGTTAATATCTAATGGAATTGGGTTCCCTAGTTCAGTGTTTCTCCATCTCAATAGGCTGGCTGGGAAAAACAAGAAAGAAGAATTATGTATGTTTGCTACATTAAATTACTTATAAAGTAATAAAGGGAAAATAAAAATATTAAATAATCAATTAATTAATTTAAAAGTTCTGGAAGCTGAAGCCCACATAACTGAAAGTTGCTGACACTGAGAAACATCATTCTAGATCAAAACTTATAAGGACCTACTTTAGATCAATAGAGTGGCCTTCACAAATTCCTCAAAGGAAATACTTGAGGAACCATGTTGGAAATAATCTTCTGGGCGATTTGTAACCATCAGAAGTTAAAGAGAGGCTACTTTCCTCCGAGACAGCAGCAAAATCACTTTGACACAACTTTTTTTTTCTCCTTTTACAGATAAGGCTATGCTTTCTGTCAGAAGAAATGCCAAAAGAAAACACCACTTCCTTACAGAATAAACAGGTGGCCTAGTCAGTCTTGGGGGGCTGAAGAAATTAAATGATGTAGTGAGATTAAATTAGATTAAATGCAGGGGTGGGGAGGTGAAACCTACTGAGAAGTTAAACGATTTGCTAAGGGGTAACAGCATGGGGCATGGAAGAAGAAAGGAAACCCCAGAGGATAAAATATTGCCATGCAGCAATTACTATCCAAAAAGTGATTCAGAAATAGGCAAACCCACACCTACAACTTTCAAGAATAGCATCTCATGATCATTACAGGACCTTTATGTCCTTCTGCATTCTCTAAAGCTTCAAACCAGCTGAGAAAAGTGGGTAGCATTCTGCACAGTTCCAATTTTTAAAATGCCAACAGGTATTGTCACACAGACTTAACTTTAATAGGTCCCTTCTCTTGCTGTAAGACATTAGGCAGTGTCAAATCTGGGACACCTTTGTACCACCTGGGCAAGAGAAAAAAGCAAATGTATTATCCCAACTCTTTCTGTTTACCAGATAATGCAGTGGTGGGTTTTTCCCCTCCCTTCCCGGCATAATCACCTCATTAACCTGGAAATGGAAAGGGGAGACAGACCATTAGCCTGCCAAACATTAAAAATGAAGAGAGTAACACAAAATGGTCTATCCCCAACCAATCTGTTTTCATGGTAGAAGCAGGGAGAAAAAACCCCGCCAACTCTGTGCTTAAGTTATCTACTTGGTAACTGCTGATATCTTATTCTTGTCCTGATTTTTCTTTTTTGCAGATTTATAAAAGTCTTCACATGAAACATTCAGCAATAGGCCTAACGTATTCTTGAACGCATAACCTCATTATGGCACAACTGTAAAAGCTACCATAGATGCTTTCAACTAAAATGGCCGCTGTTAGCCAAAAGCCTTTTTGTTCTCTGCTGAGCAGTAGAAATTAAAGTTGTCGAAGAGCCTTCAGTTACTTACATCTCTTACCGTTGTAATCCAAAAGAACAGGCATTGCGTGAATGAGCAAATAGGTGAGGAAGAAAGTAAAAGAATTTGTTTCATACATTACACCTGGCATCAGTGTCGTCATGTAACATATAGTGGCTTTTCCTCCCTTCGCTAAACCCGGCGTGGGCGTGGGCGTGGGCGTGGCCAGCACGTGATGCATCTGGCCTGCAAATTTGACAGCCCTGCATTACACTAAACATAATATACTTTCTTTGGCCTTGTCTCATAGTGTTACATGAACCCACCCATGATTTTTACATTTTGGTTCTTGGTATAGCACGATCTGTGCACTCAGCTAAAGGTAGAGGATTTAATAAAGCATGAAAAAGCCAAATTTGGCTTAGTTAATGTGTAAACCTAATCAATAACTGTCTAACAGTCCAGAATGTTCACTATACTCAAGTCCTGCTGAAATCAATGAGACCAAGTTTGGTCTCAGCCAACTTTCAAGTGGAAAGCAAATAAAATTAGCTTTCTCTAGATTTTGAGGCTCCATTTGTGAGATGGTTGATGAGGTTCAGAAAAAAAGTGAAATGTGCATGAATTTTTATGGTGGTCATTGGCTGAGAATGAGACATTCAAATTTGTGCATTAAACCCGCTCAGAATCAGAGAGTGACACTGAACAAGATTGAATCTCCAACCCATCTTGGATGATACTTGTGAAAATTATGTTATATGCCTTGCTGACAGCAGTGCTGGCCAAGGAAAAGAGGTTAATATCAACAGGAAAACAGCTGTTGGTCCTCGACTAGCAAAAAGATGGAGAGCATTAGAGGTCAACATGCAAGACCGTGGGTTATGCTGCACACACTTTCCTTCTTAATTCCTCAGTTGCCAGTTATTATACAAAACTTGTAACAATAAAAATGATCAGGCTGATCCTGCCCGTGAATTTGTCTGCTGACATTGTGATATTGGTTTTCCCTTTTATACATCCGTATGATAGCCGGTATTCATCGATTTATGTACTGGCATGCTTCCCACATTAGGCTCAATTATTGCAGTTCTGGATTGTGATTTTTTGCTTCTTCAGTGGGGGTCGAAAGCCAAAAATTGGGAATGACTAAAAATCGTTACCAATCTGAGCCAGATTCAATCTCTGGACCGAAAGGATAATTGTTGCATTTCAACAATGAAACAATTCCCTTGAAAGTCATTTCCTAATACAATTAGCCATCGTACTGGGTACTCAGTTATTCAGCAATCACTTTCAAAGCATTCCAAAAGTTGGGCCCATCTTGCAGCTTAAATAGCTATGTAAGAATATGAATCAATGAATATACTGAGGTCCCTCCCTGGAAATACATTTTTATCCTTTAAAACCCAAATCCCTCTACTTGTAAATAAGTTTGTAAATCAAATTTTGAAAATGTACTGAAATCGAGAAAACCTGGAAAACAGTGTGCCAACTTGAAAACTGACCACTTGGAATCATCCCACAATAACAGAGGCAATCCAGAAGACAACTTTGCTTCTCAATCAAGGGCATATTGTAGAAATAAATAACTGGTGGTAATCTGCATTCGTTTTAACCAGGGATGGGATTCTAACGGTTCAGACCGGTTCAAGCGAACTGGTAGTTTTGGTGAGCATTTGACGCTGACCACCCGCCCCTGCTCTTTCCTGTGCTTTATTTCCTGGTTTTTTAGCACAGCTGATTCGTGCAACAGAGTGGTTTGTCGCACATCAACTGTTTTACTCACTGGGGATACAGCAGAAGGTAGGTAATTGAGTTAAAAATGGGCTTTTTAAAATGTAGAGCACGTAGGCAAAGTGTGCATTTGGTGTGCACGAAGCACATGCTCACCAAACTGGTTGTTACATCGGTTGATGCACTACTGGTTTTAATTTTGTTTCCCTAGGTAAGTTACAAGAAGCCTTGTGGCCTCTTGTTCTTATTACCTTCCACAAGAAAGGCATTCTGTGTAATTTTTGATTGTTTTCCAAATCTATTTTCTTTGTTAGCTTCTTCATAGTCAAAGACTTAATGCAAGTTGAACAATTCACAACTCATCTATCCCGCTAGACATATGATTATCTTCCTGATGGGAAAAATCACAAGATCACAGAGGCTGCAGGAGAGATGGTCCAGGAGCTATCAGAATCCAGACCTCAAGAGGTGATGAAAACATATGCATGTGAACATCTTAGGATATTTGTGAGATGAAAATAACTCTAACCAGCCAGGCTTAATTTAAAGGCTATAGCAGTGATGGCTAACTTTTTTGATAACACATACCGAAAGTGCACGTGTTCACATGTGTATGCTTGCACCGATAATGCAATGCATGCGTGACACACACACACATCCCGTACAAGCAAGTTAGTTTTGAAGAATATACACAAAGATTGTTGGGGATTTTGGACTAGAGCAAGAATTTCCATTCTCTCAATTGGGTCATTACAAGGGATGGCTTAGATATATTAAAACAGCCTTTTGCAATCTCTTGTCATCTAGATGTTTTTGGTCTACATTAAGAATAGCAATAGCACTTAGACTTATATACTGCTTCATAGTACTGTACAGCGCTATCTGAGTGATTTACAATGTCAGCCTACTGCCCCCATCAACCTGGGTCATTCTACCAACCTTGGAAGGATGGAAGGCTGAGTCAACCTTGAACTGATCAGGATCAGTTAGATCCTATTCTATAAACAACCAGGCCATGTGGCTTTAAGAAAGGATTTGGCAAACTCACAGAAGTGAAAGCCATAAATGACTCTAGGCCATGAATAATGGCCATGTATAAACTTTTCCCAGCCTCGATTTGGCAGAAGCAGTAAATTTCTATTTTCTTAATTAGGAGCCAACATTTCCTGAAAATTAAGAGCATCAAGCGGAGGGAAAGCTTATAACAAATAATTTTGAGACTCCAAAGGAAGGAACACACTATGAGTTAAGTGTAGAAACAAGATGCTGATTTTCTATCCTACTTACAGATTTTCTCGAGAAATTGGTTTGATTGGCTCCTTTGGGAAACAGATGCCATCTTAGAGACTTTTAGTTTAATCCAGCAATTTTGTTGGGTATTAATCAGCTATCAGTAAAGTCTGTAGTTGCTACAAATTCTCAAATTCATAGCAAAATTTTCAAATGATGAAACTGGGGCCAATACCTTTTTAAGAGTGTTATTTATTCATCTAACAGATGCTTCTGATGCGAGAATTGAGCTGAAAGTGTGAAACCACTGTTACTTTTTAATTAGAAGCCTGACTGGTTAGCCATCAGCTGTCTGACATATCAACTGGTGGAGTACAAAGCAGAGGGGGGGGGGGAGAAAACTAAGGCACTTTGGGAAAAACAATTGTGCTTATATTTAAATTCACCCCAGGCTGCGACACCGCATAAGTAACTAAAATATTATCTGTATCATCAGAGAATAGCAGAAAACACGTAGGTGCCCACAATCCATTTTTTAAGGCAAAGAAAAAGTTTGTATGTTTATAAGTATATCAAAGCTAAGAACAAAGTAGCTAGCTAGTATTGCACCCTCCTTCTCCCCTCTCAAATATTTTGGATCTTTTCTCCCTCAAATTATACGGACCACTTAAGGCAAGGGTTTTCAAACTTGACCGCTTTTAAGACTTGTGGACTTCAATTCCCAGAATTCCTCCTCCAATCATGTTAGGAGTTGAAGTCCACAAGTCACAAACTTGTCAAGTTTGAAGACCCTTGACTTAAGGCTTTAGAACAGTGTTTCTTGACTTTAGCATCTGTAAGATGTATAGACTCCAACTCCCAGAATTCCTTGCAACTTCCTAGTTGCAATCATGGAGAAATTTTTGCAAAGGCTTGTATGTCCACTGAGACTGAAGTCTAATCCTGTTTAGCAGTTTCCATTTAATTAGGTTAGTACTAATCTTTAGGAGGTAAAAGAAACTGAGGAAGATAGATTAACTTCAAATAGATTAAGAAATAGTTAGATATTTTTATAAGAAACACAAATGCTATATTTGTTACAGGGAATTAAATGGGTCTCTTAAGTGAAAAAGTGTTTTCTAAACATCACATGGGTGTTCCTTTTGCTCCACATCAAGCAGTGATCTGTAGGAAGATGGAAAAAAATGTGCACTTGGTATATAGCATATAGTGTACTAGAGAAGAAATTGCTTAATGCATGTATTTTTAACATGCATCCTTATTTTACCATGACTTCATCTGTATGAAGGATAAGTAACTTTGTTTAACATTTAATGTTTTTAAAGTTTAAAGAATAATGATTAAGAAATGAGTAAAGAGTTTGACACCTAACTTGTAACTTGTTTGTGAGTCCTCTTTTGTTCATGTAAAGTAGATGTTGCCAGGGGTGGGATCTGACAGGGTTAACTACCAGGATTCGGTGATTTGCCCGTGGAGTAAATAGTTATCAGCCTGGTGCTTGGACAGCTGAGCAGTGCTGAGTGCAGAGAAGCAGCCTTTGAAAAAGTACTTTTTTCCTGCTTTTTTAACTGCAGCTGTGCCTTGCACGGCAGCTGAAGTTGAAAACGCAGGAAATAAAGGTCAGGTTAAGAGCCCTGGCGGGCAGGTAGGCAAAAACATCAGCAGACATAGAACTGGTTCTACTGTATGTCTGCTGCTCTTCAGAGCTTCCAGTTCTACAGAGGTGGACAGAACCACTAGAAACCCACCCCTGGATGTAGCCTGTATTTGATAGTGGGAAAGGGTCTTCTATTTTGGGACTGATTTAACTGACTTTGTATAACTGACTAGGCTGTCCAACCCCCTACAAATAAACTTATCTGGAGTTTGAATATGGTGATCCTGATTGAAAAAACAAAGCAGAATGAACCTACTGTAAAACAGCAAAGGATTAGGATAGGAATATAGGGAGAATAAAATAGCATAATCACATGTGAAAGGGATCTTAGTCTTCTCGTCCAACTCCCTGCTCAAGCAAGAGATCCTATACCATGCCAGACATGTGGAATGCCAGTCTCTTCTTAAAGTCTCCAGTGACGGAGCAGCCACAACTTCTGAAGGCACTGTTCCATTGGGAGAGGAAGTTGTGGCACTCATGTTTTTTCTCTAACTGACCTCAATGTGTTTTCTCCATATCATTCCCAAATAGGAAAGTAGGTGAAATTTCTTTGAATATTAGTAGTTCAGTTGTTGGTTTGAGTTCTGAGCTTGGCAATTACTTCATCACCATTCATCACACCATCAGTGTGCTTTGAATTGTGTTTGTCTGTCAGAATGCTAACCTTAAATACCTTTTTATGTGATGCATTCATGCACATGAATGGTGATGAAATGCTTGCAACCAAATTGCCAAGCTGGGAGCTCAAATCAACAGCCCAAAGTAGATGTTTATCCAACCCACAAATTAGGGTCTAATAGGATAATTTACTCTGGTTTATCATTTGTGGTTATCTAAGAAAGTGATAATAGGATAGCAATCATCATTGAGACAGCTCAACTGTAAGTCAATCACAGTTGAACTCTGGGCACAAAAATATTCAGCTGTATTGTTTCTAACCACTAGTCCAAAGAGGCAATGTCGTGGTTAAGGCATCAGGCTAGAAACTGGGAGACTATGAGTTCTTATATTACCTTATGAACAATGCCAGTTAGTTGACCTTGAGCCAGTCACTCTATTGGTGCTAGGAAAGAGATAATGGCAAAACACTTTGGATATCTTGCCAAGAAAACTACAGGAAGCTGGTTGGGGGATTCTGGGAGTTGAAGTCTACCCAAGATTTGCGAATTTGAGAAATCCTACAAAAGGGTATCAGACTGTGAATGCTGATGTGCTTAGAAGCCAATCGTTTCAGTCATATTGACTATCTACTTTTGGTTTCTGCATTGAAATGCTTTTACAAAATATCAAAAAGAGCTTCAAAGGGTATATATAATGCCCTCTTTCTTTGTTCCATAAAATTTTTCTAATGCCCATAACTGGCAGGGAATTTGGGGAATTGTAGTCAGTCTAATAATCCCAAGAAACATGAGATTGGCCCACAAATGCCTTATAGCCCAGGAAGAAATAAAGCTCTTCCAATAGAATCAGGAACTTTAAATAGAACTGACTGGAAGATTTGACTATAGCGCTGGAAAGAGAAAGAGGTTTTATCTTTAAAGCAATGATTAATTCCACCTTCGCACCCTTCTCATCAGAAGGGCTCTTGACCCTAAAAAAAAAAAAAGGTGAAATTGTTGATATTGTGAAATTGCTACAGTGCCAGACTGTAGGAGGGCACAGCTTTAAATTTTTTAAAAATATGCAGATTGCTTATCTTGAGAAAAATTGACATTATATCTTAGTCACCTCTTGCTGTCTACCATTACATTACATTTCTTGCCTTGCTTCCAGTTCCACTTAATTTATTGTTAGAATACGAAGCTTCAGAGACTGACCTGAGGCAGCCTTCTGTATTTCTTTGCAGAGCCAAAACATAAGATTGGATGCAATAGTATCCAGCTTGACAATACCTCATGGTATAAAACTGGCCAATTAACCAGCTTTACCTTGGATGCCTATTGTGCAAAGAAGATTCACTGGACTGGTCAGGCCATCCTTTGAATTATGACACAGTTTGCCTATGGTGGCTTACTATTACAATGCAGCAGTGATTGTGGTCAAGAAGCCACAAGGCTAAGAAGGGTTTTGAGAACATCGTTCTCTGACCTCTTATCTCCTAACCTGCCCTCCAACTCTTCTGTAAAAAGATATTTCAACTGCAAACAGTATTGAAATCAATGATAAATAACATTTGAGCTTATGTGCCCATCAACAAAACCAAGAGGGTTCATAATATCGAAGTAACTAATTACAAAAACTAGGTACCAATAGGAGTTTGGAAAAACTGTTTTTTCTAACAAACTGAATTGTTTATGCTGCTGAAACAGAACAGTTATTACAGAAATTAGGACAAAGCATGTACAATCAAAGGGATTTATGCATCCAAAATTACAGTTTGGTTTATTTTCAAAAGTTTCTGCTGGCACAGTATTTTTAAAAAAATTAAAAAGTGATAAAGATATACACTGAAGTTACACTAACATGTATGCAGCGATCTTGCCATTAAGAGGATGGAGATTAAAGAATCCCATCCAATACCTCTTGCAAATAAAGGCCGCAAGAGAAAGCTTTTGATTGTGTGCAGAAATTTAATTCCCAAAATGAGTGGAGGAATAGATTCTGGGAACTTCATTATTTTTCATGTTGCAAAAAATTTACCGAAAAGGGGAAGGGGAGGGAGGGAATCAAAAGTTTAACATTTCAAATCAATTTATATGACAGACTATGAATTAAAATATAGCAGCTGTAGATATTAAACTTAGATCTCCATTTTCATCTCATTCCTGAAATATGTCAATAAAAAATCTATATAAAGGAAGTGTTTCACAAAGCTTTAGAGACAGTTTCTTCTTTTTGAAAAATAACAACTGGTCAATACAATTATCTACAATTATTTTTCCAGGGGCTTCCACTTCTGTTGATTTTCCAAACTGTTGGAACAAAAGTTTTTTTTTTAAAAAGCAGATAAATTTTAGATCCTTGGGCAGATACAGAGGTTATCAGGAATCCATCACCATATTGCCACACTGAAATATATTTAAGCTTTAAAAAAATATTTCTTTCTGACAGAATATTAAAGGCTTCAATATTAAAGGACATCTATTATCTCTATTTCAGATGTGAAACAAATATTTTACTTTAAATATTTATCCATGCAGTAGCTACTTGACAACATCCCATATACAAAGGCTATTAAAAATGCAGGTCATTTTAACGGTTTACTTTGAGCAGAAATACCCTCATTATGTACGTAAAGCAATCTGTGCAAATTAATATGTTATCTGTAACAAGGTCCATCCTTTATTTGCTCTGCAGGCAAAATCAGAGCATTTCTGGTGGTTTAACTTAGTGTTATCTAAAAGTTAACTAATCGCCACTAAGTGCTACCTAAGTACTA
Organism: Laticauda colubrina; assembly: GCA_015471245.1. Lineage (NCBI taxonomy): Eukaryota > Metazoa > Chordata > Lepidosauria > Squamata > Elapidae > Laticauda > Laticauda colubrina. The sequence continues at coordinate 14,471,600 of BLBF01000040.1, forward strand.
CCATTTATGTCAGCATATGGTTGCCTGAACACTTAGGACTTCCTTTGGTCCCCATCATATGAAGCTGCAGCTCCTCTTTCCATCCACTTCATATCAAATGAGTAGTTGACCGACTGAAGGTATGGTTTCTCTTTGCAAATACTGATGGCAGATGGATCAAGGAAGGAGAATGGATGCTCTATATTGTTTGGGGGAAGAAAAAACAAATGTTAAAACTGTGACCTCTTGCAGGAAAAAAAATACCAGTAAAGCACCTTTCAAAATGTGTGAGTGAGAGGGAGGAAGCATAATCAAAGCTATTTTGGGAAACAGAATGAAAAAAACTTTATGAATGAAAAAAAATAAATTTTCCAAATGTCCTTTATGTTATGTGTGGAATTTCTTGAAGCCCCTTTTTCATTGCTTAAAAGCAACCCCAAGTGTCTTCAGCAAGATGACTGACACAGATGTGTGTACATAGCATATACTTTTAAAGTAGAGCTTCCCATGATCTTTATGTCCTGTGAAGTTCACATATGATGTAACCAACCCTCAAAAGAAAGGAAAACAGTAAGACCTCATTTGTTATTTATTTAAGAGCAGCTTCCCCATACCAAGCTTTCTAATCTTTAAAGATAACTTTGTCATTTTTTTATGGCGAGCACACTGGTCCATATTTAAAATTAAATTCTGTTACCTGCTCTCAAGAGAAAGTGTTTGATTTGTTTATTTTTACCAAATCTTATCTTCTCAGGATCAAATGGCACTCTGTCATTCAAAACAGGTGCCCTTGTTGGGCTCATAGTTCCTCAAAGAGCAAGGGGCAGGAAACTGAGGGGGCTTCTACCCAACCATCTTGTGCAACATTTATGGCAATTCCTAGACCAGGAGCTCCTGTACATGGTCTTTAATGCCTTGGTCATTTCTTGGTTGTAAATTGTGCTTTACATTGGGCTCTTCTTGAAGACCAGCTGGAAGCTACAGATGGTGCAGTATTTATAAAACTACTCTATATGTACATTTAATTTGTACCCAACCCAACTCATTGTACCTCTGGACAGGGTATAGTGTAAGTTTAAAAAAACATACCCAACAAAATAAAAATTAAGACGATAACCTGGGAACAATACACTGGAGAAATCAATAGAATTCCCACAAAGGTTCATATTTCTTAACCCAGAACTTGTGCAAAGAGCCAGGTTTTCAAGGCATGACACAAGCCCCTTAAACTTCCATAAAATATTGTGGTTTCAATAATTATGGGCAGTCCATTTTGCACTGGTTATCAACTGACTTCCAGATGTGGTTGTCTGGGTGCTGGCTGTCCCCTTTAAATATGGCTTAGCTATGGCTTAGGATATAAAGATTGGGAAAGGAGGGCTTCCTTTGTGTTCTTCTTCCTAGAGGGAATTATTCTTGGGACCCTTGAAAATAGACCTTTCTCTGTCACTGTTCTTCTCCCTACTTAAAGCAACTCCCACACTTTTGGAACAAAGAAGATCACTAAGACCTACTTATAGGGAGCCTTTGGGGACTGAAGTGCGCATGCCCTTTCCCTCCTCCAAATCTGTGATGAAACTCTATATTGGAAACCAATTAAGGATGATAAGTGCGGTTTTATTATTGCTAGTTCCATCTTTGCCTACAGATGGAATGTATGACACTAGCACTGGTTGTGACTGAAGCAGCTCACATGCCTGCATGAATTAACTAAATCTGCCACCAGCTTTAAAGATCATTTAATGATGTTGATGGTCTGAACTAGGCAAATGTAGGAAGACCCAAAGAGAAGGAAGGCAAAGTTGGCCACGGTGCATCGCATCCTGGGTCTCAAAGGTGCTTTTTCAAAAGGCAAATTCTGAACTGAACTAAAGAAGCTTCTTGGATGAGAAGCAAAACGTCTTTAAGAAAAAAATGAACAAAGTCCAGTTGCCTTTAGAAAAAGCACCTTTGGGACAACCATGACCTGGATGATTCAGAATCTCCATAGACACATCATCCTGGGCTACTTTGTATCTTTGAGACCATGAATATCTCTTTGTTCTGCTACAAAGCAGCAGCAGGAGAATATGTAGATGTAAAGATTGTGGAAGGATGGATTGTTATGATATGATGTCTTCGTTTTTGCTTAGGAAAGTTTAAGATTTTTTTTTAAAAAAGAAGGCTTAATCTAACATTTTGAAACTATCATAAACATGAGAAGAAACCCCGAAGTAACCATTATCTTGTCTGGTAGATTGTTAAATCAAAAGATGAAGATAGTGCCCAGAGAACCCAGAGAGCCATAATCTATTGGAACTTGGATAGACCATGTGCCATATTTAATACAACAGTTATTTTGTCTCCAAGAAGTGCTCGCAAAGTGATGATGCTCACTTTAAGTAGCTTAAACTTCATCACTGCTGGTTATTGGATAGCAACTGGCCAGGGAGCAACTCTTTAAGTTTTCAGAGCTGGAAGCCATTCGCCCTTCTAGATCATGGGAAGAACGGACTAGAGGTCGAGATCTAATATTTTGGGAGGTCCCGTCAATAGAGTTGGAACGTTGTATGTTTATGGGATGTTTAATTTGTCCGTTTAAGCTGTATGTAGAAGCAGTACGCATCATCTAAAAACAATACAGGAAGGGGGAAGAAAACAAGATTAATCTATATATGGCATCCAAGCCAAACTTAAGGCTTTTACATACTTACTTTTACTAACATGGACTTTAATTGTAATTAACACTCTGCTCCTCTTCAAATCAAAATACCAAGAATGTCCTTTCAACCCAACAGTGCAACACGTTCAAGGCAATCTCAACAAGATATACTGTTCCCCGATCATGATTTTCTTACCAATATAACTAATCTTTTCAGCTGTTACAGCAACATAAATCTTTCAGAAGGGTGAGAGGGGGGCTCATTCTAGCATAAGGCCACTGAAAGCTGACAGTTGCATTAAGATAAAATATATATTTGACACCTCCTTCTCTATAAGGATATCCTTAAATAACATCAACACCTGTTGAAACATTCAGATCTACTTTAACCTCAATAATATATACAAATTATAAAGCAGATACTCTGAGTCTGAGTAGATGCTATGAACAAAACAGTGTTAAGTGTCTCTTAAGCAACTGTTTCTTTCTTTGACTTCCTATCAACCATGAGGAATCAATATCATATCATATAAACAGATATCATATGAACATCAGCTTCTGAATAGAGGTAGTTGTTGGCCTGCAACCAAAGTTACGATGGAGCTGCAGAAGGGCTGGTCCTCCGAGTTCCAACCGTCCCAGCACCCCCGCATCATGTGATTATGATCTGTGCGTTTGGCAGCTGGTTCGCACTTATGACCTTTTATACATGATCATGGGACTGCCATTTTCAACCTTTTCTGTGGACTTCCCCAGAAACTCAGCGTCTCCTTAAAAAGTCAGGGAAGGATACAAGTTGCATCTGCACCCTTGCTATGCCAGCTACTCATGCACACTCTCCCCAACACACATCATGCTTCTCGTGCATACCACTGGATTTCTTCACACCCTTCCCAATATGTACCTCTAGTACATTCCCACTGCACCTCTCGTACAACCCCTCACAAACCCCCAATATGTGCTTCTTATGCACCCTCTTGCACCCTACCCAACTCACACACCTCTCTCACACAGGCTTGCATGTCCTCTCTGACCCGACCCTTTTGTGACCCCCCCTTGCTCCCTCTCCCATTTGGCATAGCCACTTGTGTCTGGGCCACGCAACTTCCTGCCAATTCCCCCACTTGCTCAATAGTTATGAGATTTACTTAACAACAGCAAGCAGGAGCACAGCAAACAATGTGATCCTGCTCTACTGCAGGGGTGTCAAAACTCGCAGCATCACATTGTCGTCACATGATGTATCGCGACTTTTTCCCCCTTCACTAATCCAGGGGTGGGTGTGGCCAGCGCATGATGCATCTGGCCCATAGGCCACAAGTTTGACGCCCCTGCTCAACAGCCGTATCGCCTAGCAACAGAAATTCCATTTGCTGTTGTATGTTAAAAACTACCTGTATTCTAAAATAGGATGCAGAAGATTGTAACAAGTTCCACCTGTCCACTTATGAAATAATGACCAGAAGTAAAATATTTTTTTTTCTTCCTTGCACACATCAAAAATCCATTCAAGACTTTGAAGTAAATAGGCAAAGAGCAAAGGAGAATCTGTTGCCCTTGAAGCACTGCTGAAGTAACTGAGCTGCTAATATTTAAGAGAACTTCTTTAACATGATTTTGTTATGATCTCACGTGCAAAAAACATAAAGTTTGGTCTGGTTGGGGAAAGGGGAATGGGAAAGTCAGCCATCACAGGCTTCTGCGTTAATTTGTGGCTAAAGAAAGCACAAATTCTTTTTAACTGTATTAATGAAAAATTATTCTCCCCAAATTCTTGGTTCAAGTTGAATATTTTTAGCAAATTGTTTTTGGCATGTAACAGGTTCTTCATATAGTCATCTGTGCATTCACGTGTGCAAATTCGTGTCTGCACAAACCAGCAATGAAAGGCAAGACTCATTGCCTCTGTTTATATGGCATGTTGGTAACATTTGGACAATCTTGTCAAATTTAAAAATTCCAACTACACAATATCATGATATGTTTGAAAGTCATTCCAGTTATTGAAATGTTTTTTTAAAATTTTCAGATACTCTGAAAACATTTGTTTTGTTTTCTCAAAATCTCTCATTTGACATCTATTAAATCAATCTCAATTTATCCATCCTGTTTTTTTTTTATTTCTGGATATTATTGGAAAATATGCCTTTATTACTGAGGATTCTGTTCATTATCTTCTAGCCACCCTGACCAGATACTGTGTTTCCCAAAAAATAAGACTGGGTCTTATATTAATTTTTGCTCCGAAAAGACTCATTAGGTCTTATTTTGGGGGAAATAGATACTAAATGAGTCTGTCTGTCTGATGATTTTAACTGGGACTTATTTTGGGGATGGGGCTTCTATTATGAGCATCCTGAAAAATCATGTTACAGCTTATTTTCTGGTTGGGTCTTATTTTCAGGGAAACACAATAGTTGGCACAACCTCAGAAAATTAAAATATATGATATCAGCAGGTCCCTTATTCCAATAACCATAGTATCCATATATTCCTGATTTCCCCAGGCAAGTCACTTACTGCTAAAGATGAGGTACTGGCAAGGCGGCCCCCTAAACAGCTTTCATTAGTGGTGCAGAAATTCTTGCCGTCTACGCTGTTGTGGGCTATCAAAGCTCTTCGGAGGGCTCTCTTTGGGGTCTTGGAAAAAGAGAATGCTCGTGTAACCTGCAAAATATTGGCATGGAAAAAGGGATAGGTAAAACAAGGAAGTTGTGCCAGATACTTAAACTGGCTCCAAATATTAATTGTGTGGTGTTTTAAGTACACTATGATTCATAAAATGTTGTAATCTCATTTCAAGTTTTACACACACTGCAACTTCAAATTTCCTTTTCTTTTGGTTTGCCAGGCAAAGCTGTCATGCAGCTCTATTGTAGATTTTCAGATGATTTACTGGACTGGTTAGTTTTTTAAGATATTGATTTGTTTTACCGATTTATATTTCACTTTCCTTGTGCAAATTCAAGGTAGGTGCATAGGACAGAGCTTCCTTCAACTTCAATCCTTCAACAGCCCAGCTTGAATTAGTTCAGCTATTAGTTATTACTATTAGTTTATTTTACTACTCTCAGAGTAAGTAAGAAAACTCTTAATAAGCAGTAGGGAAACACAGGGTGTAAATTTTCGTGGGTTCCCAAATTGGTGAAATTATATCCAGGTAATGCTTCATAAGACAATGAGAATGTTCTAAGGTTAGCAAGGCTAGCAAAAGAGCAGTAGAGGTAGTCCTCCACTTACAAGCACAATTTAGCCCAAAATTTCCATTGCTAAGGTAGTCGTTAAGTGAATTTCCCCCTCCCCCCCCATTTTACAACCTTTCTTGCCACAATTGTTAAATGAATCTGGCTTTCCTGTTGACTTTGCTTCTCAGAAGGTTGCAAAAGTTGATCAGATGACCCTGGGACACTGCAACCATCATAAATACATGCCAGTTGCCTAGCGTTTGATCACATGATCTTGGGGACACCACAATGGCCATAAATGTGAAAATGGTCATAAGTTAATTTTTTTGTGATGTTGTAACTTTGAATGGGCTGAATGAACTGTTGTAAGTCGAGGACTACCTGCGTATTCACATAACATTACCCAGAAGTCATTTCCCCACTGAAAGAAGAAACAATAAATATGGGAAAAAGAATTGCCTCTCTGCTCAAGCAATAGCAGCAGATTTCTCTATGCTTATAGAAAGCACTGCAGGTAAAAAGTTCTAAAACATGGGGTCGAACTCATCATGTTATGTTGCCGTCACATGATGTTTCGCTTTGTTTTTCCCTTTCAGGGAGCTGGGGTAGGCATGGCCTGTGCATGACATATCCAGCCTGCCAGTTTGACACCCCTGCTCTGAAAGAAACTTTCTTTTTTCAGGCTGAGCCATTCAGCTCAAAGCTTTTCCTTCCATGTCAGGTCTCTGCAACTTTTCTCTTCTCTGCCCCGCCCTTTCTGATTATTCTACAGGCCATTTGTTCAACTTGCACCAATTTCTGCTCTATTGCATTCGGCATCATTTTCCTATTGGAAATAAAGAGTGGCATGGCTTAGTAGGCAAGACTCACAATCTCTTCAGAAGCACTGGATATGTGGATATATGGTTACCAGGGCCTCTTTCATTATTATTATTTTTAAATGGAAAATATTAAAGGCCTGTATTTTATCATTGTGGTGTCAAAAAGCCAGGCCTTGCAAGTCTTGCCGAGAATGATTTTAACTGCTTTTTTAAAAAAAGAATAAGGTCTAACTGGGATTTTAACAGCTTTATGTTAAGAGTATATGGTTGTTGCAGGGGAGGGTTCTCTTAAGCAACCAAGACACTGACATCACACTATGACAGAAAGGTGATGCAGGGTTTTGCACGAAAGCTAAAATAAGGCAGGATATATCAGTTTACTGGGAAATGAATTGTGTGTTCAATTTAGAATTCAAGGACAAAAGTCCTTTCCAAGCTAAGCCTCTTACCTTCTTCGAGGTTTTCTTTATGGCCCGTGATGCTCTACTCAATGTACTATCCACATCTTTTGTGTTTACTTCAATAGAATCAGGATCAGTTGCATAAATAAGATTTTCCTGGCAGGAAAAAGCCCCAACTATTAGCTTCGAGGGTAAAAAGAAAAAAGCCATCTTGAATTTCAAATCCACATTCAAAAACCCAGGGCTTCTTAATTCCCTCAAGTTCACAAGCCTACCTTCCCATGGTAGAGATATAGACACTTTCTACTGTTTATTTGGCAGGGGGTGGGGGGGGGGGAATTGGGTTTTAAGCCTCTGCTGCCACCATGTGGGAATAGCGGACAAGTAATTTGAGAAAACAAAGGTTTGGTTTTGTTTTTTCTAGGAGAAAGGATGCGAGCCACATATAGTCAAGAAATCAAGATTCCTTTATGATGTTAGAAAAGAGATAACTCATGAATCACCATAGCAGAAAGGACAGGTGTGACTTGCCGGGTGGAAGTAGAAAATGTATCTAGGCTCTATTTTTAATTCAACTTGACATCAGGTTCGTCTTGAACCTAGAGATGGGTTTTGGTTCTCCGACACCTACATATTGTTTTTCAGAATGTCTAAAAGAGTTTATTTTTTGCTTCATATGTGCTCAGAAAACTTCAGAAAGCTCAATGGATCATATATCTGTGACTTTCATTACTACTGCATCATAAAATATGCCATAAGTAACAGAGTATACTTTGTGGACAAAAGAAGCAAGTATTCTAAATACTGTTTCCTTCCTTCTTTCCTTATGTACCCACCAATACATCTCACACTTTCAATGTAATTTCTACCTCACCTTTATTATTTTTTATAAATAATTCAAGGCAGAAAACACATCTAATACTCCTTATTTCTCCTATTTTCCCCAAACAACCTTGTGAGTGACTTGGGCTGAGGGTGTCTTCACTCAGCTGGCTTTCATGGCTAAGACAGGACTAAAACTCATAAAACCCCAGTTTCTAGCCTTAACCACTAGGCTAATTGTCCCTCTATATGTTATATTATAATACTTTAATGCCTGATTCGCTTGATTTCCAGAACAGATATTATTTACTTTGATATGAAGAACCAGATCAATCAAGTGGGTATCTCAGAAACATAAGCTCTGCTAATTTTATTCAACATAATTTTTTACCATGCATTTGGACAAAATCAAAAACATGGCAGCTAAAAAAATAATTTCTAAACTACTAAAATATCAGAATATTTAAATAAAAAGAATGTAAACAAACAGCTCTCCAAAAAAAAATGAAGCAGACAGCTTTCTCAAGAAGAATCTTGTCAGAGTCAACAATTATGGCGCAAATGCTTCCTGAAAAGGAAACTTTGCTGTGCCAAGAGTTTACCTCACACCACAAAGGCTGGCATATAAAACAGGCCCATAAGTGGAGATGCTTCTGTGCTATTAATTTGCAGCATTCAAATTTTATATTTCTAACCCAATGCCAATATGTTACCTAAAAAGCTTTACTGTACCATTTGGGAATAATGTCTCCATAATAAGCTGGTTCTTGGTTTATAGAGCGTTTTATAATCTGCAGGTAGTAACCTCTGTTTAAAGTATGAACAGGATTTGCCAATGTACTCATTAGGATTCTGCCAATATACTTGGATTATGGTGACAATAAGTCTGTATATAACATTTAGTTGTCATACACAGATCATCCAGGGATTCTCAACATGATGACCGGAGACAACAATATGCATGGTAACATACTCTTTGATGCCTACTGGATCCTACTGCAATTGATTTAAGATTTTCAATTTTTTAAAAAAAATAGACAGTAAAATACTAGAAAGCAAAGCACCAGCTTCAAGCATAATTTGGATTTGGATTAAAGGCAATCTGATTCAGAACAGGTCATTCAGAACAATATGATTCAGAACAGAAATCTACAGGAGTGTGAATGCAGAACTGCTTTGCGACTCATTAAAGCAGCCATATTTATTTTTGGAACTGTAAGTCCCTCTTTGGCAGCTATATAAGTCCAGAAAGAGGTGGCTGCTTGAATGGCACCTGTGGCTGCCAATGTGGCACCTGTCGCCAGACAGGTGCCACATTGGTTCTTGCTCTCAAGCACCTTTTCTGAATCAAATCCCAAACATTCCAGAACCCAAGCTTTAGGATCAAGGTAGAGTCTGTTTCCCTACACTGCCCAGCAGAAATAAGCTTCCAGTCGAGAGAGGAAAAGTGGTGGGGTATTCAGAGAAACCAGATCCTTAGGTATTCCAACTCCCTCCTGGAATATCATGTCTCAAGAGTGTCCCTTGCAGTCTTCAGAAAAAATTGTAAAGATTGTTTTGTTTCACAGGGTATTTGAGTGGGAAGATCTCCAAAAGTTTGCATTTTTTTAGGAATAGTATCTTTTATTTGTTAAATAATAATTATTATTATACTATTATTATGTTGTTTTGTTGTTATTGTTTTGGTATTATCATCATCATCATCATCATCATCATCATCATTATTATTATTATTATTATATTTTTTTAAACTGGATTTTAACTGCCTAGAGTTGCAAGGAGTAGGTAGCAATACTCCTTGTGTATTGAGGCTTAATAAATAAATCCTACCAATGCCTCTAGGTTTCATGTGGACCTCCTTAAGAACTTTTAGAAAATTAAGGGGTGGGAAGCTGCTCCCTTGTGCTTCATTGGGAACTTTTTCCAGGCAAAAAAGCAAGGAGATGATGTCAGAAAAGTAAGTACTAGGTCTATTTGCTAGAAAAGTACTGGGAGACTCTTGCCATCTTCTCTAATTTCCCAAGTTGTTCTGCACTCCATTGTCTCTTCAGAACAGCCATTCTGTGAGCATATGCACAAATGTTCTAGAAACCCCAAAAGGGATTCCCAGCCCTCAAGATTAGAGGTCACCTGTTCTATGAACTCATTCTACAATATGTGCCTCTCATCAAACTCTCATCTCAAGTGCTTACAGCGTCTGCTTTGCATATGGTGTTCGCTACATGCCGACAGAGCATCTTCAGCCAGTCCTCCTTGAGAAGTTCCTCAGTTGTTATTTGAAAAGTGAACAAAAGATTGCTTTGCTCTGTTGGTGGCCGTACAACCAATGCAAAGGCTTTGTGGCAGTCTGTAGAGAAAAGAAATGACCTTTTTTAAAAAAAAATAATAAAATATAATCTTAAACAATGAAAGGAAGGAAAACATGGACTAGAAAATACTGCAGAGATCATTAAGCCAAGGTAAGAACTAACATTTATAGTCCTGAACATTAACAAGCGAGCAATATCAATATATAATTGGCTCTTTGTATATTTATATCTGGCTGAATTGCCTTTCCCCGTACAAGCTCTCATTTTCATGGCTTACTGAAAGCTTCCAATTGCTATCCAGTGCAGCAGAATTGTGCCACCAGAGAATTTAATTTACTGGGCTTCAAAGAGCAAAAGAAATGCTATTAAAAGAATACACTTCTGTGAGAATTTCCCAACTCTGAGGCCTATAGTGGGTGGTTTCTCCAGCCACCGAAAACTAAACGATTAAGAGCTAATTAAGCTGTAATAATGCCACACAATGTTTTATGGAGCTACTCTAAACCTGCAGCAGCTGAGACAAGGTACAGAGTCTCAAGGGACAGAGCTGGATATAAAGCCATGTAAGTAGAATAAAAACATAAAAGCTAAATATCTACACACTCAGCCACCACAAAGAGTCACCTGTGGAGAATTCAAAATAGCTTCATTTGACATGTCTTCAGAGACAGAGGTCAGACCTTTGAGAACATCCACTCTCCTCCCACAGTCAGATTGCAGTAATGTACTGGTATTGCTGGCTGGAAATTTGGGAAGTTGAAGTCCGGGTGTCTTAAAAATTGCCAAGGTTGAGAAACATTGGATTATTGTGACATACGGCATTTCAGAAAAGCCTGCTTTCCACAATCATGGCTTGAATTTTAAACTGTATAAAAGTTACAGATGTAGAAAAGTAAACAGCAAAATAATGCTGCCTGCCATTCACTATGCTTCAGGTTACTTTCTTTTGCTTCATACTCATATAAAACCTATTATCCTTCATGCTTTCTAGGAGGCAAGGTATATACTGTACATAGATTTGGCCAGAGAGCTCAATTAGCAGCCTAGGAGCAGGAGTCTATTGCATTGAGCTTCCCATATTTTTTGGTTGATCTATTGTTTCTAAAGCTCTGGTGGCATATACAATTTTTTTCCCCTCCTCACCAACCTTGTGTTGGGCTCATCTTTCTGACAACCACCTCAACCCAACTCCAAATAAACCCATCAAACTCAACTTGGAAAACCTGGCTTTAATTAATGTTCCCAAGCACAGGAATATACTTTGATTCGTTTTCACTCAGGATAACACATTGAAAAAGAAGGAAAGTAGCAAAAGAAGGAAAAAAATGCATAGAACTATGCAACTGTCTTTACAGCTCCAGTTATTTTACAGGTATGCACTGAGGGTGGGCTGTAGGAAACTAGCTCATAGCAACTTTTTCTCAAATTATCGAAAAGTAATCTTCCCAAGGTACAGGATGCTGCTGCAGTAAAGTGGTGATATAAACAAGGGAAATTAAGTCCCAGTGCTGCTGTCTCTCCAGCAACGTCACGCTGATTTTAGCAAGGTTTACAGCCATGTAAATACCATAATCTGGGGGGAGGGGGGGAATTGCATCTGCCCACTAAAAAATTTCAGGGATGTGGGCTCAACTGCTGCTTAAGATTAAAGTGCCAGTCACATAAACCTTTGTTCTTAAAGGTTAATACACCCACATGAGATGCTTTATTTTTAGACAAACGTTGAACAAAGCGCACCAAAAAAGAAAATGCAAGAGCAGTGCACTTTAAAAGCTTTGAGAATGGTTTTCTACAAATTCAAGTTCACAAGCTGACATTTGACTGTCTTCTCTCTCTGCTCCTTATAATGGATATTTACAGTTCCTTGACTGCCAGGTAAAACCTCTTTGGAAGAGATCTCACTGTTCAGCCATGCCCAAATCCTCCAGCAGTCAAAGCAATCATTCCTTGTGTTGGTTCAAGTCTTCCCCAGTCTGAACACTGTGAGGAGGTCTCAAGAGTCACCAGATTGGGGTTGAAAACCTATCTTCTCCACACACACACACACACACACAGAGCCCCGCAATTCACTGGAAAAAAAAATCCTAACCTTCTGTCTCTCGGATGTCTAGTACCTTCTTGATCTGAGACAGAGGCATGAGGATGACGTGCTTGAGGCAGGCTGGTGGCCTGGTGTGGCCGTGAGGACTCTTGAAGCCACCGATGACTTTGTGCCGTTTCCTTGCAATCTGTCACAAACCAAAGAAACCCTACGTGAGAAAGCAGCTCCAACATTCACAAACACCTTTTAAAATGGCAAGTTTTGCAGCCAACAGTGGCTTTCCAAAAAGAAAAAAAACTAAGCAATTGCAACATATGGATTTATAGTTTCTTCTCAAAATGCCAGGCGGCCCCCTCTTTTTACGAGAGTAATTTGGAGGTTTTATGTTCTCTTGAACACCGCATGCTGCCTTCTTCTTCTCCTTTGCCTTGTACTCACAAAGTGTCCCCAAGCTGCATATGGCCAGTAGCAGAGCACTGAATCAGGGAATGCTAATTAAATATATCCCTTCCATTTTTAAATCCAGTCTATGCAAGCAGACAAGAATCTGGAGGGCAAGATAATTATTTGAGAGCAGAGTTAGGCAATCTATTGCCATCCAGGCTTTTGTGACTACAGTTCACCTAATCCATTTCCCACTGAGCATATGCCAATGGGTATGCAATCCATATTATCTTGCAACAGGATACCCAGTGGCCTAGATCTCATGGTAATTCTCTGCAAACATGTCCAATAACAAAACCTGCACTTTCACAGAAGATTCTTCTGGCTGCTTGCAATACTATTGTCGGCCATCTTGATAAAGAAATTACTATAATCAAATAATATAGTTTTACAGGCACAGGAACTTCAGCCTAAAAGCATCAACCTGACAATCTACTGATCTGCAGTACATGTATAGAACCCAACGTATGTACAGCACTAAAATATACACTTCAGGACAAAATGGTTGCAATCTTTAATTCACTGAACTATTGAATATATATGTAGCATACAGGCTCCAAATCACAGAAGTTATAGTTTCACCTATTATCCATCTCGAGGACAAGTAGCTTCAAGAAACATTCAAATAGGTTCAAGGACTGGAAAAAGGATAATCAGAGAATGGAAATAAAGAACAGAAACTAAGGTATGATTATCATTTTATTTTTGCCTGTGGGCACTCTGGCACACATTAAAAATGAAATTCTGTTCCCTGCTCTCAAAAGTATACACACATTTGAGATGTAGATATGCTATATACATACATATGTATATACTTACACCCGAACATATTAATACATATAAATATGAATCACTGTCTATCTTGAATACATAGCAGAAACAGGAAGCTTGAGAGTTCACAAGGTTGATACTATATGGAACAAAACTGTGGCTGAATCTGGATGTTCTGCTTCGGATACCACGAAGATTAAAAGATGGTAGAATTTGTGGAGGAGTTGTTTTCAGAATCTCAAAGCGCAAAACAAGAGTCTTAAATTCCAAAATGAATTTTAGAATCGGGTAAATAAAAAAGTTCTAGATTAAAAGCAGATCAGGCTCAATTTCTTAGGGTAGGGATGAGCTCCCCTTGTTATATCTGATAAGGCAAGAGGTTGTACAATCATCGAAGGGAAATGTTAATATGGATTCACTAAGCAGTGGTAGGACTTGATATTAATACTTCCTCAAAAGTTTAGGTTTCTAGTCTAATTTAAATTTAATTAAATGCTTCCCATAAAATTTATGATTTATTAGATAAGCTGCTTTGCGATGGCTTTTGCAATATAAGGGGATATAAAAAGAGCTTAATATCTTTCTTAGATTTGTATCTTCCAGTTAAGGAGAAAGCACAGAATCATGACTTCAATCTCATTGAATGCTGTCTGAACCTATTAAACTTCATAGTGATGACATCCCCATCACCTCATTGCTTCTTAGAAACGGCTGGAAACACTAAGAGCTACAAATGCTTTACAAGATTACAAAACAGCATTGACAGAATTAAGATTTCTAATTCTTATTTTGCCTTTTCCCTGAGGTAACTTCCTCCCCTATGAAATTTACTACATATATCACTTCACCTCATTTCATATTCATCCATTGCAGAGAAGCTATTGACATCCAGGCTGTTACATGGCCTGCCCCAAGAGAGCTGCTGTATTCTTTTTATAATTTGTCTTTAGAAGACTGAAAAAGTCCATATTCCACTCTCAGTTAGTCATATCTCACAGCAGCCATTTTGTCAAGCTGCAACAAAGAATCAGGGTATTCTGTCCCAATGCTTAGGATCATGCCTTCTACCTTCTCTTTTCTCCCCAAACAACTTCTCTCAACTTTACAACTAAATCTACCCTACATCTCTCAAATCTACAAACGGGTATTTGCTTTTATCTTATTTCTTCTCCAATGTGTAATTTCTGTTATAAACTCGAGAACAAGGCTTGCGCCATATGGATGCCACTCTAACAGGTCTGGATCTAACAGCTTTGAAGACAAATAAGCGTGTTTTAACTAAAGAACTCATACTTCTGCATATTTTTGGTAATCTTAATAAAGGTATGTATTGACTGGGTTTTCTATTTCAGCTGTTCATCAATGTTACTGTTTTTGCTTTTATGATTTTACTTGAGCTAGGTATGCTAGCCTCATGGCAGCCTTTAGTGGCATAGAAAAGCAAGACTGATGTTTAGAACAAAACAAGAAAGGGTAGGGGCTCCCCGCCCAAATGAGCATTGAGGTTCTCAGGTAAGTTAATTTTGCAACCGGTAACTTCACTATACCCAACCTACACATACACTATTAAGATCCTGGCAATTAAAATTAAATGGACCATCTGCTGAAGTATTTAACATCACAGAGGAAGGACTGGGTTCAGATTCACTCTTGGCTATTTAGGGCAGATTTGTGTGGAAGGCTATGCATCCTTAATGAAGCAACTTGGACAGACCATAATGAACATATGTTTTATGACCTCCCCTGTGCTAGACTCAAGCCTCTGAAACTTGATTAGTTGGTTTAGTATTTTTCCAACAATAATTTCTGTTTATGACTGCTTGTGTGGGCATTTTTGGAGCCCAAGAAGCAGCAAAACGGAATTACCTGACATAGACCTGTTACTGATTCACATTAAACACAAATAAGTCCCATAAGAATTTACAGGCTGTTGAGGCAATGTCCTGAGAGCCTGGAGCAGTCCCAGAACTGTAAATACCACCAAGACACTAATGAATTACACTAGTGTAAATCATGATCCATCAATTCACCAGGAAGAGAGAAAACCAATCTAGCATGTTCTCTGGCTTGTTGGGCATCAAGTGGATATTAGGGTAGAGAAGGACAACAAAACTTGAAGAGTGTCAAGTCTCTTTTCAGGTTCACACATGTATATATACAGTAGTTGTGACCCATTGGGTTGGGAGATTTGTTGGAAAAATCAGGTTAAGGAGTTTATTCAAGAATCAGTACAATGGATGCTTTCTTCAATATATATTAATAAAAATTGCAGATCATGCAGAGGAAATATCTTCTTATATGTACAGAGTAATGAATACATTCACTTTTATCAATCAAACACTGTGGCATTCAATCCCACTACCAAGAGCCTATCAGAACACAATATTTTTAGAGCCCTCTGAAATTAAGGAAAACCCACTCTCTCAGATGAATCAGGTGTTAAAAGCGTCAGTCTATCAAAGCTACATGTTCAGATGGAAACCAAGTATCTTCCAGAACAGCTGATGCACAGAAAGTATTTCACAGAAAAGAGACAGCTTGGCTGAATGCAGTTAAAGCTGATAAAGAGTTACACAAACTGACACAATCTGCACATCTGGTACAATTTCTAAGAGACAAACCCAGTACATTGTTTAAATGTTAGAAGCAGAATTCAAACTTCCAGTAAATCTGTTTGCATCTGAGGGGTAAAAGAGAGCCGTTTTATCTTTATGAATAAACTGCCACCTAAAGTCTCAAAAAGCAAACAAAGGTGGCTAGATCAGATTAAATTCTGTAATTATTATGATCTCTAGTTCAGGGGTCCCCAGACTTGGCAACTTTAAGACTTGTGGACTTCAAATTCCAGAATTCTGGGTGTTGAAGTCCATAAGTCTTAAAGTTGCCAAGTCTGGAGACCTCTGCTCTAGCTCAAAAAAGTAAACTTTTTATCGCAGTTCAGCAATTCATGGGTTGAGTACACCCATTGTGGTTTGTTTGGTTTTGTCTTACCATAATGTACAACCCCCCCTCAATTATAGTTCCTTCCATAAATTACATGTAAACAAGACAGTTTAGCTCAGTGTGATCCATGTAACAGTTTGATTTGGACTTCCCATGTGATATGAACCTAGTTTCCAATTTGTCAATGCTTAGTGTGGGCTTTGAGAACTTGTCAAAGGGGGTTTATGCAAACCTGTTAAATAAATAACTTTGACATGCTATAGAACAGGCCAATGAAAACATATTTCATTTGGCCAGGAGGAATTACCGAAAGGCCCCCTTAATGACTCTGATGACAATGCCTCTCTTTTCCTTCTGATCACAGCTTTCCTTGCTTCTGGCGAGTTGCAGCAGCAATAAGTTCTCCTGGCTTTCCCAGCAATGCTCAGAATTGAGTTACAAAGCATTAAGACCGCAGAGAAAAAAGTACTCTCTGTGACAATTTTTTCCAACAGTCCTTACCGGCTGAGTGACTGTTACACACAGCACAATGCCTTCCACAGAGGACAAAAAAAAAAAAAAAAGCTGCCCTTCACAGATTCCAGGTGTTTGGATGTTATTTATTCCTCTGAGTTGCAAGTCATTCCAGGATGTCACAGCCAAATGAGTCACTGCAGACTTACCTCCAGGCAGTCATTAAAAAGGAACAGGGTGACCTGTTCCCCTCTGTCACAGAGGTCATCCCCAAGTGCAATCGTTTCCAGGCGCTGAATTAGACAGCGGTGAGACGACAAGAGGTTAGCCTATTGGGCACAGGAGAAGCTCATTAAAAAGAGAAGTTGGGAGGTTGCTGCATCACCAAGAAATAATGATAAAAAGTAGAGAGAATCTTCGCTTATCACAGGACACACAAATTGTTATTGCAGCACAGCGCACCTAATAAGGGCTCTCTTGTACATGGAATAAAGACTCATTCTTAGGTTAAGGAATATATTGGATTTCTCGGGATTTGGACCCCAGGGATGGGGCTGGAAAATACTGATGGGGGCTCCCCTCCTGTCCCCCTAAAGTGTGAGAATAGGAAGAATCGAAGTGGGGAGATTTAATAGAGCTGGTGGGTCTGACATGTCCAAAGATTACAGATAATGGTGGAAAAAGCAGAGTTCAATAGTTACCTGTGTCAAACCAGGGAACAATGAGCAGGATAAGATTCCTGCAGGTTCACAGGACAATTTTACTGATTGGCTGATAAAGTTAATCATGTTTGCTCTGGGTGAAATATTCTACAACAGAAACTAACATGGTGAGCAAGAGTAGATCTTAAATTATCTCGGATTCTTTTGACCTTACTGAGCCTGGGATTCTTTGCAGTGCAACACAACATCTTCCCAAACACGATAAACTCTCTAATGTGAACTCAAAAGATTCCTTTATTAGGAATGCCAGCAACCCTGGCAAAAAGTTTTTCTCGCAGGCTAACAAGTTTTTCTCTGGCCTCACCTATTCATCTCCACCCCCTGCCTTTTATCCTCAGAGCTAGGGTAGGGCCTTGTTAACAGCGGTGGCTCTTCCTTCCCCAGGATCAACCCGCGGCTTTCCACTGCTCTCCCCTTCTTTGCCTTCTGAGCAGTCCTGCATCAGACACTGGATCCATCTGTTCCTCTTCTTCATCATCAGCCACCTCCAGACCTGGGAGTTGTTGACTCTGCATCTGAGAGCTGATGGATGGCCCAGGGTCCCTCCTGTCTCTCTCTCTCTGCCAGCTCCATTCCTTCTTCCCTCTCGGAGCTCACAGGTTGCTCTGATGCTGACCTTGACTCCCATGCCTCCTCCTCTGATTCGGATACTGGAAGGGCCAGCAGCCACAATAATAAATTTGGATCGAAACCCTTCTTTGGGCAGGCAGGTGGAATGAGTTATTGGCAATCAGAGAAATGTTAATACTTATTTGAAGAAGGAGTAATGCCACCACCTGCCTAAAAGGAAATTGAAGCAACTTTCTTGGATCCAGCAGTTTTATGGGAAGGTTCTTGAGAAAGTGGTGGCCGTTCAGATCAAGACAATTCTAGAGGAAACCGGGGTTTCATCCCCAGATATGGGATTTGGTTGGCATTGGGCACTATGTTGACAAACTTAATTGAAAAGGAAGCACAGCCCTTTGCTCTGAAACCATTAACTACCATATCTTTGCTTAACTATGAAACTATTCTGAGTGATTCTGCCCCTGTCTGAGTAGACAATTTTGGCTTGTCACTATGGAGTAACAGATGTCAAGGCCATGGTTACCCAAGGGCTTGGTGCTCTCCCCTATGCTAATCAACATTGAAATAAAGCCACTGGGGTGCATCAATAGATGAATTGACTTCAGAATACTGATGAAACTCAGCTGTATATTATTAGCTGGGCCATGCTGAAGATTTATCCATTGTATCCTGCTGTAATCAGTCTGATTTTTAAAGGTGCCATAGAAAGCTTGAATCAGCATCTTGTAGCTGTTTTATTGTCTGAATGGAAAAATAAGCTTAGATTGAATCCCTCCAAGACTTAGCTACTGTTCCTAGGTCAACATCTAGAAATATTGCTCTCAGTTGGGCTCTATTTGCAGAATTCCAGAGTATGACTTGGGTCTCCTCTTGACTTAGACACGCTATTTAAACAACAGGTGAAAGCCATGGGTAGTCTTTCCCCCAACTTTGGAAATTGCCTACTTATAAGCTTACCTGGACTTAAACATTCTGGTGTTAGTTATTCACATCTTGATCACCAGTCAACTAAATTATTATACTCTACTTGGGGAAGGCTTTGGAGATGAACCAAAATCTACGTCTTCTCTAGAGCATGACAGTAAGATTGCTGGTGACTCAGCCCTGTTCCTGCAGGATAAAAATGATCCTAAAGTTGCTGCATTGGCTACTGATAGACCTTTGATTCAATTCAAAAGGCTAGCAATGGCCAACAAAAGTTCAAACAGCAAAAGACTTCACTTTTACCAAGTACTCTCTTGACATCCAGTGAAGACCTCTCAAAGAGGCCTCCATTTGGAGGAAATGGAGGAAAGTTTGGAGACCTAGGCTGTTTTCCATAGCATAAACCACTCTACTCCTAGGTTTTCAAAGGCTCCCAACTCTCCATGACATTTAGATTATTGAGAACTATAGATAGTCCCCTAGTTACAAAAGCAATTGGAATCAAGATTGCCATCACCAAGCAATGCAGCCATGAAGCACAATATCAGATAACTGCATTGCTCAGCAATGGCAATCCAGGCTGTCCCAATTGCTTTCATAACTCAAGTAGTACAAGTCATTAAGCAGGAAGTGGCAGGAGTGTCTCTGAACCATGCTGAACCTCCTCCCATCAATGCCATTTGCAGATAAGGTCAGTTGTTTTGGGAAGTGTATCCTCCCAAGCAGTAGCATTTGAGGAGTCCTGGCCATAGTTTTTCAAGCAAAATGAGTCTGCTTTGGGGCCAGACAAGAGGAATGTTTGCTAGCATTTCCATATAGTTTTGCATATGCATAGCACTGTGCAGTTGCAACGGGGAAGATCATCATTTTGAGGAGTTTAATTACATAATTTTGATTTCCTTTTCATATTAAGAAAGGTTAAGAGGTTTAGAGCTCATCTGAAGCTAACCTGCTTCTTTTTTTCCCCACTTTTGCTTGCCGAATAAAATAGAAGAGGTGTTGGAATTTTCACACAGCAAAAACCTCAAACTTTCAATTCCCATCCCAGAGCCCAGGTGCCACCCAATCAAAGGTCAAGTCTTGCAGACTTCTGACTTTAGCAGGGCCATGACGTCATGATGCTAGGTTTTGAAAAAACACCTTGAGGTAATGGTTGTTTGATGGGAGTTTCTATAGAGAACCTAGCATTGGGTACTGTGGAAACTGGCTGCCCTAAGGGGACCTCTGTTGTTATTATTAAGATGCTCCTGGTACAGTGGTGGGATTCAAAAAAATTTACCACCAGTTCGGTGGGTGTTGCTTGGTGGGTGCGCTTTGCGTGCGTACACACCAAACTCACACTTTGCACAGGCGCAGAGGTGTTTGCGCAGGCAGAGGGGTTCCAACTCACCTCCTGCAAGCCTGCACTCTCCTGGTCACTTCAGCAGCTGCAATGCGGCACTCTGCTGTGCCATGCAAAGCAGCTGTGCTTCAAAAGCAGAGGATAAAGGTGAGTATGGGAGCCCAAACAGGCAAGTGGGTCCAATAGCAGAGCGGCAGAGAGAACCAGTTTGGTCTCCGCTGCTCATCGCTACTATTGGCTCGGCAGAACCAGGCCGATCCGGTAGAATACCACCACTGTCCTGGTAATTTGTAACCAATTTGGGTATTGTCTTGTTTGGATTGTTATGTTTTTAAAATCTGTTTCCTTAAAGCTTAGCATCCCTTAATTTACTGGTGTGCTCTTTGTCTCTGGATCAAAAAGAACCAATTGCCTGGGCATCTGCTCCCTCCCAACACTTGGCAAAATACACCGAGAATAAGAAGGCACATCCCACAACCAATGCAATCCTAAATTGTATTAACAGAGGGATACAATCAAGATCAAGGGAAGTACTAATACCACTCTATAAAGCCTTAGTAAGACCACCTAGAGTACTGCATCCAGTTTTGATCACCACATTATAAAAAAGATGTTGAGACTCTAGAAAAAGTACAGAGAACAGCAACCAGGATGATTAGGGGACTGGACTCCAGTCATCCCCTAATGACTGGAGACTAAAACATACAAAGAACGGTTACAGGAACTGGGCTTGGCTAGTTTAGTGAAGAGAAGGACCAGGGGAGACAGGATAGCAGTCTTCCAATATTTGAGGGGTTGCCACAGAGAGGAAGAGGTCAAGCTATTTTCCAGAGCACCTGAAGGCCAGACAAGGAATAATGGATGGAAACTGATCAAGGAGAGATTTAACCTGGAAATAAGGAGAAACTTTCTGACAGTGAGAACAATCAACCAATAGAACAGATTCCCTCGGAAGTTGTGGGAGTGTCATCACTTGAGACTTTCAAGAAGAGATTGGACTGCCATTTGTCAGAAATGGTGTCGGGTGTACTGCTTGGGCGGGGGGTTGGACTAGATGGCCTACAAGGTCCCTTCCAACTCTGATTATCTGTTAAATCTGTTAAACCACCACGGCAACCATTGTGGGTGTCCCCCACTTGTTTTCAAAATTCCAAATTTGGAATCATGCACTTCTTTCCATTTTGCTCAAAATCACCATTGTATTTTTAAAAATATAATGGAGCACTAAACCATTACTTACTGGGCAACCATCTACTTCATAAACAACATCAAAAATCTGTCTTTGACCTTCCGTCTTCCTTTTGTCTTCATTAATATGTCTAGAAGGGGAAAAAAAGTTTGGGAAAACACCGGTGAAAAATGTGGGATAAATATAAATGCAGAAAACAGCAAGCCTCAAACTTGAGAAACTCTTTAAGCTGGTGGAAAAAGATTAAGTTCCCTGGCTGCTCTCCTTTTTCAATTTTAAAATATGAGTTTCAATGAACCTTCCATGGAACAGAACATTCAGTGTTGATTGGACTGATTTCATTCACTATTTATTTTTCAGCTTTCACTCCTTCAACTTATACAGAAAACATATCCTGGCATCTTAAGAAATGATATTTTCCCCAAGACTAACTGGAAGTTTTTATGAAATAAGGTATCCCTCATTACACTAAAGGATAGAGATTAAAAACTGTGAGTTTCCAGGAAAAGGTCCTTATCTTCAGCCTGACTCTAAGGTTTACTTGGACAGAACTAGTTAGCAGCTATTCACAAATATCAAAATGATAACCACCTACAGCTTCTAAAATATAAGGAAGGAGTTATCAGTGCACAGATCTTGCCGATGCATTCCATATTGCATGTTAGGCAATGAACTCAATGCATATTACTTCCAAGGTAATATATAAGGGTATGCACGAAATAAAAACCAAGCAATTGATGAAGCCATCAAGGGTTGGAAGTCCTAAAAAACCATTTCAGGTTGGCTATATAGTTAAGCAAAAACAAAATCCAGAACACATTGGTTCTTTTCTTTCACTCAACACAAAATTTTATTGTCAACTTCGAAACAGATCAGGCCTGTCCCGCCCATTTTCTCTGTTTCTGAGCTTGACACAGTTTGGGGAGAGGGTGGAGCTCTGGAATGTCAGACATCAGCAACCTCCTATCCTGTGGGAACCAAGATCATCCCAACAGGTGCTGGCCAAAGACTGGAAGAGCTTACCAAAGAGACGCCAGAACGTCTAATTGGACAATGTGATCAGTGACGAGGAGGGAAGAAGATGTCTATTCTTTAATTATGCTGAAAGCATGGGAAATAGCCGGAGCTGATTTTGCATTTCAATCATGCCAAAATGATGTACTCAATAAAGCAGTTATTTTGAGAAAGTCAAAAGTCTAGAGTTGCTGAATTGGTTGGGTTCATTACTCGGAACCTTGACACTGATAGGAGTTTAGGGTGATTTTTCAAGGTGAATAGAAAAGCCCAGGTCTCTCAAATCCCCAAGTGGCTTCTGTGCCGGTCCACCCACTTTCAATCTTCGAAGAGACAGGTCCCCAACCCCCAGGTTGTGACCCAATACTGGGCCATGGCCCATTTGGAACCAGGATGCAGAAGCTGCAGGCGAGCACATGCGCGGATATAGTTCCACTTATGTGAACAGCTCCATTTGTGCAAGCAGGGTGTGTGTGTGCCTGCCTCTTGCACAAATGGAGCTGTGCATGCAAGGCAGCCGCTGGCGCAGAACCATTCCTTCTCCCCCCCCATGCCGGTCCGCAAAGCTGGAAAGGTTGGGGAACGCTGTTCTAAGATCGCTCCTTCCCACCCTCTCTCTTTTCCACTAGTGGCCAGCATGTCCATTCCTTCCTGCAATGGTGTCCATTCCGTGTCCATTCCTTCCTGCAATGGTCCAGGCTCAGCATATCCATCAGCTTGCCCATCTTCTGTCTCCTCTTTCCCATGGCTGACAATGTTTGCATATACCATCACCAAGGAAACTCCCAGTCTTAGGAGTCTTTTTCCCTTCCCTATGCCCACCCCCTCCCCATTTCTGCCTTCTGTTCTCCAGTTCATATTCAAAACAAAATAACACCCAATATTTTGATGCAGGAACCAACCCCTCAAAGCCCGATGTTCCGCAAACAGAATGTTTTAAGCATCCCTAATCATGGGTTATATTAATTATGAGACTAGCATCAACTAGAGTCATCAGACTTACGTCATCACTTCCTTTAATGACTCAATGGCGCTTTCTAGGGTGGCCTTGTCAGGATTGTCTTCTGCAGTGTGTTTCTTGAGGTCTGCAAGATTGAAACAGAGCAACTGTGTATAACAACATTCCACAGGATGCTCTAAAAATGAACATTTCTGAGAGTCTGTCACTTCAGAAATCCCTGTACTTGAATTCAAAAGTTTAGCCATTGAAATTAAAGTGCTGATGAGGCAGAAATCTTACAATCTTAGCTGTTCAGCTATTGACTTTTAAGGCATACACTTATTTTCCTAACTGGCAGAAAACTGAAATATTTACCAAATGCAATTTGATCTCACTCCCAATGGGGAGAGAGGGGGACACTTTGAGCATGGGACTACACAAAAACTATATCAAACCTACATTTACTACAAAGTTCATCAAATGGACTTTATAGTAAGGTATTCTCTCTCATTTATTGCATAGATTATAGGAAAAAATAGGAATTGGGGAGTTATCCTTCTCATGGAATATGTAAAGAAACAGAGGGAAGACCACAACACAACACAACAATTAGGGTGAGTGTACAATTGCAGGTAAAAAGTCCAGGACATTTGAGGGGAAGAGAAGACAAAGGAGGACACTCACTACATGATTTTCTACTGAGCAATAGGCCTGCACTTTCTAGAATAAAACAATCCTGTTTTTTAAATATATTTCTGAAAGTTTAAATGAACTGATTTTTACCATCATTTCTCTCTCCCACTTAAATATTCTACCATGTGCTTTTAAAGTTAGCTTTAATGAGCAATTACGGGTCTTTGCATTAAGCACATTCTTTTTATAACTAAGCCAGCCTGTACTACTTTAAAGTACTGTATATAATCTGATGCAAGTTAGGCCTAAATGGTTATACCTGACTAAAGCTTGCAATGAATTGAAGTAGCTTCTGCATTCCTTTCTCTTTACATGACTTTTAATGTTTTATCAATTTATAAAATACAAAAAGTAAAAGCAAGAAATTAAGGGAAAAAAAATGAGATGTATCAGGGAAGAAAGAAAAAGGAGTCTGATTCTTTATAGCACAGTACAAGCTAACAACAATTCAACATCAACTTTTTTACTTTTACACATTAATATATAAATATACATTTCCATAACAACAAATCGGCAGATCTAATCAGTAAAACCAAAGGCAACGTTTCATTTTTTTTTACCATCAGCACAAAATCCAGAAGTGATATCAAATATAAAACATAAATATATATTCCCCTCTTTGACCATTACTGCTTTATTTTCCTTACTGTTGAAATATGTTTCTTGATGACAACTTCAGGGGCCGCATACTAAGAGTATCTCAAGTAGCTGTTAAGTCACATGATGTTATCTATCTTAATTATAGTTCATACTGAAAATAAACATCGTTTAAAACAGATTGTTTACAAATGCATCATATACCCGACATCTATAAGATATTTTCTAGTTCATTTCTTAAGGGAGTTCACAGACCCAATTGGACTTACTCAACAAAAATTACACCTCAAGTATTCATTCATTCATCCATCCATCCAATTTATATGGCCACCCACTCACTCTCAATGACTCTGGATGGATTACAAACAATAAACCCTGTCGACAACAATACACGAGTCACTTAATGGGCTCCATCCCACTTTGAGTTCCTCAGGCCCATTGGCAAAATCAGGTCTTCAGGGCCTTACAAAGTACGGGGATGATGTTCTAAAGGAGGGGTGTCAAACTCAAGGCCTGGCGGCCAGATCCAGTGCACGATCTGGCCCAGTGGGGGCTGTCCTGGAAGCAGCAAAGGACTGGCCCGCAGTGCCTCTGCCAGCAAAAACAGAACTCAGGAGGGCTGGGGGAAGCTCCACTTTTGCTGGTTTGCAGGAGACCGTTGCAGCCAAAAACGGAACTTGGGAGCCTATTTTCGTGGCAGAGTGCTCGGGCCACCACAGGCATCCCCAATACGAGTGACATCGAGCTGATCATGCCCACCTTGGCCGCGCCCACCCTGGTTCCCTGAGGTCAAATACAACCCTGATGCGGTCCTCTATGAAATGGTATTTGACACATGTTCTAAAGGGAATGAGCCACCATGGAGAAGGGTCTTTTTCTGCGTCGTGCCAGATGTACCTTCTTAGGAGATGGGACCTACAACATTCCCTGCTTTTCCCACTCTAGTGGGTTCGGTGGATGTAACTGGGAAGAGACGATTCTTCAGATAACCAGATTTAATTTGATTCTACAAATGCTAATTACATCAATCCCTGGACAAACCAGCTTCTGAACATACCATTTAGAAGAAGGGCAACACTGGGCAGTCTCTGTACTGGCCGAATAAGGAGTTCTGCCAAACTCTGGCGACCACATTCTGGCTTAGCTTGATTTATCTATTGCAAGAGAAGTTGCAACATTATTTCTAGAAAGTAATCAATTTTTCTTTTTTAAAGACAAAAGAAAACTCTGCAATGTTAGTGGCTCCCATGCTTATACGCCACTGAGTTTTTTAAAGAATGTAAGTTTGACATATTACATAGGTTGTTAATTGCTTATCTGGGAACCTTGCTGGAAGATATTTACCAAATTATTATGTAAAAATGATTAAATCAGTAGTTTGAAAGCCACATGTTTCTTACTGCTAATTTTATTTCTCACTCCCCATTAATTATTTGAGTAGTACAGGCCCTCTTTTATTACACTGTATTCAAAAGAGTAAAACTGAATGCCTAAATAGCTCTCATCTCTCAGATGTTGGCAAGAACAAAACAAGCAGAAAACATTTTTAAAAAAACTGACCCAGAGGTCCAGACCAATAGTAGACCATTTTGAGCCTACACCAGTTCCATGAAAAGATGGGAAAAAATAATGGTTATAATTACCGTGTTTCCCCGAAAATATGACCTACCCTGAAAATAAGTCCTGGCTTGATTTTTACATGTGTGCCCAATATAAGCTCTACCCTAATTAAGATCCCACCCACTCCAGGGTGCAGGGGATGGGGCATGGCACATAAGTAAATATTAAGCTAGGGTACAGGTGGTGGGTGGAGCTTCCTTACTTACTAGGCCTCACATACCCTGAAACCTGCCTTGCTAGACCATTTCTTCTGCAGCTGCTTGCCGCCGCTTACGCGTGTTGCCCCCAGCCTCTGTTTTACCATCAGAGGCCTTTAGGAAAGGGCCTCATTTTGCCATCAGAGACCTTCCAGAAGGGCTTCTAACAGCGAAAAAGAGGCTGGGGGCACCACATGCATCAATGTGGACCTCATTTCTTGGCTAAAGAGGCCTTTCTGGAAGGCCTCTGATGGCAAAATGAGGCCAACATCAATCCAAAGTCCATTTCTCAGCTGCAAAACATAGGCTGGGGGCAACACACACAAGCGGTGGCAAGCAGCCGCGGAAGAAGTGGGTGAGCAGCGGCCTCGTGCTGGACAGGTGCCGCCGCCACAAAGTGAGTCAGTGGAAGACATTCCCCCCTCCCCCGGAAAATAAGATCTGGTACCTTTTTTAGTGAGAAAAAAAATCTAAGACCAGGTCTTATTTTTGTGGAAACACATGAGCATGGGGCCAAATATTACTGTACAACAATGTTGTTCTGGATATAACAGGTTGAGAAATTGAGGTTACTGTCCAGCTTAATAGCTTTAGAGTTCATCTATTTTTACCCTCCTGCACTGGTTTTGATGCACACATAGGAAAAGATTAGCTTTGCAGGACTTCTTTTTCTGGGCCTATTGAGTCATGTGAAAATCACAGGAAAAAGTAAAAGTAAAATGAAGACTAGGAGTGAAGCTAACTGTCTCTCAATGACCAAGATCACCTGAAGATAACTTGTGTTTACAAGTAGCTATTACTTTAATATCAATGAGACTGTTAGCTTCCAACAAGAGGAAAAATATAGTCTGCCTCCTTGTTCTTTCTATAAGTGCAAACAAGAAACTTTCGACAAACTAGCTTACCCCCTTTTAAAAGCACATTAGGATCAGGTGCTATATATATTTTACACAAAGGACAAGTATATAGTGCTATTCCATCAACCTATTCTCGATTTCAAAGCTGCACCTTTTTTCCCTATTACAGTCACCGGGACGTTATTCTAGCATATTTGTGCTTCCACAGTGCTCAAGCCCTAATTGCTTATTTCAGTTTCAAAATTGCACCTTTCGAGAAATGGATCACTGCATTAGTACCAGCAAATGAATACTTGCCTTCAAGAAAGCATGAAACCTGGGCTTCTGCTTTTCACACTTGGTAATGGTTTCCTTGCTCATTTCAAAGAAGTTCACAAAAGGAGGATATGTTTTCACCAAGTCTTTAGACTGAAAGAATCCCAAATTTTTATTTACAACATGCACATGGTTGAAAAATTAAAATAACATCAGTGTTCATAGCAAGCAGTTTGAAGTTACTCTGTTTGCTGAAGGAGCTCTATGCCGTTGGTAAAGCTGACCTCTGCTGGTGTTAGTACATTAAATCTGCTATTGTAACAAACACCTACACATACAGTGCATTTGCAAAGCAAATGCATAAATGCTTATACTTGCCCAATTACTAATAAAAACACAGGGCTGAATTTGCACATTGCCCCTGCCAATAATACGCCTACACTATTCTGAATCCTACCCTTATGTAACATCCCAGATCCTTGCAGGTTACTAAACTTTCATTCTCTTTTATCTCAAAAGAAATACCAGCAACTGCAGAATTATTATTATTTCACACTTACAATCAAGACCTTGCCTAAGAATCATTAGCATACAGTTGTAATCATGCTTCTGTAGCGAGTGATTTAAACTTAAAAGAATAAATAGGATGAGTCCGCGACTATCCGCCTCAGCTATCTCACCGCAAGACAACTCGCTACAAAACAAGATATTACACTAATATCAAAGAAATGATGAGATAGAATCCTTAAAGAAAGGATACAAAAGGAGCAATAGAATGAAAGGTGAATGGCAAAAATTAAAATAATTATTTATTTTAAATAAATATAATTGTTAAAATTGTCCCGCAGAGTTGTCCCACAACGAATTGGCCGTGATGAATTGGCTGTGGCAAGTTGGCCATGGTGAGTTGGCCTCAGCAAGTTGGCTGCGGCAAGTTGTCCTATTCCCATAAAGGACTGTCCCCCGTTCAAACGCTGCCTAATACTACTAAGACAAAGAGCAGATCTACATTGCGTTCTACCAATTCAAGACAAAAGACTCCTTCACATGACCAAGGGGTAGAAGTGAAAGGTCCACTTTAGATATAAAATAACAGCATTCATTCATAGCTTGAGTAGAACCCAAAACTTACATATTTAAGTATAACCTCTCCAATGCTTTGGTTTTCAGTCCAGTTTATCATAAGGTCTTCAAGGTCTTCCTAAAATAACAAAAGATGGCACTCTATTCATTTATGATTATTCATAGTTCTAAAAAAGCAAGCTACAAGATTGTTTGACCTTCTAAATGAAATTTTGTTCAGTGTGATGCTTGGAAGCAGGAGAGGAGGGAAAGTGGAGAAGAAGGAAAACTTTATTTTTCATATTTAATCAAGTGAATGTCAGGGAGCTCCGTCAGTAAAAATGCCACGAAACAATAGCATTACCAAAATTGCATAATGCTCCAAAACAAAATTTAAGATTTAGAATTATCGGCTATTGGTGCTCAAGCAAAGTGTCAAAATATTAGAAAAGTATACAAGTCTTCAGGGTGGCATGCTGGAGCGTTTCAGGTGTTGAGGTAGGGCTGGAGAATCTGAGGTTCAAATAGACTATAGAAGCCATGGGTGATCTTGGGTCAGTCATAATCCCTCAACCTAATCCAGTTTATAGAAGGGTGCAGGGACAAAGGCAGGAGATGAATTTAACAAAGTATGATGACACCAGGCCCATTTCCAATTCTGCCCCTTTTTATTTTACTAATGAGATCATGAAGGAATATTAAGGTTTTTCCAGCGCAGCATAAACAAGGTGCCTTGAGCAAAATAATATTCACAATATAAATTTTATATATTTTAAAATGGTACCACCTTTATCTTAATATGTACATCAAGGATATCTGGAATACTGCCAAAGATTGTTTTGATTTCTTCTGGTGCAAGTATTGGGCCTCCAAGTTGTCCTTCCTTTTCCAAAGGGACTTGAAAGACCTGAAGGGAAAAAGAATAGATCAGCAATTTTATGAAAGCCATCCGGCCAGTAAAGGTTCGGCTTTGGATGGAGCGGATAGTTCAGATTCTATCCCAAATTAAAAGATTACAGGATCGGGGGGGGGGGGGGGGAGAATTAGTATTACCAAATTATATGTGGACTATGGTGGAATGACCATATAGTATGTATGTACATACATGCACATACATATATGTATGTCAGACAAAACTTGACAAATTATCTCTCCCATCCCTTTTGTTCCTGTGAATCTCTCTATCTCTCCTTCACTCAGAAGATACTGTCCTCTCAATCATATGCTGGGCTTGTCCTTTAAAGCACAGGTGTAGTTTCATCCCCTTTTATAAAAAAACCTCCAGAAAAAGCTGAGACATTCAATCCCCAATATGGGATTTCAGAATTTTGTATACGAAACAGACAAGCCCAACACAGGGGCATCTCAGGCTAAAACATTTGTAATGCTGGACCAGGGTTTCTCAACCTCAACATCTCTAAGAAAGGTGGACTTCAACTCCCAGAATTCCCCAGCCAGCTTTGCTTTGAAGCCCACCCATCTCTTGCCACAGACCCCACACATCAGCTTCAATTCAAACAGCATGAGCAGGAGGGGGAAATGGATGCTAAAGACTGCTAAGATAAGCAAGATACTCAGGAAGCATTACCAAATTAAAAATATAAAATAACTGACAGAAGCCAAAGATACTATTTTGATCGTGAAGCAGCTCTACTTTAGCAGCTGCCTCAATTAACATGTAGGGAAGGATGACATTGAAGAATCTCCCTTCTTCCTCCAAAGCTATCATGGCCACACACCCCACTCATTCCAGAACAGCACAGGTAGTGGACCTAGGATCGGAAAGGGGAATAAGGAAATTATCTTTCCCTTCTTCCATAATATCCAAGAGGAGATATCTTAAAAGGTTTAATCATGGCAACTTAAAACTAAGATATTTCAATACACGTTCGAGTAACTTCTTCAGTCAAAATGAAAATTTGGGTAGTTGAAAAGAACCAACTCTTGCCATACAGACTGCAAGGGGTTTCTT
Organism: Laticauda colubrina; assembly: GCA_015471245.1. Classification (NCBI taxonomy): domain Eukaryota; kingdom Metazoa; phylum Chordata; class Lepidosauria; order Squamata; family Elapidae; genus Laticauda; species Laticauda colubrina. The sequence goes on from BLBF01000040.1 coordinate 14,502,361, forward strand.
CCCAAAACGAAATAAAATTTTAATAAACTTTGGTCAACTTGCCATGATTTAAGCTTTTAAGATAATTTTGGAAGCTTTTGGATTAAATCTTCATTTACATGACGTAAGAGTAATATGCACAGGGAATCCTCCCTAACTGGTTGCAGCAGTATCACTTTTAACACAAGTCACTTAACGTCTCAATTTCAGAAATAATGATGTAAATGAAGCAACTTACCTGGATTATAGTTGTCAGGATATCTACATAATTGCTTTCTGTCTGATAGAGCTCCTTTGCAACCTGCCACCTGGCAGATTGCTTTGAAGGAAAGGGAGATGTGCTTTTGGATGGCTTTGTGCAGGATTTGGGAGTTTCTGCAAAGGACGGAGAAATAATTATATGACATTTTTTTAAAAAAATGGCAGGAAATTTACTATGGAAGCTGGGAAACTCTTAAAATAGGAAGGCCAATTTAACATGAACTGGGGCTGACTGAGTACAATACAAAGTTTTAATGACTGCCCAAAAACAAAGCAGCAAAATTAACTGCAGAGGTCATCTTCAGTATCATCAGGTGATTCTGTAGTTATGTCCACTACTTTCTCTCTGTGAACATAGCAGCTGACTATCAGCACCATCAGGGAAAACAACTAGACTGCTTTGAACTTGTAAAATTTGCTGTGAGAAGATCAATTGCTAGGAATATGAATTCCAAATAGCATCTAAGTTATGTGACCCAAGCATGTAGTTGAAACTGACATTTGAATATGATTCAGATTATTAGTCAGATCCAAATACCAAACTATGATTGCCATCAGCAGGTGTTCCAGCATTTAAAAAGATTGCTTATAGCCTTTTTTGCTGGTTGTTCCTCTCGCTTCCTGCATTTCAAATAAGAATTATTGAATCATAGGGCTTGATGGGGACCTGGGAGGTCTTCCCATATTCAAAGCAAAAGACCTTATACCATCTTGATCAAATGGCTGTCCAGTCTGGAGGTTTTTGAAAACCTCCAGTGATGGAACACTCAGTTTTAAGAAGCAAGCTCTTGCATTGTTTAATGGATCTCACTGTCAAAAAATTCTTCTTGCTTCCAGGTTGGATCTCTCTTTAATAAGTTTTCCCCCATTACTTTTTCTCCTGCCCTCTGGCACCTTAGAAAATAAGTCAATACACACCTCTTTGTGACAGCTCCCACCACAAGTACTGGCAAACAATTATCATGTATCACCCCTTAATCCTTCCCCTTGATAGGCTAGACCAGTAATGGTTAACCGTTTTGGGCTCCCGTGCAGAAAATTGTGTGTGTGCCAGCACCCAGAAGGCAATGCACCCAGGGGCCCCCATGCCCCCTGCATGCGCAATCCCCCCGCACCGCGCATCTCTGCACATGTGTCTCCCACGCACTCCAGCCCCCCGCGCATGCGCACCAGATACCCGACAATCAGCTGTCGGGTGGATGGTGCACATGCATGCACAGTAGACCTGCTCTGGGTGAGGGCTTGCGTGCCAGCAGAAATGGCTCTGCATGCCATTTGTGGCACGCATGCCATAGGTTCACCATCACAGGGCTAGACATACCAAGTTCCCTCAACCATTTGTCATACAATTTAAGCCTCCAGACCCCTTTAATCATCAAATGATTGCGCTCCTTGGAAATGCTTATTTTTTTTATTTATATAAAACATCTCCATGGAGAAAGCCAATTTGCAAGGGTATTCTCCAGATTGATCCAATGTTTCATTTGAAATTGTCCCTTTGGTGCCAGAGTTGCAGTTCAGCTCTGGATTTCAAGCCAACAGCCCTTCCTCTCTAAAAACACTGTCAGTCAACCCACCATCACCTTGTGAAGTTCTCAGCATGCTTACAGCTGGAGGTTGTTGACACAAGACATCTTTCAAAACCGGGACGGAATGAAGCCCGGCATGATTTATGTTATGTTCCACTGGCAAAAGAAAATACTTTTGGAGATTCATCTGAGGTGTTCCATTAACTACGCTTTCAGGTACATTACTGCTAGTTGCCTCGGCTGTTTGTTGTAGACTTTCTAATGAGTTTATGTAACATTTACAAGACAAGTTATCCAAAGAAATACAACTGGTGTTTCTGCAGGATCTCTTCCTCATCCGACTAAGTCTAAGGACATCAGGGGTGCCTTTCTGTCTATCTTTCTCCAGGCTGCTCAATCCTAGCCTCTTCCCTGCATAGTTTGAGAAGGAAAAAGGCCTGTTACTCATATTGGCAGTGGCGTTTTATTTTCATGAGAAACATCAAAACATACAGAGATAGTTTGATTATACCTCCGTTAGCCATGCTCGACTCCGGTGTATTAGAAATGTCCAGTAAAGATCCTATGGAAAGGGAATGTTCGGCCGATGGCCGTTTCCGAGGTGGGAAGGGAGACATGTCCATTTCTCTGGTCAACTGAGCAAGGGTTTCTCTCAAACGCCGTCTCTTCCGGTTGCTGTTGGGAGTACTTAGAGAAAGGACTGAGGTTGAAGTCTTCAATTCGGGACTGTCTGGCTACAGTGAAAGGCAGATGTCCAGATTAGTAACTGTTTTCCATTTACAATCCAGGTTCTGCAGATTACCACTTTTTGCCACTCAAAGTTAGATTACAGGTAACCTTCGATTTACCACTACAACTGAGCCCAAACTTTCTGTGGAAACATTTATGAAGTGAATGTTTGCCCAATTTTAGGACCTTTCTCTCAAGAGTTGTTAAACGAATCACTGCAGTTGTTAAGTTAGTAACATGGTTGTTTGGTAAATCTGGCTTCCCCATTAATTTTTGTCAGAAGGTTGCAAAATGATTTTACATGACCTGCATGACACTGCAACAAGTCATAAAGATGAACCAGTTGCCAAGCATCTGAATTTTGTTCAAGTGATGCTGCAATGTGAGTGTGAAAAATGGGCATAAGTCACTTTTTTCAGTGACATTGTAACTTTGAATGATCAGTAAACGAATCATCATGAGTTGAGGATTACCTGTATTATTATTATTGCAAGTTTAACCTGGGAAACACATTTGAGAGATTCTGGAGAGATTCTCAGTCATCCAGGGTCATGGTAGTCCCAAAAGTGCTTTTTCAGGAGGCAACAGCCTCATCAGCTTTGACAGGATAATGGGAATCAATCCTTCCATTCCCCACTGTCCTGTCAGAGCTGAAGAAGCTTCTTGGATGAGAAGCGAAACATCTTCAAAAGAAAAACAAGAAAATCCAATTGCCTCCTGAAAAAGCACCTTTGGAGCACATTTGCGAGAAATTTCGGCTTGATTTTGCCAATTGTTCCCCAAATTCTCCATGCCCTTGCATAGCAGCATACCTTTTCAAATAAGTAGATCGATTCTCCAGCTCTGGCATCCATCTGTATGCTTCCCCAGAACCACTAGAGGGAGAAAAAGTATTTTCGGCCATTTATTCAAGTCGGTGCAACTATCTATCATTCCACAGTTAAGAATAGCGACTGAGCGTGGCTTACATTATAAAACCAATAAAACGTTATTAAACAAAATGTGTTTTAAGAATCAAGGAATATTATTTTTGGACTGACCTCTTGCTTTACAACAAAAAGGCTCTGAGAGGACTCAAATGGAATATTTTTTACAGTGTTTTCTTCAACTATAAGATGAGTACAGCGTTCATCACCAACAGGCAAATACTGTCCTCCTGTGGAAGAAAAGCAATCAATTGCCTGTCGTTTTCTAACTTCTTTTGCGATCTACTGTTATGAACTGTGCATAATAGAAAATAAAAAGATATCAATGGTAAAGACAATATCACAATGTAGCAATGAAACATCAGAGCTAAGATTTGCTCAATGCAACTATTTAGAAAATAAGTTACAAAATAAATGTAAAGCTTATTGGTTTAAATAAAGGTAGACTTTTGACAACCTCCAGTAAGGGAGTGAAGTTTGCTCTGTTTATAAACAATAGTTGTATGTAACAGTTGTTAACAGTATAATAGCTGTCTAAAACAGATACTGTATATAAATAGAGAGCAAACCCCACTCCCTTCCACCACTGAAGATGTTACCAAGTCTGGTAATGAAATGCCTGCAAGCAAACAACCAAATTCAGAAAGTATCAAGAACTCCAAAGACAAGCATGAAATGGAATAGCCATATTACTACCAGATTATTATAAAAATCAACTGCTATACGATATAAACATTCAGAATAAATAAAATTTAATAAAACCTCACTCTTGAAATTAGTATACAAAATGTCTACACTGATTGTGGTGGCAAGTTCGTCTGTCTAAGAGATCCATACTGTAATATGGCTGTGGCTTAGGGTGAGGCACAAATTTTGTCATAATGATTTAACACCACAGGATGTCTAAAAGTAAGAACGGATTAGACTGAATTGTGAACCCAGCCATAACTTTCTCATATTTACCCTGCATTTCTGTCATTTCTTCCATGTTCTTTTTCTCTTCCTCAGAGAATCCAAGAAAACTTAAAATGCAGTCCTGAAATGGTGGCACTTTAAATTCTTTCCTAAATTCTTCATCGGCAGCGCAAAAATCACTAAAAGAGGGAAAGGACAGAGGGAAAGGAATGAATTTAAGGTAACTGCATTAAATTTTATTTCCTATTATTCTGAAATACTTGCTGTCAAGTTAAAAGAATGCTCTGCAAGGCCTTTCTCCAGGAAATATCATACATACATGTCATTTCTTCTCTCCCAAGATCTATAAATCCATTCTGCTTTCATGATTGGAGTGCCAAGACTCACAGCTACCTGCAAACCAAGACAAGGAATGATACCTTTCATTTTAAAATGCCATTAACTCTTACATCAAGGTACAGATCCATATGTCAATTTCATCTTCTTGTCCTTGATAAAGCCTTTAAGATTTTTTACAAAAATAGAGAGGCAGGAGATTAAATGAGTCTAAGTTTCAATGAGTCTTCTTGGTATAGAAAATTAAAAGAGCAAGGGAACATACCTGAACTTCACAAACAAGTATTACAAATGCAACCCAGGTGTTCATATCTATTGATGATCTATTCAAAAGTAACATCAAATTCTAGTGCAATATCATGAAAATCAGAAATTTTGCATTCTCTCTTCAGCCTGCATTTGAATCTCACTGCATATATAAACTATGGAGCAGAAGATTTTAATGATGTTTCGAAACAGCCTAAAGGCTTCATTTAGAAGTAAACCGACATGCTTTAGTCCAGGGATGTCAAACTCATGGCGTCATTACATGATGTTTCAGGACTTTTCCCCCCATTCGCTAAACCGGGGGGGGGGGAGCACGTGATGCATTCGGGCTGTGGGCCTCGAGTTTTAACACCCCCTACTTTAGTCGTTAAAGCAATCAATTAATCCATATAAGAAACATGGGTTAAAAAAATTACGACTTCTTCATTTAAATTTTGACAAGGACATATTTTTCATTCATTCATTATCGACAATCCCTTATAGTTGGATATCCCACTACTTCCACTATTATGTAGCCTTAGATAAAGTCAACAAGCATTTTTAAAGGAAACAATTATTTGATAGGCTATAAATGGAAAACCGTTTGCATAAAACACAAATTTGCTTGTTAAAGGCACTTAAATAATAGCACACTGTAAACAGATGCATTTTCCTAAAAAAAAAGTTCAAAAACTAACAGCATCACATCCCAACTATTTGACAAATCTTGTTTATAACCAATACTTAGGCACTGGCTTGCTATATAATTTCTATATTAGGGCATTTGCTGCATTTTTCTGAAGGAAAGCAAGAGCTTGATGGATTATACATGATCAAATTATGAAATAACATTAAAATTCTATTCAATTTTTCAGACATACTACAAAACATTAGCATGCCATGTAGCAATAATATAACTAGGCGCTTTAAATGACTCTTATACTGTCCAACCTAATGGTTATGATCACTTTTAACCACACATAATGTGTTTTTAAACAGTATCAGAAGAGTTCCAAAAGAACCATTCTTTTCCCTTCATCACAATCATAGAATTGATCACAAGGGATGTAGTCAAAACAAGATCCCCCTCATTAATGAAAGTAGGAAGCTATGTCAAAATAGAGATTATTGGACATGTTTCATGGCTGTACTCACAGATGAGGCTTATCAGTAAATGTCATTGCAGTATTTTAAGATTGCATCCAGGGATCAAAAGTCTATTTCTGTATCCCCCTTTTCAGTATTAGATCTTGAACTCAATACCCATTCATTGCTTTCAAAGCCTTGAATTACAGGTGTGTGTGTGTGTGTGTGTTTAAAAAATGCTTTGTTGTTATTCAGAATGAACCAAATATTCTGATATTTATAAAAAGGAAAATCTACACTTAAACCTTTAACAGAAATTTGAAGTTCACTTACTCTGAATTTGTCTCCTTGTGTAGAGTTAGCCACGAGATGTGTAACTTTGGAACTGAAGTCCCGCCGAATAATCCCTCCCATATGATGAACCAAAGTCACCAGTTTAACCTAAAAGCAAAATTGGAGCAGAGTTGAACAGGTTGAAATAAAATTGCTGCTGGGAAATGCAAGGATGTCACTTACACTGCAAAGTAATTTCTCTTGTTGGTTTACTTAGGTAAACTTAAGCTTCACAACAACTGTACAATTCAGTTTGAATTCCTACATCACGTTAACTCATGGCTTCTTTAGCAATAGTTTGACTAAATTATAAATTGGCTTGATTTATTCAAACAAAGCTTTACAAACCACAACTGCCAAGCACATAAATATATTAAATCCAAACTCAAAACAAATCACTTGTCATTATGTGTAAAGTTAACGCTGCTATAATCAGTCTAATGAATATTATCAATTGAATCTTAAAAATTGAATGGAATTTAAAGCCAATTTTGCCTGGTGTAAGCCCAACGCAATATTAATAGACAACAAATTATTTTGTTCATTTCAAATTAATGTATTGGGTCAGGTCAATCTAATGAAGGATTCAGAGGTTCTCTGTATCTAAATCCTAAAGCTCTACTCGAATACCAGATAAGGCCAAGCTTGAAGCTGATGTCCAAATATTAACTAATATTGCAATTGTTCACCACAACCATATTAATAAACATTCGCAGAAAGAAAACATTCTTACCAGCTCATCTTTCTTCCTGAATCCTGTGAAGCATAACACAAGATTCACCATATTTGTGCAGTACAGTGGACGACACACAATGGGTAGAGGCTGAAAGAAAATGTAATTAACACCATTTCCAAAATTTTCATTTTTATTATTTGTTAAACTTATTTTAGCCAAAAACCACAATCGAGAGCCTCTTTAATATAGTGCAATTGCAGGGCCTTATGAAAATAGGACTCTGAATTCAGAAGGGATAATACTAATAACAGATATAAGACTTGACTCTTTGGATGCATTCCAAAGACCCTTGAGAAGTTTTAATCCTAGGCTGTCACAAGACCATGGAGTTCTCTCAAATAGGCTGGATCCAAGCCACACAGTATTTTAAAGATAATGAGTGCTTTGTATTTTGCAAGGAAAGAAACGGACAGTCAGTGACAACTTTTTAGCACATGTCTGATGTGGCTTCCATTTGCTTTTCCTGAGGACAAACCAGCTGTTGGGTTGATCAATTGCAATCCATTGCCAGTTCCAAGCGAGACTCAAGGACAGTGAATGGAAAGCAACTGACAAAGTGAAGGGTAGAAGTTAGTAACATATGCCCCACCATTGTAAGGTCCTTTTCTTCCAGTAGAAGACAAAGTTACTATTTCAACCAAAGCCAACAAAAATTGTTCCCTAGCCTCAAAAGATTTCACAGCAGCAGTAACAACAACAAAAACCTGGACCTTATTCAGAACAGGGGAAATCTATCCTCCCGACAATATACATCATCTAGCTTCGATTCAATTTCATTTTCATATCTCTCACCCGGGCCATTACTGACGTTAGCCAAGCATTCGGGGTACCATGTCATTATCTGAAGATTTCACAGAGAAATACATTGAGAGTCATCAGCCAACTGACAGCACCCAACTCCATACCCCTAATGATCTCTCCCAGCAGGTTCACTCCAATGCTGCAAAATACTGGAAAGAATGAAGCCCTGAGGGATGCAATATAATAGCGTATCCTCAAAATCCTATTGGTGCTTATAGAAAGTGCTAGCAGAGAAGGTGTTTTGTATGGTATGAAGCATCTCAAAGAGAAATGTTTCTCACACACCCCAAAAAGATGAATCTTACTGCCACACTGCAGAGCCAGGACCTGATTGCAGCAATTACATTCAATTCACACAGCCCCAGCAGCAAACTTACTAAATATTTCTCCAAGCTCGTGTTATTTGGAGACATTTGGAGACCATTATCATTTTTCATAAATGATTTTCGAACAAATCCATACTGATGCCTATTCAGTACTTTGATGACTTGCTAGAGTTCATTATGTTTCCATATTGGAAGCCTTTGTGTAGTTTTGCTATTCCTGGTTTTGCGTAAATTATTTTAAATAAGCTTCTGATAAGGATAGCAGCACATTCAAGTAAAAGAAAATGTTTTTAATTCAATGACAGCAGACACCGTCAACTCCATTCAGGAGATATATCAAATACATTTTAAAAGGCAGCAATTTTCCATGTCACTTTTATTGTTTTCTTACCTCGCCTTGTTTAGCACAATGAAATATCACTGGGGGCCCAAGGATCCTGCAGTCTGCCTTGTTCAAGTTACTAAAAATGGGCTCTTCAAAGTCTGATATTACAAAGACAGCCTCAACCTCCAGTGATTCAGAGTCATCAGACGTTTTCATAGATTCCATCTTTATGTAGGGCACTTTAATATCCTGCATTGTTTCAAGATAGATAGATATTTATAACAAACATATATGTAGCAATACATATATGAGTTATATACAGTAGAGTTATATACAGTTTCATACTGCTTTATAGTCCTCTCTAAGCGGTTTAGAGTCAGCATATTGGACTCCAATGAGGACCCCAACAATCTGGGTCAGCAAAGAGGACCTTAACAACCTGAGTCCTCATTTTACCAACCTCAGAAGGATGGAATGATGAGTCAACCTTGAGCTGGTCAGGATTGAACTCCTGAGAGTAGAAATGCAGAAGAAGCCTGCAGTACTGCATTCTAACCACTGTGTCACCACAGCTCATAAGTTTTCTGTTGTTTCCCAAATGAAAACTAACTAGGTTTCTGAGTGCTGAGCCCTGGGACAAACACAATTATATGACTGATTCTTTTTTCCAAATCGAAACAAGACCTATCTAATTTTAATTCTTAATAAAATTATTCTAATTTTAATTTTAAGACTCATTAATTTTTACAATCAGTTTCATAAAATCTGAAACCAAAGCAGGCATGTGAGCAATTTCAAAGCATATTGGTACTTCTGTTCACCTGTTTCCACAGGGTATCATTCACTTCTACCAGGCCTTTCATTTATCCTTCTACTAAGTTTTGATAGTAGTGGATTCCCTCTCTCTACTCCAATCCTAAATAGTGCAACATGTGGCATGCAAACTGAGACATCCTTTCTCCCACATATCACAAGGATAATAGTTTTTATTATTTTTATTCTGGTTCACCAGAAATAGTTTTCATTATTTTATAAATGGAACTTCCATTGTCTTAAATAACAGGGGTGTCAAACTCGATTTCATTGAGCGGCGCATCAGGGTTGTTTGATCTTGGGGGGATGGGGGGGATGGCCAGGATGGTGGGGCAGCTCAACGTCACTCATGTCGGGGTGCCTGTGGTGGTCCATGTGCTCTGCCAGCAAAAACGGGCTCCCGAGAACCGTTTCTGGCTGGGATGGCCTCCTGCAACCCTCTGCCAGTAAAAATGGAGCTTGGGAGAGCAGCATGCAACCCTACAAAGCTCTGTTTTCACTGGTAGAGACACCTGAGCTGGTTCTTCACTGTTTTCAGGGTAGCCCCATGGGACAGATCTAAGCACCCTGGGGGCCACATCCAGCCCCCAGGCATTGAGTTTGACACCCTGCTCTATAGGAAAGGAGAAGTTCAGTATGGGAACAACACAGTAAATCAGAGTTCCAGATGCAGTGAGATTTTACTACTATCTACAAATAAATTCACAAACCTCTAAGGCTGTTATGAGTTTCTCACATCTTGCAGCTTCCTGAACTAAAATAACTTTGATTTCAGTCGGGGGTATTTCCTCTGTTGGGAAAGGAAGGAAATAATCAACCTAAAGAAAAATTCAAGCTTTGAAGGAATTTATCATCCTTCTCAAAAAGAAAGTAAAGTGAACAAACTAAAAAAACAGATGATTCATCTTCTACATACATTCCAGAAACAAAATCCCTCTATCCAAAGTTTCCTGAAAAGCAAATTTGTTCCCAGATCAGAAATGATATTCTTGCAGATTACGTTTTAACCAGTTGGGTACAGATTGCAATAGGTGTAGTTGTTAAAGTGAGCAATCAGAAGAGCCATCACTACTCCACATAGACAGTAGATGATATGAGCCATTGGTCACTTTTATATAAACAGTATTATGCAATACAAGAATGCTTTACATTGTCAACGAATTAAAGAAACTACCCATGAAAAACAATAAGAAATCAACAGTGCTTTTTTCAGAAGCAACTGTACTTTGTTTTTCCTTGAAAATATTTCACTTTTCAGCCAAGAAGTTTCTTCGGCTCTTGGAACTTCTTGGAATTCTTTAACTTCTTGGGATATTTTGAAACTCTTCAACTCTTCTTGGAAATCATCCAAGAAGTTTCTTCAGCTCTTTGAGCAATTCCACAAAAAATACATTACAGTATAATCCAGCTGGAAAATGGTTAAGAAATTAGTGACAGGGATCTGAACCTCCCAATTCAAAAACAAGTGCAACTGGTACACAAGACCAATCTATGATGTAAGCCTGCCTTATATTGAAATTCAGTTCCAGAAACCTACAGGATACATACTCCTGCCAATACTTTGTAGGCTAGGTTCATACACTGAAGTAAAAATGCTACTTGGTTGCTACCATGAGATGACCTACAGTACAGAGGTTTTCATCCTAAGTCTTTTGTTCATGAAAAGGGATTACCAAAACTCTCCTAGCTGGTCCACACTCACTCAAAATAATTTGCATAAGGAGCAAACAAACTGCAGGTAATCCTTTACTTACAACTGTTCATTTAGTGACTGTTCAAAGTTACAACGGCACTGGAAAACGTGACATATGACCATTTTTCACAGTTACAATTTTTGCAGCATCCCCATGATTATGTGATGCTTGGCAACTGGTTCATATTTATGACCGTTGTTGTGTCCCAAGATCACGTGATCTTCTGATAAGCAAAGTCAACGGGGAAGTCAGATTCACTTAACAATCAGATTACTAACTTATCAACTGGAGTGATTCACTTAAGAATGGTAACAAGAAAGGTCATAAAATGGGACAAACTCACTTAACAAATGTCTCACTTAACATAAATTTGAGGCTCAATTGGAGTCATATGTTGAGGACTATCTGTAGCATTGTATCAGAAATGTGCATTGTTATTTCTGGTGAGCTGTAGAAACCTTTGCAAAGAGCTATTACTCATCCACAGACCAGGATCAACTTGGTTAAATGCATCACATCTCCCCCCCCCCAAAAAAAAAAAAAAAAAAGCTAAGAAAAGCAGCAAATTCTTCAAAACAGCAATCGTTGGTGAAAAGTCCTCTCCAAGATCTGGACTCAAAGTAGGTTTTGCAGAAGGTGATGTTAGTCTTTTTTCTCCAGTGGTTGTCCTCCATTGCTGGATATCGTTGTCAGTTGCACAGGAAAAAAAAACCTTCCAATGAGCCAGTTTTAAGGAAGCATTCCAAGGAGGGTTCCTGGAATTGATAGGCTGTTGGGAGAACCACTTCTCTTGTTGGTCTGAACTGCTAGCTTCAGATAGCATCAGAACCAGAAAGCTCTGTGTTCCTTGTTTGAGCTATTCTTGGTATAAAGCCAGTGGCATCTTATCTACCCAGTGGTTAAGTGTGAGGCCTCTAATCCTCTCCTGAAGGGGTGAGATTCGGGGTCCTTGTGCTTTTGGAACTTGGTTGTTTTCTTGCAGAAGTTTCATTACCCATACTCGGTAACATCATCAGTACCGGTGAGATTGTTCCAAGCTTGTAAAATGTACTTCATATTTTGCATTGAATTTCTTAGAATCTTTCTAGATCTCATCACTTTTACCAGTTGAATAGCAAGCCCCAACAGAAAAATCCTTCTTGTCTGTGAAATATTTTGTGGAACATCCATTCACAGATCACCCAGCCATCCTCCCCCACTGTTGCCTCTTAAACTGAAAAAAACAATTCGGTTAGCACATTTTTTTTTAGTAATACATCTATGATTTAATATCTAAGGCTGCAATACGTAATGTAGCAATGATTCATATAATGCTGTTGCCTTTCTGTTGCTATTTATGTTTATTGACATTCGTAGCACCTTAAGGTTCCATTCTGATGCCAAAAAAAGTAGAAGCATTTCAGTTTGATAAATAAATGCAAACAGATAGGCTTGCAGGCAGACCGACTACATTATGCTTTTTATTGTCTTCATGCCTAGGGACATTGGTTACTATTATAAATTACAAACAAGCATGCATTTGAATGTTTACATCCCAAACACTAAACACATGCAGAAAGAACTACTAGTCTAAAAGTACAATGTGGAGGGCAGGAAAATATACTAAAATTAAATTTTACATTACCTCTACTGTCAGAAGCAACTTGGATGAATACATTTTCCTTGGAATTTTCTATAATTTTTGAGTCAAGAACAGAAGAATCTGCCAAGAGGCTTTTTGTGGTATCAGACATGAATGTCGTGTTTTCAGTCATAGTCAAAATGGCATCTCTCTTCTACAGCTGCAAGAGAAAAATCCAATTCAAAAATATGACACTAAGCGGAGTAACTGTTTAAGATTGTTAGCGACACTGTAATTTTGAGGATTCTCACATTTCATTATGAAGGTTTTCTCTTCACATCCAATATCAAAGAATCCTTTCCCCACCCCTTATTTGATATTTCTACTGCTCCTGTCTGCTGTTTCCTCTCAAGTCTCCATGATAACATGGAGACTCCAATAGGATTCCTAAGATATGCAGCATCTCTTTGAACAATTACCTATTAATAATGAGAAAGATAGAATTAAAGGTAATATTTTATTTAAATGTGACTGGCAAGACATATCTTCATAACAATTACTGAGATTGTAGCGCTGCCAAAAAGATGTTCATGATCCAGAATTAGCTGAAGGAAATTATATGGCCCCCTGGAATTCATCATCCATAAAACTGACAGAATAGCCCAGAAATAAAGAAAGGACATGCCACTGATATACAAAGGCAATCACTTGCCAGTTCCATGAAAGAGTATAATTAAACTTAATACAGACTAAAAAAGGGCTCTCAAACACTCTGAAGCATACATACAACATATACCCTTTAATAGTGGTCCACTGGTCAGGGGAAACAATTTATTAAGACTGAAATTGACCTACTGCTTTTATTTTGAAGCTACAACTGCAAATCATTTCTTTAAAAAAATAGATTTAGTCTTTTATCTCAGAAAGAAGTATTTTCATAATGTAAAAAGGAGAGTTTTTATTGTGATTTTTAAACAGAACTGCAAATGCAGAAGCTCAACTTTATAGCTATAACAGGTCTGGCCAATGTAAAAAAAAGTGCATAACTGATCTAATAGAGGATAACTTCCCATTAAAATATTTATTTCTCTACTATAATAAAAATAAACTATAAAATGGTTTTTCAAATTACCCTAAGCCTTAACAAATGTTTGATCAATGAAATAAAACCCGAAGAATTGTATCTATTGGAGCCAGTGATCTCATTTTCTTAACTTTTTATCCTGTCTTTTATTTTGGGTCAACTCAATGCAGCAAATCAACAGAGCTCAGAAGGCCCACTACATTCCACCAGATGTACCTTCCTAAGTGACAGAACGCATAGCATGCTATTTCCACTGAATCTTTCAGCATGTGGGCTTGCAGATCCTTTGCATTTTTGGCTATTGGAGTGGCATACATGGAAAGAAAAGATGCCCAAAGTTAAAGCTGGCTTTTGAATAGGCTGAGGAACCAGAGACATTTATTGCTGATGTACACTGCATAATTTCCAAAGCCAAAGAATACTAAAAGAGTCCATATGTGCTTCACTGATTATAGAAAGCTTTTGATTGTGTTGATCGCGTCAAACTGCAGAAAGTGTTCAGAAAAATAGGAACCCCATACATATCATTATCCCCATGAGACTTCTGTACAAGTGAAGAAGCCACAGTACATCAAAACATGAAGAAACATACTGGGTCCAAGTTGGTCAATGGATGGGATAGGATAAGGCTGTAATACACTACCCTTATTTCTTCATGCTATTTCTGGAAGATATATCAACAGAATTGGATAGAAGGTTTTAAAATTGGAAGAAGAAACTTCAACAACCTGGATTATAATGATGATGATGCTACCCTGATAGACAAAAATACAAAGGATCTACAAGCCCACATGAGGAAAGGTTCAGTGGAAATAGCATGCTATGAGTTCTATCATTTAGGAAGGTACATTTGGTGGAATTCTGAGCTGTGGCACTAGCGTGGAACAACCTGCCTCTGAGTTGAGACTCGACCCATCGCTCTTGACTTTTCAAAGGTCCCTCAAGATCTGGTTCTGTAATCAGGCTGAAGGAACTCAGGTGTGTGTTGGCCCTGTTATTATTCACACTCCTTCGCTCATTACTTCTTTAGCTGTATTTTAATAGTTTTTAATGCTTTTCAATGATCATTGTTATTTATTTTTAGCTTTGACAGGCTCACTTGATTTGCAAGATGGGCAGCTACATAAATTTGAAAAATAAAATATGCATTAAAAATCAGATACTGGAAAAAAATGGGACGAAAATATAAAGGTCAAAGTAATGGGAACAGCTTTAGAGCAGACAATGAAGATATTAAAGTGGTTAAGGCTAGGTCACATCAGCCGACGGATGCAAAACGTATGTAAAAAGGACACAGCGGACGAGCAAATTTTCCATCCGTTGTTATCCGCTCTCAAAAGTGTCCCAAATTTGCATAAAGAGAACGGACAACAACGGAAAGGAACGGATGTGGGGAGGATGTAGCAAGGATGTCAAGCGGATGCTCCACGGAAGCCTAGTGGATGGAAGCGGATGACACATCCGCAGGGCTTCCATGGGAAAACTGCGAAGCGGACGCGCAGCGGAAGAAGCGGATGCCTAGCGGATGACGCAGATGCATCACGGACGCCTAGCGGATGCATAATGGATGGCTAGCGGATGCAAAGCGTTCACTGCGCATGCGGGGAGGATGCATTGCGTAACCCCCGCGGATATAAAGGGAAGCAGCTCGCAAGCAGGTCACCATTCAGAGGAAAGACCCGCTGCAGACACATCTTCAGCCAACAACCATGGGAAAGAAAAGGAAGCCTGTGCCTACTCCTGCCAGCCCTGGCAAGAAGGACAGGACCACCATCCCACCCCCTGGCGCTGACTCTGCTTCTGCTGGTGCTTCTGCTGCTGCTGCTCCTGCTGGTGCTGACTCTGCTGGTGCTGGTACTTCTGCTGGTGCTGCTCCTGGTGCTTCTGCTGGTGCTGACTCCGCTGGTGCTGCTGCTGGTCCTGCTGGTCCTGCTGCTGCTCATGCTACTGCTGGTGCTGCTGGTGCTGGTGCTTCTGCTGGTGCTGATTCTGCTGCTGGTGGTGGTGGTGCTTCTGCTGCTGCTGGTGGTGGTGGTGTGGTGGACCAGCCCCTAGGACCTCAAAGCCCTGCTGATGAGGGCCCAGAAGGCCCTGCGAGAGGAAGAGGCAATCGCGCAAAAAGGGGGAGAGGAGACAGTACTCCATTGCAGAGGAACATGAGGAGGAGGTGCTCAAATGGCTGAGGGAGAACGAGTACCTCTGGAGGAAGGGACACAGGCTCGATCGAGACACCAAGCGGAAGCAGGCGGCTTGAAGAGAGAAGGCGGAGAGCCTGGGCTACACTTCGGATGTCCTCCTGGGGTGGTGGAAGCACATGCACACTTGGTACGGGAAGCTGCATCTGAAGAAGTCTGGCCAAGCCGCAGTCAAGCTGACGGACCGGGAGACCTACGTTATGGCCAAGTGCAGCTTCTTGGAGGGTGAGATCCACCACCGAGGAGCAGCCCCTCTGTCAGCCCTCTCTCTCAGGCAGCCCACAGAGAACCAGTCCTCTTCTGGCCAAGAGTCAGCTCCTGTGTCCAGACAGGTATCTTTGGAGCGCCCCACGACGGAGACCCGCCCGACAGCTGCATACCCCATGCCGGAGCAGATGGAGGATCCCAACACAGATGGAGCAAGAAGAGCTGCGGCCACCAGAGACCAACCCACACCCACACCCAGCTCCACCTCCACAGAAAGCAGGCAGAAAGGCAGACCAGAAGGACAGAGCCACACTGTCCTCTTGGAGATCAGGGACACCATCAACAGCAGTGTAGATCTCTTCTCTCAGCTGGTACACTTCGAGATTCCATCCTCTAACAGAAAGCCCTTCCTCACGTACATCAACCAGACCCTCATAGAAATGCCCGAAGCCCAGTACCAGGTGATCAAGGAGAGGATCACAGGTCTTCTGCACCACCCTCCAGGCCCAGCTGAACCTGCTCCCACCCAGTCCAGGTCTGCTCCTCCACCCCAGGCGATGTCACAGCCCTTCCAAGGCTTTCAACAGCCCCTTACCTGCCAAGGCTACAGCTACCAGGAGTTCCAGTAGCACAGGCAGCCCTTCCCAGTCCAGGCACAGGTTCCTTGCCTGCCGCAGATGCCACTGACGCCAAAGATGCCACCAATGCCACAGATGCCACCGACACCACAGATGCCAACGCCTCACCTCACTCACCTGAAGACCAGACAGCCCCACTACACTCCTCCTTTCTCCACCCCACAGCCAAGCCTGGCCTCAGAACATCTGTCATCGGTCTTGAGACTGACATCCCATGTCCTGGAGGAAGGGCCTCTCAACATCATGGGACTGAGCCAGCTCTCTGAGAGCTTCCTCCACACACCATCCCCTGTTGTCCTCTCGGGGCCAGGCACCCCAATGGCGCCTCAGACCAGCACTCCAGCCACTGCCACCTCCACAGCCCCTGGACCCTTCACCCCTGAGATCATGGGCACGCCTCAGAGTGACTGAGAAGAGTGCCAGAGACTGTTGACTTTATCTTTGCTTGGGACACTTTTCTTGGTTCATTTTGCTTTTTTAATAAAGTCCTACAGTTTGTTATGAGTAAAGGTTATCTTTGCTTCACACACTTGGTTCAGTTCTTTTACTTAATAAAGTCTTAGTGGAAACTTTTAGAAATGGTTTAAGCCTTTGCATGCTTGTGGGATGGGTAAGGATAGCTGTGGGATGGGGAAGGATAGCAGTGGGATGGACAGGGATACCTGTGGGATGGGTAATATCTGTGGGATGGGTAATAGCTGTGGGATAGATAAGCCTCCAGTGCAAGCATAGTGGGACTGTATGGTCCACCCTCCCAGGTGCCACACCTATGGCCCTTTATTATCAATAACAATTTAATCATTCATCAACACATTTCAACATAAACACAACTCTTTATTAAATGCCCTGTTCATTGTAGGGCCACTCAACATACATGGCACAATCTCATCAGTGTGATGAGACAGGCTCAAGGAAGCATCCATTAAGCATCTACCATCCTGTCTTGCCACTCCACTACTTCAGCTGGGGAGTTGCTCCAGTGTTTCAGGAGGTTGCGCTGCTTCTTTCCTCCACGTGAAGCTCTGTTGGGGCCTGGCACATCCACAGTGTCTATCAGGTTTCATCCTTGCCTCCATTCACCAGGCTCCATGTCCCCATTGACTTGTTGGCGGTCCACAAGCCTCTTCTGCAACACTGGGTAGCGGGTGCGCATGAGATTGTGCAGGATGCAGCAAGCTTCCATGATGTTCCTCACAGTCCCTGGGTGATGCTGCATGGTGGTGAGAAGTACTTGGAACCTGTTGGCCAGGATGCCAAAGGCGTTCTCCACCACCCGTCTTGCCCTGGACAGCCTGTAGTTGAAGAACCTCTCTTCACGGGTGAGGTATCTGGAAGTGTAGGGCTTCATGAGGTAGGTTCTGAGGGAGAAGGCGTCATCCCCCACGATGAAGTAGGGCACATCTTGTGTGTCGTTGGGCAGGGGGTCTGGATCTGGGAAGCCCATGATGTGGTTGCGTTCCAGCCCCTCCTTGAGGTCACTGGCGTTGTATACTTGGGCATCTGAAGCTGACCTATTGCCTGAAGCATCGATGTACATGAACTTGTAGTCAGCATCAACCATGGCAAAGACAATGATGCTGAAGAAGCCCTTGTAGTTGTGATAAGTGGACCCTGAGTTGGCTGGAGCTTTGCAGGCCACGTGCTTCCCATCTATGGCTCCAACAGTGTGGGGGAAGTTCCACTTCTGATACCACTGTTCTGCAACTTTCTTCCAGCCTTCTTCAGTGGTGGGGCACTGGAGGAGCTCCTCCAGGTATTCTTCGATGATGGCCTGCACTGCTTCTCTGACCACAATGCTGATGGTGTTGTGTGGCATCCCCCAGGCATACTGCATGTTCCTGTACGTGGTCCCAGAGACCAGGTGGCACAGAGTCAGTGCCACCTTCAGTCCAGGGTCCAGGCTGGGCCGGAAGTTGGTGTTTGCCTTGGTCAACCTGGGTCTCAGCTGCTCCACAACTTCGTCAAACATGGCTGGTGGCATCCTCATGAAGTGCTGGAATGCACGAGTTCTTCATTCCTTCGTTCCACCATCAGCTTGTCAAACAGTCCATACTCTGCTCTTCTCGTGATCCATCTTCGGATCCACATACTTCTTGGACGCCTCCTTTTCCTTGCGTAGAACAGGTGAAAGAGCCTGAAGAGGGCTTGGCACTGCTGTAGAATGATGGCGGCTACCAAAAGGAGTGTGCAACGATCCATGGTGGAGATGAATGGATGCTGTGGAACAGCAAGAGCAAGAGCAAGGCTGAAGAAGTCTGCACACCAGGGCTGCTGGACTGAAAGTGAAACCCAGGTGATTTCCTCCCCCTTTTTAGAGGAAATATCGGTTTTCCGTTAGGTGTCCTTCTGCATCCTCTAGACATCCTCCAGACATCCTAAACATCCGAGATACGTCCCCTATACGTTTTTTCTGTTTTAATGCTTTATATGCGAGCTGCATCTGGTTTCATCCTATGTCCATGCTACTCACGCTGCGCGGTCATTCTGCATCCGTTTCGCTTCTTCCCTCTTTCCATTTTTCGCTGGAGCGGATGCGAGTTGCGCAGATGCGCAGCAGATGCCGAGCAGAAACAGCGGACGTGTAACGGATGACAACGGACATAGAACGTTTGTTCCCCGTATGTGTCGCGGATATAGAACGGACGCTGCGGAAAGTTCATCCGCTAAAAAAGTTTTGTGCAGCTCAAAACTTTTTGAGCGGATGAAATCTCAGTAGACGGATGCTGGATGGATAGAACATATTAATCACGCACGCAGTGAGTACAGAATGGATGCATCGCGTTAACCAACGGATGGCAAGCGTTTTTCTCCATTTTACATCCTCTTTCCATCCGTTGGTGCAGTGTGACATGGGCTTTAGTTTCTGCATTTTAGGATCAACCATCAACAATAACAAGCAATCAGGAAATATGCCACAGATTAGCAGTTGGTAGAACAGCCATGAAACCCTTGAAGATATTCAAATCTGTGGTGTATCTATACCTACAAACACCAGAATTGTGCAAACCATTTTATTCCTTATGACACTCTCTGCAGGTGAAGGTTGAATCTCAAAGAAACAGATTGGAAGAGGACAACCAGCAACAACAAAGTGGACTCATTGTGTTGTGAGTGTACCTTTGGGAGATTTGAAACAACAGGCTAGGGATAAATTGAAATGGGAGAAAATCTGTCTATGTGATTACTAAGAGTCAAAAACTACAGCCCTGGACTGAAAATGGACCAAAGTCACCCAAGTGGCTGAATTGCCTATGGAAGGCCGAGAACCATTCCTGTTTTTGTAAACAGGAAAGAGATGCATTATTTATTCCACCTTGAGTTGTACAAGATAAAAATGCATGATATAAATCCAATAAATAAAATTGGAAAGCCTTTGTAGAGAAAGAAGGAAGTCCCCTTTTTTCTTTGACTTCATCCAGTTTTGTCACCTCTGCCATGTTTTTTTCTTCTTCCCTTGTTACTAAAAGCTTTTAACAGCACATAAACTGCCCAAGGTGAATGCAAGTTAGGCGGCATATATTTATTAAATTAGTAACAGTAAGTACTATAAATTACTATCATATATAATATTTTATTAATTATACTATTATAATAAAATTATAAATCTTATTCAGTTTTTAATGTTTTATGATATTGAATAAATTGTACACTGGCTAAAGTCCCTCTGGGAGGGAAATGGGCACTTGAGAAATGTGATATATATCAATATATCTATCTGTAAATAATATATCTATATTTGTATAATTGTTTATACATACATATATATATATATATATATATATATATATATATATATA
>BLBF01000040.1:14528850-14553232 GCA_015471245.1 Laticauda colubrina
TCTTTCTTTCTTTCTTTCTTTCTTTCTTTCTTTCTTTCTTTCTTTCTCTTCCCTTTCCTTTTCCATTTTATTTTTCTTTCCTTTCTTACCTCCTTCTTTACTGTCTACTCACTGTCCTGTACCCACGCCTCTCCACTTTCCTCTTATTTTTCCTCTTCCTCCCCCCTCTGCTTCATTAACAACTAAGAACCAAAAGGTTTTTTTAAAAAAAATAATAATAAAAGGAATATCTTTACTACTAAAGAGCAATCCAACTCTTTGAGTTTCTGCAGTGACCATTTTAAGGTTACAGCTGAACAACTGAAGGTTTAAAACAATCCTTTTTAGCATGCTGTTCAGCCTTAGTACTTAAGACTCAGATTCTTTGCCTGACTGGAGTGGGAATTATTCTTGTTTAATCCATCAAATATTTTTCAACATTCTTGAAAGAGGCAGAAGTTATCTTACCACCACTGCTTTTACTGCTCAGATAAGGCAGTGCTCTAATATGAAATGAACAAGCTTTTCCTTGTTTAGGGTTTGAAATATATTTTTTCCACATGAGGGAAGGGAATATGTGGATAATTAAATCTGAAAGCAAAAGACGAAAGCTGTGAAAAACTGCAAATGAAGCATGAATTGATTCCACTGCCCAAGCGAAGCATAAAATTGACCAAACTGATTCTTTAAAAAACTCTTCTGTTTATTTCTGTCTTGTACTTAAACTCAGTGAGCTGGAAAGATCTTCCTGAACTTACAGATTTCTTTTAGTGAAAAAGACCTGCCAGTTTTCTTACAGCATCAGTGTAATAGAAAAAAATCATTTCTGCCCAATTTCTCTCTAATAAGCTCGGTGCTTGGCAGCAGTTGTCTGATATTATTCAGGCATTTGATGTTGGTTTATTTAGACTGTATATTTTGAACCAGCATAATCTGAATATCACGCACACTCAGTGCTAGCGAGGCATGATTAAAACCAAGCATGAAAAAGAAGTAAAGATATAACCCATATTTTCAGAATGTCTAAGATGATGGGGGAAAGCTGAAATGAAACCCATAACCATTTTGGTCATAACCATAAGAACAAAGAGTGCAGGTGCTTTCCTGTTGGTTTGTTCCACTTGTCTTTCCAGAAGGTAGCATCTAACTGACCATGTCTAGAATCAGAGGCTAAGAAAACCCAAAACAAAATAGCAAAATGCATTTCAGACTGGCTAAATGGTTGCATTTCTGAAAATAATATAATATTTCACCAGAAAATAAGAAAAGTGTAGGCTAAACTGAGAAGTTAAAAAACATTCTAGAAGAAAACAATGGCATACCATCTCGACACACTTGCCAAGAAAATTGAATGCATGTGTCATAGGGGTCTCCAGGAGTTAAGCTCAACTCAAAGAATTCTTGATCTCCTATTTTAACCCATCTCTCGTGTTTATGAATTCTGTGAAATGAAATATAGTATATTATTTTCAGAAATTCAACCAGTTGCTCATCCAGCAATGCATTTTGCCAAATAAAATTGGTGTGTTTTCTGAAACGAAATTAGGGTTCACAATCAAACATCGTGCAGCTACATGTAGGCAGCTATAGTTACATATCTTCCCATCTGTGAGGTGGAAGCAGATAAAAAACCACCAAAAGATTCGTTGATCCTAGGAAAACAAGGTTTTATTCACGTGTCTGCAGAGACGGGTCCCCTCAGGCATTGAAGGAACACAGAACAAAATTCAGGCAGCATTTTTATCCCCTCTTACGAGGCCTTGGCTCACATTCTTTCTGTTTTCAAATTGCTACATATATTTCGAAGGTCCATACTAGCTCCTTATCTAGCAAAAGTAGTTCTACGGTTTCTGACATCGCAGCACTTTATTACAGTTCCCCATTGTTCTAGCCTTATCTTGTTTTTTTTCTCTTGTGCACAAACTGGAACACTTTCTTATTTAGCAGAACTACTGAGTTTTGAGACACTCTTCCTTATTCAATTCAATGGGCCATCCAACATGGCTTCGGTTCTGCTCACAAATTCCCCCTTTTTCTTTTTCCACTCTTGTCTCAAACTCAAAGAGCAGATCCTCTGCTTCTTTCAGAGTGATTTCTCTCTGATACATCATTAGAGGTTCTGCTTCCTGCTTCTTCTCAAATCTTGAACCCAAGGATTTCCCTATCTTCCCACACATTGTTATTGCACCAGGGAGACACTGAAGACAACAACACAACAATACACACCATATAATAATCAATATAATTCCCATTATGGTAGATCTAAACCAAGTGGAACTGGGAAGCCAAGACCATAGTGCTCCCCACAGGTCTGGCAATGAGGAGTCACCTCTTTGTGATAATGGATTAGAGCGAATACGTTCTTCCATTACTTTTACTGTCTTTGTAATATTGGGTTGGAAATCATGGATGTATACACAGCAATGTGAATGAATCAGAGCACACACACCCCCTTTTGTAGCTAATACAATGTCTAAAGCATACCTATTTTGTAGAGCAACCTGTCTTACTTCAGAAAGCTCGGTGTTAATCATTTTAATATTCTTTATTGTATCATTGAACATTGTTACCGTGAAGTTATTTAGGATATGTATATCTCGGTAGTTCATGGCTACTCCTAATGGTGTTATTATACCACGGGAGATTTGGGTCCAGAGTCTCTGGGTAAGGCCAGATTCTGGGTCTCTTTTATTATGTATCCGGCCTTGGGGAAGGCCATCAAGTTTATATATCACCGGTATCACATACCCGAGTGTACATATGCCACTCCAGTAAGGTGGCATCTCCCTGTATGCATATTTCCCACACAATACCCACCTAAAGTTTTCCATAGCATAGGTCTGTTGTGATGTTTGGGTCCAATTGATCATATCTTCAAAATGCATACACATCTGATACTGATCTTGATTAAAATAATCTAATTTATGATAACTCTTGGTATAGCTATGGTTACTACAGGATGATGGCATATCAAAAGTCTTATTACATTTTTCCCAATCTCCTAAATGGAGCCCTCTAGTTTCATTTCTCCTAAAACACACATACGCCATTTCCCTTAAATGAACAAAAATCCTTCCTGTTATATTTCGTTCTACACCATATTTTTCTGTCCCGTGCCCCTGTGGTCTTAGTCTGTTCTGATCAAGTGGAATTGCGTGTAGGATTAATCCTTCACCTGTTCTTCCTGGCAGGTGCATGCATAACCAGCACTTGGTGATGTTCAAGGAATATGAGAACTTCTTGAGATCCTTGATGAACACATTGTCATCCCACAAGTCCATTCCCAAGTCACCTGCAGGTTCAGCCGACATCTCCATGGTGGTTTCTGCTGGCTATTTCTTCAAGGTTACCTTTAACGGCTGACCGTCCACTGGTATTGCCTTCCAAGGTTTTTCTGGTTCCGGTGCTTTCTTGACTCTGCTGTAATGCGTCCAGCCTCCTTCCCGAGTACGGACTGCAGATTCAGTCATCAGTAGCACCTGATACGGACCTTCCCAGCTAGGTTGCAGTTTTTCACTCCTCCAAGTCTTTATCAGGACCCAGTCTCCAGACTCGTGTGGGTGTTGGCTAGGTGGTCGTTGCACCAACAGTCCCTGTTTGTGAAGAGAAAGCAAAGACCGAGACAGTGCCAGCAAATATTTCCAAAGGAACAAGTCCCTGAACTCTGGTATGGGATTGCCTAGTTTGGCCAAATAGAGTCTCCCCATCAGCATTTCAAAAGGAGAAACCCCTGTGTCTTTCCTTGGACAAGTTCTGATCTTGAGCAGAGCTAAGGGAAGATTCTTTGTCCATGGCAAGCCATTTTCAAGTTGTAGTTTGGTCAAGTGTTTCTTCAGTTCCGCGTTCGCTTTTTCAATTTTTCCACTGGATTCAGGATGCCATGGCATGTGTAATTCCCATTTCACCCCCACCGCCTCCATTACCCTTTGCAGAACCTTTTGGGTGAAATGAGTTCCTCTGTCTGAATCTATTGCTTCCATCATGCCATATCGTGGGATAATCTGTTCTAGTAAGATCTTGGTTACTGTGGGTGCTGTGGCTCTTCTAGTGGGATAAGCCTCTACCCACCCCGTTAGTTGATCTTTGATCACAAGCAGGTATTTCCAACCCCCCTTTTCTGGCAACTCAGTGAAATCAATTTGTGCTCTCTGAAAAGGCCAACCCACTAAGGGTCGCCCTCCCATCTCTTTCTTGCGTGCCGCTTTCTTATTTACTTTCAAACAAATCAAACATTTCCAGCAGATGCTCTGAGCTACTGTCCATATCCTCAGACTCCAATAGTGAGGTTTAACGGACATGACCAAGGCCTCCGTTCCCCAATGTCCTCCTTCATGAACTTTCTCCAATATTCCCCTCATAACAATGGGTGACACCACCTTGACTCCCTCCGACGTCTTCCATCCCTCTGGGGTTTTGACACATCCCTCTTTCTCCAACTCCAACTTTTCCTTTTTCTCTGGCTCCCATTCCTCCCTCTCGTCCTCCTTTTCCAGTATTGGTATAGATACCATTACCAATTCTATCTCCCCTGCAGCTTCCTTCGCCCATTTGTCTGCCCATCAGTTTCCCACAACCTCCGTTGTGTTTCCCTTCTGATGTGCGCTCACATGGACAATTGATACTTGGCTGGGGAGTTGCAATGCCTCTAAGGTTTGCTCTACTAACTGCACTTGCTCTATTTGCTTCCCATCCGCCTTGATATACCCTCTTTCTTTCCAGATTTTCCCAAACGTGTGCACCACCCCCCATGCATACTTGGAATCAGTCCAAATCGTTACTTCCATCCCCTCAGGCAATTCCAAGGCTCTGGTCAGGGCAAACAATTCACATTTCTGAGCTGACCAAGCAGCTGGGAGTAACCCTTTCTCTATTACCTCACCTTCCCCGGTTACTATTGCAAACCCAGATTTTCGCTTTCCATTTTCTACCCTGCTAGATCCATCTATAAACCACCTCTCTCCCTTCTCCAATGGAGTCTCTTCCAAGTCCTCTCTAACCTTCGTCATGAGATCCACTTGCAATAGACAATCATGGTCTTCCGGTTCCCATGCCTGCCTTCTCCCCTCCAAGAATTCTGCTGGATTTAGATTCTTGTCTGTTCCTATCACCACATCAGGACTGGTTCTCAAAATGGTTTCATACTTCAATATCCTCCCTTCGGTCATCCAAGTGGAAGCCAGCTGTCTCAACACTGAGTTGACCTGATGAGGCGAATGCACCACCAAAGCTCCCCCAAAGGTTAACTTTTTGCTCTCCACCACCAACATCGCTGTTGCTGCCACACAGCCAGCTCCAAACTCTTGCTTAGGAAGGCTACCAGCTGGTACTGCCCCCCCCTTTTTTGGGCAAGGACTCCAACTGCTGTTCCCTGAGCCACCGCCACATACAAATGAAACGGTAATTTCAGGTTTGGCAAGGCTAAAACCGGAGCGGTTGACAAAGGCTTCTTCAGCTCTTCCCACCTTTCACTATCTCCCTCCTCCCATTCTATGTGCTCTCCCTTTCCAGGCAGCTTTCTATGCAAAAACTGTGCCAACACTGTGAATTGGTCTACCCAGATTCTACAATACCCCAATAATCCCAACACTTTCCGCACCTCTGTCTTGTTCCTGGGAGGAGCCAAGCTCATGATCCCCTTCACCCTTTCAGGGTCCAAGGACCTCACCCCCTGCTGAATGTAATGTCCCAAATATTTCACCTTTTTTTCAACAAACTGAAGCTTCTCTTTTGAGACTTTCAGCCCCTGCTCCTTCAGCCAATTCAACAGACTCACAGAAGCCGCTCTCACTTCCTTCTCTTTCTCCCCAGTTAACAACAAATCATCCACGTACTGAATTAGGATGATTCCTTTCTCTCTCTGAAATGACACCAATTTTTCTTCCAACGCCTGTCCAAACAACAAAGGGCTCTCGGTATATCCCTGAGGAAGTACTGTCCACCTCAACTGCTGTTTCCTTCCACTCTCAGGATCATTCCATTCAAAGGCAAACAAGTCTCTCCTCCTCTCCTCCAAAGGACACGCCCAAAAGGCATCCTTCAGATCTATCACAGTAAACCATTTGTCTTTGGGGGGATCTGCCCCAAGATGGTATAGGGATCAGGAACCACTGGGAATCTTGGAACCACTATCTCATTGATCCTCCTCAAATCATTAACTAATCTATACTTCCCATCCTTTTTTAGTACTGCTAAAACCGGTGAATTGAATGGTGACATAGTAGGTTCCAACAATCCCTGTTTCAATAATCTGTCAATCACTGGTTTCAACCCTTCCCTACCTCTCTTGCTCAGAGAATATTGTGGAGTCCACAGTTTAGTTATCCCTGGTTGTATCTTGATCTGAATGGGCTGTATTGCCATCCTACTAACCCCTTCACCTCCTGCCCACACATCTGATGATATCTTCTCATCTTCCGTTGTTAGCATACACATGTGAACTTCCTTCCTTCTATCCCACAATTCTATCCCAAAAACATCCAACAAGTCTCTTCCTAGCAAGTTCACCCCTGAATCCGGAATATATAATATTTCGGTTTTAATAACCACATCATTCAATTCCAATCTCACCTCTTCCAAAATCTTGACTCTTGGGATTTCCCATTCACCCCAACCACCTTTAAAGTCTGCTTTGACCTGCATGCTCCCTCTACCGGATCGCATACAGATGTCCGGCTTGCGCTGGTGTCAATCAGGGACAGCCGTTCCTGATGGTCAGGACCCACTAACACATTTACCAGTGGCTCCCCGCGGGTCCCTCTTGGGGAGCCGGAACTTCCCTAATCGTATAGGGCATAGCTTCATTCCTCTGGGGTTTTGGGACATTCACGCGCAAAATGTCCCTCTTTCCCGCATCTGAAGCAAGTTCTACTCTGGGACGGCCGTTGGAATCGACCGCCTCGATTGACCCCTGGACCTCCTCGCCTAACCGGGGGTCTCCACTCCCTGCTGGGAGATCTTTCATCTCTCCACCTTGGCCTCGGATCTGACATCTGGGTCTCCCTGTTTTTCCTAACTTCATTCTTGGCTGCCGTTTGCACAGCAGCTACCATCATCTGAGACTTCTGTTTGGTTTTAACTGAGTCTCGGTTCACAAAAACTTGTTGGGCTGCTCTCATCAAATCTGTCATGCCCAAATCAGTCCATCCCTCTGTCTTCTGGTGGATCTTTTTCTGGATATCTGGCCATGCTTTGGTGATGAATTGCATCTTCAGGAGAGTCTCGAAGGCAGGGCTTTCTGGCTCCACTCCGGAGTACTTGGTTAACCCTTCACGGACCCGAGCACAGAAATCCCCCAGGGACTCATCCTTTCCTTGTGTTATTTCAAATGCTTTGGTCAAGTTTTTCCTTTGAGGGATGGCCAATTTAATTCCTTCAATGATTATGTGTTTCATATCTCTCATGTGCTCCTGATGAGCATCATCATTGATGTTCCAATTTGGATCGGCTATGGTGAACTTTGTGTCTGCAGCCACTGCTCCCTGTTGCCCTGCATGTCTCCTATCCCAGGCAGCCATTGCTGCCCTCCTAATGAGGTTCCTCTCTTCGGGGGTGAAAAGGTGTCCAATAATATACATCAGTTCTTGGTATGTGTATTCATTGGGCCCCAGAAAAAATTCCAACTGTTCCGCCACTTCATGGAGTTTCGGAAGGGTCTTTTTCAGATCCCGTAACTCAGTAGATTTTATGGGGACAGCCACAAAAATGGTGACTGGATTCCCCTGTGCATTCATGCCATTTGGGACTTCTCTGACTGGGAAAGCCGACACGGGATTGGCCAACCTTCCTCCTAGAGGCAAATTCTCTAGCTCCTTGTTTAATTGAGCCAGTTCCCTTCTGAGCCCTGGATATGCAGGTGGAGGTGGAGCCTGGGCAACTGGAGCCGGCAGGGGCGGTGGTGCCAGGACTGCCGGAGCCGATGCCGGTGGACTCCCCATCCAGTCCTCAGTTTCGCTTTCCTCCACCTTGCTGACAAACTGTCCTACTTCTGTTTCTGGTGGAACTGGACCTTCAAAGTGAGCATGATACCATACCTCCACATATGGTATTTGCTCCTTCATCCGATGTTTTACTATATACTCTTTCAACTGAGTTATCCAGTATGTGCTGGTATTCCCTTCGGGATCCCAGTGGTAAGGAAACTCAGGGTCTACTAGGGGATACTTCGGCCACCTATTTTGGCATAGGTAGATCATTTTCTTTTTCTCTAGACTCCGAGTGTAAGTCCTCAGATGGGGCAACGACCATTGTTGTAGTAGTTGACCCAATGGGGAGTCAGTCGGAATCAGCCTTCTCGGGGTCTTTTCTATCTCAATACCCGTTCCCTCTTGGAACGTTTCACACTTGCTTTGTCCCTTTCCCATTCTCCACGCTGCCCGCCAACAATCTCCCAGAGATTCCCAACTCAGGGATTTACACTGTCCTCCAGCAGTCGCTGGATTCCCAGAGTTTAAGGACAGTATATCCCTTCTTCTATCCCAAAAGGCAACAAACTCACCTGATACACCCCTGGTCTCCTGGAGACGAAAGGAGTGTGGGCGTCCCCACTTCAGGTGATCAACGATACTCCCAGAGCATCAGGCCAGCTTCTCTCTCTCGTTTCCAAGGATCGTCTGCTGAGTGCAGTTACCCCGGGAACCAACTGAGACAAGGGAGGGGCCCCTCTACAATGGGAGGCGGTGGTGCCACACTTACCCAGTCCCTTTTCTCCAGTCGAAATTCCGTCGGGGCCCCACATTGAGCGCCAAATTGTGAGGTGGAAGCAGATAAAAAACCACCAAAAGATTCGTTGATCCAGGGAAAATAAGGTTTTATTCACGTGTCTGCAGAGACGGGTCCCCTCAGGCATTGAAGGAACACAGAGCAAAATACAGGCAGCATTTTTATCCCCTCTTACGAGGCCTTGGCTCACATTCTTTCTGTTTTGAAATTGATACATATATTTTGAAGGTTCATACTAGCTCCTTATCTAGCAAAAATAGTTATACGGTTTCTGACATCGCAGCACTTTATTACAGTTCCCCATTGTTTTAGCCTTATCTTGTTTTTTTTCTCTTGTGCACAAACTGGAACACTTTCTTATTTAGCAGAACTACTGAGTTTTGAGACACACTTCCTTATTCAATTCAATGGGCCATCCAACATGGCTTCGGTTCTGCTCACACATCTTTCACACAGATGGGAATAGGTTGAGAATGGAGGCTCATCTATTGGGAGCTGTGGTGATGCAGTGATGCCGACTGCCAGCAGTTCAATCCTCACTGGCTCCAGGTTGATTCAGCCTTTCATCCTTCCAAGGTTGGTAAAGTGAGAACTCAGATTGTTGGGAGAAATATGCTGATGCTATCAACCATTTAGAGAGGCTGTAAAGCACTATGAATCTAAGTGCTATTGCTATTGTACTTCATATGCTGAACATTATACTGTCTAAAAAGGGAAGCAACCTTTTCATTCTGCAGGTGTATTTTATAGTGCAAGAAGTCACTAAAGAGGATTTCTCAAATATGTTTGTATTGTTTAGTGAATTAGTGGGTCCATACTATAAGATATAGAGTTATCATTCTCCCTTTACCTAAGAAGCTTTCTTCTTCTACAAGTGATAAATATTGATATACATACCTATATCCGTACTTTTTCTCCATAAAACAAAACAACAGCTTGAGTGAGTTTGTGATTATTTAAATTTAGTTCAGCCAGATTTTTTTTCTCTTGTTTCTCTCAATTATAGTTGTTGTATGCTTTATGGGCCTTATTCTGATGCAATCTTTTAAGACCATCTGTTGTTCAGAAAACACAGTGCCATGCTTCATGAAAGAAACTCCTAAAGAAATATATGACATTTAGTTTTTAGATTTTTGTTATCCAGGAAAAAATTCAAGAAAGATTCTTGATAGTTCAACAGTGCCAATTTGTTTTGCTTATAATCCTTGAAATCAGCTATTAGGAAAAAGTTCAACAGCATGATAACTATTAATTATAGTTATTTGTCATTATGCCAACTAATTCAAAAGTACAAATATGCACAACAAAATTAAAAAAAATAAACACAACAACAAAATTAAACATTAAGGAAAAAGGAGAAAGATAGAAATTGTCTTTTAAGCAGAGCAAAAATTTGACTATATTACTCAGAAGTAATCTTCTTTGCCCATCTACTGAAGAAGAAAAAATGCCAATTAAAACATTGACAAACACATTTGCACAATCCATTGCTGCAGTTCAGGTACAGATTTCATCCAGTATTGAATGAATAATTCTTTGGCTAAATCCCTTATCCAAATATAGTAGGTATAATCAAGAATGATAAATGTATCCTTAGCCTACCATGATTGATCCAGAGTGAGCCCAAAATATAAAACCTGGTAAAAAACCAAAATGTTTAAAAGAAAAAAAAACTACTTCAAAATTTCCCCAAAGACCATATTAAAAGTTTTTTTCTGCATCTCAAGAAATAATACCTGCTGGGCCTCATCTATTCTGAGTTAAAATGAGAATACAGAGATATTTGCAAGTAACAATAGTTTTTGTCAAAAAACTATTAACACACCCTAAGCTTCTGTTCCTGTTCTCATTGCATATGACAGCAGGATATATGACAATATGACATTCACAAAAGGATCAGAACTCGTGGTATAACAAGTAGTTCTTTCATCATTTGTTCTCCCTTGACCCCCTCTTCTGTCTGCCTCTACAAAAACATTAATTAAATTTCCGACATTGTCAGAAGTCTGGTGGTTCTGCATAAGACCAGCCAAACCTGAGTGCCCTACAATTAAACAAAAAACTAGCATCAAATGGCCAAAATGGTTGCCAAAATCTTAGCTACTATACTCTTCCATATAACTCTACTCAAAGGGGTATTTTAGTTAGTACATTTAGTAAAAAGCCCTTGCCTACTTTAGGAATACCTTTGATGTTTGCCTTACTAAACTAAAAGTTAAAAAGATGTTGAGACCCTGGAGAGAGTGCAAAGAAGAGCAACAAAGATGATCAGGGGACTGGAGGCTAAACCTTGCAATGAATAACTGAGGCAACTAGGTATGTCTTGTCTAAAGAAGAGAAGAACTAGGGGCAATATGATGACAGTCTTCCAGTACTTGAGGGACTGTCACAGAGAAAAGAGGGTCAACCTGTTTTCCAAATTACCTGAGGCAAGACAAGAAATAATGGATGGAAGAGTATTAAAGTGAGATGCAGCCTAGAACTAAGGAGGCATTTTCTGTCAATGAAAACAATTAATTATTGGAGCAGCTTATCTCCAGAAGTTGTAGGTGCTCCATCACTGGATGTTTTTAAGAAAAGATTGGACAGCCATTTTTCCAGAATATCGTGTAGGATTTCTTGCTCAAACAGGTGGTTGGTCCCTACCCACCCTGTTATTCTGTATTTGAAAAAGCCTTACCACTATAAAAGATAAAGACCCAATCTACCAGTCAACTGGACATTCCTAAGAATGTTCTTCCTCAATTTAACAGATTTACAGAGTTGGAAGGAACCTTGTAGGTCATCTAGTCCAACCCCTCACCCAAGCGAGATACTCTACACCATTTCTGACAAATGGCAGTCTAATCTCTTCTTGAAAGTCTCAAGTGATTTCACAGATTTAATTATAGTGACAATTTGAAGCAAAAAAGGTGAATTTAATCCCAAGATAAATGAACTGTGCTATACCTAACTCCTTATTAATGGAAGCAATCTTGGTGCTGTAATAAAAATAAAATGTGTAGATTAATAAATTTAAAATTGTAATCATGTTTCTTGTCAGGGTTCCAACAAATCCCCCTCATTCAAAGCAAAAGTCTCTAGCTGCATCTCAGAAAAAGTAAATTGGTTTATGAGAAATTGGCTTTCTTCTAAGATTTCTTTTTATTTTTCTAATGTTATTATTTGCTGTTTATTTTCCCCAAAATGTTTCATCAGATTTACTGATTTTTGTACTGCTGTTTATTGTGTATTAGCAAATTATGTTTTAATATGTAAATGTGGCTGCAGTCACTTGTATGATTTTATTTTGTTGTTTTACTAACTATTGTGAATTGCCTTTGGAGGATAATCTGTCCTGAAAACTCATTTTAAAAAGCATCTAGTATATAAAGAAATGTAAAACAATAGTGTATGGGTTGAAAACCGAGGATCAAACAACTTTATTAGAAATTACACAAGTGATTTTTAAGAGTCAGTTTAGGTATCCTGTAGAAGACACTTTCAAATCAGGTTGCCATTATATAGACAGCTTTTCCTTTCGATATAATTCCCTTCACACCTTTGATCCAATAGCAGTAATTGTTATACTGTAGGTTTATAGGTCATCGCCACCAAATGACCAAAGTACTGATGATGCTGAAAAAAGGGCTGTCACAAAACTCACAGTCACATGATCAAGATTTGAATGCTTGGTAATCAGCATATACTTAAAATGGTTGCAATATCCCAGGGTCATATGCAATCTTCCTGGGAGGCTTCCAATAAACTAAGTCAATGGAAATAGCTGAATTCCCTTAACAGTGACATGATTCACTTAAGAACCACAGCAAAATGTCATAAAATCAGGCATGATTCATTTCATATCTGCTAAGAAGGATAGCCTTTAGCATTATATTTCAAAGTTCCGGTCCCAATTGTCAGAAATCAAGGACTACCTTATTGTGTACTTAGCATAATGATGTGTCTCAAAGGATAGCTTTAGCATTCTTCGGCTGTCTTTCACCAATATATTTAAATGAATTCAGGCAGGGCCATTTAATTCTATGTCCTCTTCTTGCAGTTATTTAGGCAAACATAATAATTCAATAAGATCAGGGATTGTAATCATATGTCTTCCTTGGTCAGTCCTTCTAGAAAAAAGTAGGATTACAAAACAGCTGAAAAAGTCAGGTGTAGCTCTCCATTATAGATTTCCAAACTGACCTGGCTCCTTAACAATTTGCACAGGAGCCAATAAAACATCCACTCCCAGGGAACAGTCTCTTGATGTTTGTTCTGGAAGCATCTACTGCCAATAATGGTGTCAAATTTAGGAAACAAATCTCAGTTGAGCCTGGATGCTGGGTGTGTCCTTGTTTTCATGTCTGAATCAATAAGATTTGTATTATTAAGATCAAAGGCTGTATTACACATGCAGAGACAATAAATATACCATTTTTAATTTTGTAACTATATGTATAGGACTGTTTGTTCCAAGTTTTATAACCAGGTATTTCAATGTTTATGGCACAGGTGTCAAACTCAAATCGCATCCCTTGATGTATCACAATATATCGCATTTTTTGCCTTTGTGGAGCTGATGCACATGATGCATTTGGCCAGCAGGCCGACAGTTTGACACCCCTGGTCTATGTAGATTCTCAGTCATCCAGGTCTGAAGCGAAATGTCTTCAGTGAAATACAAGAAAGTCCAGTTGCCTTTTGAAAAACCACCCTTGGGACAATACTAGCAAGCAGGGGCAAGGGACTCCTTAATGCAGGGATGTCAAACACAAGGCCCACGGGCCAGATTTGGCCCACAATGCGGTCAGATCTGGCCCTGGGGCCATCCTGGAAAATGCAAGGAGCTGGCCTGCATTGCTTCGGCCTGGTGTACCCAGTATGAAGAGGAAACATGCCAGCAGTTTGGGGAGTAGCATCAGGACAGCCATGCCCACCCAGTCAGCCACGCCCACCTGGCCCCACGAGGTCAACCACTGCCCTGATGCAGCCCCCAATGAAATTGAGTTTGACAGCCATGCCTTAATGTATGTATAGTTCAGAACTGATTTGAACTTGAGCACTAGCTGGTCGAGTGTTTTTAATATTCTGTGAGAATTAGCATCTGGTTCAAATCTTGGCAGGATAGTCAATCAATGAGAGACCTGAATTTGGTGTAGTGGTTAAGGCATGAGGCTGGAAACCAGGAGACTGTGAGCTTGTAGGAAGTTAGCACCCACCCCTCTCCTAGAAAAAAATGAAATATCCTAGGAAATATTAAAAAGGCAGAATATTTCCCCTAAAAAGAGTAGAATCTCAGAAGCAGAAGCTCACCCCCACCTTTGTTAATGGGCGGGCCATTAAGGCCCGGGCCAGAGTATTCTACATAACAAAGCCCTCTACCCATATCACCACCTGGCCTGGGAAGATTGCATCAGCCAGCACTCAGGTGAAGCCATGTGGTCCAGACAAAGCCTACAAAGTTAGCTAAAAACCCCATCCCCTGGGAGTCTGACAGCCAATGGAAACACTAAGGTGGGACCCAAACAGAGGGTATATAATTAAAGGTCTCTCAGCATCTCGGCCCTTCTTTTCCTTCACCCAACATCTTGAAGCATGTGATCACCCTTTTCACTTTGGAGCTCCAAGCCAGGTGGTCCTGTCCACCATTAAACCATCTTTTCCAAACAGCCTCCATGTTTCCAATGTCTTTTTCCCCATTTGGAACTGAACCCAGAAGGATAATTCTTCCAAAAAGCTCTAGTCTCATCTTAGGCACAAAGCCAACTGGGTAAACTTAGACCAGTTATTTCTATCAACCCTAGGAAGGAGGTAACAGCAAATCACTTCTGAAAATCTTTGCCAAGAAAACTGCAGGAACTTGTCCAGGCAGACTCCGAGAATTGGACACAAATGAACAGAAGGGATGGGGTGGAAAGAAAATCAATCTATACAGTCAACGACCCTACATTCCCCATCTTTTCTATGCCTTTCACCCCTAGGAAATGTTTGATTAGTGTGAATCATGACTCATCACGAAGGAACACAAACCACTCTTTGTCACAACTCTGTCACAACCCCTGAAATTCTGTCTCACAAAGAGTGCCACTCTTTGTTGCACTCCATGAAATTCCATATCACGCCCTCTGGGGTTCCTGCACCACCAGCTGGGAACCTCTTCCCCATATGCATCCAAGGATAATAATATCAGTAAAATTGTTTGTTTTCCCTGCAGTGTTTTGGGACATTATGTACAATTTTAATAGAAGCTGTGATCTGGCAACCAAGTATAAATTCAGACTGATCCTTATGGATAAGACGAGTGATTATGTTATTTAAACTGTAGGCCAATAAAGGAGTAACATTTTTAAAATCTTGATTCGGTAATGCTACAATGTGATAAATGAGCTGGATCCTTTTTATTTATTTATTTGGTTTAAGGAAAACAGATTCTGGATTATCTTCATGAATTGGAAATAGGCTGACCTTCTGAAATAGTGTTACAAAGGTGAGCTAAATTTGGAGTAATTATTTGGCAAAGCTCTTAAAACATTCTGCCAGAAACTCAGCACTCAAACTACTGCTTTGTTGTATTTAAGATTCTTTAAAAGCTTTGTCATTCCTTCTAGTGATGTATTTTTTGTTTTTCTTTTTTTAACATCAAATGTGGGTATCTAACAACGGTGTCAAGAAAGGTCGTAACATGGGGCCAAACCCACTTGGCAAACGTCTCACTTAGCAACAGAGATGTCGGGCTCCATTGTGGTCATAAGTGGATTGCTTTATCCTCCACAAACCAACAAATCGCACTGAATGTTTTAATGAAGGTGTTTGGTTTCCAGTTATGGGGTAGATTCTTCTTGAGATCTTCAAACATGACCGCTTTAAGACTTCAACTCCCAGAATTCCTCCTCCTCCAGTCATGTTAGCTCAGGAATTCTGGGAGTCGAAGTCCACAAGTCTGAAAGTTGCCCCGTTTGAAGAGCCTTGATTTCGATGGACTTGAAGATAGGGTTCGCCTGGTGCGTTTCTTCCGATTTTCGCCTCATGCTAGTTTCTAAATCATCCGCCAAACAAAAAGAGTATTGCGGTCATAAATCGAGAACGGGAACCTGCGGGGTGGAAGGGAGCACAGGAGGCAGTGCTGGGCAAGCCTGGAGGGAAATAAACGCCTAGGTTGTCTGAACATGCACACGTGAAAATGGCCCTCCCTCTGCCAAACCCCTGAATGAATATTTGCGGAGGCCCATCCCTGACCCGGGGCCCTTTTGCCCTAATTTTGGAAATCTCCAGAAGAGGAAAACGTGGGAGGGGCGCAAGGACAAATCCCGAGCCTTTCCTGCGAGGGGCCACCCGTTACACGCACCGCTGCCTCGCCCTGCCGGCGTTCCTCGGCAAAAGCTGAGCCAAGGGCGGGCGGGCAGGCAGGAGGGCTGGCAGCCGGCCGGCTCGGAAGGGCCCGGACTTCCTCTCCCTTCTTCTCTCTCTTTCCCCACCTCACGATTGGCTCGGCCGGATTATGAAATGCTCCAAATGGGAGGCTGCCCGCCGCCTTTGCCTTCCCCCCCCCCCCCTTTCCCCCCCCCCCCCCCCCAAAAAAAGTCGGCCGCTTTAAAACGAAGCCCCGCGGGGACTGCGGATTTAGAGGGCGAGCAAGGTGAGGCGGAAGGCGATGAAGTCGGCCCTGGTGCTGCTGGCCGGCTGGCTGGCGCTGACCGCTTATTATGTCTACCTGCCGCTACCCAGCACCGTCTCCGAGCCTTGGCCTCTCATGATGCTGGATGCGATGTTCCGGGTCGTGCAGCAATCGGTAAGCAAAATCGCAGAGGTCCTTCGCTCGCTCTCCCCCTCCCCCCCGCCTCTCTCTCTCTCTCTCTCTCTCTCTCTCTCTCTCTCTCTCTCTCTCCCTCCTTCCGTCTGTCTGTCTGTCTGTCTGTCTGCCTCCCTGCCCGCAGGTCTCTGGGTTCACACGACGCGCGCAGTTCACGAGGAGAGAGCTATAGCGGGTTACCTTTGGCAGGAGCCGCCCGACAGAGTCACTGTTATCCCCGATAACAGGCTCACATCGCCAGTTCTCTCTCTCTCTCTCTCTCACACACACACACACACTGCTAGTTTCCGATTCCACCCATTCGATCCCAGATAGACAGACACACACACACACACACACACACACAGACACAGAGAGAGAGAAAGAGAGAGAGAGAGAGACAGACACACACACACTGCTAGTTTCTGATTCCACCCATTCGGTCCCAGACAGACAGACAGATAGACACACACACACACACACACACACACACACAAAACTAGTTCCTGATTCTACCCATTCGGTCCCAGACAGACAGACACACACACACACACACACACACATACACACCCTGCCAGTTTCTGATTCCACCCATTCGGTCCCAGACAGACAGACAGATAGACACACACACACACACACAAAACTAGTTCCTGATTCCACCCCTTCGGTCCCAGACAGACAGACAGACAGACAGACAGACACAGACACACACACACACACACACACACACACACACACAGGTAGTTTCTGATTCCACGCATTTGCGGTCTCTCTCTCTCCCTCCCCCCCCCTCTCTCTCACACACACACACATACACACCCTGCCAGTTTCTTATTCCACCCATTGGGTCCCAGACACACATACAGGGGGTGGATGGGGGGGTGTTCAGTCGGTAAATGAGCTGCGCAAATGCAGACGTTCCTGAAGCAACCTGGTTTGCATTGGGACCGATTCAATGCAGCCTTGGAAAGGCGTCCCTCATCTGGGTTCCTTTTGGGAGGCATCTCCCTTTCAGGTTTCGGGTTCTCTGGCTTGGCCAGTTGCGTTGGTCTTCCCGGTCTGGAAAGCCTTGGCATGAGTACCACTACGAAGTCTTCGGCTTGAAGCACCGCAAGCGCCGCCTTTCATTCAAACACCCACCCACCCCTTCCCTCCAGACCAGCTACAATGGGCTGAGTTGTTCAAAACATCATGAAAGGCGCTGTTTTCTAAAAAGATAAATTGATTGTTATGTAACCTTTTGAGAAGAAATATTTAGAAATGACCTCCTGCGTAGCCTTATGGTTGTTGGAAGTCACTCCCTCCTTAGTTAGTGTCCAGCCTTGCTGGGGACAGTCTGGGGGAGCTGGAGTGGGGGTGGTAGTTTCAGTTGCCCTTCACAGATTTTTAATCAAGTTTAGCCTATAGTTCTGAGATCTGCTAATGGACTTCCCATCCAAGTAAGATGGAGTATGACAATGTCAGCTCTTTGAAGTAGTCCAGGCAAAAAGTACAAATTGATAGCACTACCATACCTTGCTTTTTCAGGTGTCAACTGGACTTGTGTGTGTGTGTGTTTGCATTTGTCAAGTATGTATTAGGTAACAATTATAAGTTGTGGTTAGCCGGCAGCAGGTGTGGACAGCTGAGGAGAGAGAGGACTCAGGTGAGGGGCCAGGACTATTAGGGAGTGGACTGCTGCCTTCAGAGATTGCGGGGGCTGGCAGCATTGATGAGGAGGTTCCCGAGGAGCCTGTGCCAAGTGCACATCCACACAGAATTGCTCAGAGGAAAGAACAGTTATACAGCATGGGTGACTCGGGAGTAAGGCTGCAAGGTAATGGTCCCTCCCTCTAGAAGATAAAAACCAGCTGTGAAACAAACCTTCTTTGCAGAAGGCAAAGACGTTTTGAAACTACAGCCTCGTGGAACAATCCAGTATCCTGAGTTTGTATTGCAAATGATTTCTTGTCTGTTATCTTGTGCTTAGGCTTATGCTTATCACAGCTAATTATTTTGTAAAAGCATTATAAGGTTTTTGTTCCTTTTGAATTTGTGTTTGATTGACAGAAAAGGGTCAGAACATAAGTATGAACATGATTATTAATATATGAAATGGATACGAATTTTAAAAAAGTACATTAGAACAGGGAGGGTAGGCACATTGGTGTGCTTATGCATGGCCCTTAACAGACCTCTTAGGAATGGGGCGAGGTCAACAGTAGACTGTCTGAGATTAAAGAGTTTGGGGTTCGTGGAAGAAACCACAGAGTCAGGTAGAGTATTCCAGGCATTGACCACTCTGTTGCTGAAGTCGTATTTCCTACAATTGAAGGTTTACCTTGAGTTTGTATCTATTGTGTGCT
Organism: Laticauda colubrina; assembly: GCA_015471245.1. Lineage (NCBI taxonomy): Eukaryota > Metazoa > Chordata > Lepidosauria > Squamata > Elapidae > Laticauda > Laticauda colubrina. Next base: position 14,547,664 of record BLBF01000040.1, read on the forward strand.
CATGTATTGCTGTGGTTGAAGCTGAAGTAGTCACTGACGGGTAGGGCATTGCATTGGATAATTTTATGTACTATGCTTAGGTCGGACCGAGGGTGGTGTAGTTCTAAGTTGTCTAGGCCTAAAATTTCAAGTCTGGTGGCATAAGGTATTCTGCAATAAGTAGAGGAGTGGAGAACTCTTCTTGTGAAATATCTCTGGACTCTCTCAGTTGTATTAATGTCAGGTATACAATGCAGATTCCAGACAGATGAGCTGTATTTGATAATTCATTGAGCAAATTCCTTTTGAAGAAAGAAAGTCCAGTTGCCTCCTGAAAAAGCACCTTTGGAACAACCATGACCTGGATGACTGAGAATCTCTACAGACTTTCAGGAAGTCCTTGAGTCACAACTATTTGTTTAGTGACCACTCAAAGTTACAGTGGCACTGAAAAAAGTGAGTTAGGGCAGTTGCAACATCCCTCTGATCACGTTGATCAGATTTGACAACTGGAATGTATGTATGAGGTGTCCCAGGGTCATGGGACCACCATTTGTGACCCTCTGAAAATGACACCAAATGAACAGCTGCAGTTAAATCCCTTAACGGTGGCAAGAAAGGATCTTACTGCAATTGTATAGTACAGAGGTCTCCAAACTTGGCAACTTTAAGACTTGTGGACTTCAACTTCCAGAATTCCTCCTCCAGTCATGTTAGCTCGGGAATTCTTAAGTCTTAAAGTCAGGGGTGGGATTCTAACGGTTCAGTCCGGCTCTTTAGAACTGGTAGCTGTGAAGAGCAGCAGACAGAGAACCGGTTCTATGTCTGCTAATGTTTTGGCCCACCTGCCCACCCGGGCTCTTACCTGACATTTATTTCCTGTTTTTTCAACCTGAGCTGCTGTGCGAAGCACAGCTGCGGTTGAAAAAGTAGGAAAATAATGCTTTTTCAAACGCTGCTTCTCTGCACGCAGCGCTGCTCAGCTGTCCAGGCAGCAAGCTGATGAAGATTTACACATGTGTGCAGCGTGCAGGGAAGCACATAGTAAATCATCGAACCGGTAGTTAACTCTGTTGGATCCCACCCCTGCTTAAAGTTGCCAAGTTTGGAGACCCCTGAGTTAGTATCACAGTTGCTAAGTGAAATTTCCCATTTTCGGAACGTCGCAAAAGGTGATCACAGAAAAATGGGGCAAAACTGTCTTGCTTAGCAATATAAATGTTGGGCTCAATTGTGGTTATAAATTAAGGACGATCTGTTACAGAATCTTGCAAGTCTGAAGGCACCTCTCCTTCCTTTCCTTTTACTTTTATTTTCCAAAAACTAGGGAAAGGTATTTCTCCTGCCTCTTTTTGTTCCATGGGCTAAGATACCTTTTCACATGACATTTATTTAGGCTGCAGCTCTTCCTCCTTCCCTCGCCCCTCCACACACTCCAAGGTCATTTGTACATGGTGTACTATTACTTAGCTTTAGAACTGCCCCAAGTTTATTATCAGGCGAATCCCAAGTACAGGTAGTTCTCGATTAACAACAGCTCACTTAATGACCATTCAAAGTTACAATGGCATTAAAAAAATGACTTATGACCATTTTTTCACACTTATGGCCATTGCAGCACCTCCATGGTGACATGATTTATATTCAGAGGCTTGACAGCTGATTCATATTTACGACAGTCGATTCACATTTACGACAATTACTGTGTCTCGGGATCATGTGATCACCTTTTGTGACCTTCTGGAAAGCATGGGGAAACCCGGGTTCCAATCCCAGAAGGGTATGGCTAGCTGATGAGAGTAAATAGCTTGAAATAGTTCTATGCTAGTCTTTATTTCTTTGTCTGTAAATATAAATTCAGCGACAAAAATAGTTTGTGCCTGCTCCAGGATTGGGCCTGAAAGGCAAAAGCAGAGCAGTCCATCCCATAACTGGGTGGACCAGGTTGCCCTGATAGACGGGTCTCACTGGAAGAAACACTCAATGGGGAAACGAGATTCACTTAACAACAGTGTTACTAATTTAACTGCACCGATTCCCTTAACAAATGTGGCAAGAAAAGTCATAAGATGGGGACAAACTCACTTAATGAATATTTCCCTTAGCGACATAATTTTTGGGCTCAATTGTGGTCCTAACTCGAGGACTATAGTGAGTAATCTTTCTCAACCTCAACCTTCTATCAATTGGGTCTCTACTTCCATAATCCCTGGCCTATCTAATTTTGATGGAGATTATGGAAACAGCAATCTGAACAAAATTCCCAGTGAGGGAAAATTGGGATATAGGACTCTCCAGCTGAGTATAAACTGTATAATACCGTAGTATAAACTTCAGGTGTTTATGACCCACATTTCTTCAGATTTTCTTCCTAGTGTTTACTCAAAAATGCAGGATCTGATTTTTTTTCCAGACCACCCAAGACTGATATGGTGGGCTGAGAGACACATGAATGTTCTCTGCCTTGAGTTGCTTACAAAGTAATAAATTGGGTTACATATCAAATAAATAAGACCACCCAGCTGACTCTGTAACTAGGGTGGGCTAATAGTCATCATCTCCTGGTTTCTAAATGGGTACCTTAACCCCTAGACCAAACTGGCTCTCCAACCAGCATAACACAGCTAGTTCTCGACTTACAACTGCAATAGAGCCCCAAGTTTCTGTTGCACAAAGGGAGGCTCAGCCAATCTCATTGTACACATGTTGTACTCTGGCAAATAAAGGTAATAATAAACTTAAGCAAGACAGTTATTAGGTGAGTTTTGCTCCATTTTGCAACTTCTCTTTACAACCTCATAGGTGTCATGACTCACTGCAGCATGTCTTAGAATTTAACTTGATCTAGGACAGGGGTGTCAAATTCACGGCCCATGCTGGCCCCGCCCCAGCCCACTTTAGCGAAGGGGGGGAAAATATCCTGATACGTCACATGATGCTTCCATGATGATGTGAGTTTGACACCTCTGATTTAGGAGGTTCAATGGTTTTCCAGCTGAAACTAAGGTTGAGTCTGTTCATACATGGTGAAGCCAAGCTAAATCCAAAAATGCTGGAAAATTCTTGGAAGCTTGACATTCAGGCAAATCGGCCACGTGAGCTTCATATTAACTGAATTCTGGATTGCATTTGGAGCAATCTTTTATTAAAAAAATATATATATATTATTTTTTTAGACAAACACAACATAAAAACATCAAGCCATCTACCACTTAAGTACATACAGTGTGTCAGTTGCAGAGCGGATGGAAAGCGGATGCGGAACGGAAGCCTAGCGGATGGAAGCGGATGCAGAGGGGATGCGTAGAGGATGCGTAGAGGATGCAGAGCGGATGCGTAGAGGATGCAGAGCGGATGCAGAGTGGATGACGCGGATGCATAGCTGCATCCGCTTTCATCCTTTCTCCATCTGTGCTACTAACGCTGCACGTCCGTTCCGCTTCCTCCCTGCGTCCGTTTACCACTGGAACGGATTTGAGTTGCGCGGATGTGCAGCGGATGCCTAGTGGATATAGCAGATGCGTAATGGATGCAGAACGGATGTCCCCCGTATGCCTTGCGGATGCAGAATGGACGCGTTTGATACATTTTCCGCTCAAAAGTTTTGAGCAGCTCAAAACCTTCTGAGCGGATGAAATGTCAGTAGACGGATGCTGGACGGATAGAGAGGAAGCAAAACAGAGGCAGTGAGTACAGAACGGAAGCATCGCGTTAACCAACGGATGGCAAGTGTTTTTCTCCGTTTTACATCCTCTTTCCATCCGTTGGTGCAGTGTGACGGGCTTAACCCCATGCCTGGGCATGATCTTTACCTTATGTTTACAAAGTATGTTGTTTAAAACTATAATTCCTATCAAACCAAACATGTCAGATGGCAAGAGACTGTAGTTCAAAAGGTATAGAGGAGTCTACACTGTCTCACTTCTTGCCCCTTTAACGACACTACAGTCCTCTATCCCTAAAATGTAGATTTATCTGAGAAACAAACCTTGTTCATATATTGAAATAGTTTAAAAGAAACTATAGAAAAGGGGTATACATAGACTAATATGTCCAGTAAAAAAAGATCTTGGGCAGTTTTAAAATATTTTTTGAATCAACTCTTCAAACTAGAACTTTGAGGATACTATATATATGCTAGGAGCTGCCATCCTTGATTTGAAATTTAAACTCATAATTTAAAAATTATGTTTCAACAACAAAATCTGACTGCTCTCCTGTGCCCAGCTACCTGGATGTCAGTCTCACTGAAATTAGTGGAGCTTACTTTTGAGAGTTGAAGGAGGCATGAGTTAGCTAATAATCAGCAATTATTATTCCTCAATGAGAGCATCTAGCCACTTTTGGTTGAGCTTGTTGACCTGATATAGGGTTTCCTGCTTGAGCAATGGTTGGAAAAGAAGAATTGGTCCCTTCCAACTCTATTAACTAAGCAAATGCAATAACTAAGTTGCTTCTTGAATGAAAGACCATTAATGTTGAGGCTAGCCTGGAAAGTTTAAAAAAAAACCCTATAAGAAGGCAGAAATGGAGAACCAGTTGCATACTGTTTCCAAGAAAACTTCATTGTGGATTTCCATGAAGCCATTCAGCTCATAATGACATCTGTAAATTTTACTTTCCTGATATTGGAAATAAATCCAAATAACAAAAATTTGTATCACAAGTTTTAAAACACAGAGATTTTATTTGTTAAGCTGTTTGCAAAGAGTGGTAGTATCTCAGCTGACCTCAACATAAAGTTTGAGCCAAGACCACACCTTAAGATTTCAATACATTACATTTTATAGTTTTTCTATCCCGACGCCCCCATGCCAGAGGTGGTTCAGCAGGTTCTGGCCAGTTCTGGAGAACCAGTAGCAGAAATTTTGAGTAGTTTGGAGAACTGGCAAATACCACCTTTGACTGGAGATTTTACAGTATCCTTCCCCTGCCATGCCCACCAAGCCAAGCCCACAGAACCAGTAGTAAAAATTTTTTAATCCCACTACTGCCCCATGCCCCTCCTACATTGACCCAGTGGCTGAGCACAGCTAATCCAAAATGCCTTACAGAGACCACATCATCTCCTACAACACCTCCCAATGACCACCCATCACATATTTTGCCAACATGGCTTTTTCTTATCTTACTTGGCATTAAAGAATGTCCTTTCAGCAGGGCCTCTTTCTAATGATCTGAGAACAAATAAATATCTATTCCTAACAGCACACTCATTACATATTAATGTTACATTCAGCACATCTGTTAAGCCTGGGTTCCCCAACCAGGGTTAGGTAGACAAGCTAAACAGAATGTGCAGCGTTAGTCAGATAGGCACACAGATAAATGAGTGAGCTAAGCTTGTATGTTTATCAACATACAGTAAAAATAACAGATACGCTTGTGCTATCAAGAATATATTTTATTCCAGTATAAGTTTATAGCATAGTCAAAAACAGTCCAATATTCAATTACCATGTAGTCAGTCCATTCAGGGATATTCAGTTAGCAAAGTCCATGTAGAATATCCAATTGTCAGTTCACATAAATCAGTCCGTTGTTGTCTCTCCCGTTCGAGCAATGCAGTCTTGCTTCCAAGCAGTAATCA
>BLBF01000040.1:14558232-14578443 GCA_015471245.1 Laticauda colubrina
ACATACATACATACATACATACATACATACATACATACATATACATACATACATATATATATATATAATTTTAGAGGAAAGATATAAAGGCGTCATACTCCAATCAGTGACCACAAGAGGAATTTTGTTTAATGACAAAAGATAATAGACAGTTGAAATAGAACAGACAAAGAATATAAATATAATGATCTGATTTGAGATGAAACAAATAAAAATAAAATTAAGAAAATTAAAAGAGGGGAGAAGCTATATAGAAAATGTAGAATGGTAATAAGATATGGAATGGTATATAAAAATGAGCATGAATATGAATTGGTGTCTGTACAAAGAGATGTAACCCGGGATCAGGCTGCTTTCAGAAAAGCAGTTTATGTTTTTCATGTTCTGTGTTTTGTTTGTTTATGTTTGATTCTAAAAATCAATAAAAATTTCTTCAAAAAAAAAATCTAACTTCAACTGATTAAAGAAAGTTAGGGCAATGGTTTATCTCTTCTCCTATTGTCCTCCTAATTGATCACTACCAATTCCTGGAGGAGATAGGGATGGCATTACTTGATACAGAAGGATGTAATTGATTGCAGGTACATGTTTAACAATGAGTAAATGCATTAGAAAATATATTTACAGAAGGATTACATCAAGATAGCAAATGTCTATAGAGCAACTATCTTCTTAATGCTCTACTATATTATTCTCTTCACCTACATTTTATTTTTGAATTTTCTTATTTCTAACACTGATCACCTCTGCTAATGATTGCTACATGCTTAACTCTGAACCTTGGACAGTAGAAGCTGCTCTGTCTCCTATGAACTGTTCAGAGCATCCAGTAGTGGGAGGTGCTTCAGTCTCCGCATTCATAGGCTGAGCTTGATTTGTGGGACGCTCCTCCTCCTCCATGTGACTCCTCAGCATTCCCCGGTTTTTGCTCAGCCTCGTGCGAGACAGGCAGTGCTTTCGATGATCCATTGAACGAAACAGGAATCTTAGCTCGTGTCACAGCAGGTTTGATTGCAATTTGGTTTGTTTGTCTTAGCCTTCTTTCCGACTAGTCTGAAAGTCCTATTTAAGGGAAGCGCCGTTGCGCCCCCCCCCAAAAAAGGCAGGAGGCTTTTGAGCTGCTCTGCACCACCTCCCCACAGCCAAATTTCTTTCACCTGTGCCAGTTTGGTTGTCGCTGTGCCTTTAACTCCATTTCTTTGCTAGCGGCTTGAATGTGGTTAAAAAAAAGAAGAAGAAGAGGTTAAACCGAGTCATATCACCTTTACCCCCCCCCCCGAATGCTGTTCCTTTAGTGGGGAAGTAAATTATAGTTAATTCCCACTTCTTCTCCGCCATTCTGTTAATTTGCGAGCTCCAGCTTCACTTTCAAGGCGGGAAGCCGCCGCTGAAAAGCGCGCAAAAAAACTTAAACTGTAGGAGGCTATTTTGAGTGCCACCTCATGGCTGCACACCTTGTCTGCTATCCCTGAGCTGTGTGAGGTATTTTCTGCTCGAAGCAGCAGGATCCCTTCAGGATTATTACCCTCATTTTGGCTACCTGTACTGGAGGATAATTACTTTGTTGTAAAAAAATTGTTGGCTTAACCCTCACAGCCTTATTCTTAGTGGCACAGCAGCAAGCACCTAGGCCACTGTCCGCCTGTGCATGGAAGCTGCTGAAGGTCCTTACATTCATCAAACTGGGCCTTAGGCGTTCGCTATTTGGCTAATTGGATTATACATTAATCTTGATTGTTCTCTTATTAATATTGGAACATATATATAAATCACTGCTCATAGGAGCAATTACAAAGCAATTATAGAAATATAATAATTATTACAATTATAATAATCACTCATGGTAATAAACTATTTGACAGTATAATATTTTAATTTCAATAAAATATTATCACTGAGATACGACTCATTTTATATATATATAGACACCAGTAAAAATAAAAATAAGAAAATAAAAGGGGGCAATAAGAACTTGATCAGGGCAACCGTTCTTGACTCAGATCGGACCCTGGATGTGCCAACCACCTTGTCTACATTTTATATTTAATTACTGTTATTCTAAGTCTAATCAAAATGGCAGATGGTAGCACCTCTCAGGCCCCTTGCTTGAAGGCAAAGCCATATCAAAACACAGTGGAAATTCTAAAGCCTCAGAATGGGATGCCTTAAGGCACTATAAGGCCTTACAAAAGCAAATAGGCATACTCGAGAGGCCCACACTGTATCACAAGGTGCCTCCTCTCCCAGTCCGTCAGTTTCTTCACACCCTCTTCCTCCCCTAGATCTCTCCCTTTCATCCAGGCGCAGCTTGACTCCACAAGGACAACGGGTCCAAGTGTCTGGAACACCGACTAGACGGGCTCCTGAAGCCACATTCACTCCAACAACCGCTGGTCCTCACCAGGGTGACAGTTTTGTTGAGGAGGTCCCAAAAAGGATGAAAGCCTGGATGGAGCTGGCTATTCGCCAAGGGATTGCAGCGGGGCTCCAACACGTTGTAATGTCCGCACCTTACCAAAAGGTGGCTACCGACCAAGAGCCCCAACCGCTGAGGTCACTGACCAGGTCGGAGCAACACCAGACCCAGGTACATTTACAGGGGGAGACCCCCCCTCCAAGGACCAGAGGAGGAGGAAGTAAATCAAACCTTTCAAATGGCCGAGTCTGAAGTAGGATCAATGCAGAGGCAGACCCCTTAGAGGGTGAAATGTCTGAGAATGAGGGTCTTATTCCTGACCAGCCTGCTTTTACAGGCTTATTCCAGCCACAGCCTTTCAAGTTTCTCTTGTTTAAGGCAAATAACATTGCAGGCCTAATCAAGCCAAAACCATCTGACACACCTGACCCTTCAGGGGAGGGACCAGAGGACATGATCTTCAACCAACCAGTAGTTGAAGCAGAGGTAATTCCAGTTCCACCCATATTTTTGGACCTGGTGCAGAAGCAGTGGGCTTCTGCAGTGGTATACACCTCCCCAACTGGACATGATAGGAAATATTTCAACTTGGACCCTGATTTTGCAAAGTTACTGGGTACCCCCAAGGTAGACGAGCCTATAGTGGCTTTAGCGTCCCCCTCTATTCCCAATGAGGCACTGGAGGCCTTAAATCCAGAGGAAAAATGGGTCGAGCTAGCCCTACGCAGAGCTCATCAGTCTGATGCAAGGGCTATCGGATCAGCCACAGCCGCCTCCATCTTCACGCAGTAGTCTCTTAGATGGCTTCATCTTTTGAAACAACATGTTCCTTCTTCTAACATTAGGGCTCTCCAAGATTTTGCCAAACTTACGGCAGCTGCTGAATTTTCTGCCGATGCTACCTATCACGCAGACGAGTTTTCAGCAAAGGCCATTACCTCATATGTTGCAGCGCATCGCTTGCTATGGTTAAGACACTGGCAAGCCGACTTCAAACACAAGTCCAAGCTGGCCTCATCCTCCATTGTGGGAGATAGATTGTTTGGCCCTTCCCTGGATCTGCTACTAATTGAAACACGCAACAAGAAGAAAATTCTCCTTTCCCTTTTTTGGAAGTCAGATCCTAGAAGCCCCCAGTCCTTTCGGAGGGGATCCTTTTCGATCTTTCTATCAGGGATCCTTCTCTTCCAGATACCAGAAACCCCCAGCAGTTAGACCAGGACAACAACCAGATAGGTCTGACTCAGTGGACAGAGGTAGAAGGGGTGGTCAATCCAAAAGATCCTTTCAGGGAGCAGGCCCTTCTGGCGACCAAGATAACTCCCGGGACTCATTTTCCATTGGCGGACACCTTAAGTTATTCACTGACCAATGGGACTCCTCTACCTCTGACACCTGGGTCAGAGATACAGTTAGATTTGGCCTTGCGCTGGAGTTTATATCCACTTCCTCAGATTCCTTCATGTCATACCCTCCTTCCAGAGACCCGTTCAAGCGTAATCTCATGGATTCCACTATCCAACATCTACTGGATATACGAGCCATCCAACCAGTAGTGACCAATCAACGAGGACAAAGTTTTTATTCACATCTTTTCATTGTGCCAAAAAATTCGGGGGTGTAGGGAGGTAGAGAGTGATATTAGATTTGACCCCGTCTCAACTGTTTCTTAGTATATTGCAAATTTAAAATGCATACCCTCCAATCAATATTCCTGATAGCAGTATCAGGAAAGGGGGCGTGCTCACATCGATAGATTGATGGAGACGTACCTGCACATTGCTATTCGGCCCTTCCATTATAGGTTTCTGAGATTCTGCTACAATAACCACCAATGGCCCTTCCATTCAGATTAGCCTCCGCCCCCAGGACCCTCACCAAGGTTCTTGTGGCACTAGTGGCCCACCTCAGGAACATCCCGGTACGCCTCCAGTGTTATCTTGGACCTATCAAAATTGTTGGGCAAAATGATCTCATGTATTTCTATTATTCCTTGGGGCGCCTTCACACTAGATCCCTCCAGTGCTTCCTGCTACCGTACCAGCAATCCGGCCGAAGCAACTCCAAACACAAAGTCAGGGTTCCACCCAAGGTTCTCATATCTCTCCTCTGGTGGTCCAAACTGGTTATCAACAGAGGCTGTCTCTTCAAGGAGCCACTAAGGCTCACCATCACCACAGATGCCAGTCTGTTTGGATGGGGAGCTTACATTCAGTCGCTCACAACCCAAGGCAGATTGTCCGACATAGAACAGTCATACAGCATAAACTGGCTGGAATTTTGCTCAGTACACCTGGCCCTTTGCAACTTCTTCCCCCCAGGTACGCAATCAGCACATACTGATACTGACAGACAATGTAATAGCCAAAGCTCATATAAACAAACGGGCATACTCAATCGAAACAGCTAATGCGGGAAGCAGAGCGCCTGTGTCGCTGGGCAGAGAACAACATACTTTCCATCAAGGCAGAACACATTTTGGGTCTGTCAAATGCACAGGCAGTCTGGCTAAGCAGGGCCACCATAGATCAATCGGAGTGGCGCCTCCACCCATCCCTGTTTCAAGAAGCGGCATGGACATTTGGTCAGCTGGTAGTGGACCTATTTGCTTCCCCTCTCAACACTCAGCTCCCAAGATTTTTTTCCAGGTACCCATCCCAAGGGGCGGAAAATTTCAACTTGCTCCACTGTGGTTGGCCCTAGGTCTCCTGTATGCATTCCCTCCAATTCTGCTGGTTCCCAAGGTCATCCAGATGTTACTAGATGAAAGAGCGGAGTTACTTCTAGTAGCACATTACTGGCCAGACGGCCATGGTTCGCAGACCTCCGCAGTCTCTCGGTAGCTCCCCCCTGGAGAATTCCGTCAGACAGAATCTCATTAACTCAGGGGCCCCTTCAACATCTGGACCCTCAATGGTTAAAATTGACCGTCTGGAGGTTGAGCAGAGTGGTTTGAAGGGCAAAAAGCCACCAGACGCCCCTCAACAATTCGCATTTACAACGCCACATGGTCTACCTTCTGCAAATGGTGTAGTAAGTTTCAAACTGATCCTGACTTTCCCTCTGTCGCTCAGATTCTAGAGTTTTTACAGGAGGGACTTGATAAGGGGTTGTCACTTAATACATTAAAAAGGCAGGTGGCAGCCTTGGCACCAGTTTTCACTTGTGAGGGCCTCAGTTCTCTTTCACATCATCCACACATAAGGTCTTTGCTTTGAGAAGCCTCCAATTTACGCCCTCTAGCAGTGCACCGTTATCCCACCTGGAACCTTAACAAGGTCCTTGTGGCTCTCACTAAGGGTTTTTTTTTTGAACCTTTGAAAACGGCAAGTCTCCACTTCTGACATACAAAATAGTTTCCCTTGTCGCGATCACTTCCGCTCGTCGTATTTCGGAAATTGCAGCCTTGTCCGTCAGACAAATCTCTGCATTTTCATGCTGATCAAATGGTTCTTCGCCACAATCTCACATTTATGCCAAAGTTCAATTTGGCCTTTCATAGAGCACAAGAGCTTATTCTTCCAAATTTTTGTCCCAGACCATCACAGGTGATGGAAAGACAATGGCATAAGCTTGATGTGAGGTATGCACTGTGAATCTATATCAAGCGTACAGTGGCTTTTAGGAAATTGGAGGCTTTATTTGTGTCCTTTCAGCCCAATACTCAGGGTTACATTGGTTTCACCATCTACGATAGGCCGTTGGATATGGGCTGCAATAGCAAAAACATATCAGACTCAATCTCTGCAGGTGCCTAGGGGCATAACAGCTCATTCAACAAGGAGTGCAGCAACTTCAGCAGCATGGGCCACACAGGCATCAATAACTGAAATCTGTCAGGCCGCGGCTTGGGCTTCCCCATCGCCCTTCATTAGACACTACAAAATTGATGTGTTTGCTTCTGCTGAGGCTTCCCTTGGCAGAAGAGTTCTGCAATGGATCCCAGAGACCAGAAGGAGATTCCAGACCAGACAGAGTCCCTCCCATAGGACAGGCCAGGCTTTGGTATGTCCCACTACTGGATGCTCTTCACAGCTCATAGGAGAAAGGGCATTGGTACTTACCTGACACACCCGTTCTCTTTGAGCTGTGAAGAGCATCCAGCCCCATCCTTTTTTCCATCTGGTGGGGTCCTGTTTCGGCCAATGAACCTTTTAGAACATGAGGATGAGAGTGCTTATTTCTCTTGTCTTCGCCAAAACTGGGGAATGCTGAGGAGGAGTCACATGGAGAATGAGGAGCATTCCACAAATCAAGCTCAACTTATGAATGTGGAGACTGAAGCACCTCCCACTACTGGATGCTCTTCACAGCTCAAAGAGAACAGGCGTGTCAGGTAAGTACCAACGCCCTTTGAAACTGAATTTTACCCAGTTCTGACTTAGCAAGACTTGCTGCAATTTGTCTCTTGTCTGTTTCCCCAAGGGTTTACTTGAGGATATAAATTACTCGATCTGTATCTTCCCCAGTTATGCAAGGCATTTTTCCCCCTCTGCACCCTAAACAAGAAAAATGCATTCCATCTCTCACCAGCCGGACAAAGGCTCAAATTTATAAACTTGCATTTGATGGCATTTACTTACAGTTCATATTTATTCTATTTGTTACTTATTTATCTTGCCTTTTCATCTAAAGGTTTATCACTGATGTGCATGACTCTATGCCCTTACATTTTAAAACCCCAACTCTCCTGTAATGTAAATGAAATAGATTAAGGTCACCAAACATATTTACTTATTATTTATGCCATTTCTGTATTGCCTCAATCCAAATGAGCTCTAATAACCTTTGTGGATGGCATATCATCCGATTTAGTGATAGGGGTGTCAAACTCAATTTCATTGAGGGCCGCATCAGGTTGTTTTTTACCTCGGGGGGCTGGGGCGGCATGGCCAGGGTGGGTGTGACCAGGGTGGGTATTGCCAGCTTAATATCACTCATGTTGGGAGCACATGTTTTAGCCTTGGCAGGGCTGGGGGGGATCATCCTGCAGCCCTCTTCCAGTGAAAACAGAGCTCGGAAGGGCCATATGTGGCCCTCCCAGGCTCCGTTTTTAGCCATGACAGCCTCCTTCAGCATCCTGCCAGCAAAAATGGAGTTCAGGAGGGGGCTCTGTTTTCACTGGCAAAGGCATCGTGGGCTGGAGCTTTGCTGTTTCCAGGGAGGCCCCGCAGGTCGGAACTAGCCCACGGGCCTTGAGTTTGACACCGCTGTCCTAATCAAAGCCTGCGGGATTTCCTCCCATGCCCCTTTCATTGTATCATGAAATAGAAAAATTGCTGATAGAATAGAATAGAATAGAATAGAATACCGTTATTGTCATTGCATTCCACGAATACGATGAAATTTGAAAGCTACTCCAGCAATTTCCTAAACACCACATCACAATCATACTACAGAGTATTTAAAAATTAAAATAATTATAATAATAATAATAGGACTAAATCACAAATGCACCGTTTGATTCAAGACAATTACTGCCTTGGGAAAGAAACTGTTTCTCAATCTATTCATCCTCATTTTAAGACACCTATAATGCCTCCCTGATGGTAACCATTCGAAATATGAATGACCAGGATGAGAAAGTTCTGTGGAGATTTTTAGTGCTCTAGAGAGGAGTCTGGTCTTCACAATCTCTTCCAAAAAAGAAAGAGAGCAACCGATGATTTTTTTGTGCTGTGTTTATAACTTTCTGGAGCATCTTCTTATCCACTGCAGAGCATCCAGCATGCCACACCGTTACACAATATGCCAAAATGCTCTTGATGCTAGACCGGTAAAAAGTAACAAGCAACTTGTACCCAGGCCAGTCTTTTTCAGCAACCTCAGAAAGTACAGGTGCTATTGGGTCTTCTTTGCAGTGGCCATAATATGGGGTTTAAGCTAGAGTAGGGGTGTCAAACGGGTGGTCCGTGGGCCAGATGCATTCCGCATAGGCCACCCCCAGCCCAACTCTGTGAAGGGGAAAAAAGTCACAACATCGCGAGTTTGACACCCATGAGCTAGAGGTTGGGGGTTTTTTACCCAGACTTTGAGGGCCAATGGGCAGCCCCACAGAATCTATACCTTCAGTCTTTATATAAGAACAAGGATAACATAGAGGTAGTCCTCGAACACAGGTAGTCCTCAACTTACAACAGTTCATTCATTGACCTTTCAAAATTACAACAGCACTGAAAAAATGACTTATTACTGTTTTTCACACTTACGACCATTGCAGGTCACATGATCAAAATTCAGAGGCTTGGCACCTGGTTCATGTTTCTGACAGTTGCAATGTCCCTGTGTCATGTGATCCCCTTTTCTGACAAGCATGGTCAATGAGGAAGTCGGAGTCCCCCAACAACCTTGTTGTTAACTTAATAACTGCATTGATTCACTTAGCAACGATGGCAAAATGGTCATAAAATGGGGCAAAATTCACTTAACAACTCTCACTTAGCAACATAAATTTTGGGGCTCAGTTGTGGTCATAAGTTGAAGATTACCTGTATTGCATTCTAACCATTCTCCCAGCTGGGCTTCTGACGTAGTTATATTCTACCACAGTTACTGTAGTATTAAGGTTTATTATATGTATATCATACCGAATGTGTGTCTATGGATTTAATTATGCAGTATATCTTTCAAATCCTTTGCCTTTCCACTGTTTCTTTTCTTCCCCTTAGTGCAACCTGGGCCATTACATAGGACTGGGCCACCATGCAAAATTGCTAAATAGTTGGATTGGTTGGATGGAGAGCCTGACTATGCCCTCCGTGTTGCCTGTGAAGATAACAGACACTATATTTGATGGTGTTGAGGTCCGAGTGTATCAGCCACACGCACAGCTCAGCCAGAAGACGCTACACCGCAGCATCATCTACATCCATGGAGGAGGATGGGCTTTGTTAAACACAAGTAGGCAAGTCCGAAAGTGGAGTGGGACAATTCACCACAGGGCAACCCTGCCACAGGACAATTCACTTAGAGGCAATTCAGCAATTCAATTTAATTATTTAAAATGTTTTTTTTTAATCATTTTAAGTTTTGTCATTCAAATTTCATTTTGTTCCTCCTTGGGGATCCTTTCTTTAATTAATCTATTCCATTATTTCTTGGAAATAAGTGTAACTTTTATCCTGTGGTGAGCAGTCCCGTGGCAAGTTGGCCTTGGCAAATTGGCCTTGGCGAGTTGTTATGGGATGCATGTCAGTGGTGGGATTCAATTTTTTTTTTACTACTGGTTCTGTGGTTGTGGTTTGGTGGGCGTGGCAGGGAAAGGTTACTGTAAAATCTCCAGTCAGAGGTGGTATTTGCCAATTCTCCGAACTACTCAAAATTTTCACTACCAGTTCTCCAGAACTGGTCAGAACCTGCTGAATACCACCTCTGATGCATGTCCTTTTTCTTGGTCTTCCCTATTTTGCGATCACTAACTCTGCAGGTAGTCCTGACTTAGCAATAGTAATTGGGACTGGAATGTTTGTCGCGAAGCACTGCAATTACTGTATAAAGCACGATGCCACATTGACACATCACTTAGCAATGGCAATCCAGATGGTCCCCACCGCTGTTGCTAAACGAGGATTATGGTTTGTTAAGCAAAGAAATCCTCAGTTTCTTGCCAGCTTCAACAAGCAAAGTGAGTGGGGAAGCTAGCAGGGAAGATCACAAATAGCAAGAGCATTTAGACTTATATACAGCTCCACAGTGCTTTTACAGCCCTCTCTAAGTGGTTTACAGTGTCAGCATGAAAACACTTATCATGCCCCCAATAATCTGGGTCCTCATTTTACTCACCTCGGAAGGATGGAAGGCTGAGTCAACCTTGAGCCTGGTGAGATTCGATCTGCCAAATTGCAGGTAGCTGGCAGTCAGCAAAAGTAGACTGCAGTATTGCACTCTAACCTCTGCACCACAATGGCTCATGGTGATCATGTGACTACTAGATACTTCAACCCTCCTAACTTAGCAAGCTAGTTGTCAAATGCCCAGATCATGAGATGATGACCACAGGAGCATGGACAGCTGGAGTTTTGATGATTAGGCATAAGAACCATTCTGGTCACAAGAACTACTCATTCAGCAGTCATTGTAGCTTTGACCTCTGAGTGGGTAGTCATTAACAAAGAACTACTTGTACATGAGGGGTTCTTGGTGCTCTTGAGCTTGCTTGTTTTCTTGCAGATGTTTTATTACTCAATTAACATCACTGCCACTGATGATATTGTCTACTTTGGATAATAAACGTTTGCAAGAAAACAAGCAAGCTCAGAGAGCACCAGAGAGTCCTCATGTCAACCCTGAGCTTCAAATAATCCCCTTTATTAGTACTACTTGTACAGTAGAAATTTGCCACACTTAGAGTTTGAACACAAAGGTACTGTGGAACACAGAATCAGTCACACAGCACCTACTTTCAGGCTTTTAAAGAAGCTACATCTTTTCTCCCAAGAACATATGGCTGTCTTGTGCAGCTGCCTCATGATCCCTAGAAAAGATGCAGCTGCTTTAAAGTGAGCCCACCTACACCAACTGAAGGATCTTTTTGCTCTTGAATCCATAATCTAGTGGCAATCCATTTTTCCGAAGTTAGGTTGCTGAAAATAACTTGAAGAAAACCAAGGACAGATTGTTAAATGAAAAGACATATACTACCACTTGATCTTTCGACCTTTTAAAAAATGTATTATTAAATTTCTCTGTCACCCATCTCACCTACAAGGTGACTCTGGACTTGGTTTCCAGAATTCTGTGGCCAGTTACCATGAAGTCCTAATTGGGTTGGTGGTTTTGATCTTTGGAGTTTCATTTTTTTCCTTTCTATTTTGAATCAGGGCTCAATTCATTGTTTCCCTTTAAGAAAAAAAAATTGGCAATCTTGGGATTCTCAAAAGTCTAACAGAAATCTGTTTATGCATCAATAATGTCATTTGCAGAATATATCTCTCTGAAAATATTATAAATAAAAATACCTGTTCTCTGGACATTCTGCAACTGAATAGTCATCATTAGCTTCTCTCTCATCCTTGGCTGTCTCTCCCTGCAGAAGGAGGCTACTACAATCATTTCTGTGAGGTTATGGCTGAATCTCTGGATGCCGTAGTTGTCTCAATTAAGTAAGTAAGGAATCAATAATTAAGAAAGTGGTATGGACTGGGTTTTATTGTCTTTTTATTATTTGGAAAGATTTGGGAAGAGGAAAGAAAAAGAATTAAATTTCTACAGAGTAGAACTTAGAATATGGAGAAAGAAGGATAAAGTTCTGGAACAACGCATACCTTTCAAGTGAACTCAGTTCTACACACCAATCATTGTAGCTTTCTTGGCAAGAGTAAACAAATGGTTCACCTTCATTCATGACAAATGGTTCCATCCATCCAGCTCTGATTTTAGCATTAAATACTGTATCCTAGGCTAAATCTTTGGTCATTAAATTACTTGAACCATGATGTGATGTATTTGGTTTTCACCTTAGCTTCTGAAATCTTACCTTCAGCTTTGGATTCTTTTTGCCTCTTGTTGGTCAATTAGGTAATTTGATGTAAATGTTCATCTTTGCTGGCATCTCAAATGGCAAAAACCCAAAAGTGGGTTTTTCCTTGCAAAAATGTGTTAACCTTTCCAATCAACCTAGGATAATTCTTTTCCATGTGTCTATTCTCCCACATTTACAAGAGCGTAATATAGGCAGGCCTTTCTCCACTCTGTTGGAGTTTCAGATACCTTTTTTAAAAAAAAAATATTTTAAAAGGTGGATGGGAGAAAAAAATACAAAGAGAGGCCAAAATGAAGCTATTGCATGAAAAGGTTTGCAGAGAGATAGATGATAAAATTAGAAGAATATATGAAATATTCTATTGGGAGAAAAAAAAACCCTTTATCTTTATATATCAATTTAGATTAGAACAAATATAAAGAAAACATCATGACACCTTAATGCTTTAACTCTTTTAAAACTATTATTAAAACCAGATTAAAGATTAGCTAAGGTAATTATGCTACAGAAATAAACAGCCATGATTGAAGAGCTTAGAAACCATATTTTAGGGGAACCCCAACCTTAGATATGGCAGGAAGCCATGTACAAAATTGTAATCCACAAATACAGGCTGAATTGAATTTACTGTAACCTCAGCCTTAGTTTATATTTAATTATTTTTGACACTGATACATACCCCCATAGTTTAAAACCAAATTATGGTTTTGTGTGTTTGTGCAAATCCAGCCTATGTGTACAAGCTTGTTTAAAGTATGATTGATTCCCTAATTAATATTTGTTGTCCAGATATTTCTTCTTTTTCTTCCTGTTACATTTCCAACACTCAGAAGCTACACTAACATAGTCTAATTAAACTAGTTTCCAAATCAACCATTTTCCAGATTTCCACACTACAGTGATGATCCATATATGAATCAAAGAGCATGGATTTCTCCAACATGCTAAATCCTAATTAATGCAAGCTGAGCCAGCTTCACAAATAAATTTGCTCGGTCTTTAAAGCCACCTTGTGGAACCTAGACCTAATAAGAGTTAAGGGGCCCTGTGCCTTTTTTTCCTCTGTGAGAGTATCATTCAAAGTAGTGACAAAACATCAACAACCAAGTGTAAATATTGTACATGTTCATCTCCTTGAAAGTAAACTCCACAAGCACAAACATTTGCCAGATTTGGTCCCCTAAGAATCTCCCACACTCATTAGTTGCCTCATTATCTTACCACACATGTTTTTCAGATCAGTGTGGGTTTTCCTAATCCAACTGCAATTGTATTTTTCCCTTGAAATCCAGAGATTTCAAAACCTTGGAGAGAAAATATTAGACTGTGCAGAGATGGATAGATTGACATTAAAAATAAAGGACAAAGATGACATAGAATTCTAAACATGGAATAGATTCTGTGAATGGTTAGAGATAAGAGATAGAAATTAGATAAATTAAAGATTATTGCTGTGTATGAATTAAATATAAAGATGGTTTATAATTATAAACATGCCAATATAATCAACAGAATTACAAATAAGCTAAAAGAAAATTTTAGTCAAAATAGTCTGTTACACTATTATTATTATCATCATGTTAATATTCCTTTTGTTCTTTGTTTTTCTGTAAATGATATAACCTAACAGTACACTGTCTTCAAAATGTTTATGAATAAAATATATGTACATACTAAAAAAAAGACAACTTCAGAGAGATCTCTTACAAAGGACCTTCCCTGAATTTATAGCTAAAATGCTTTGAACTATTCAGACTTCAAGACTTGCTGCTATCAAGCCCAGGCTCACGTTGCTTGGGTTTCAAAAGGTAAACCCATATTGAATTCTAGCTATAAGTAGAAAGCAAAGTCCTATGTTTACATGAGAGAGGAGTGACACATTCTGGTTATTAGAAAGCTGGTTTTTTGTTAACTTGAGCAACCACTGTGTTTCTGAGCTTTTAAAAAGGAACTTTTTCCCCATCTAAAGAACCAGTGAAGCATAAATCATAGAATAGTTTTGATTGAAGAAGTAAGTTGTATGGTATGAACAATATCGTCCAGCTTCTCCTTGTCTCAAAGGTTAATAAAGGATGAATAGATGTGTCCTTTCCCAACACCAGGTTGCATTTCCTTTGTGATGTTGGATGGATATGAGTCCCACCAGTACATTTAAAAAGGACCTGATTGTAGATGTCAGCGTGATAGAGGCAAAGAAAAAGTGACTTCCTTTTTCTTAAAATAGTTAGCAATCTATGACTCCTAAAACCGTAGACACAACCTTCTGAATAAAATTGCCAAGGGATATCAATGTTAAACTCCTACTGAAATAGGAGGTGCTATTGCTGCTTTATTGAAGGGTTGAATTTTGTTTTTCTTGTTCAATAAAATTAAAGCCTTGTGTCTTCTGCTGGATAAAGCAGGAGCTGGCTAAGATGAGAGGTTTCTTACAACAATAGCCCATTTCTAAAATTAGAAACACAGATGCCTTTCTCCCTTCCCTCAGCTGAAAACAAGCATTTCATCCTTGCCTAACTGAGAGCAGCTGGTGTCCTCTAGTGGCTTAATATTTGAACCGCAAATACTAGCCTTTTTGAACTCTTTCCCTAATCAACAGAACAAATTATTATTTTCACGGCTTCCCACATTGCAAACCCATGATGCGATTTGTTTAGTTTTGGCTTAATGTAACATCTGAATCCTGTTGCAGTTTACAAATCATTACAAATCATAATTTGTAAGCTAGCCATGGTGATTTATTTAACAAACCATGTTTAAATGAAGTGTAGTGTATTGTGGTACATGAACCCAGCTTTTGAATGCAATCAGAAGTAAATATGTACCTGTTTTAGGTATCATCTAGCATATTTTACATAGGGTAATTTTAAAGTGGTGTAATTCAACCATGTATTATTCATTATACCTCTATTTAGGATTAGTTTACATATCATATAGCCTTACACTTTTGATATGCCTTTATTATTCTGGCTTTTGGTACCTATTGGAGCAGTCCTGACTTTGTATGTCTACCCCTTCATAGTATATTATTTCCTATTCTTTTGCACTCCATTGTTCTATGCTGGTTTTTGGCCATGATAATCTTTAAATTTGGGTTTAAAGGATATGTGCTCTATTGTGTGGCTTGTACAACTAGGAAGCATTCTGCAGGGTTCGGTTTGCAGTGAGATTTTTCTTTTTAAAATCCTATTGTCTTCCCATAAGACAGTCTCATTGATTTTGAAAAGACAAATGGCGGCCTTGGCGTCAGTTGTCACTGAAGGATTCCTATCTCTTTCCCATCATCCACGTATAGTGTTTCCTTCGAGGAGCCACAAATTTACACCCACCAATGGTTCACTGTTATCCCACTTGGGACCTTAACAAGGTCCTTCTTGCACTCACTAAGTGCCCTTTTAAGCCTTTGCAATTGTTAAGTCTCCAATTTCTGACATATAAAGTAGTTTTTCTTGTAGCGATCACTTCCGCTCGTCGTATTTTGGAACTGGCAGCCTTGTCGATCAGACAAGAACTTTGCGTCTTCCATTCCGACAGGGTCGTCCTTTGTCCTGATGCTATGTTCATACCCAAAGTTAATTCAGCCTTTCATAGGGCACAAGAACTGATCCTTCCTAATTTTTGTCCCAGGCCATCCCAAGGGCTGGAACGACAATGGCATCGGCTGGACATGAGGCAAGCATTACGAATATATATTCACCGCACATCCTCTTTCAGAAAAACAGAGGCTTTATTTGTGTCCTTTCAGCCGAGCAATCAGGGATGCAAGGTCTCATCTTCCACAATAGGCCGTTGGCTATGGGCCACAATAGCGAAAACGTATCAGACTCAATCACTTCAGGTGCCATGGGGCATAACAGCTCCTTTAACAAGGAGAGCCACAACATCAGCAGCATGGGCCACACAGGCACCAATCACTGACATCTGCCGCAATCTGGGCCTCTCCATCACCTTTCATTAGGCATTATAAAATAAATGTGTTTGCATCAGCTGAGGTTCCTTTGGCAGAAGGGTTCTGCAACGGGTCCACAGAGACCAGGAGGGGATCGCAAGACAGACGGAGTCCCTCCCATAGGACAGGTCAAGCTTTGGTATGTCCCACTACTGGATGGTCTGAGCAGCTCATGGGAGAAAGGACGTTGGTACTTACCTGACAAACCCATTCTCCTTGAGCTGTGAAGAGCATCCAGCCCCATCCTCTTCTGTCTGGTGGGATCCTGTTTCAGCCAATGAATTTTTATAGTATTAAGAGTGAGAGTGTTTGTTTCTCTCATCTTTGCCAAAACTGGAAAATGCTGGGGAGGAGTCCCATGGAGGAGGAGGACTGTTCCGCAAATTAAGCCCAGCCTAGATAAGCAGAGACTGAAGCACCTCCCACTAATGGATGCTCTTGGCAGCTCAAGGAGAATGGGTATGTCAGGTAAGTACCAATGCCGTTTTTCTTTGCAGTTACAGGTTAGTGCCAGATTTCCACTTCCCGGCACAGTTCGATGATATCCTCCGGGCCACCAAGCATTTTTTGCTGCCAGATGTCCTTGCTCAATATTCTGTTGATCCTGCCAGAATTGCAGTTTCCGGTGATAGCGCAGGAGGCAATCTGGCTGCTGCTCTGTGCCAAGAGGTAAGAAAAGTTCTGGGTGACCTACACACAGATCCATCTTCAATGGTGCAGAAGGTGCCAGGATTGGGATTAAGCAAGGGCACATTTGTTTTCTATGGGAAGGATTTAGTGATCAGTTCTTGACTGCTCCCATGAAAAGGATTGGGAAAGGGGACAATTTCTGAAAAACCAGGATGGGTGGATGGATAGATAGATGGATGGATAGAAAGGTAGTTGAATAGAAAGATGGATGGATGGATAGATGGATGGACGGATAGATAGTTGGACAGAAAAATGGGTGGATGGATAGATAGATAGGTGGGTGGAGATAGACAGACAAACAGCTTAAATGGGTGGGTGAGTGGATGGATGGATGAATGGATGGAGAGAGAGAGAAAAGATGGATAGAGATGATAGATGGATGGATGGATGGATGGATGGATGGATGGATGGATGGATGGATAGATAGATAATGAAGGTGCCAAGCTAGAAACTGGGAGGCCATGAGTTTTAGTCCCATTTTAGGCATGAAGCTATCTAGGTGACCTTGTTTCAGTCCCTGTCAGCTTCAGGAAAAAGAAGCCATTTCTGAAATCTTGCCAAAAAAAAATGTTTGTTTGTGTGTAAAAGTAGGTTAGCTTTTATAAAGAAGATTCTATTCTGTCCTGAGACCAGCAAAGGCTATGAATGCCACAGCTACAGGAGAGATCAGCCTTTGGAAGGATGCATTTTTAACCGAATAAAGACATTGTACCACTTTTCCCTCCCATTTTAGTTAAGATGCTTAAAAGCACTTTCATCTTTCCTTCACGAAAGTCTAGCTTTTCCATTTCTTTATTGGCAGTTCTTTGAATATTTTCATGTAGATGTTGTAAAATTTGCTCTGTAAGACACTTTTTCCAAGGGAAAAGTAAAGTGTAAGAGTTATCTCATTGCTTCAATTCATGCACTCCATTAAAATAATAATAATTTGTGTAATCATTGAAAAAATCACAGCTGACACAAGCCATATTTGTTTCATAAAAGCAATCTTCAATATAGCCAATGCTGACATGATTACAGATAGTCCTCACTTAGTGACTGTTCGAAGCTATGACCAGGGGTGGGATTCTACCAGTTTGCACCTATTCTCTAGAACCGGTTGTCAACATTCTAAGCAGTTCGGAGAACCAGTTGTTAGAAGAAATTACTGGCCTAATCCTGTAAGGAAGGCAGGAAGGAAACATTCTGCTGTTGCTTACAGAAACTGCCTCTCCGTTAACCCTTATTACATTCTTGGCAGGACTAGACTTCCTGTCTCAGGAACTTTTCTGGAGTTTTTTCCCCCTCCTTTGCTGGTACTTTGCTTGTGTGGAATGACCATTCAAAGTTACAATGGCACTGAAAAAAGTGACTTATGACCATTTTTTACACTTACGACTGTAACAGCATCCCCACAGTCATGAGAGGCCAGGCGAGGAGATGCGTGCCTCAATGTGAGTGATATTGAGTTGGCCACGCCCAGCCAATAACATGACCACCAAGCCACATCCACCCAGTCACATGACCACCAAGCCACGCCCACCAACTAAGCCACACCCATAGAACCAGTTGTTAAAAAAATTGAATTCCACCCCTGTTTATGACAGACCCTCTCAAGAGCTACGTACAACCCAGCTTAAAGTTCTGAGAGCTGCGCATGCACACATGTGTCACATGACCACATGTGAGACACTTGGCAATTGTCACACTTTGATGGCCAGTTGCAGCATACTGGGGTCACAATTATTCACGATTTATGATGTTTTTTGCCGGTTTTCTGGAATTTTAGACCAGTTTCCAGCAAAAGAAACAACAACCTCAAAACCCATAGGAGTAATAGACTTGCTTTACAACTATCACAAGCAACATCATAAAATTAGATCTGGTCACATGGGTGCCTTTGACTTTTGACTGTCATGACTTATGACAGAAATTCCAGGGCTCTATTACAGTCATTAAGTTGAGAACTACCTGTTTATGCATGCCCCTTTTACTATTCTGAACTTTCTGTCTCGAACGTATATCAAACTCAATTTCACTGAATTTCATTCATCCTTCCCATCTTTTCTTCTTTGTCTTTCCTCTTTTCCTTTCTCCTTTCCTGTCCCTTCTTCCATGTTTAAATGCAAAAAGGGAAATGTTTCTTCTTTTGTTTTGTGTTTATTTTGCTAGCCCTCTGCCAAAGTAAATGGAGGCCACTCCCACATGCAGTCCTCCCGAGTTCCATTTTCAGAGGCACCCCATTTCCAGGGTGGCCCCACGGCCCAGATCTAAGCACCTCATTTGAAACCCCTGGTTTAGAGCAAACAACTACACCTTCTCTGTTCTTCCCTTTCCTATTGTTCAGGAACCCTATCCAAAACATTAACCTTTCAGAAGTATTGCACTACAAATTCTCCTCTTTTCCAGCCCATTCCGACTGATGTAAGCTGTGCAACAACACATTTAGATTACAAAAGCTTCCAGTTAATAGTTCCACACGCCCCATCCAATTGGACACCTTAACTCCTTGGTCTATGCTTCCTACTAATCTGTAATGTGATCTCTTTGTTTTTGTTAGTCTATTGTGTAAAACCCACCTAATAAAGCGAGGTTTATTCAGGAAAAGAAAATATATGCTGCCATACTAAAGCTCTTTTTTGCAATACAGGACTGTGTGGGGAAAAGCCTACAGCATTGAGTTTAGGACAGAAGTGGTGTTATAATTACATATAATGCAGGCTTCTTACAGATTCAATAATAAGTGGAGAAATTATTTTGATTTTGATTTGTACTGGTTCAAAATGGAACGTTACTGTGTGACAAAAGTTATTTTGCTTCCACGTGCCACTAATTGATATATAACCAATCTAAGTGGCAATCATTTGAATTCCAGTAGACTTCTTCATATGCTGCGGCTGCTCCTTGTATAATGTTGGGCTGGTTCCCAGGCACTGAGTACCTAATCAGGCATAATAATTATCCTTATGGATTGAAGGGATAGACTGTCCTAGCAGATTATTGGTGAGACTAATTGAGATAAATAATATAGGACTACTTAACTGTAATCCTCTCCATTTTTATCTTGACATGATGACATTGGATTTGTTTAAATTATGAAATGTTGTAAACACATGTAATTATGTTATTGTGTAATTATATATAAAATTATATGTCATTCAAGTAAAATAATACCTTCTTTGATTTTAAGGTTGGCCAATCACTCTTGGAATAGAATACTGAATTACAGAATAACAGAGTTGGAATGGACCTTGGAGCTGTTCTAGTCCAATCTCTTGCTCAAGCAAGAGAACTTATACCAGGGGTATCAACTCAAGGCCCATGGGCCAGATGCACCTGCGGGGGGGTGCATAGATCTGGCCCATGGGGCCAGCCTGGAAACCACAAAGGGCCAGCCCACAGTGCCTTTGCCAGCAAAAATAGAGCTTGGGGGTGGCCACACACAAGGGCTGCAGGGAGCTGTCATGGCCGAAAATGGGGCACGGGGGGCTGCACATGCCCCCCCGGCTCCGTTTTCATTGATAGAGGGCTAGCAGAAACAAACTAAAAACAAAACGAGGAGAAATATTTCCCCTTTTGCATTTGAGCATGCAAGAAGGGACAAGAAAGGGAAAGAGGAAAGACAAAGAAAAAGAAGGGAAGATGGGAAGAGAGGAAGGAAGGAAGGAAGGAAGGAAGGAAGGAAGGAAGGAAGGAAGG
>BLBF01000040.1:14578453-14613815 GCA_015471245.1 Laticauda colubrina
AGGAAGGAAGGAAGGAAGGAAGGAAGGAAGGAAGGAAGGAAGGAAGGAAGGAAGGAAGGAAGGAAGGAAGGAAGGAAGGAAGGAAGATAGATTATAATGAGAGTGAGGGAGGGTCTCAGGGAAGTCCTGTCTTAGCACTTGGCCACCACAGGTGCCTCTAACACAAGTGATATCAAGCTGACCATGGCTAGGTCCACCCGAGACCCTCCAAGATCAAACACAACCCTGATGCAGCCCTCATTGAAATTGAATTTGACACACCTACCCTACACCATTCATGACAAATGGCTGTGCCCAGTCTCTTTTTAAAAATCTGCAGTGATGCAGCACCCATAACTTCTGAAGAAGACGTTCCACCAATTAATTGTTTTCCCTGACAGGGAATTTCTCCAGAGACCTCAACCTCTTTAAGAAGAGATGGGATAGGGAACAAGAAACTTTTCCTGTTGTCTCTATATTGTACGCATGGGTTGGATCCAGAGGTGGGCTGCACTTTTGTTGACAAGGGGTTTGCTGGTCGTGAACGGCAAGCGCCACTTTGGGGCTGATACACAGCTTCAAACAGGCAGTTAACTGACTCAGGCAGCTCCAGTGAGTACAGCAGGGTGGCATGGAACTCACCTGGGCAGCCTGGGTGGGGGAAAAGTTATTGAGGGAAAGTATAGCACAAGGGCAGGTGGGACCGAACCTCACCGACCACCCAGCAGCCCACCACTGGTTGAATCCATTCACTTATATATAATGTGGCATGTTGAGTTTCTGGATTTCGCAACAAACCTTGATGAAAACAAATTATGGGTCGGTGTGTTCAAGATCTATAGTTACAGGTTATTTGACTGTGTCACTCCCTGTTTTCTCTCTTTCTTCAGATAAGTCAAGAGGAGAACATGACCAATAGGTTTAAACTTCAGGCCCTAATCTATCCTGTCCTTCAACCTTTTGATTTTAATACTCCTTCATACCAACAGAACAAATTCAGCCCAATCCTAACCCCCTCAGTGATGGTGGAGTTCTGGGTAGAGTATTTCAATGGAAGTTATGATTTTGTCCAGTCCATGTTGATGAACAATCATACCTCTCTAGATGTGAGCGAAGCCAATTTCTTCAGAGACCGACTAGACTGGACTTTCCTTCTGCCTTCAAGATTCAGGAAGAACTACAAACTCATAGCTCCTACCATAGGGAATCCTGAAATCATCCAGAATATTCCTGCCCTATTAGATGCCCGTGCAGGCCCGCTTCTAGCTAACAAAGAGCTTTTACGCCTGCAGCCCAAAACCTATATTATGACTTGTGAGATTGATATTTTGAGAGATGATGGTCTCATGTATGCCAAGCGGCTAGAGAAAGCCGGTGTGGAAGTCACCATTGACCACTTTGAAGACTGTTTTCATGGCTGCATGCTCTTCACCATTTGGCCACTTAATTTTTCTGCAGGATTTCACACCAGAGACAGCTATCTCAAGTGGCTGAATGAAAGCTTGTAAACAGAAAAAGGTCATTCTCCAGAAAAGCAATCCATGCTATTCATTTGAAGACATTGCTTAAGAGAACTTCCAGTATAGGATGGCATGCTTCCCTGTACATATTCCTTGACACATAATTTATGGAGAAAAGTCTGTAATATCCAGATCCAATTCGAAATGTATTTGCAAGGAAATGAATCTGATCTTAATGAAGGCAGTAGAAAAAAAGGGGCTAAATAATCCATATCCCTGCACGCCACAAAACAAAAATGGTATCTGTGAATATAGTTTTATATAAAAGTTTCTTCAAGAACCCTGACAAATCAGTGCAAAAAACAGCCAGTCCTAATTTGATTTCCAATGCTGATTTTCTATATACAAGAAGAGTTTTTTCTCCCTATGGGTATTCATGAGGAATGGGGCAAAGTTGCCCCCTGTACACCATTATTACACTTTTCAAGCATCAGAATGCCAAGAGATCCATCAGAATGCCTAAGTTATATTTCATTGAAAATGTCTCTGCTTCTTCCCCCCTCCCAAAAAAGAAAAATGTAGGAAAGACGTAGCTCATTGCTAGAGGATACATTTTGAGTGCAGAAGGAACCAAATCCATTCCATCTCTAGAAGTGTGCAAAATAATCCATTCTTAGTAATACCATAAAAGCTCACTGGAAATGTTCTGTTATACATCCTATTGGAAGTGATCCAATTTTTTTTAAATAGATTTTTGGAGAGCTGGATCTTTTGTGACCTTGGAACATTTTTGCATATTTTTTAATTCCCAGCATCCCAGGGAAACAAAATGGCCTGTAATCTGAGAAACATACAATTCATTCATTTATGTAGTTTCTAAAGGGGTCTAAACAGATTCCTAGAGAATAGCAATGTCTGTGGTAATTAATAGCTTAGTTGGTGCAATAGAGTCTCTAACCATCAGATTCATAGGAACATTGGGAGAGGAAGCTGCCATAATCTGTGGGCTTGCTAAAGCTTTTAATGGGCCACTGTGAGTTGAATACTACCAAATGGTTGTGCTGTCCCACTCCCACCCCAGCCAGAGCACTACAGGTGTTTATTGAAAAATAACCCAACAGGTGCTCAGAAAGCACTCTCATTGCACAGATCCCAAGCTCAGCAAGGCAAGAGACACTAGGTAATTGAGTCCAACAGGAACGCACACAAAGTGCAAAAAAGCAGCCCACAATTCAAAAGGGTCAGGATACACAACATAAGGCACAGAACTGGGCACATTGCTCCAGCAACACTCAAGTCCTGAGGTTGGGATTAAGGTTGCCTTCTCATGAGTAGTCTAGCAGACCAACATTGTGCCTGTCTCCTCTCTGCTGTACATGTTCTTGGGTACGGAAGAGATGTGGACTCTACTTCCTCATTGCTAATTGGCAGCAGCTGCTCCTGGTCCTGGAGCCTCCTGGCCAACTTGCTGCAGCTGTGGCTTGCCTACCTCAATCTTAGCCTGTCATTCTCCCATTGGCCCAGGCTAGCACCCTCTAAGCTCCAATCCTGACCAATACACAGCTCCACACTTTCCTCTGCAGATTCAAACTCACCCCTCCTTCTCTGAACTCACATCTGAAGAGGATTTCAGGGGAGGATCCATGACAATGATCTTAGACTTGATCAGGCAGGACTCAAGTGTTATGTTTTCATGTCAGCATTGACAACATGAAACTTAATGGATCAAGGTCCAAGAAAATATATGGGGCCTCCCAAACCACAAAGTAGTTTGTTTAGTTTTGGCGGAGTGTTTTGTGTGAACCCAACCAATGGTAGCTTATTCAGTCAACTACAGCTAAACGATGACTTAGTATGACAGGTGAGCCCATTCATTGTGTTACACATCTGTAGCAATAGATGGCATCATATTTGCAAAATAGCACGGGTTACTCTAAGTCAGGGGTCTTCAAACTTGACAGCTTTAAGATTTGTGGACTTCAACTCCCAGAATTCCTCCTCCACTCATGTTAGCTCAGGGATTCTGAGAGTTGAAGTCCACCAGTCTTAAACTTGCCAAGTTTGAAGACCCTTGCTCTAAGTCTTCTTGCCTCTCTCTAAGCATGATCTCACACAAAATCATTGAGATCCCATGAGATTTGGAAGCCTCATGAGAGCTGGGTAATTTTACAACTTTTATTTGGGAATGGGATGGTCAAAGACTCAGTACTGTTTTGGTTCTTCTCAGTACTGTATTATCAATCCTTGTACTAACATATTCTGGTGTACCTGAATTCTAAATAATGTTAATTGTTGCAACACTTGCTTTGCCTACATGCAAATATATATATATATGAAACACTGGATTCCAAACCTTTTTGGAGATGACACGCACATTTAAAATTCAGAGTTGGTCTAAGTATGCATGCAAAATCATTAATAGAAATAGCGCTTGCGTATGAGAGAAGCAATTGCCAAATTGGCTTGATGCTTCTGTCACCAATCCAGAAGCTCTCTCCTGAGCACATTTTCCAGTAAATGCCAACCAATTATAAGTTCGATGGATTCTCAGTTTTTGGCAGAAACACCACTCAAGAGCAGATGGATTTCTAACCATAGCAGCAATTTTAAGTAAGTCACTGGAGTAGGTTGGCACTTTGTTGGTAGGTCTGAGGCAGGAATGTGGTCTAGGCCAGGAGCACTAGAGTCTATGTCCTACAGAGCCATGGTGACCTCTGACAGGGTAATGATATCCAGAATGGACCACAGCACTGTAGATCAAGAGTGTTAAACTCAATTTTATTGATGGCTGCATCAGGGTTGTGTTTGATGTGGGGGGAGGGCCAGCATGATGTCATTTGTGTTGGTGTCTGTGGTGGCCCAAGTGCTCTGCCAGTGAAAACAGGCTCCTGAGCTCAGTTTTCAGCTGTGATGGCCTCCTGCAACCCTCTGCCAATGAAAACTGAGCTTAGGAGGGCTGCACGTGGCCCTCACAAGCTCTGTTTTCACTGGAAGAGGTATTGCAGGTCAATCCTTTGCTATTTCCAGGGTGGCCCCATGGGCCATATCTAAGTATCCCATGGGCCGGATCTGGTCCTCAGGCCTTGATTTGACAACCCTGCTGTAGATGATTATGCAGATTATTCATCATTATGATCTGACCCAGCCTTAGCAGAACCAAGAAACATTCCCTGTCCTGAAAAACCCCTCTTTAATTTAGCTACTGTAAATTCATGGCATTCACACACAGAAATGTCCATGCAGTAATCCTTCCAAGGGTTAACTGAAGTACAGACCTTATCAGTTCCTTGGATAATTGCCAGGCCAGAGCATCCAGCCACAAATTTTTAAAAAATAAACTCTCTCAAGCAGTCTCTGAGATAGGAACCTCAGTGAACAAATCTTCCAAAAGAAATCCAAGCAGTTGCCTCCTACAACACCACTCCCCTTTTGCTTCTATTTATTCCCCAGCCAGGAAGGGACCATTCAGCATCCAGGTGTGCTTTTCTGCCTGAGTCAGCTCCTGGTCCTCAGTTGTTCTCTCCTGATAGCTTTGCGCATACACACATCTGGAACAGGCCCCAGCTGTTCTTCTTCCCCACTTATCTCCAACTCCAAAGGCAGGTGGGAAATATCGGACCCCCCATGGCTATCCCTGCTTCTAATGCTGAGCATCCATCAGAGTCTTCCTCAGACTCCAGGACTGGTCCAAGTTTCTCCCCAACCTCTTCATTGTCCAAGTCTGCCACCAGCTCTGTTGGTGAGCCACAACACATTGATGGAACTAAGGGTCTTGAAGACTGATGAACTAAGGGTCTTGAAGACTGATGGGACAAGAGTGAGGCCTCAGAGCCAGGCACTTCTCCAGTGTCCTGACAATATGGAGAATTTTGCAAATTGAAATTCACACATCTTAAAGTTGCCAAGATTGAGAAACACTAATCTGATTTTTTTCAGGGATGGCAGAGAACTAAACGGTGCCAAGAATGCTCTTTGCACGAAACATGTTGAGGACTCCAGGGGTCAAGGCACTGAATGGAATGGGCTCTGTTTCTGTGTTGGTTGTCTACAAATCATTTTTTTAATGTCAAGACTTATGCAAGCAGTTTGCTCCTTATAGAATTTGGCAGCCCTCCTAGAAGCTATAGTTGTAATGTTTGCCTTCCTTCTATGGGATTACATATTGACCCAAGAGTTGCCTTTGTGCAAGTTTTTCAAACCTTTGTGTTGTTGTACAAATATATTTCAAACTAAGTAAGCACTCTTCTCAGTCCCATGTAATAAGGGCTTTAGAGCAATCCTATCCATAGTCATATCTTGGTCCATCGCTTTTTTTAGGTGACCAGTTATTTGTTCTTTGGTTGAACAATCTAGCATGCTTACTCAGAAGAAAGCAGGAATCATAGCAATGTAAGGGCTAGCCAATGGCCAACCAGATATTCTCTAAGCAATTAGTCTTGTGGCAAAATATAAATTACATAAATCCCTCCTCTCATCCTATGTTAATGCTCTTCCTTAATAAACAACCATTTCAAGGGTTATTGGATACTGGAGCCGATGTTACTGTCATCTTCTCTTTACAGTGGCCAGTACAGTGGCCAAAAATGACAGTTTTTTCATTGTGGGGAATGGGAGGTTCTACAGCTGTTTGGCAGAGTCTTCAATAAATTAATGTTACAACATCTGCTGGTAAGTCCTTTTTCCTACAACCATGCATTCTAGATATTCATACTAATATTTGGGGTCGTGATATCCTTTCTCTTCTTAATGCCCATTTGATTCTTGATGATGGCTCTTCCTCTTAAATGGCTCTGTTCTACGATGGTTTGGGTGGAACAATGGCCATTATCAAGGGAAAAACTTGCTGCTTTGCAACAATTGGTTCAAGAACAATTGGCTGCTGGTCATATAGAAACTTCTACTAGTCCTTGCAATACTCCTGTTTTTGATATAAAAAAAAATGGGAAATGGCATTTCCTTTATGATTAAACAGAAATTAATAAATATATCCAACCCATGGGTCCTTTACAATATGGTCTACCAAATCCTAACTTAATTCCTAATTTTTTAATTCCTAATAAATTATTGGTAGTTGATCTTAAAGACTGCTTTTTTACTACACCTTTGCAGCCTCAAGACAAAGAAAAATTTGCATTTACTGTCCCAGTTTTTAATAATAGCATGCCCACAAAGTATCATTGGAGAGTGTTGCCTCAGGGAATGCTTAATTCCCCTACACTTTGTCAATATTTCGTGGATAATGCCCTTCAACCCTTTCGGAATAAATTTCCTTCCTATTTAGTCTCATTATATGGATGATATATTGATAGCAGCCCTGGATTTTGAAGAATCTAAGTTGTTAAAAGAGTTAACGGATATTGTGGCACGACAGGGATTGTATATAGCCTCAGACAAAATTCAAAAGGTAGAACCTTATACCTACTTAGGACATAGAATGTTGCACAATTCCTCCATTCCAATTCTTCCTGAATTACAAGTACAGAAATCATATACATTAGTACAATGGCAAAAATTACTTGGCATTATTAATTGGGCACGCCCATTCTTCTACATTACAATTGGTGATATGTTGCCCTTATTTCAATCTTTGAAGGGAGCACAATCACCAGGAGATCTAGTTGTATTAACTGATCTTCAAAGAACATGCCTTCAAGAAATATTGAAGAAAGTTTAAGCATCGACAAGTGGACAGGATAACATCCTAAACAATAGGACCTTGCTTAGCTATTCTTCCCACTACACCCTTACCCACGGGATGTCTTTATTCTAATGCGTCCACGCAAGTGGTCAACATTCATGAATGGATTAATTTGTCAGCTACTCCGCCTAGAAACATTTATCCTTATCAATCAGCATTAGATTTGATTATTAAAGGTCGTAAATGAGCCTTACATCTTACAGAATAGGATCTCATTAGCATAGCTTTCACTCATACAAAAGTTGAACATGAGCATTTGATGATGATTTCAGAATCATATCAGATAGCCTTTTCTCAATATGTGGGAAACTTGTTGTATTTGTTACCCAAGGATCCTAGAATAGTGGTTACTACTTTAAATCCAGCCTTTTCTTCCATTTTTGTGGGAATCCTATTTCTAAAGCTCTTACAGTCTTTACTGATGGATCAATCTACAAGGGGTGTGGTTGTCTGGCAGATTCAGCAACAATGGTATTCTAAATTTACTGCCACGCAGACTTCAGCTCAACATACTGAGCTGACTGCTGTGATTTTGGCTTTATGATTGTTCAGTGACCAACCTATTAACTTGATTGTTGATACTCAATATATGTATTTAGCTATGCAATCTCTTCCCTTTTCTTATTGTGCTCTCTCTTTGGATAAGAATTTATTATCCTTGTTTTTATCTTTAAATAATAGTTTGGAAACTCGCTTGTATTCTTTGCATGCAGAACACATTCGAAGTCATACTCCCTTTATTAATGCCTTTACTGAAGGAAATCGGAAGGCAGATGAATCCCTAAAGGATATTGCTTTTGTTTGCTGATCCTGTTGTTAGTCATTTTTATTTTCATCAAAATGCCAAATCGCTTGCAAAGCAATTTAAAATTTCATTATCTCAAGCCCGGGATATTGTCCGTGCTTGTCCAGCTTGTCAGCAACTGGCAGTTCCCTTTCCAGTGGATGTCAACCCATGAGGAACCCAAACTAATCAAATTTGGCAAATGGATGTAACTCAGTTTTCAACCTTTAAGCCATACTGTTATCTTCATACGTCTATTGACACTCATTCACACTTCTTTTGGGTTACTGCTTCAAAACATGATTGGTCTTGGCTCAGACAGTTTTTCTTTTATGTTATAATTATTATTATTGTACTAATTGCAACCTGTTGTTTTATTCAGTGTATTCCAAATTAATTTGCATTGTTTCATCCCACTTTCCCCTTTCTTAACCCTCTTCAATTGCAATACATTTATAAATCTTTGAATCCTCCATTTAAAATAAAAAACGAGGATATGTAGAGTTGTAATTGCAGGAATGTTCCAATCTCGAATGGCAAACCTCAGATAAAGAATGTTTCCAAGCAAATACAACTCAGGCAAACAAAGTCACTAATCTATGGATAAAGGAGGATTAGAGAGGGGAAGTAGACAGATGTTAGACTTTAACTAGAGATAATTAATTGTATGGATTACTGTACTAAACAGTAACAAAAGTTAAGCAGTAACCAAAGTTAACCAATGATGGAGGATAACTAAAAATGTATATAAATGCAAAGACTATACTCCAATAAAAATCATCATCATAATTCAGTTGCTCATGATCAAACAACTTGACTGCCTCGTCATTACAACATATCATAATTACAATGTTTTTATAGCCAAGATTATGTGATCATCATAATCCTTGACCTTCCTGACAAGCCAAATCAGCAGCAGAAGCCAGAT
The DNA here is from genome assembly GCA_015471245.1 of Laticauda colubrina. Taxonomy (NCBI): domain Eukaryota; kingdom Metazoa; phylum Chordata; class Lepidosauria; order Squamata; family Elapidae; genus Laticauda; species Laticauda colubrina. Next base: position 14,587,303 of record BLBF01000040.1, read on the forward strand.
TCACTTAAAAACCATGTGATTCTCACTTATCAACCATGGCAAAAAACATTGTAAAAATAAGTGTGATTCACTAAACAACCATGTTACTTAGTGATGGAAGTCCCAGTCCTAATTGTTGCTATAAGCTGAAGGACTACCTGAAATGGGATGTTGGAAGAAATATCCTTCTGGGTTCAGTTCCAAGTGGGCAGAAAGACACTGGAAACTGTTTGTAAAGATGGTTTATTGATGAACAGGATCACATACTTGGAGATAATGGGAGTCCGTGGGTTTTATGACCTTTCTGGGCTTTGAACTTCCTGGGGCGCAGGAAGAGTATTATGATTGCTTGTTGTCAGCGGTCATAGCTAGCTTTGTAAGTTGTCTGTGTGTTAAATTTGATTGAAACTTTCTCGGTGATGCAATGAAGGGCAATTAAATGGCTCTGCCTGAAGGAGATAGACTCTGCCTGAAGGAGATTGTTATGTAGACTAGACTGGAATAGAATAGCCCAATAACAAAGGTGGGGGGATGGAGTTTCTGCTTCTCTGAGTTTCTATTTCTCTTTTAGGGGAAATATTCTGCCTTTTTAGTATAGCCTAAAATATTTTATTTTTCTAGGAGAGTGGTGGGTTTTAATTTCCAACAGGGGCAAAACCAATTAGATGTACAGTTTATAGTCTGCTTGTGTATGCTTACCAATGTCTCATCTTCTGTAATATCTATCAGCATCCTGTCATGGGAATAAGAAATACTGGTGCTCCTTAGTTGATCAGTTTATGGTGCTCTGAGCTTGGTTGTTTCCTTGCAGACGTTTCATTCAGGGGTGGGATGCTACCGCTTTCGTCCAGTTCTGCGAAGAGCAGCTGACACCGAACTGGTTTGGTGTTTGGCCCACCCACCTGCCTGGGCTCTAGGCTGTCCTTTATTCCCTGCTTTTCCCTCCTCAATTGCTTTGTGCAGCACAGCTTAGGTTGAAAAGCAGGAAACAAGACTATTTTCAAATGCTGCACACCAGCACGCAGCGCTTGTCAGCTGTCCAGGAAGCACAGCTGATTTCTTGCAAACACTGCACACAGCCGTAGTTTGGAGAACCAGCAAATGCTGCATTGGCTGTCCCCCCCTCCCCACCCACTCACTACTTACCTGGCATGTGAACCATCCAAATTGCCTGGTTTGGTAAGTTGCTATTTTTCCTTTTTTTTTTCTGGCCATCAGCTGTTCTGTTCTGCCTGGAGATTTAGATTAGCAAGAAAGCAGGAAATCTTTGGATTTCTTGCTTTCCAGCTAATCTAAAAGCAGAGCCGAACCTTCCTGAGGACTGAAGCTTCTACTTTTCAGTGCAAAGTCAGATCAGGTAACCGACTGGAGATAGATAGATCTCTAAGTTAATCTGTGATTCTGTGAGCAGCTCAATCTGCCTGCCTGCTTTGCCTGCTTTTGGGTAAAAGTTGCTTTTTTATAAAAAAAAATAATATTTACATAAATATTTATAATATTTACATACATGCCATGCCTACCCAGACACATGACCCCCAAGCAACACCCACATATTAGGCCACACCCACAGAATCAGTTGTTAAGAAATTTGAATCCCACTCCTGGTTTCATTACCCAAACTAAATAATATAATCAATGCTATTTTTTATTTATTTTATTTGGTTTGTCAATTGCTTGCAAGATAATAGGTATAAGTAAAAACATAGTTATGAATACATGGATACTTATAAGAAAAATAAAAGAAATAATAGCACAGGGACAGTAAGCACGTTGGTACGCTTATGCATGTCCCCTACAGACCTCTTAGGAGAGGGGTGAGGTCAATAGTAGAAAGTCTAAGGTTAAAGTTTTAGGGGTTTGGTGAAGAAACCACAGTCAGGTAGAATATTCCACACATTGACACTCTGTTGCTGAAGTTGTATTTCCTGCAAACAAGTTTGGTGCGATTAACCTTGAGTTTGTATCTATGGTGTGCTTTTGCATTGTTATGGTTGAAGCTGAAGTATTCATTGACAAGTAGGAGTATGCTTTTATATACTATATTTACATCGGACCAAGGGTGGCGTACTTCTAGGTTTTCTAGGTCTAGAATTTCAAGTCTGATGGCATAAGGTATTCTGCAATGAGTAGAGGAGTGGAGAACTCTTCTTGTGAAATATTTCTGGACTTTCTCAACTATGTCAATATCAGATACGTCATGTGGGTTCCAGACTGATGAACTGTATTTGAGTATTGGTTAAGCAAATGTTTTGTATGTTCTAGTTATTAGTGTAATATTACCAGAGAAAAAGCTACATAAGATTAGGTTAACAACTCTTAATGTTTTTTTGGATATGTAGTTACGGTAGGCTCCAGCACTTAGATCATTAGAGATGAGTACTCCAAGATCTTGACAGAGTTTGGATCATCAACAAGGTCTTGACTATTCAGCTGTATTTTATTTTCTGGGTTTTTTTGCCAATAAGTAAGACAGAACATTTATTTGTTGAGATTTGAAGTTGCCATTTGTTTGACCCTTCTGAAATATAGTCGAGGTCTTTTTGAAGGGTAGGAGTATTGTCTGTGGTGTTGAATAACTTTACATCATCAGCGAAGAGAACACAGTTACTCATAATATGATCACAGAGGTCATTTATATAGGGTATGAAAAGAGTTGGTCCTAGAACACTGCCTTGGGGGACATCACTGTTGACAGGTACAGAATTGGATAGGATGCTCCCAATTTGTTGACTGTTTGACAGGAATGCTTCTATCCAGTTATGCAGTTGTCCAGAGATACATATCATAAGATTTTAGTTTTAGGAGTAGTTGTGTACCACTGAATCAAAGGCTTTACAGAAGTCTATCTAGATTGCATCTATTGCTTTGTCCTGATCGAGTTGTGTAGTCCATATGTTTTTGCAGCATAAGAGCTGCAGATTGCAGAATAGTTTTTTCCTGAAACCAAATTGTTTATTAGAGAGTAGGTTGTTTGTCTCTAAGTGAAGGATAATAGATTGGTTAATAATTAATTCAATGACTTTATAGGTGATGCAGCATAAAGAGATGGTCTGTAAATTTCAACTAGGCTGGGGTCTCCCTTTTTGAAGATGGGGATGACCGTGGCTTGTGACCATAGTTTTGGCAAGGAGCTGGTCCGAAAAGATTTTTCAAAGATTACGCTTAGAGGTTCTGCTGTGGCAGTGGATAGCTTTTTTAAGAAGTAGGCACATATTCCATCCGGTCCAATAGATAGAGATGGTTTTAGATTGCATAGTGCTTTTTCAACATTGTCTTCTGTAAAATCAATATGTATTAGATCATTGTAGTTGTCTGTGGTTTGACTCGGAAATACTGGACATGATCCATTGCTGTTTACAAATACTGAGCCAAAGAATGTGTTAAGGAAGTTGGCTTTAATAGTGTCATCTTTGCAGTCTTTATCATTAGGTCCTTTCAGGGATGGGATGGACCTTGAGTCTATTAGTTTGTTGTTTACAAAATTGTAGAAAGCACGGGTGGAATTGGTGCGTAGGTTTTCCTCTTGTTTAAAGTGATAATTGGTGCATTCAGTCTTTATCTGGTGGCATAAATTTTTGTATCTGCTTTTGAAGTTGGCAACGTAACCAGATTTGTTTTTCTGCAAAGGTGATCTCTTTTTGGATTGAAGCTTCCTTATTGTTATGGGTGATCTGTTTTTTCTGGTTTTTGGAGTTGTTATTAGCATATATAGTTTGGTGACTCTTTTGACTTCAAGTAAAAATACGTTGTAATGGTCTTCAACAGTATTGCATCCAGTGAATAGAAATTGCCAATCAAGGGATGAGAAATCGTTGTCTATAAAATCATAGTTGCCTTTTTTGAAATTATAATTGGGATCACATCATTGTGTTGATTTTCGTGTGGACGTATGTTGAGACAAAAGTCACTCATGCTGTAGTCACTGTTGGAAAAGGGTTCTTTTATTTGTATTCCATAAATTGAATTCAAACTATTGCAGAAGATGAGACTAAGGCAGTTGTTAAGTTGAGTATTGTTGGTTACTAGTTGTTCCAGTCCCAGGTTTGTTACAGCATTGTAGAAGGTTGCATGTATGGGTTCAGTTTTACATTCATTTAGGGTCCAGTTAATGTGAGTTAATTGAAGTCACCAAGAAAGATAAAATGTGTGGGCAGGATGTTGCCCATGTTAGTTGTGAATTTACATGTTCGATGTCATAATCAGGGGCTCTGGAACATAGTAAGAATCTAAATGTGATATTTAAGGACAGTTTGCAGATGATGGTCTCTTGGGTAACTTGGATGTTTTTTAGATGTAAGGACATTTTATAGAAGATAGCAACACCACCTCCTCTATGGATTTCACAATCTGATTGGTAAACATGATAGTCCCTTACTGTGGTAATGGAGTCAGGGAGAGATGTGTTGAGCCATGTTTCACAGACAAATATGATGTTGAATTTAGCTATATTTAGTAAGAGGAGAAATTCAGGTATTTTATTCACAAGGCTTCTTTCATTGAGTAGCTTGCATTTAAAGCCAGTTGTAGTTGGAATTGAGGTAGTTAGGGGTGTGCATGTCTAGTTTTGAGTGATGATGGGTTGGATGAGGTAGGGTTGGATGTGGAGTTGTGGGTTGTGTGACTTACTTTTTATACAATCAGCGCGGTAGCCAATGTAGAGAGCCTTCTCTCCATTATCTAGACCAGCAGTCGCCAACCGGTGGACTGCGGCCACGGGCCGTGATAAAATTTTGGTGGTCCGCAGAGAAATCTCACCTCCAGAGCACCCCCCCCCAAAGCAATTAATCCAGGCTGCTCAGCCCACATGGCCCTTGGGAACTCTCCTTGCCCACTCACTCCTTACCCAGCAAACTTGCCTGCTAAATTGCTATGTTTCCTTTTTCTGACCATCATCTGTTCTGCTGTGTGGGGAGACTTAGATTAGCTAGGAAGCAGGAAATGTCTGAATTTCTTGCTTTCTAGCTAAGCACAGCCAAACCTCCCCTAGGACTGAAGGTTTGCTTGCAAGCAAATTCAGTGCAGACTCAACGGCAAGCAAATTTGAGAAACTGAGCTAGCTAAATAGATCACTGCATGATTCTGTGAACAACTCAATCTGCCTGCTTTGCCTGGTTTTTAATAAAAGTTGCTCTTTTTTGAAATAAAAATTCAGTATTTACATACATGGTGTGTTGTGAGTTAATTTTTTGAGTTTGCTTGCAAGCAAATTTTATGTGACAGACTGAGCTAGCGAATGGCAGATAGATAAATTTCTGAATGAATCTATGATTCTGTGAGCAATTCAATCTGCCTGCCTGCTTTGCCTGATTTTGGGTAAAAGTTGCTCTTTTTTTCAATAAAAAATTCAATATTTACATGCATGGTGTGCTGTGAGTTAATTTTGTGAGTTTGCTTAATAGCAAATTTTATGACTGAGCTAGCCAATGGCAGATAGTTTTCTGAATGAATCTGTGATTCTGCGAGCAACTCAATCTGCTGACCTGCTTTGCCTGATTTTGGGTAAAAGTTGATCTTTTTTATTAAAAAAAAAATCAATATCTATATAAATATTTATAATATTTACACATAAGTAATGCCCAGCCAGTCACATGATCACCAAGACACCCCCACAAATTAGTCCATGCCCACAGAACCAGTTAGTGGTCCCTGGGATCTAAAATTATGAGTTTGGTGGTCCCTGAGGTCCAAAAGGTTGGCAACCCCTGGTCTAGATGTCTTTTGAGTTCCTTGCAGAGTTCACAGGAGCGGATTATTTGCAGTATGGATAAGTCTGGTCTTGAGCGAAGTTTTTTGTGGTTGTGATTGGTTTTTGCAGTGGCGTTTATTGTATGAATGAATATGTGTTTTCTGGACTCATTTTTGCAAACAACTCTACAAAATTTTGGGGCCACCGAGCCATCACTGTATTTGGACTCAGGGCCATCTCTGGTTATTTCAATGATATCTTCAGGAGAGATGTTTGTTGTATTTGAGTTGCTTATGATATTACAAACTTTGGTGATGTCATCTGATTCGTTGGTGTCTTCAAGACCAAATAAGATGGATGTCTTATTTGATGTCTCTGATCATGTTCAATAGTGTCTCTGATAAGTAAGGAGATATCATTTGTGCAATTATTTGATGGGATAGTAATTATTTGTGGTTGTGGTTTGGTGGTTATTTTTGGTTGTAGTTGTGATTGTAGTTGAGGTAGTAGTAGTTGTGGTAGTGGTTGTTGGGTTGGAATTTGATTTTGAGCTGATAGGTAATCGCTTATCAGTGCTGTATTTTTTTTTTCAAGAGAAATTAGGCTTTCTTGTATAACTGTTTCAAAACGTGTTGCTCAGCGTTTTTCTATTGAGCGCATGAGTGATTCTATGCTATCAACTCTGTCAAGCAGAGTACTTGGTTTGTTTAGCTTAGGAAAACATGATGGACATAGACAAGAGAATGTATCTGATGCTTTTAGGAGATCAGTTATGTCTTTGTTTAAGTTTAAGCAGGCAAGGTGGGCTTGATTGTCACATAGGTAGCATTTGATGTTATTTTTGCTTTCATTGATGGTTTTAAGACATCTGAAGCATGTACAAGAGTCTGGGAAGTCATTGGTAGATATATTGTTTTTTTTATTTTTGTTTGGTAGTGGAGGATTTGGAGTTTCTGGCTGGCATGGTCAATGACAATAGTACACTAAAGAATTACAATAGCTAATTAATGTGGTAGGTAGACAGTTACTTAACAAATGTTGGTAATTAATAAATGTTAACTGATAAGTTAGAGAACAAATCAAAAGTAAGGTTACTTATTACTAAAAATCAATCAATCAACTTATTACTAAGAATCAATCAATAGACTAGATAATCAATGATATAGTATTAAATCTCTATCAGTTCAATGAATCAGTAAATTAGTAGTCATTTAACAATTAATTATTATATTATTATATGATAAATCAATTATTATAGACAAAGCATTATCTATAAATATTTGGTCTTGAGGTACTGAAATAGTGGAGGTAGTAAAGTACTGGAGGTTTGTTGTGTAAAGTTCCTTTGTTTTTCCTTAAAGCCATGTTTTTTTGGTTTTGGTTTTGTTTTGTTTTTGTTTTAAAGAGGAAGCATTGCTGTTTGATAGATTTGAATGGAGAAGATTTGAATGAGCTCACCAATCATCTACTTTGGAGTTTGGAAAGGATGAGATTTGGGTGGGGGTTTAGTGGAGGTTGTCCAATCAGCTGAGTGGGGAATGTAAATTCAGGCTGACTAATCAGCTGGGTTGTTTAAATGGAGCTGGGTGATTTATATGGAGACTATCAATTCTCCATGAGTCTCCTTTGTTCTCCTCAATTGGTGGCCATTTAGAATTATTTTTGGTGATTTAATTTAAATGGAGACTGTAGACATCATTCCAGTTCTTCCATCATCAGAATTCACAAACAATCTCAGTTTCAAAAGGCAGTTTTCCTGAATAAAAACCTTTTTCACACCTCTTCTTCTCATCTAGTTTTTTTCTCCTTTAATCACTCTTTTTTCAAGCTGCCATTTAACTTCCAGAGTTAGAGGGTAAAAATATAAATTAAGCCACTGCCACTTAATCTCCACACTCACCCCTTCCGCTCTGGAGTCTTTGCTTTTTAAGTTGTTTCTGACTCAGGTCCACAGTAAATCTTTGAGCCATTTATCTGCTCCTTCCTCCCAGTGAAAAATGCTTCTTCCTCCCACTGAAAAATGCACCTCCGATCTATAAGTAGCCAAGGGAGACACTCATTCACAGTTGGGTAGCTTCTAAGCTTGCAGTCCTTGCCAGCAGTTGCCACAAACCCACAGCTCATTTGTTCCCCGCATCGGCTTCCTTCTCCCAAGGCCAGGCAGATTCTTTAGACCAGGTAGTTTCTTTTCACTAGGTAGCTTTTTCCTCTCCAGGCAGCTGAAAGGGAAGCTACTCAAGATGGGATTCCTGGACCTGGCGGGAGCCCCTCATTCCAGATCGGCTGGCTGCCTTTGTCTGAATGCAGCTACTGCTACTTTGTAGATCCCTAGGACCAAATCTATGTATTTTTGTTATTTTTGTTACTTCTACACCTGTGTCTGAATTTAGTTACTGGTACTTTTCTCTCCTTCGGGCTCCCAGTAGCGTGACTATGCATCTGCCTTGGTCACCATCTTCCAAAGATCCCATCTTCCAAAGTAAGGAAGTAAGGAATACTAGTAAGGAATGGGTTTTGCTCTCCATTTATATGATATTGACTTGCTCAGTCAATGTTGGTGAGGGTGGTTTTAGAGGTTCTTTGGCAGTTCCTTGTATTTTCAGATATTGTATTTAGCTGTTACAAAGCTCTTCCTTTCATTTGCCAGTAGGTGGCATAGTGGAGTCACAATTGCTGACTCCATAAAGCTGTTTTTTCTGTAAACTAGGAAGCTCTTTAATGCAAAGTCTTCAGTTCTAAAATTAAAAATGTGTGTGTTTGGGAAATTCAGAGCTGACCACAACTTCAATATGTTTGTCTTTCACAAGAAGCAATCTTTAAAAGAGGTCAAGGCAAACTGATAACCTGGTGGAAATAAACATTTCAGATTAGAAATTTTGTTTACACTGCTTTCCTTTCGCAGCCACAAAATGTATTCCTGTCCAGTTTTGACACACAATATTAGCGATATTAGAAAAACAGTGGAGCTTGATCACCTTATGCTCCATTTTCTTGATCTCAGTTATTTCCCTGCATCGTCTCAAACAAATGTTAGAAAAAGTCATTCACAAAATTTTATTAAATGTATTGCTTTAACTTATGTAGTGCCAAAGTTTCTTCCTGTAATTTTTCAACTATTGCTCCTTCATTTAAAGCAAAAAGAACTTCTTTCCATTCTTTTTCAAGGGAAACTTGAAAAAGCAAACTTCTCTTGGGTGTGACATGCAACATTTGCCCATATTGTTTGTGAAATAAACCCAGGTATTGTTGTAAAGTTCCACTCTTTATCAGCTCTTTCTCCTAGTATCTGCAGTTGTCCAAAGTTCTCACATTTCAAGCAATAGCATGAGAAACTGGATCAGGGACAGAGAGGAAGAAAAGGGAAGAGTGTTGGAGGCATGTCAGCCACATCACCACAACTTCTGCCATGTTGCAATTACCGTATTTTTCGCACTATAAGAGGCACTTTCTCCCCCCCAAAAAAGTGGGTGGAAATGTCTGTGCATCTTATAGGGTGAATGTTGCTGAAGCCCCACCCACCCACTGACCCCCACCCTTTGGCCATTTTTGGCCTCCATATGCCCTGTTTTTGGCTTCCACACATCCCATTTTCAGTCCATTCCAGGCAGCGGGGATTGCCACCTCCACCTATCAACACCATTTGGTGGTGGTGGCAATAAGCAGCGGCAATCCCCACCTCGTGGAATGGATGCGCAGATGCTGAAAACAGGCCATGTGGAGGCTGAAAATGGGTGCATGGAGGTGGAGATAGGCAGCGGCGGTGACAGCAGCAATGGGTGGCAGTGATCCCCATAGCCTAGAACAGCTGATCAGTGGTATTCCAGGAGGTGGATCCTTCCACCAATTTGCTGTTTATGCTAAATCAGGCTGTGATAATTTGCTGAAGCTGACCAAGCAGTTATCTGTTTGCTGCAAGAACTCTAGCCAGATGAATCGGTGATGGGATTCAAAAAAATTTACTACTATTTCTGTGGGTGTGGCTTGGTGAGCGTGGCTTGGTGGGCGTGGCAAGGAAAGGATACTGTAAAATCCCATTCCCTCCCCACCCCACTAACCTGCTTTCCAGCTCTGTTTTCCTCTGCAGGACAACAAAAGAAGACCCAGCCAATCAGCTGGGACTTGGGAGGCAGAGAATAGATGGGGGTGGGGCCAGTCAGAGGTTCTCCAGTTCTCCGAACTACTCAAAATTGCTGCTCCAGAACTGGTCAGAACCTGCTGAAACCACCTCTGAGATGAATACCGGTGGGTGCTGGGAGGCAGAGACAGATTTATTTTTTTTTTTCCTCCCCAAAAGCTAGGTGCGTCTTAAATTCTGGAGCGTCTTATAGTGCAAAAAATGCGGTATGTACTAAGTTTGAAAACAAGAAATGATCCCCTCCCCCCAAAAGCCCTGAAAAAATCTTATGAAGTTTAAGAATGAAGATTCTTTTTTTTTTTTTCGCCAAAGAGAGAAGTTATGGAGAAAATTGGAGGGCACGTCTCTGTACAACATTTTTGTTATTTCTCTGGGATTTGCAACAGGGATCAAATAAAGCTTAAGTCAGGAAAACAATAGAAACTGGAAAGAAAATTAACTTTCCAGCATTGCTATTCCACTCCAAACATGAGTTTTCTCCAGCAATTTTATAAAGAAAGAAAAGAGTTAGGAAACATCTGTTTGGAAATGATGCATTTGTTTTGATCTAGACTTTCATGCTGATAATATGCACCCGAGTCAGCACAAACTCAAGTTGCAACATAATGTCAAGCGGTTCAGAATGGCAAAGAGAGTTAGTCAGAATTGCAATGGCTTCATTGCCATTGCATCTCTTCTGATGTTGAGACTCTAGAAAGAGTACAGAGAAGAGCAATGAAGATGGTTAAGGGACTGAAAGCTAAAACATATAAAGAACAGTTGTTGGAATTAGGCGTGTCTTGCTTAGTGAAAAGAAGGACTAGGGGAGACATGATAGCAGTGTTCCAATATCTCAGCAGCTGCCACAAAGAAGAGGGAGTCAAGCTATTCTCCAAAGCACCTGAGGGAAGGACAAGAAGCAATGGGTGGAAACTAATCAAGGAAAGAAGTAACCTAGAACTAAGGAGAAATTTCCTCACAATTTAGAACAATTAATCAGTGGAATAGAAATGGAGTAAAAATTGGTGATAAGTGTCGATGGAGATTCTCAGTCATCCAGGTAAAGATTGTCCCAAGGGTGCTTCTTCCAAAAGGCAACTGGTCTGTCTTGGTTTTTTTCTTTTAAGACATTTTGCTTCTTGGATGAGAATCAAAACATTTTCAAAGAAGAAAACCAAGAAAGTCCAGTTGCCCTTTTAGAAAAAGAACCTTTGGGGCAATTAGTGTGAGAGTAGCACATTTTACACCAGTGTTACCTTCAGGGATGAAAGGGTGGAATTTTAGTAGGAAAAAGCTATGAACCTAATAAACAGCTAATAAACGACTAATCTTGGCCAGGCACATGAGCCTGAACTTTAAAAGACATGTTCCAATCACTCAGAGTCAGTCACTCTTCCAGTAACAGTGGTTGACGTATTCCAGAGCTCAGATATTTCCCTACAGCATGGATGGGGAAACCAGTGTGGAAAGGAAAAGGAAGCAAAGCTCTTTCCTTTGTGGATTCAAATTTCCCAGTGGGGAGAATCATTTTACTGCAAAATGATTGGTCAGCTGCATTGGAAGCCAGAAACAGTTTATTAATAGGAAGGCAAGTAAGAAGTCCTATAGCATTTCTGAAATTAATCTAATCTTGTGAGTAGAGAAACCTCTTTCTTATACTCTTCAGATCCTTTGATTTTGTAAGTGTGAATCCTTGAAGTCTTTGATTTGTGTACGTGTGATGAGTTCCTGTCTCTTGAGGTTGGGATCTCTTCCTGGGATCTTGGTAGGAGTAATTGTTTCATAGTAGCTGCTTGTTCACTTTGTAGCTGCTTGCTGCATTAGGTTGCAATATCCTGCGTTTCGGGTTATGCCTTTTGGTTTGCTTTTCACAAGTTTTTATAACTTGCCATCTATTTGATTTCCATGGGAAAGGATATTAGCTAATTTGTAGGCTTTTTTCTGATTCCATGCAAAGGTGGGGGCTAATGGAGCTGACCCTGCTTGTGTTTTCACCTCTCTTTTCTTTTAGGGGAATTTTCCTTCCCCTTCTAATGTTTCAAGATTTCTTTTCTTTTCCTAGAAGAGAGGGGAATGGTAACTTCCAATGCTAACAAAACTTTTTAGAGACTGGTGTTAAGAATAATCCTCACTGGTTGTGTTTAACCAGCCCTTCCAGCACAAGGGTTAATTGAAACGCTGGCAACTAAGTTCACACAGGGTCAGGATCTGGGTGCAATTATATTGTAGAATCTAAACTCTTTTTTTATTGCTTCATGTTTACAAAGGTTTACAATTAAAAAAGCAGGAAGCTACTGGTTTCAGAAGCGGCAGAGAAGGAAGCTGAGCATTGTAAAAGAAAGGTATTGTAAACAAAGGAATTGGGAAGAACGTACGTTCATGTTTGCGCTAACTTTTTGCCCTGCAAAATCCTTCAAATCTGAAGAATTAGCAGGCTTGAATATCCTCCAGGTTTATAGGTTTCAGTCTCTGAGTGTTTTGCTATTGGATGAAGAAAGTTGGCTCAAGCATTTGTTTATCAAACATTAAGGACGGCTGCACCTAGTTTATCTGGCCATTGGCCATTTGCTGAGGCCTGGGGAATTCCATTAATTGAAATAACAGACTTGTTTTCTCATGAAAAACTTTGAAATTGTGTGCTGTTGAAATGACTCTTCAATTATGATTACGGCATATATTCATTGGTGCTCCTTTTGCTTTAGTGACCCCGAACTTGCCTTTTCCACAATTCTTTTAAAACACATGCAGTATTTGCATGGATTAAATAGCTGAGAAACAGCTCTGGATGTACAGAACAGTTCAAATAAAGGTTGGCTTTAATCATTGAATAAGTAAACATTTTCTTTCTTGTTGATAGAATGTGTCAAATCAATACAAGAGCATTTCAGTGTTGCATTAATGGGAAAGAGCTATGAGATTTATTATGAGAAGGAAAACAAAGTAACTTCCTTATATAGAAAAATAGGTGAAGTAGCTTTTCACTCATTTGTCCAGTATTTCTCTACTTAGATTTAGAATAACTTTATTGTGACTTTAAATGTACACTAATCAGCATACATTAAAATGAAATTTCATTGCATGCAACTCTTCAAAGGGTCTCCACCTCCAATATACACTACATAAATGTGACTAAATAAATGCATACATGCAGACAAACATACAAAAGTATGCATATACCCACATATGCATTGCCCCTTTAAAAAAAAATATCCCCCTCAAAGAAACATAGAGACAAATATGGATGAACTGAGCCAAACTTGATCATTTTATCACTAAAGCATCATGGTGGAGGAAAACCCAATACAAGTGCAGGAGCCATATCTTCTCGTATCCTACAGGTTGCCCATACCAGGTCTACAAGCAGCAATTTTAAAAAAAAAACCCCACCAGTGCTGCAAAAAATGCTTTAATTGCCTAAAGCAAATACTACGTACTTGAAAGCAAAACAAAGGAACATGCAATACCCAACGTTTGTGACATTCACTCTGCCTTGAACTGGAGAAAAACAAGAATAGTGTAATATCACCAACCTTCCTTGCTGTTTACAAAAGTACATAAAGGTAAAGAATTTACTCCACTAGTTGCTACCAATTATAGGAGGCAGTGCTCATCTCTGTTTCAAGCCTATTGAGCCAGCACTGCCCGAAGACATTTCCACGATCATGTGGCCAACATAACACCATGGAGCACTGTTACTTCCCATCAAAGTGGTACCTATTTACCTACTCACATTTGCATGCTTTTTGAACTGCTAGGTTGGCAGGAGCTGGGGTGAGGATGAGAGCTCATCAGATTACATAGTGCTTGGGTCTCGAACCCAGGCTGCCGGCTTTCCAATCAACAAGCCCAGCATCTTGATTGCTGAGCCACTGCATCCCCTTAAATACATAGAAATACATACAGTAGCTATATTAAAATCAACATGCAGCTCATTGTAGAGTACAAAATGTTTGATGATTGAACAATCCCAACCACATTTCTGTTTTGATCCTTGAATCAGTTTTGAGGACTGAAATGATGGAATAGGTTGTACTAGTATTGGGTTTTATTCTATTTAAGGGGAAAAGGCATTACAGAATCAGGATATTTCAACCATGAAATTATTTGCACATCTCTAGAAGCTGATAGCTCCAAGCTTAATCTATGCTTCCAATAGCTCATTTGGGCTACGAATAAACCCTAAAGACTGACTTACTAATTCTCATTTTCTCTCTCCCTCTCCTTCCCTCTCTCTTATTTATCTGACTATCTTTTTACCCCACTTTTATTACCTTATAAGTAACTCAAAGTGGAAACATACATAATACTCCCTCTTCCTCCTCTTTTTCTCCACAACAACCTGGTGAGGTGGGTTGTTATATTCTTACAAAATAAAGCAATGGACAACTGTAAACCAGGCTTTGCCTCCAGGAAAATAAGCATGCAGTAGTATACACCATAAAATCCATGCTATGGATGTGCGAATCCAATGCTCTCAGTGCCGTAAATGTTCTGCAATCATATTTGAATGAGGCAAACAAAGGAAATACAGACAAGCATTTTTGGCTTATTCCATAATAAACACACATAATTTTTATTTTAAAAGTAAACTTGACATTTGTAATAAACAATAGGGCATTGTCCATTCTTCTGACAGATTTGGCTGCCTTGTTTGATGTCGGGACAAAAAGATTTAGGTTTTGTTTTCTTGATTTCAGCTGCTTTCACTTTTTCTTCTGCTAAAGGGAGTTGGATGTCCAAAGTGCTATGTTGGGACACACCCTATTCTCCAAGTTGCTTGTATAGCTTATCTGCTTTGTCTCTCCAGGCACTTTCACAGAATTCTGTCCCCTCAAAAAAAAACACCTCTCTACATTCAAAACAGGTAGGGAATTCCATGCCCAGTTGCAAATTCTGTATATTTCAAAACAGTGGTCCTTGACTTAACGACCACAATCAAGCCCAAAATGTTGTTGCTCAGTGAGACATACTGAGTTTTGTGCTATTTATGACCTTCCTCACCTCATTTATAAAGTGGATCACCGCAGTTACTAAATTAGTAACATGACTGTTAAGTGAAACTGCCTTTCCCATTAACTCTGCATGGCAGAAGGTCGCAAAAGGGGATCACAACATGACCCTAAGATACTAAAAACCACCATAAATATGAGTCAGTTGTCAAATATCAGACTTTGAATCACATGAGATGCTGTATTGGTCGTAAGTATGAAAAATGGTCATAAATCATTTTTTTCCAGTGCTGTTGTAACTTCGAACAGTCATTAAACAAGCTGTTGTAAGTGGAGGACTACCTGTAATGATGCCATCTAAGCACCCACCCATGCAGTGAGAAGAAATTTATATCTTCTGCTTCTCACCCGTCCCAACAGAGAATGTTTCAATTGCCCCATTTAATTTCTTGATCAGATCCCATCCCAACAGCATATTTATAGAGACTATGTTTTAAGCACTCAGAGCCATTACTGGTCCAAATCCCAGTTCCAGGTGTGCTTAGAGTGAAACAAAAGTGCTCTGCACTAGTAGTGCCAGGACAATACTCCTATCACTATGATCCAGTGGGTGTGATATTGCCTAAAATTTCACATTGCTTTGGAAAACAAGCCAGTAAGGTTGACAAGGTCAAAAGAAAAGCAGGATATGAACATCAAGAAAAGTTTCCATTTCTGTTAACCATGGATTGTTGAATAAATCACAAAAAAACAACAACACAGCTACATGAAAAAACTGCTGGTGACCTTCTACCACTGCACCAAAGAGAGTATGTTAACTTACTGCACCTCTGTATGGTTTGCCAATTGCACAGTGGCAGATAAAGGCCCTGTCACACTGCCCAACAGATGCAAAACGGACACAACGGATGAGCAAAATGTTCCATCCGTTGTTATCCGCTCTCAAAAGGGGCAAAAATTTGCATAACCAGAGCGGATAGCACGGACACGGGGAGGATGCAGAGCAGATGGAAAACAGATGCGGAACGGAAGCCTAGCGGATGGAAGCGGATGAAAGCGGATGGCACATCCGCAGGGCTTCCGGGGGCCTCAGCAAAGTGGACGCGGAACGGAAAGAGCGGATGCACAGCGGATGCACAGTGGATGAAGCGGATGCAGAGCGGAAGACTAGCGGATGCACAGCGGAAGCCTAACGGATGCCTGGCGTTAATTGCGCATGCGGGGAGGATGCATTGCGCAAGCCCCCCGGATATAAAGGGAAGCAGCTCGCACGTGGCCAGCATTCGGAGGAAAGACCTGCTGCAGGGTACATCGAGTCCTTGCCTGCCCTGCCTGCCTGCCAGCCTTCCTGCCAGCCTTCCTGCCAGCCTGCCTCCAAGCCTCCTGGCCAGTCTCCCTGCCAGCCTTGCTGTCTGCCTGCCTGCCAGCCTTGCTGCCAGCCTGCCTTCCAGCCTCCCTGCCAGCCAGTCTGCCTGCCAGCCTTGCTGCCTGCCTGCTTGCCAGCCTTGGTGCCTGCCTGCCTGCCTGCCTTCTTGCCAGGCTTTGTGCCAGGCTTCCTGCCAGCCTTGGTGCCAGGCTTCCTGCCAGCCTTGGTGCCTGCCAGCCTCCCTGCCAGCCAGCAACCCCACAACCAGGGGGAAGAAGCGAAAGTCTCAGCAACCTGCCGCCATCCCTGGCAAGAGGGACAGGGCCACCCTCCCGCCCCCTGTCCCTGACTCTGCTTCTGCTGGGGCTTCTGCTGAAGCTGCTCCTGGCAGTGGTGATTCTGCTGCGTACTCTGCTGAAGTACTCTGAAGTACTCTGCTGTTGCTGGTCCTGCTAGTCCTGCTCGTGCTCCTGGACTTGCTCGTCCTGCTCGTGCTCCTGGACTTGCTCGTACTGCTCGTGCTCCTGGTCTTGCTCATCCTGCTCGTGCTCCTGGTCCTGCTTGTGCTCCTGGTCCTGCTGGTGCTGCTGGTGCTGGTGCTGCTGGGGCTCCTGGTGATTACTTTGCTGCTGATGATCCTGGTCCTGCTGATCCTGCTGCTGCTGCTGCTTCTGCTGCTGCTGCTGCTGATGATGATCCTGCTGCTGCTGCTGCTGATGATGATGATGATAATAATGATGATGCTGATTATGATCCTGCTGGTGATGATGATGATGATGATGATGATCCTGCTGGTGCTGCTACTGCTGGTGGTGTGGAGGAGTAGCCTCTACCACCTGGGAGCCCCTCTGATGAGGGCCCATCTGGTCCTGGCAAAGGGAGGAAGAGGCATATGCAGGGACGGGAGAGGAGGGAATACTTCATTGAGGAGGAACATGAGGATGAGGTGCTGGAGTGGCTGAGAGAGAATGACTATCTGTGGCGGAAGGGACACCGGCTGCACAGGGACACCAAAAGGAAGCAGGCTGCTTGGAGAGAGAGGGCGGAGAGTATGGGTTACACTTTGGAGGTGCTCCTCGGCTGGTGGAAACATATGCACACCTGGTACGGGAAGCTGCACCTGAAGAAATCTGGCCAGGCCACAGTAAAGCTGACGGACAGAGAGACCTATGTCATGCCCAGGTGCAGCTTCCTGGAGGGTGAGATCTGCCACCGAGGAGCACCAGGAGCCCCTCTGTCTACTCTCTCTCTCCAGCAGCCTGCTGCGACCCAGTCCTCTTCCGGCCGAGAGTCAGTCCCTGTCTCCAGGCAGGTTTCCGTGGAGCGTGCCATGGCGGAGAAGCCGCAGACAGCTGTTGTCACCGTGGTGGAGCACGTGGAGGACTCCCTGGTGTGGTGGGAGAGAGGAGACATTGAGTCCACCACAGTCGTAGCCGCATCTATCCCCCCTAGCTCCGCCTCCACAGAAAGGCAGAGAGCCAGACAGCTGGAGGGGCAGAGCCACACTGTCCTGCTGGAGATCAGGGACACCATCCGCACCAGTATAGATCTCCTCTCTGAGCTGGTTCACACCGACTCCTCATCCTCCAACCGCAAGCCCTTCCTCACCCATGTCAACCAGACCCTCAAAAACATGGAGGAACCCCAGTACCAGGTGGTGAAGGACCGGATCACGGAGCTGCTTCACAACCCTCCAGACCCAGAGGAACCTGTTCCCACCCAGTCCAGGTCTGCTCCTCCACCCCAGGTGATGTCCCTCCCATACCAAGGCTTCCCACAGCCCCTCACCTACCAGGGCTACGGCTACCAGGAGGTCCAGCAGCACAGGCAGCAGCCCTTCCCAGCCCAGGCACAGAGTCATCGGGCAACACCAATGCACCAGTTCCACTGATGCCACCGATGCCACCCACAACAATGATGCCACCGACGACAGCGATGTCACCCACGCCAGTCCTCACCCAGCTGCAGACCAGATAGCCCCACTACACTACTCCTTCCTCCACCCCACAGCCAAGCCCGGCCTCAGTATATCTCTCATCAGTACTGGGGCTGACACCCCATGGCATGGAGGAAGGACCTCTCAGCATCGCGGGTCTGAGCCAGCTGTCTGAGAGCTTCCTCAACACACCGTCCCCTGTTGTCCTCTCGGGGCCAGGCACCCCAATGACGATACAGACCAGCACTCCAGCACCAGCCACCTCCACAGCACCTGGACCCTTCACCCCTGAGACTGGGCACACCTCCAAGTGACCAATAAGAGTGCCAGAGACTGGATAGCTGGCTACCTGTAGAGTTTATTTGGACACTTGACTTGGGTCATTTTTGTTTTACAGCTTGTTGTTCAATAAAGTTTATCTTTGATTCACACAATTGCTTCATTTCTTTTTTTTAATAAAGTCTTGGTGGAAACTTTTAGAAATGGTTTAAGCCTTTGCATGCTTGTGGGATGGGTTAAGATAGCAGTGGGATGGGCAGGGATACCTTTGGTATGGGTAATAGCTGTGGGATGGGTAAGGATAGCAGTGGGATAGATAAGCCTCCAGTGCAAGCATAGTGGGACCGTATGGTCCACCCTCCCAGGTGCCACACCTATGGCCCTTTATTATCAATAATAATGTAATAATCATCCACACATGTCAACACAAACACAACTCTTTATTAAACGCCCTGTTCATTGTAGGCTCACCCAACATACATGGCCCAATCTCATCAGTGTGATGAGACAGGCTGAAGGAAGCACTCATTAATCATCTATCATCCTGTCTTGCCACTCCACTGCTCCAGCTGGGGAGTTGCACCAGTGTCTCAGGAGGTTGCGCTGCTTCTTCCCTTCACGTGAGGCTCTGTTGGGGCTTTGCACATCCTGAGTGTCTATCAGGTTTCGCCCTTGCCTCCATTCCCCAGGCTCCATGTCCCCATTGCCTTGTTGGAGGTCCACGAGCCTGTTCTGCAAGACCGGGTAGCGGATGCACATGAGATTGTGCAGGATTCAGCAAGCTTCCACGATCCTCCTCACGGTCTCTGGGCGATGCTGCATGGTGGTGAGAAGTACCTGGAACCTGTTGGCCAGGATGCCAAAGGCGTTCTCCACCACCCGCCATGCCCTGGACAGCCTGTAGTTGAAGATCCTCTCTTCACGGGTGAGGAGTCTGGAAGTGTAGGGCTTCATGAGGTAGGTTGTGAGGGAGAAGGCGTCATCCCCCACGATGAAGTAGGGCACATCTTGCGTGTCGTTGGGCAGGGGGTCTGGATCTGGAAAGCCCATGATGAGGTTGCCTTCCAGCCCCTCCTTGAGGTCACTGGCATTGTATACCTGGGCATCTGAACATGAGCCGCTGCCTGAAGCATCGATGTACATGAACTTGTAGTCAGCATTGACCATGGCAAAGAGGACGATGCTGAAGAAGCCCTTGTAGTTGAAATAAGTGGACCCTGAGTTGGCTGGCGCTTTGCAGGCCACGTGCTTGCCATCTATGGCTCCAACGGTGTGTGGGAAATTCCACCTCTGATACCACTGCTCTGCAACTTTCTTCCATCCTTCATCAGTGGAGGGGCACTGGAGGAGCTCCTCCAGGTATTCTTCGATGATGGCCTGCACCACTTCTCTGACCACAATGCTGATGGTGTTGTGTGGCACCCTCCAGCCATACTGCATGCTCCTGTAGGTGGTCCCTGAGGCCAGGTGGCGCAGAGTGAGTGCCACCTTGAGCCCAGGTTCCAGGCTGGGCTGGAAGTTGGTGTTTGCCTTGGTCAACCTGGGTGTCAGCCGCTGCACAACTTCGTCAAACATGGCTGGAGGCATCCTCATGAAGTTCTGGAATGCCCAAGTGTCTTCATTCCTGAGCTCCACCATCAGCTTGTTGTACAGCCCGTTCTCTGCTCTTCTGCCAATCCATCTTCGGACCCAGATGCTTCTTGGCCACCTCTTTTTCTTCCCGTAGTAGAGTTCACAGAGCCTGCACACTGTTGCAGAATGATGGTGGCTGCCAAAAGGACTGTATTACGATCCACGGTGGACATGACTGGATGCTGTGGAAGAGGAAGAGTCAGATGAAGGCTGCAGAGGTCTGCACAGCTAGGCTGCTGGTCTGAAAGTGAGATGCAGGTGAGTTGCTCCCCCTTTTTATAGGCAGTATAGGTGACCCTTTGCATCCTCTCGACATCCTCTCGGCATCCTCTAGGCATCCTCTAGACATCCTTAATATCCGAGATAGGTCCCCTCTGCGAACATTTTTTCTGTTTTCAACGCTTTGTTTCCATGCTGCATCCGTTCTGCATCCGTTCTGCATCCGTTCTGCGTCCGTTCCGCTTCCTCCCTGCATCCGAGTGGATGCGAGTTGCGCGGATGCAGAATGGATGCCTAGCGGATATAGCAGTTGCGTAACGGATGCAGAACGGATGTGTAGCAGATGCGTAGCAGATGCATAACGGACGAATTGGATACATTTTCCGTGCAAAAGTTTTGGGCAGCCCAAAACTTTCTGAGCAGATGAAATGTCAATAGACAGATGCTGGATGGATAGAGAGGAAGCAAAACGGAGGCAGTGAGTACATCGCGTTAACCAACGGATGGCAAGCTTTTTTGTCCGTTTTACATCCTCTTTGCATCCGTTGGTGCAGTGTGACATGGGCTTAAGAAAGCATTCCAGAGGGTTGATGTCATTACCCAGAAGATCATTGGTTACCCTTTTTCCCTCTTTGGAAGAGCTTTATAGCTCCTGTTGCCTTAAGAAAGTCCAAAACATTCTCAAAGTTCCATCTCACCCTGGAAACCTTTTTTTTTTTTTTAACCATTACTATCTGGCAGATGGTACAGGATAATAAAAGCAAGGACAAATAGGCTAAAAAACAGCTTCTATCCTAAGGCAGTAGCTCTTTTGAATTCTGTTGTACAATGCAATATTAATGCAATATCAGGAGTTTTCAATTCAATGTATAGAATGTGTGTTTGTGTTTATTTTCAGTCATAATGTACACTGAAGATGGTATTTAATTTCATTGTACAAGGTGCAATGACAAAAAAGTAAACTAAACTAAAAATAGATTGGATTTTTTTTTTAAGTTTCGTTCCTTCAAGACTCCCTTTCACAATGGCTGTCTTTCCTTGAAATTCATTGTGTGGCTTGATCTTTCCAGCAATTCTTTGTATCTTTCCAGTTAAATAGTCACCATCTCTGGTTGATGTTTTATCAAAGGCCAGCTCATGATCCATTCAAAGATAGTCAGCACTAAAAGAATGAACTAGACAAGAATGAGTGAAGGGATCTTAGCGCTCTCTGAGCTTGCTTGTTTTCTTGCAAACATTTCATTAGCTGAACTAGGTAATATCATCAGTGCTAGCTAATACTAGTTTGAGTAATGAAATACCTGCAAAAAAAACAGCCAAATTCAGAGATCATCAAGGACCCCTCATTTCAACCCTAAGCTACGAATGTTCTCCAGTAAGTTTGAGTGAGATACCTACCCAAGGTTGGGAAAGATACAGAGGTGGTATTTAGCAGGTTCTGATGAGTTCTGAGTTCATCTCTGAGTGGCCCCACCCCTTCTCTTCTCTGCCTCCTAAGTCCCAGCTGATCAGCTGGGTCTTCTTTGGTTGCCCTGCACAGGAGAATGGAGCTGGAAAGCAGGTTAGTGGGGTGGGGAGAGAATGGGGATTTCACAGTATCCTTCTCCTGCCACACCCAACAATCCCCGCCCACAGAACTGATACTAAAAATTTTGAATCCCACCACTGGGAAGATAATGCCAGTTTGACAGAAAAGGAGTCTCAGGATGTCCTACTGGGCTGATTTAAAAAGACAGAGGTTTATAAAAAAAAGTGTTGAAGCCTGAAACTGAATCATCATGTTGTTGCAAAAACAACCGAATGGTGATAAATTATTGTGTTAAACCAGATTCTTCCTAATTATAATCTGTTGAATAAGTCACAGTTCTTAAAGCTTGCCAGGGCTCAGCAGAGTAGTATTGTGGGGAAAACTTTGTTTTGAAGTCACCCTTGAACAATTTGTGAAGGAATATTGCAATTATTTATTAACCATAAGTTAATAATTAATCTGTGATTTGTTGGTACAACACTGGATCATGATTAAGGTAGGATAAGATAATTCAAATCATGCTGTAGTTCTGAACTGAAATTGATATGCTTTCTCTTTTCTGCCATGGCTCCTGCAGAACATACCTCCTCCCCTCATTGTGGAACATCATATCCCCCCACCCAAGTGACAATGCACCCACCATCCTGACCTTTTACAAGGGCCAGAACAAGACCTGACTCTGCCAGTTTACCTGGGACCCCAATGGGGGTGCACCACTCTGGAGGGTGCTATCTGATTAAGAGAAGACCCCACCTCTCCCCATGTACTTCCTGCTTCCCTTCTCCCCATCTTTCAGTTGTAAATTATCAACATAATTGTTATTTGTTTTATCATTTTAATGTTTACTAGTTTTTAATCTTTGTAAGCCACTTAAAGTTGGGTCTAGATGAAATGGGAGACCTACAAATCAAATCAAGTTGATCAATAAACAAAGTCCTTCTTAAAACTGAGTAGCTTAGTTTTCTCAGGTTCTGCTTTCTTTATCAACAAAAGTTCTCATCTTAACTATCCTGTGACTGATAATCTTGTATTTAGCCTTGTAAAAACAAAAACTGTGTATATTGAAGCCTTTATTTGCTTATGCTACCTAAGTTTGTAGCAAACACACTTCCCCAAAATTGGGGTAATTCCATTTTTTCAGAGTTTGAGCTTTAAAAAAAAAACAGCAAAGGACACATCTATGTGAGTTTCAACACAAATTGACAAAACCTGAGTAGATTTTTTTTTAACTTCCATTATTTTTTTGTAACGTAGGGATTTCCATCAGGATTTTGAAGATGCTTCCCTCAATTGCTCTGAAGCTTATTACTGGTAGCAGACTACCTAGCACAAGTACTGACAGATGTCAACTTGTCCTTTATCTCCTCCAATTATCCTGATGCATTTGTTTACTATTTCTTTCTCAATGAGCTGAAAGCAGTTTCCATAAAGATCTTTATTTTATTCCTAAAAGAGCAATCGTGAGTTTGGTTGGGCTTAAAGTGAGTAGGACAAAAATGAGTTGTCTTGATGGAAGAAGTCCAATACCTTTGTCACTACTCCTTATTCAACACTATAATTGAAATATCCCACTGGGTCTTCTAGGTCTCCTAATTAACCCATTTTTAAACCTAACAATGGTTAAGGTATTAGACTAGAAACTAAACTGGGAGATTGTGAGTTCTAGTCTCACCTTAGACACACACCAGCTGGGTGACCTTGGGCTAGTCATTTTTCCTCAGCTATGGGAAGGAGACAATGGCAAACTACTCCTGAAAAACATTGCCAAGAAAATTTCAGGGACATGTCCAGATAAGCTCCCAAGAATCAGTCATGAATAAATGGAAAGGGGAAAAACTCACACTCATCAGGATTGAATATGTCTGACGATGTGATTCAATCGGAAATGTGTTTTGTGCCAGTAAGCCAGTTCTGTAATCTATGCAAAGTATAAATATAGATGTATGGATAAGTTCTGTTTCAAAACGAAAAAATGTGGTGCTCATCTGACAGCAGAAACAACAGTGTTGACAAATCAGAGAAGATCTCAAGATCATTGACCTTGAAGAGTTCATTCTTAAGCAAAGATCTTTCAAAATCCTGCAGAAGTTGAATCATTTGAGGGTTGCTCCAGGAGATGTAGATATTCAAGATATGTTGGTTGGATCTCTAGATCTTTGGAAGTTTTATCAGCAACAACTGCTTTGGTAAAGGGCCATAAAAATCTAGTCGCATAGTATTCCTACATTTGAAAGAATATAAATCATTTAGTCCAATCTTCTGCACTGTATAAGAATTTCTAAATTTTCTCCAACATCTTGTCTTCATTTGAAAACCATCAGAGAGTGGGAGGTTAACAATGTTGTGACTGCGTTAGCTGTGTTGGTAAACTGTACTGTACTTCACTTACTCTGTTGTTGCTTTGCTTACTCCAACATGGAGCCAGATCTTTTTAAATACTTATTTTGGGAACTATATCTCAAATTTTGTCTGAGATTATCTAGGGCTGTGGTTTGCTGATTCCTTGTGTACTTGCCATTAGTATATTGGACACATTCTGGAATGGCTGCAAAAAACAAAGCTTCTCTGCCCTCTATCCCTACTCCTCAAAATAAGTGCAGAGTACACCAATCATGATCATGAAGCCATCTGAAAAAGAACAAATCTATCCCTTTGTTCTGTATACAACAGAATTTCTGCTTCATTTCCCCCTCCCTTTCTCTGAATTATTTTAAAAAGGAAATGGTTGATGGTTCCTCTCGACAGCAGAGGGTAATTGCTATGGGTGGACATCCTTGGGGATTGTTAATTTGATTCCTCTTCTTGGGCCATTAATTTGTACTAATCAATATTACTAAATATTTTGTGAATAAATATTACCAAATATTTGAAATATTACTAAATATTAAATTATTACTAAAGGGTTCCTTGGTGCTACTGGCTCTTTGTCTATGGAGATTCTCAGTTATCCAGGTCACGGTTGTCCTAAAGGTGCTTTTTTCAAGAGACAACTGGACTGTCTGGTTTTTCTTTGAAGACATTTTGCTTCTCATCCAAGGAGCATCTTCAGCTCAGAGCTGAAAAACCAGACAGTCCAGTTGCCTCTTGAAAAAAGCACCTTTGGGACAATGGCTCTTTGGCAGTTTCTACAACATACAATTTAAGAACTGCAACTGCCACTATGTAGGACAAACAGGCAGAAGACTAGCAAAATGCATCCATGAACACCAACTGGCAGTTAGAAGGCATGAAGAAAATTATTTTACACAACATGTAGACATATTTAACCATAGTTTCAATTGGAAAAAATGTGGCAATCCTAGACTAGGCCAAGTCCAAAAATGCCAGGGAATTTCTAGAAACCTGGCACTCTGACAAATCAATAGACACATAGACATTAACAATCAACCAGCCCCCCAGAGAAAAAGAGTTCAGCAGTTCTCCACCAGTCATCAGTATTCAAATCAGCATAGATTAACTCCAAGGTCAACTTCAGACCAACAATCAAGTAAGAACTACCCCAGTTAAGAAACTGCCAAAGAGCCACTAGTAAATAGCCCAACCAAAGAATCTTTAAGACCATCCCCACCCACACAGACAGGCAAGACACCAAAATATAAACTGACATCAAACAATACTCCTTACTATCAGTGATGATGTTACCTAGTTAGGGTAATGAAATGTCTACAGGAAAACAAGCAAGCTCAGAGAGCACCAAGGACCTCTAATTTCAACCCTGAACTACAAATATTCTCCTTTATGATTACTAAAATTGTTTGATTCTAACCAGCTCTAGGTTGACTCAGCCTTCTATTCTTCCAAGGTCAGTAAAATGATAACTCAGATTGTTGGGGGCAATATGCTGACTGTTAAACCACTTAGAGAGGGCTGGAAAGCATTAAGAAGTGGTATATAAAACTAAGTACTATTGCTATTGCTAAATATGCATGTTCATTCCTTCGACTCCATAAGCTATAGTGTTCATTTCAAGAAGGATGGTTCTTCCCTGACATACAGTATAGTTAAGCAGTCAGCCTACTATGATCCACTGAAGGAGAAGAAAATTACTATTCTGCCAAGATAATTAAGAGGATCTTCAAACCAGGATAATGTCAACTTACTACTGGAAGATGAGTCCAGACTGGAAGGTACTGTATCATAGGGGAAGAACACAGGAGAACAAGTTGCAGTTTTGCTAATTGTGTGCTTGAAATAAAGCTAAAAGGAACAAATGGCTAGATGACTGGGCTAATAACACAAATAGGAGTTTACAGAAGCTCAAAGAAGGACTTATAGATAGCCTTGGCAAAATAATTTCCATCAAGTTATGAAGAGTCAGAACCGAGTAAATTGCCCACTGAACCTGGCAACTGAAGATTTGTTTATGCCATAGAAAACATTGAGTCTTTAAGGCTTCTTGAATACAGTTGCAATTTCCCAGGAAAAGAGAGAGAGAGAGAGAGAGAGAGGGAGGGAGGGAAGGAGAGGAAGAAGGAGAGGGAGAGGAGAAGAGAGAAGAGAAGAGAAGAGAAGAGAAGAAAGAGAAGAGAAGAGAAGAGAAGAGAAGAGAAGAGAAGAGAAGAGAAGAGAAGAGAAGAGAAGAGAAGAGAAGAGAAAAACAAATGTGTGTGGAAGAAATGTGGATTAAATATAAAAGTGAATGATCATCATGAAAGTATGCTGACTGGTTTGGTCATAAAAGGATGAAAATAATAAAGTCACAATTGGAGCTGATGAGATCTTCAGAAAGAGAAATGAAACAAAAGACTATGCATGAATATGGGGGATGCAAGGATGTTTGGCAGAAATATATATGTGTGTGTGTGTGTGTGTGTGTGTGTGTGTG
>BLBF01000040.1:14633815-14713489 GCA_015471245.1 Laticauda colubrina
TGAGATAACAATACTTCAAACAGTTTATTCTATAACAAATCATATAGTCATAACAAATCAATCCTAAAAACCCTTCATAGATATAATACTAATGCTCTATTATTGTATTTTATCATCTAACCATTGATAAAAAAGATCCCAAATTTCATAAAATTGTTTATCTTCTTGCTCTCTAATTTCAAATGTCAATCTACTCATCTCAGCACATTCCAATATTTTCTTAATAATTTCTTCCTGTGATGGTATTTTCTCATTCTTCCAATTTTTAGCAAATACAATCCTAGCTGCTGTTAATACATTGACAATCAAATATTTCAAGTCTTTATTATATATATCAGGTAAGATTCCCAATAAAAAGATCTCTGGTTTCAAGTCTATGTGTTTCTTTGTCATTTTTTCTAACCACATGTGAATTTTAGTCCAATATTTTCTGGCATCCTCACAAGTCCACCACATATGATAATATGAGCCAGGTATCTGATGACATTTCCAACATTTTTCAGATTTGTTCTTGAACATTCTTGCTATTCTTGTCGGGGGGAAGTGCCACCTGTAAAACATCTTATACAAGTTTTCTTTATATGCTATTGACATTGTCATTTTATAATTTTGAGACCACAATTTTTGCCATTGCTCTAAATCAATCCCATATTCAAAATTCTTCCCCCAAGCAATCATAGTTTCTTTAACTTGTTCTTCCTCTAGCTTAATTCCCAATAAATAACCATATAATTTTTTAATCACTTTCTCATCAGTACCCATCAATATCTTATCTAAATCAGTCTGTTTGTCATAAAATCCTTCCATTTTAAAATCTTCAACATATCTTGAGTGTATTTGCGCATATGAAAACCAATTCATCCTTATACCTTGTTCCTCTAAGTTTTGGATCGATTTAAGTCCACCCTTTTCATCCAACAGTTCCCCATATCTAACTGTTTGTTCCTTTTTATAGATCATAGGATAGGAAAATGCTTCAATAGTCGATAACCAAACTGGAATTTTCAGGTAACATTGTTTTTTTATCTTCTCCCAATTTAACCACAAAGACTCCCGTATATAATGTCTTCTGAAATACCCCTGTGTTTTAGTTCTCTTGTACCATAAAAAAGCATGCCAGCCCAACAGTAAATCATGTCCTTCTAATGTCAACAATCTATGCTTTCTTAATGTTATCCATTCTTTGACCCACATCAAACTTGCAGCTTGATAATACAATTCCCAATTAGGCAGGCCAAAACCTCCTCTAATTCTAGCATCTTGCAAAAGCTTTAACTTTATTCTCGCTCTTTTACCTTGCCATATAAAACTTGCCAACAACTATTAACTTACACTGGGTAGTTTATGGATTAAAAATAGGGACTCTTGGATATTTTTGCATTCTCAGAAATTGGATGCAAACAAGGCCATTGAACTCCAAATACATTGAACTCCAAATACATTTTTGCTCACCTGTTGTTGAATGGTAGGACTTGGAAGGATTTTTCAATTGATTTTCTAACTTTCCTTAGGAGAAGAATGGTTTTCTTTTGCAGATAAATTCTATTTCTGCAAGATCAGATGTATCACCTGGAGGTATGGTGAGTGCTAACAAAACAGTACCCCCTGGCAATTTTAAAGGGATATATATCAGAATGTACATCGTTATGAAGATGTGCATATAGCTGGGAAGCCAATCCTCTAAGAAGAAGGGAGATCTCTACAGGCAGTAAGAGATCAGAGTGGTGATAACAGAGAAGGAAAGGTAAATATTTTAGGCTATTGAATTAAGGCAAGTGACCCAGGCAAACAGAAGCAGAGTTGAATGGCCACTTATTAGTTATTTGAAACTAATGTTAATAGCATGATTTTTGGAGTTCTACAAACTGAAAATTAGAATTGGGAGCCCCACAAGGAGTTTAGGTTGCCTTTCCTCCGCAGGATTTTGGAAGGAAACCAAGTCAGTTTCATATGTCTTCCTTTTTTGTGTGCAATTCTAACACAGAAAAAACCTTCTGGCTAACACACAAGAGTCTCTGACTTTATTTAGTCAGCTGGTGAAGACCACAAGATCTGCAGTCCTATCCAGGAATCGTAGAATCATTGAAAAGGGCCATTTAGGCTATCAAGCCTTCTTAATGCAAGAATACAAATTAAATGTTCTGTTGAAAAGTGCCAGGCTAAGGAAAGTAGATTGATATATTCTTGGATCATGCTCTTTCCAGCAGAATGTCCACTGGATGTTCACGGGTGGCCTTTTTTGGATCTCAAAAAGACATTGCCTGAGGATACAAAAGCTACTTGTTGAGGATCTGATGGGACAAGATTGAAAGGAAACCTGAAAGAGTTTAAGATGTTAAAACCCCAACATAAGATATCTCAAGAGATGTTAAATCCACCAGTTCAATTAACCAAGTCAATCCAAGTTCCTCTTCATCAAAGAACCTGCTTTTAGTTTTATGACTGCTTAACTATGCCTCTGGTTTCAGGTTATGCCTCAGAGGATAAGTGACTACTGGGTTAAAGAATTTGCTGCCTAAATTTCATTGTTATGCAATTTTTTTTTAAAAAAAGAAATAAACAGCAAGAAGAGCACAGTTCTCCTCATATCCTGATAACAGAGCCATACATCAATTCATAATTATACCGCTTCAAAAAAAATTACACAAAAGGTTTTAGTGCCTAGGCTTTTGCTGAATATAGCAATTTTGCCCTTAGAAGGCTAAATCAAGTAATCTATAGTATCAACAGAGATACCCCAACAAATTTGGGAATCAAGAATTTCAGGCTTGAGTCTCCAGATGTTCATCTTAGCCTAAAGCCTTGATAATGGTTTACTTTCTCCTCCTCCTCCCACAGCCACAAGTACACCATCAAAAGATACCCAGATCTTCCCAACAGCTAGCAGCTGGCTGTAAATTATATAGTTAGCCTACCCCTACAAGGCATTTCCAGTCATCCAATATGGCCATAATTCACCGCAAAGAATCTAATCTATCCTCTTTGATAATCCAAGATGTACAGGCTATTTCATTGGTCAGCAGAAAATTAGAGGCCTTCTTTCAGATAAAGATATTGTTTGATGTTATACTCTGGGGCATTCTGCAACCCACAAAGGCCTTTGCATGTGATCTTCTGACATTTGGTCCAGCATACTTCCTCCAAAGCTTCTGGATGAAGGTATTTCTGCCTTCAGATATGTTAATCATCTGTATGGCCAGATCTTTACAGTGAAGAGTAGAAACAGCTTGGCCATTTCTATAAATGCCAAGTGCCCATTAGCCTGAAGAATAGTTGGCTTCTTTTTTTCTTTGTGTACTACAAAAAAACTTTGTGGGGATTGCAAATGGCAAAACTACAGCTGTGTCTGTGTTAATTTGAACCCATTAATCATTCACACAAGACTCGGAAAACTGACTTCCAACAACCTTTCAAAATCCAATCACCCACTCAGCTTTCCCTTCCTCCCACCCATTTGTTGGATGCACAATCAGATAAATCAATTATTAGCTGGGCTTTTCTGAAATGTAAACATTGGCACTGAGCTCTTTATTTTGCTTTCATGAATCTTAATCCCAAATAAGCCAAAATTTAACTCCATATCATATGGCCTTTGTGGACTTTGTCAGTTAACAAACCAGGAAGAAGACAAGGATTGAAAGAGGATTGTGATTTGGTAAGATTCATTCCTGAAGTGATAACCTGAACTGAGCTCTCTAGGGCAGAATCCCAACATTGTTTCTACTCCTCTAAATAATTGTCTGTCTGTCAATATTATATTATATTAGACTGTCAATATTATATGGAGAAAAAGTCACAGCATTCTCAGAGGTATTTAAAAGTTTTGAGAATGAATTGTTCCAGTTGACATAATTCACAAATACTCTGAGTTTGGTTGTTTTCTTGCAGATATATCATTACCCAACTAGGAAACACCATCAGTGCTAGAAGGCAGTGGGGTTTGCTCTCTTTTTATATACTATTTGCTTGTCCTGTCAGTGTTGGTGGGAAAGATCTTGGTAGTTCCTTGATCAAACTGTTTTTTTTTTTTTTTTAACCTTTAGCTTGTTTCTCTGAGTTGGTAGTTCCTTGATTGGGGTAAGCAGTGTCTCTCAATCCTGGCAGCTTTACGATGGGTGGACTTCAATTCCCAGAGTTCCTCAGCCACCAAGGATGACTGGGGAATTCTGGAAATTTCTCTTAAGGTTGAGAAACCCTGGGATATTTTATGTTTCTTGATTGTCTAAAACATGTGTAAGAAAACAACGAAGCTCAGAGAGCACAAAGACCCCATAGTTCAACTCAGAGCTTCAAATTCTCTCTTCTATTGGTATCACATACACATAGCTCTTATATGCAAGGACCTGTATGGCCTTGCTCCAGGTGGATAGGGGAACCAAAAAATTTCAGTTTTACTTGGCCTGGTGGCCAGATCTAATATCAACCCTCCTAACAAACTGCTATCATCATTTAGAAGCAAGAAATATTCCCCATTTAGCTAATAACTCACCAGGAGTTTGTCTGTCTGTCTGTCTGTCTGTCTGTCTGTCTGTCTGTCTGTCTGTCTGTCTATCTATCTGTCTTTCATCTATCATTATTGGTATTGGTCATTCTATCTTGCTGAATTTAATACCCAATTATACTTAAAAGAAGATCTTTCCATTTCTTATTCCATTTCTACATGTAAATGTTTTTGCTCTTTGTGAATAAAAATGAGGAAAAGGAAGAAGATAAAACCAGAAGCAGTTTACCAAACAGAATACAAATGAAAAGTCCCTTCTTCCTCAATGGTTATTGAGGCCACTTCAAGAATCCCATTATGCTGCTGTATATACTACAAAATATACAGGAATTTTTCAAGGTTATTATTAAGTATTACAAAACATTACATATTTAGGGAGGTCCGGGAATTTAGTTGCTAAATAAGTAACATGAAACTCTGTTGTAAACTGCTATGTGATTGTATCATAAAAAGAGTTATTGTAGTGATAGGAAGACCAAGAGATACAAGTAATTTTGTAAAAAATTAATTTGAGAAGTTAAAGGAGATTCCAGAGCTGGGAATTTTGTTCCAGTGTTTCAAGAACAATATATATTTTTAATTAGATACTTGGAATATATTTGTAGAAAGTGACAGCAAGTCATAATGTGAACTTAAAATTATGGATTGGGATCTCATCCTATCCAAACTGTATGGCCTGTTACCGTCTTTCTGATAAACAGGCATTTTACTGTCCTTGACAATCTATCAAAATTATTAAGAAAATAATGAAACTGCAATACACATTATAAAGCAGAATAGGCCCTTTAACTGCTTTCATGTAGACAAAATACATTTTTATCAGAAAAGGTTTATTGATTTAGGAGGTCTGAATGCACCTATGTGGCATGAATGCTGATGTATTCATTCAAATGTGTGATATTGATATTACTGGCTTGGTTCTGCATTTTTTTGGGTAAAACATACTCTGTTTGAGAATTATTTAAAAACTAGTATGCAGATAAAATCTGAGGATCTATCTAAATAACAATCCTCCCAATAACCTAAAAACCAAATACCTTAATTAAAAGTCAAAACACTCAACATGATTTGTTTGTTTGTAGTCCAATACAGGTGGTCCTCAACTTATGACCACAATTAAGTGCAAAATTTCTGTTGCTAAGTGAAACATTTGTTAAATGATTTTTGCCCCATTTTACAACCATTCTTACCACAGTTGGTAAGTGAATCACTGCAGTGGTTAAAATTGTTGAGAGAAATGTCCCTCTGGGTTCAGTTCCAAGTGGGAAGAAATACACTAGAAACTGGCGACTGCTTAGAAGGATGGTTTTAATGGTGGACAGGACCACATGCCTTGGAGTTCCTGAGTGAAAAGGGAAGAGATGCTGAGAGTCCCTTGGTCTTATGCCCTCACTGTGCTTTGAACTTGCTTCCCGTTCCTAGTAAGAAATATGTCCTGACTGGTTGTCAAACTCCCATGCAGTGGTAACTTTGTAAGTTGTCTTGAATTCCAAGCTTGGTTGAATCTTGCTGGGTGATGCAATCTTCCCAGGTGCCATGTGGTGAGATGGGCAGAGGGCTAATACTATCATGTTCTGAGGGCCATGTCTTTTTTTTTTTTAATAATTTTTTATTGGTTTTAAAACAAACATAAACAAACAAAACATAAAAACATAAAGCCATCTTCCATATATATACATACAGTGTGCCGGTTGATTTACAAATTGTTTTGTGCTACCATTTTGTAGTCTTCAATTACAATTACATTATATATCCTTTCATACTTTCAATAAAATATCAAGTACATTAATATTTTTATTAATCAATCATTGACTATACTTTTATTAATTCATGTTTTATAAAATAATCATATTTTACTTAGTTTGTTTTATAACAATTCATATTATCCACCCAGATCTACTCTAGAATCATTTTGTAGATATAATTTAAAAAAAAAAAAGAAAATACATATTTATATATTTATTATTTTCTAAAAATCTACATATTTCGTTACTATGTCTTGTTACCTAACCATTGATAGAATAGATCCCAAATTTTATAAAAGTGTTTATCATCTTGTTCTCTAATTTCAAATGTCAATCTACTCATTTCAGCACATTCCAATATTTTCTTAATGATCTCTTCCTGTGATGGTGTCTTCTCATTTTTCCAGTTTCCAGGGGAGCTTGCGTCGCAACGATACGGCATGCGATCTTGGAGGTCTGATATCATTGCCGATATCTTTGCTCCTGGACGGTCCAATCGGATCTAAACTGTCCCGAAGAGACAGCAAATGTAAAGAGGGCATCCTGACGATCCCAGGGATATCGCAAAGTCCCTGGTAGATCCAGAAGCTCTTTTTGCCAGTGGCAAAGAGGCAGCCATTAAAGCTGCTGAAGTTGGGACAGCTCCGAAACGGAAGAGAACAGAAAGAGTGTGCCGGTTTGGTGAGAACTTTTTTTATATCTTAAGATTTGAAAGGACATCCTAAAGGGAAGAAAGAATCTGTAAAAGTTTTGACAGAAGTGATTAAGAGGCGATTTTAAACAAGAATGTCAAAGCAATATTTTTTTTCATTGCTGGATTTTTTTATACGTGATCTTATATTTTGAAACTGGACTGATTTCTTTTTTTTTTTCCTGTTATTTATTCTTTTCTCCTTTTTGATTTTATAATATTTTAAGCCAAAGATTCCCTTATAGTTATTTTTTAAATACCTTTTTTTTAAATTAATTCTTATTATATTTTGCTTGGGAAAGGAGAGGGGGAAAGTGAAAGCTAAAGAAACTTTGTAACACTGCCAACTAGAGGCTTGGAAGTATCCTGTTTTTTCTTTACCAGACAAAGCTGAGAAAGAATTGAGACTTTGTTTCAAGGACATTACCTGGTTGATAAGATAGAGGGAAGAGCATTGGAGAGTATTGTTGCAGGTGTTCTTCTGAGTTTCTATTAGCAGCTGGAGTCTAGTGTTGAAACTTCAGAAAAGAAAAGGTGATAAGCCTTTGGAGAAGAGAGCTATAAGAGCCTTGGATAATTAAACAAAGTGCAGTGTGCTTTCCCCCCCCCCCCCATTTTTTAAAAGTTGTGCTACCTCTCCTCATCAATTTTTTTTTTCTGTAATAGCTATTTGGATTTTTTTGCTTTCTGGAACTTGTTTACCTTTCATATTGGTTTCTTTATGGTTTCTTTTTATGTATCTTTTTATATTTGAGATCTCTTAATTGGATTAAGGTGTTGAAGAACCTGAAGAATCTTTTTCTTTTCCTTTTTTTTTTAGTCTTTCTTCTCACCTCTTTGCCTTTTTTGGGACTTTACAATTTTTCTTTTTTTGTGTGTCTGTTTATGGTGTGCTTATGCCCTTTTTTTTTTACTTTTAAATTTTTATTGTTATCTAATTAATCGATTGGATTGAGGTATACAAGAGCCTGAAGAATTTTTTTTCCTTTTTTCTTTTTAATTATTATTACCAATTGGTTTTTTCTTTTTTTTCCACTATTTTTACTTGGAATTGTAATTGGCTATTTCACAACTGGATTAAGGTCTAGAAGAATTTGAAAGATCTTGAATTTTTCAAAATGAGTAGGAAGTTAACAGCTCCTGGTTCTTCAACTTCTGCTTCCTCCTTTCCACCATCTGGAGGACAACGTTCAATACAGACAATGTTAAAGCAAGAAAAAGAACAAGAAAAAGTGACCCTGCTGATGATTATGCAAGGAATTCAAAATATTCAAACAAGATAAGAGAATATTGAAAAGAGAATAGAGAACATTGAACAAAGAACAGAGAATACTGAACAAAGAACAGAGACCATTGAACAAAGAACAAGGAAAACTGATGAAAAAGTGGAGAGCATCCAAGAAATGATGATGAAGTATGATGAGAGGCTCCAAGAAATTGAAGAAGAAGGTAAACAAAGAGATAAGAAGATTGGAGACATTGATAACAGATTAACTGTGGTTGAACAAGATAAAAGTGGTATGCTGAGATGGGAGATGGATAGATCAGAATTTTATCTCAGATTTCAAAACATAGAGGAAGAAAAAGGACAAAACCTAGTTGAGATAATGATAGAAATATTGGTTGAAGCTTTGGAAACAACTCGAGAGAAGATGATGGGTGGAATAGATGAGGTTTATTGAATCTTTACAAGATATGTGATGAGAAATAGTTTACCAAGAGAAGTTCACATCAGATTTACAAAGAAAGCCATTAAAACACAAATATTGCAAGTGGCAAGAGAGAAAACATTGAAATACAAAGATAAGGAGATTGTGGTCTTGAAACAAGTGCCCAGAAGAGTGAGAGAGATAAGAAGAGAATACTGATTCTTAACCAAATTGTTATTTAAAAAAGAGGTGATTCCAGAAGGTTTAATGTTCACATGGCAAGAAAAGAGACATAGAATTGACTCAATTGAGAAAGCTGAATCATTTTACGCAGAATTTTTTAAAGAGGAGAAAGAGGCAGAAAAAGAAATTTCACGAATTGAATTCCAAGAGGACTACCAAATGATGACTGGAAAAGAAGAAGGTGCAGTAGGCGGAAAGGAGGAGGCTAAAGAACAATGCGAACCAAGATCTACAAGAGCTGTTAAACCAAACTACAAAATTTAACCATGGAAGAAAAAAAAATAATTACAATCAACATAAATGGACTTAATTCAACTGTTAAAAGAAGGAAATTTTTTTTCATAAATTAGAGAAATTAAAATTTGATATAATTTGTCTACAAGAAGTACACATCAAAAAGCAACATGAACAATTGCTGATGATGATGGAAGAATACTAATGGTGGAAATAATAGATAATAATATAAAAACACTCCTGATTGCAATTTATGCTCCGAATGACAATCAAGAAGAATTTTATAAAAAATTACACATGAAAATAATTGAACTAGACTATGCTAATATAGTTTTGATGGGAGATTTTAACGGAATTGTAGACAATAAACTACACAGCACAAAAAACAAGAAAGCAAAGCAGAAAGATCCTCCCTAAATCCTTTTTTAAAATGGTGGACAAAATAAACTTAAAAGATACATGGAGAGAAAGAAATGCTGAAACCAAACAATACACTTTCTATTCAAATAGACATTTATCATGGTCCAGAACAGATATGATATGGATGTCAACAGAATTGTTAACCAATATTCAAAAAGTAAACATTGAAGCAAGTACTTGGGCAGATGATAATCCAATGACAATTAAATGGAAAGGACAAAGAAGAAGATCTAGATGGACGTTAAATAATACTATTCTTAAGGAAAAAGACTTTACACACTGGATGGAGAAAGAACTGGCTTTTTTCTTTAGAGAAATGAACAAGGCCAATTTTGCTATGGTAGCAAAGAGAAGAAGGAAATCATATAAGACTATTATGAAAAATTATATACACAAGAGAATATTGATGAGGAAAGGATTAAACAGTATCTACAGAATGCTAATCTACTCCAGATACCTAAAGAGATTGAAACAATGTCAGAAAGCAATAAAATGATGATGGAGTTAACTGAAGCACTCAGGAAGCAAAATAATGGAAAGGCGCCAGGCTCAGATGGACTTCCGGCAGAATTTTATGAAATATTACAAGAATCGCTGAACCTTACATTATTAGAAGTTATGAATGAAGGTATGTTAAAGAAGAGAATACCTAAAACATGGTTAGAAGCTTATATTACATTTATTCTAAAAGAGGAGGCCGATCCATTACAAATTAAGAACTATAGACCTATTTCTTTACTAAATGCAGATTATAAAATTTTTGCTTCAATATTGGCAGAAAGACTTAAAAAATATTTAAACAGTTTTATTCATCCTGATCAAAATGGATTTCTGCCAAAGAGACAAATTAAAGACAATATGAGAGTAATTTTGGACACTTTGGAATATTATGAGGCTCATCCTGAAACACAAATGGTTTTGATATTTCTAGATGCACAGAAGGCATTTGATAATGTGAACTGGCAATTCATGTTGGTATTGCTGGAACAGATGGGCTTCACTAAAAAATTTACTCAAGCAATAGAAACTATATATCATAAACAAACAGCAAAAGTAATGATAGAGGGAGAATTGACAGACTCTATTGATATAAGAAAAGGAACAAGACAAGGATGCCCACTGTCACTCTTGTTTGTGTTAACCTTGGAAGTGTTAAACAAAAATATTAGAGAAGAAAAGGATATAAAAAGGATGAAAATTAAAAAGAAAGAATTTAAATTGCAAGCATTCGCAGATGACTTGGTTTTCATCTTGGAAGATCCACTAGACACAGCATCAAAATTGATAGAAAAGATAGAGACATATGGAAAGGTCGCTGGCTTGAAAATAAATAAAGATAAGACAAAGATTCTGACAAAGAACATGTTATCAAGACAAAAGGAAAAATTAGGAGACCTATTGAAAATCCAGGTCACGAATAAGATCAAATACTTGGGGATATACTTGACAGAACGATGCAGTACACTAAAAGAGAATAATTATGTTAAACTTAAGCAGCAGATAGCACTAGATCTGGCAAAATGGGAAAATTTATAACTGTCACTAATAGGGAGAATATCAACAATCAAGATGAATATATTACCCAGAAATTTATATTTGTTTCAAACAATTCCAATTAGGCTTGGAAAAGATTATTTTGAAGATTTAAATAAAATTGTGTTGAAATATATATGGCAAGAAGGTAAGAAGGTGAGAATAAAGTTAAAACTTTTGCAAGATGCTAGAATAAGAGAACGATTTGGCTTGCCTAATTGGGAGTTGTACTATCAAGCTACGAAATTGATGTGGGTAAAGAAATGGATAACATTAAGAAATACTAGATTGTTGCCATTAGAAGGACATGATCTGTTGTTGGGGTGGCATGCTTTTTTATGGTATAAAGGAACGAAAACAAAGCGATACTTTAGAAGACATTATATACTGGAGTCTCTGTGGTTAAATTGGTAGAAGACTAAAAAACAATGTTATTTGAAAATTCCAGTCTGGTTATCGATGACTGAAGCATTTTCTTATCCTATAATATACAAAAAGGAACAAACAATTCGATATGGTGAAATACTGAATGAAAAAGGTGAACTTAAATCTATGCAAAAATTAGAGGAACAAGGTATAAAGATGAATTGGTTTTCATATGCGCAAATATAATCAAGGTATGATAAAGATTTTAAAACAGAAGGTTTTTATGATAAATTGACCGATTTAGATAAGATTTTGACGGGTGCTGAAAAAAGGTGATTAAAAAATTATGTGGATATTTATTAGAAATTAAATTAGAAGAAGAACAAGTTAAAGAAACTATGATTGCTTGGGGGAAGAACTTTGGATATGGGATTGATTTAGAGAAATGGCAAAAATTGTGGTCTCAAAATTATAAAATGACAATGTCAACAGCATATAAAGAAAATTTGGAGAAGATGTTTTACAGGTGGCACTTTCCCCCGACAAGAATAGCAAGAATGTTTAAGAATAAGTCCAAAAAGTGTTGGAAATGCCATCAGACACCTGGCTCATATTACCATATGTGGTGGACATGTTCGGATGCTAAAAAATATTGGACTAAAATCCACATGTGGCTGGAAAAAATGACAAATAAGCATATAGACTTGAAACCAAAGATTTTTTTATTGGGAATTTTGCCTGAAATATATAGCAAAGATATGAAATATCTGATTGTTAATGTATTAATAGCGGCTAGATTGTATTTGCTAAAAACTGAGGGCCATGTCTTAAGTTGATATCCACACATTCTAAAGCTGCAAAATTTGAAAGAAAAATACTGGATTAAATAGACTTTCAAACTTATAATGCATTCAAATACATATTGTGATCCTATTGATGGTGCTTCATACTGTAAGACTCCTCTCCTTTGATGACCCATGTACTGGGAGCTGTTTTACCGTGTATGCGTAGAGGCCATCGAAATCTAAATTAATAAACAGAGACAACATGACAATGAAACTTGGCAAGAGGCATTAGGAGATATCATTTGTTTTCCCCAAACTTTTATCCAATCCTCCCTAACACTGGCAAAGGGAGGCTTTATGGCAAACATTTATTTATTTCACATTCCAGAGATATTTACATAGGGAGAATCATTCAGTCGTATTCTCAGTCCAGGATAAAGTAATAGAATTGAGTTTTTTTAAAAAATAAATAAAACATAATACAAATAATAAAAATGCATTCTTGTGTAGATCAGGTTAAGGAACAAGGAAATTGGAGGGGGGGGGGAAATCAATAAGAAATCCCCAAAAACCAGTTTCAAAAAGTAGGTCATTTAAATATGTGGTATGCACTCTGCTCTATTTAGCAGACAGTTTTAAGCAGCAGTGAAAGCATTGTAGGCTTAAGAAAAAAAACAGAGTTATTCTACCAAAACACACAAATGCAGTTACTCATCTTTTTCATCATTGTAACGTGCAGGAAAAAAAACATGTCCAGAGCTGCACACAAAGAACGTTCAACTGTTTTCCAGACAAGACTCTAAATATGAGGAAAAATAGTTAATTTATTCAACTTCAACATGATTAACTATTCATATTTATATTTATTTATATATCACCTTTGTTGTTTGCATGAATAACTCAGGGTGGCAAACATATCAACCCACCTTTCTCCTCTTATTTTCTCCACCACAACAACCCTGTGAGGTAAAGTCATGCATCTGGCTTTCATGGCTAAGGTACGACTTGAACTCACGGTCTCTTGTTTTCTAGCCTGGTGCCTTAACCACTAAATTGGTTCCCCAGTTATACATGGAACCTGTCCATCAGGGTCATAACTCATGACAGTCATAAAATGGGTGGTTTTGTAGTGATTGTTAAGCCAATGGTCATTAAGAACATCTACAGTTGTTAAATGAACATCACAGTCATAAAGCAAACCAATGATTTGCTATGGCTGCTATTTTGACTGAAAACCAAAGATTTTGGCAAAACCGTCATAAAAGACAGTCACTTGACCACAGAACGCTGCAGATGGCCAAAATATGGCCTGGTTGTTGAACTCCCAGAATGTGGTCAAGTTAACTGCAGAGACTGAACTTCAAATCCAGATCTTAACTACCCCTTGGGTAGATCTGTTAGAACTTTAAATGGTTACGAAGCAACCTGTGGTAAGTCAAGGACTATCTATAATCTTGTCCCCTATCCCTCCCTTGAAAAAATACTCCACTCAAAAGCCACTATAGAGAAATGTTTTTTTATGAAAAATAACAACTGGAAGATCAGAAACACACAACTTCAGTTTCTCCAGAAGATTAAACAGGAGGTGTGATGACAAAAAGTAGTGTCTTATGAAAGATCAGAAGCCTAGGAAGGAGGATGAAGGCCTGCAGATAATGGAAGAGAACTATTTAGAATTTATTTTGATGGATGAAGAACAGGTTTTGGTTTCCACTTCAATCTGAAGAATTGTCCACTCCCAGCCCAGTTTAAAACTCAAGGACATTAACCCCAAATGGTAGAGTATACAGCTGGATAAAGTGTACAAGATGCTATTTAGATCAAACTCTTGGTGTATCTGCATACAAATCTATGGTGAGTTTGGGGGCAATGTGTGATGCATTTGCCCATTAGCATCCTATACTACACTGTAGGAAGCTGTTAAATAAATGTTTATTGCTTTTTCTTGTGGAATAGCCAGTTTCCCTATCTCATGGACTGCATCCACCTAGTTCTTTTGCAGTGCTCTGCTCCCTTCCAGAGCTGCACCCCTTGAAACTATGGTTTTCTGGTTGACAGTTATGTGTACCCACTAAGTGCTGCTGAATTGCTGGAGGCCGAGAAAGGGATTTAGCAATGGGACTGGTATGGAAGTTGTAAACTACCTAAGAAGCCCAAATGCATGAATTGAATTGAGTGGAGTGGAATAAAGTAGTGTAGTGTAGAATAGAATCTGGAAGGGACCTTAGAGGTCTTCTAGTCCAGTCCCCTGTTCATGTAGGAGAACCTATGCCACTTCAGACAAGTGACTGCCTAGTCTCTTCTTAAACACCTATTAACTGTTAATTGTTCTCACTGTTAAGAAGTATCTTCTTAATTCCAGGTTGTTTCTCTCTCTGATTAGTTTCCATCCATTATTTCTTGTCCTGCCTTCTGGTCCTTTGGAGAATAATTTGTGGCAGCCCCTCAAATACTGGAATACTACTATCAAGTCATTTCTAATTCTTTTCTTTAGACGAGCCAAACCCAAAACCTACAGCCAAGAACGGTAGTATGGTTTCGTCTCCAGGCCTTTGACCATCTTAGCTACTCTTCTCAGAACTTTTTCCAAAGTCTCAACATCTTTTTGTAGTATGGTGACCAAAATTGGTTGCAGTATTCTAGGTGTAATCTTACTAGGCTTTTATAAAGTGGCACTAATATTTCACTAATATTTCAGACAAGGAATTTTGCCTGTTATCTATACATATCAGATGCAGTACTGATTCAGAGATGATGTGTCTAATTAAAGAGAACAGCTGATGTTCCAATTAGTCACTCATTTTCATAACATTCTCCACTAAATGTCTGGTGCTTGACCATCAAAATCAAGATATGTACCTATCACAGGAACAGGTTATAGGGAAACACAATTATTCAGGTTCAAGTCAGTCAGGAACAAAATAGAAAAGCATTAATTTTCACAATCTTGAGAGAAGGGTGTGTGATCCTACCACATCTTCTGGAAAAACCTGATATGGAATTACCTTTTCTTTTAATGTAACGAATAAGTATTCTTGGCAGTTGTTTTTGCAACAGAATGTTTATAAGTTGAGAAAATATGTACACATGTCATCCACAATTTTATAATTACCCATAATTCCAGGTCACATATTTTAGAGACAAAATAAGATATGAAAATAGTAGTGAGAGTCTAAAAAATAGGTCTTCTTCATGGCTAGAAATTTTCCACTGGAAGCATCTTAAGAATATAACAGTGATATTATTATAGATCAATCCAAATAGCAAATAGCAACATCTCAGGAAAACTTCCACACTAGTTATACAGGTGAAACTCAAAAAATTAGAATATCATGCAAAAGTTCATTTATTTCAGTAATGCAACTTAAAAGGTAAAACTAATACATGAGATAGACTCATTACATGCAAAGCAAGATAGTTCAAGCCGTGATTTGTCCTAATTAAGAAGATTGTGGCTTACAGATAACAAAAACCCCAAATCCACAATCTCAGAAAATTAGAATATTACATGCAATCAATAAAACAAGGATTGTACATAGAACAATATCAGACCTCAGAAAAGTATAAGCATGCATATGTACTCAGTACTTGGTTTAGGTCCCTTTTGCAGCAATTACTGCCTCAATGCGGCGTGGCATGGAAGCTATCAGCCTGTGGCACTGCTGAGGTGTTATGGAAGACCAGGATGCTTCAACAGTGGCCTTCAGCTCTTCTGCATTGTTCGGTCTCATGTCTCTCATTTTTCTCTTGGCAATGCATCATAGATTCTTTATGGGGTTCAGATCAGGTGAGTTTGCTGGCCAATTAAGCACAGTAAACCTTTCTGAACTTGTATTGACTTTGTCTTAAGAGGGATATTCCAGGTCACCCCAAGTCTTCATTCCAAACAAGTTGGGTAAGTTTATAGAAGAAACAATAAGTTTTGGTTTCTTGTGACCTTGTGTATTCTGTCACCACAGCCAACTATGGCTTATTCAAGGAACTATGGTTAAGTAAAGAATTTAGCATGATAAAAGAACTATTCACTGTCAAGATTCCAGTAGTCAAGCTTCTCAATTTGATTCTGTTCACATATGTTGGACTACAACTTCCTTCATCCCAGCAGATAATTATAGGACATACTACTGTCTCTATCTGAAAAGATTAGAATGAATAAACTTGGTCTAGTTTTTTCCAGTTAGTCACAGTGAAAAGGAGGATGGGTTTAATGCTATCTCTTTAATTCTTGTTGGAATATGCACACTTGTCTATAAATGTTTTTTAAAATAATTTTTTATTGTGTTTTCCACCAATACAATTCAAATCATACATTTTCAACTGTGTTTTGACATCTACAAGTATTATCTTATAAATCCTAATACATTTAATATATGTCCACCAATAATTGTTATCTTTATCTATAATTAGTTCTATCTTATATAACTATATATTTTACATATCTACACATCAATTTCTTAAGGTGTCTTACATTTAATATCCTCTTATTTCTTATATCTATTATCTACCTATTCATACCATTTGTGCCAGACTGAATAGTACTCAGAGT
Organism: Laticauda colubrina; assembly: GCA_015471245.1. NCBI lineage: Eukaryota > Metazoa > Chordata > Lepidosauria > Squamata > Elapidae > Laticauda > Laticauda colubrina. The sequence goes on from BLBF01000040.1 coordinate 14,650,529, forward strand.
CCTCCTTCTCTTTCATTTTTAACATAAGCATGTCCATTTCTGCACATTCCATTATTTTTGGAGGACTAAGTCCTCTGTGGGAGTGTTGGGTCTTTTCCACATTTGTGCGAAAGCTATCCTGGCTGCTGTTAGAATATTGTAAGATAATATATTTTATTTCTTTTGGATATTGATCTTTAATTATTCCTAATAGGAAGAGTTCTGGTTTAGATTCAGTTTGATGTCCTGCAATTTCCTGCATCCAATTTTTAATTTTAGTCTAATAGGTCCTGGTCTCGGGGCATAATCACATATGATAGAAAGTCTATAAATGTTTTATCTCTATAACACACTTATTTCCTTCATCTTGTTTACTGAGGTTTCTTGAAAAAATGGACTTGAAATGTTAGAATTAGCAAAAAGAATACTGAAAATACAAGTAGACTTGACTTATGACCACAAATTTTTATTGCTGGTAGTTAAGTGAATTTTGCTCCATTCCATGACCTTTCTTGCCACCGTTCTTAAGTGGTCAGACGCGCTCTTAAGTAGCGGACCGTTCTTAAGTAGCAGACGCGTAACGGATGACGACGGATGTAGAATGGATGTTCCCCGTATGTGTTGCGGATGCAGAACGGATACATTTTCCGCTCAAAAAGTTTTGTGCAGCTCAAAACTTTTAGAGCGGATGAAATGTCAGTAGACGGATGCTGGATGGATAGAGAGGATGAAAAACGGACGCAGTGAGTACAGAACGGATGCATCGCATTAACCAACGGATGCATCGCGTTAACCAACGGATGGCAAGTTTTTTTCTCCGTTTTACATCCTCTTTCCATCCGTTGGTGCTGTGTGACAGGGGCTTAAAATATGTAATATCGCATCAACAACTTAGTGGCAGGCGATCCATACCCAATCAAAAGCTAGGGGGTCCGCACAGAACCAGGTACCACATAAATACCACACTCAGAATAGTCCAAAGCACACATTCTGGTAGAGAGAAGTTACCTCAGGATGGGTTCCAGTATGAGTTTGAAAGTTTGGAAGACTAAAGCTCTGGTCTCAGTGACTGATCCAGGTTGGATCCTACATAATATAAAATCACACAATAATGTTGAAAGTTTACAATCTTGTGGAACCATATTACTAGCTGTTCAGGGGAGAAGGTGACCTGTGGACCACTTGGATATGCCTGCTCTCATCCTTACAGGTAGTATTTACTTGCTAGATAATATATCTTGAGAACAGCACAGAAGAAAAAAAAACACACACACACACACACATATTAAGGCAAATTTTAGTTTGAAGACACCATCCTCAGCTACAATGCCACTGCAGCTGCATTTCCATACATCAGCAGAAAGTTTCCCCTTAAGACAAGAATCCCTTATGACTCAAACATGCCAGTGGTTAGTCTTTTGTACTCTACAATTGGTACTCAGAAAGGTCTACCTACTATCCAGCTTTGATTTACATTTTTAACAGTGTTTAAAATGGTGTTTAAAATGGTCAAAATAGTGTTTTCTGTCCAGAAATACTTCAAAGAGACTTTTCAACTTCTATGAGGAAATTCCTACAGAGTGTCCAGAAGTAGGAAAGAAGTAAACATTCAGCCCTATTTTGTTAAACTTTGCATGATTCAGAATGTTAAGTATGTCATGGCTGACTGGGGAATTCTGGGGGTTGAAGTCCACACAACTTAAAGCTGCCTGAGGTTGAGAAACACTTAATAGTGTAGGATGGGAAGCTGAAAAACATATTAGATGAAGATAGTTGTAAACAACTTCAATGTCATGCAAAGAAACACAATATTTTTTTTATTTGTTAACTGTGTTGACACCATTAATCTGACTCCCCTATGTAAGGCAACTTTTCTTGTATGGATGACAGGTAGTCCTTGATTTATGACCACAATTGAGCCCAAACTTTGTTGTTAAGTGAGACATTTGTTAAGTGAGTTTTGCCCCATTTTATGACCTTTCTTGCCATAGTTGCCAAGTGAATCACTGCAGTTGTTAAGTTGGTAACCTTAAGTGAATCTGGCTTCCCTATTGACTTTGCATGTCAAAAGGTTGCAAAAGGGGATCTCATGAACCTGGGACACTGCAACCATCATAAATCAGGACAGATAAACACACAAGGATTTTACAGATGGGTTAAAATCAGTCTGAATGGAAACAGAAAGTTTCAGTGAGAAATTGTAGCTGGTTATTTATTTATTTTTATTTATTTATTTGATTTGTTAATCACTTACAAGATGATAGGTATAAGTATAAACATGAGCAAGAATACAGGATATAGGTACGAATAATGGGGACAAGAGGACTGGGACGGTAGGCATGATTGTGCATTTATGCACTACCCTTACAGACCTCTTAGGAATGGGATGGTTAGAATCAATTATTTTTCAGAAAATGCAAGATAAATTCAGACTTGAAGGAGGCTAAGATAGTAGATCTTTAGATAGATACATAATTTACACACTGATGTAAATTATTTTATTACATCAATGTGAAAATATTTCCATGATACTCTGGATAAGCATTTCCCAGAAAACCAAAAAATTACTGGCCTAACTCAATTCCTTATAGATACAAACTTTGCAAGAACCAATAATATGAGACCCAAAATTTGGGTCCTGGACTATCCAAAACATACCTGTGATGACAGAAAAAAATATTCTAGTGATAAATTCTTTCCTTTCCAGTTCCTCAGAACACAAGATTTTAGATCATTTCTTTCTTTTTTAGCCACTCATGAATTTTCAGCTTGTTTCTAAGAAAGTGAAACCAGGAGACCAATGATACTCAAAAGAGCCATAAGGAAATTAGAGTACAACCAGGAAGAAAAACTGAAACCAAAAATCTTGCTAGTATTATTAATTGTCACGATTTCAATCTTGTTCAATATCATGCAATTCTGTGTCTTTTCCTCCTTGAAGACCCAAAGAAAACCCCTTTGCTGAATGTTTCTTTCATTTCAGAATTTCCATTTTACACTCAACTACAGTAACTGTGTTTTCCTAGAAATCAAATGCATTTACCAATTTGTATAGCATAAAAGCTAAACAGTTTTAAAATTATAAGTTCTGTGAACAAAACAACTCCTAACAAAGAGCTTTGGGCAAAAAAGGTCTATTGTACAAGCTAGGAAAAATGAAATCCTAGTTACTGCAGACAAGAATGAGTTAGGCAGCCTGATTCTGGGCAAGTCTTTCCTAATTCTTAATCACAATGAACTGTCACTTTTAAATTGATGCAAAACAGCAACTTACTATTACAGAGAATAAACTCAAAACACACCACTGTAATCCATATAATAACAGGAAAATAACCTCTGTTTGTGGGATGGGGTGTTTCACTGCAGATCAGCCTCGATTCCTGACTTCTAAGAATGCTTTCTTGGCTAAATTTTCAAAAGTTACTTGCTCTCTCTTTCCTCTTTTTGGAGCTAAGAGAGATTAGCCTAAAGCAGGGATAACCTTTTCCACAGCGTGTGCCTGCTCCCCTGATACAATGTGTGCACGACCCTCCCCGCCCATTGTGTATATGCGTGCATGCGACCCACCCCCCACCCCAGGTGCACTCCCCCTGCACATGCGTAGTAGATACCCAACAATTGGCTGGTGGGGGGCATCTGTGCATGCGCCGCGGGGCTCTTCCGGGTGACCTCTCACATGCTGGCAGAAATGGCTTGGCATGCCACTTCTGGCACATGTGCCATAGGTTTGCTATCACGGGCCAAAAGTCATCCAGTTGACTTCCATGCCTCAGACTTGCCTTTTCACACTTCTGACTGTTGCAGCATCCCCATGATGACATTCAAAATTCATATGGTTGGCAACTGGTTCACATTTATGACAATTGCAGTGCCCTGGGGTCATTAGGATCTTCTGACAAGCAAAGTTAATGGGAAGCCAGGTTCATTTCACAACTTTGTTACTAATTTCACAACTGTAGTGATTCACTTAACATCTGTGGCAAGAAAGGTCATAAAATGGGGCAAAATTCATCTAGCTCGCTCAGCAGCAGAACTTTTGTGCTTGGAGGTTCAAGGTCTGCAAATTCCAGGAAATGGGCTCTTTTGGGGTTAACGTCTTGCGTAAAATCCCAAAAGTGCTTTTTCAAGAGGCAACTGGGCTTTCCAGTTTTTCTTGGAAGACCTTTTGCTTCTCATTCAAGAAGCTTCTTCTGAAGAGATCAAGAAGCTTCTTGGATGAAAAGCAAAACATCTTCAAAGAAAAAACCGTAAAGTCCACAGTTGCCTCTTGAAAAGGCACCTTTGGGACAACAACCCATGACCAGGATGACTGAGGAGCTTGAATTTACCCAAATGCAGAGAGCACAGATCTACTGAATGCTGCGATGAGAACCATTCCTCAGTTCCAAAAGTGCTTCCCCTTGCAAAAAAAGTCAACTAAACTTTTCTTAATTTTTTCTTCTTTGAAAAAGTTTCGCTTCTCATCCATTTTTCAGTTGCCTTTCGGAAAAAGTACCTTTGGGATAACCACGACCCTGGATGATTTGAGAATGATTCCTTTCTTTCTTTCTCCCTTTTTTTCTTCCTTCCTTCCTTCCTTTCCCTCTTTCTCTCTCTTTCTTTCTTCCTCTTTCTTTCTTTCTTTCTTTCTCTTTCTTTCTCTCTTCCTTCTTTCCTTCCTTCCCTCCCTCTCTCTCTCTCCATCCCGGGATATTTTTCCAACTTCCCAGAGACTTCCCAAAACTGCCAAGTCGGAGAGAGAGAAAGGAAAAGGAGGAGGAGCGAAAGGCGAAGTCCGGACGTGGCTCCACCTTAACTACCCCAATCTGAGCGCGGCAGGCCTCTCCCTCCGCACAGGGACGGAGTCTCCCCCTCGCCCGTCTGCACTCTTTCTTTCACACGGGTGAATCCCCCTCCCACTTTTCTTTTTGTTGTTGCCCGCCAGCGACCACCATGGTGGCATCCGGCGGTCCCAGCACGGGCCAGACCTGCGGGCTCGTCCTGATTTTCGCCGTGCTCTTGCAATCCATCTGCGTGGCAATCACTTTCCTTTATTTCACCAACGAGCTGCAACAGGTCGGTGCGACGGTCATGGGTTCGTCCGACGGGGCTTGGGGTGGCTGGGGGGGGGGAGAGAGAGAGAGAGAGAGAGGGAGGAAAGAAAGAAGGGAAGGTTTTCCTGCTTGCAAAAAAAGGAGGATTCTTCAGCGCACCCCCCTCTACTTAAAGCTTGCAAGAGGGGTCCTTTCGGATGCGTGTCCTTTGCAACTCCCTCGGATTTGCTGTGTGCATGGAGGAAAACGCACGGCCCCATCTCTCTCTCTCTCTCTCTCTCTCTTTTTTTTTTTTCTCCCTCCCTCCCTTCCTTTGCAATTAGGTCACTTGCGAACTTGGCCCGGGTCGGGTACCCAAAACAAAGCCCATGTTGCGAAGGATCACTCGGCCCAATGCATCGCGAATACTTTTTTTTTTATTATTATTTCTCGGCTGATGTTTCGTATCCCCAGATCTGCAACTTTCGGGTTCGTCTCCCGAATCAGGCCTATGCGGCCCCACCGATTTGTCCCATTCCCCTCCCACCCCACCCCCCACCCGCCCGAAGCTTTGTGGTAGCCAAATACCAAAAATTGCTTCGGGGTCCGCCAGTCGCTCCTTTCTTTCCTTGTCCACAAACGAGTTTAAGCTTGCTTACTCTAGAGGAAGCCCCATCAAACCCAGCGGGATTAACTTTGCAAGAAACGCTTGTGGCTGCGGTGGAAGCAGGCGGAAATCCTTTGTCCGTTGCTTTTTGTGGTGTGTGTGTAGGGGAAGGGGGGGGAGGCAAGGCAATGGCGGGAGATGATCTTGGTTTTAGTGGGACTGAACTAACCCAAGGAGGGTTTGCTGTCTTTTGGTAACTGTTACTGTAAAACGCGCAGCGCCTACTGCCTCCTGTCTCAAATAATCACGCATTAAAAGAACGGCTTGAATGTGATTCAGAAGTAACCCATGTTTCAAACAAGAACAGAGAGCCATTCCTTCCCCCACCCCGAGAGGGTTAAAAACTTCACAAAAGCTTGCAAAACGAGAGGCCTTTGCTTACCTCAGTTTTAAAAGTGGGCTCCCTTTGCCTGAGAGTCCTTCCTAGTGAGTTTTCTGCCATGGCTTCTGGTGTGAGATTTGAATCCTTTTTCAGAACCCAATTGAACTTGGGTTGGGTTGGATTGGTTTCAGGCAGCCTTTCCTAAACTTGCCAACCCCAATTCCCAGAATTCCCCAGCAAAGCGTCTTGGGAAAGTTTGAGAAACAAGTTTGAAAAAACCCTGGTACTGTAACCTATTCAGCACTTTGGAAGCCATCTCGGTTTGTTTCCTTAGTGGGTTTTCTTTTCAGAAAAAAAAAAACAACCACCACCTCGGAGAATGGTATCTACCCATTTGGCCATTCCAAGAAGTACACAATAATTTCTTGGAACCAAAGGGTCCTAACTGACTGGATTTCTCTGAAGCAGTTCCAATCTTGTCTTGCAACAGTCAGCTTGGATGTTTAAAAGTTGTATTACACAGGTCTTGCTGCTGGACTAAATTATTTTGGGTAGCTTTGGGTTTCTTTGGGGGAAGGTTGAATGTTTCACTTCTCCACTTTGAAAAATAAACAATTGCTAACTTCAGCAGAATGTGAGCCATATATGTATAAATATAAGACAAACTCAATACAGAAGCCTGATGATGGCAGATGAGATTCTGCCGAAAGTTGCTACAACTTTAAAAGCACTACAATGATGTGGGATACCCGAAGGAAGCTGAACACACACACACACACATTTGCTCCTGTGGGACTGTTTCCAGAGGAACAGTACAGATGAAACTAACTCAGTCCTGCATGCAAGCCCATTCTGATGTTTAGGCAAGGGGGATAAGCTTGCATTTTCACTTCTTCCTCTTACACATTTCCACAATTCAACCACATTTCCTGCAACCAGTTGATCAGGAAGAGCCAAGGGAGTTGCCCATCCTGCTTTCTTTCATGGTTTTCTCAGTGGTTTTTCTAAACCATTGGCTGGATTCACACATTGCTTTTGTTTTTCTGGATCCTGGCTTGTTGAAGAACGATTGTGTGGAATTCCGGATGCTCAAATTTAAAGAGCATTTAGCAGACCCCCAGTGGATAGAATTACCTATCAGTCTGAAATAAAACAAAAAACAAAACTTGGGACCTCTTATCTCTTCTCACTGAAATGGGGAGGGGGGATGGAGTTTGAGGCCCCAGCCCCCCCCCCTTTTCCTTGGCATTCAGGGGCCATCACAGTCACATGCTGAAGAATTGGGAGTAGGAAATAGCACTTTTGTCCTGCTAAAAACTAGTTTTGCACAATGCCTTTTAAAGAGAACAAAGCCCACTCAACTCTTTGAAACCCAGGTAAAACTAGCACATTAATCAGCCATTGCTGCCAAAGGTGTATCTCCATTAGTCCATCTGTCTCCACCATGAACTTTTAGTAGACCACAACTATCAACCTACCTACCTACCTGAGTCACTGAGCAGATTAAATAAAATTGCCCTGTATATTTGGCTCCAAGACACTGGGAAGAAATTCAAGGTATTGTGTGATCCCTGTTACCTTGGTGGCCAACACAAGAATGATACATTTCTTGTTTGGAGAGAACTCTTGTGCCCTTATGAACAAAAGATGTAGACACCTTATTCCTCCAGGGGTCAAAACAGGTATTCCTTGTTTTTGCCTTATGTACACTTTTCAACACTGGGCTACCGCCTATAACCTTTGGTCAGCAAAGGTTATTTTAGAATGTTCCAGATGAGCCTTTGCTTTCTAAACAGTAGAAGATCATTATTGGTTTGCTGAAGCAAAATGCTCTGAAGTGGACTATGCCCAGACTATTCCTGTTATGACTTGAAATATTCTTTTGGGGCTTTGCCAGAGGCAGGGAGGTTGGGTGTAAACCCAGCACCTTTACCCACGTTTAACTGAGCCAGAGGTTAGCAAAATAAATTCGGGATTTTCACAATGCAGCCTGTACTTGCCCAACACTGGAGGCTAAAATGTGGTAAATTATGTTTTCTTGCAGTTAACTTCAATGGAATCTGATGAGAGAAAGACTATGCTGCAACATGCAGTTTTGTGCAGCATAAATATTGTTGATGCAGCTTTTGTGCTTTGTGATAGAAATTGATCTGGTGCATTCCAGGATGTGTTTAACAATATAGGCTCAAGTTACTTATTGCATGAATTTATGTAAAGTAATTAAAACCTTGTTATCCAGGAGAACTGTAAAACTAGATCTGGGTGGGGAGGAACAAGAAGATTGATTCTTTCAGGGGAAAAAAAAGGATTATTTATCCTACAACGGTTACTTCAATCGAGTTTGTGGTTTCTTTCCATAGTTCTCTCTATGAAATGAAATACAGGTAGAGTATGAAAGACTATGCTTGATGTGGAATTAAATAAACAGGACCCAAAGCAAATAACCCAGGCTCATTTCTGTGTTTATTATTCACTACATACTGTTAGGGTTTACCTTCTCTCATAGTAACATACACAGAGATCTAGAAAAAGACAAGCACTGCTATTTATATCTTTCAAAAAAGGAGGAGAAAAAATGATGCAGGCATATATTTACATAATAGACGAGCCTTGATTATTTGCTTTGGGTCCTACATTTTTTATTCCATACCAGCCAAATACAGGGGTGTGTTCTCATTTAAGAAACTGTCTAAAATCCAGCCCACTTTTGCTTATCTTCATACATTTTCCAGCGAAGAAAACGGAAGCCATTATTATTTGAACATAATCATCCATCTATCTGTCACTGCATTGGGGGCATCTTGGGAATTATTGTAGCTTTGGTTGTAAATTTTTTTTCAAAAAGAACTTTTTCAGCCTGTAAGGTTTTGTAAAGAGAACAATTTAAAGTGCATCCATTAGTAAAATGGGACTTTTCCTGCATAGCACTCCCTTTCAAACAATCAGAAGATTCAGTTGATCAGAATAAAGCTGGAAGGGACTTTGGAACCTCTGTTTCATTTAGCACTTTGCTTTTGCAGCCTTGAAGGGTGGGATGGGGAGTTAAAACTTCTTGAGTTTGTTCTGTTTTTAAGGATTTTCACTACCCACACAAAGAAGATTAAAAAATAGAGCATTTTAAATTAAATATTAAATAATTAGTGGGGAAAAATAGAAATAATCCTTACATTATTGAAATAATTTGAGCATGAATGAGGGAATCTCTTGCAGTGTTTATAAAAAATTATTGAGACAGGCCAATTCTATTATTTGTGTGCCTTCAGATGTTAAGACTGCAATTTTCATAATCTCTCCCTGTGGCCACAGCGGGAGGTGGAATTTAACTGAATTGTTGCCTTTCCTGAGAGGTGGAAGTTCAGTTTGTCCTGAAGCCTGCATATAATTGGACTATCCCTTCATACAGTTGTCTCTCCTGATCTCCCAGTTTTTCTTTCTTGACATCTGTTTTCCGAAATAACAATTGCTGAATTGTCTAGGCAGAAGCTAAAACCCAGCTACATCACATTTGCAATGCTTCATGCTGTGTGACTAACTTCTAATACTTCCCAAAATGTAGTTTCTGGGGAACTTTGTGGGTGCCAGAGTGCAAATATATAATAAACCCAGCATTTCTTTAGAGAGGAGAAAAAATGTCCCAAGAGGAAGTATTGTATAGTTAGTAGTATATAATTACTATATAGGAGTTATAGAATAGAATATTATTCTTTATTGGCCAAGTGTGATTGGATACACAAGGAATTTATCTTGCTGCATATGCTCTCAGTGTACATCAAAGAAAAGATACATTTGTCAAGAGTCAAGAATCATAAGGTACAACACTTAATAATAGTCACAGGATACAATAAATAAATCAATAAAAATAGTTAAGATACAAGCAACAAAATTACAGTCATAAGTGGGATATATAACTAGGAGCTGTGGTGGTGCATCCAGGAATCAGTGAAATCTGGGGGCTGGACAGAAGACAGACTGTATCTGTCCTTGGTGTTGAAGGTATTGCCACTCTCGAATTGGCCTTTTTAGCCACACTAGATGCTGTTTTAGGTCCTCTTTTCAGAGCATGATACCATAGTCTTTTGAGACTGAAGGATGCCAATGGCGATGGTAGTGCAGTGGTTTATAATGCAGTACTGCAGGCTGCTTTTGCCGACTGCCAGTAGTTTGGCAGTTTGAGTTTCACTGGCTCAAGATTGACTCAGCTTTCCATCCTTGCGAGGTTGATAAATCGGGGATCCAGATTGTTGGGGACAATATGCTGATTTAGAGAGGGCTGTAAAACACTGTGAAGTGGTATATAAGTCTAAGTGCTATTGCTATTATTGTTGATCATCGCACAGTCAGCCAGATATTCAGACTGGGTTTGGTATTTTTGTCTACCGAATCCTTTACCCAAAGACCTGGGATAGGCAGATCTGGATATTTCATGGTGTTAACAGATATTGTCACAGGATGGAAGCTGTTCCAAGTAAAGCCGTCTTCTGCAGTTGACTGAGGGCAAATTTGTCAATGCTGATGATGTTCAAGTGGTGCTCCAGTTGTTTTGGGATTGCACTCAAGGCATCTATTACTATTGGTACTATCCTTGCATGCATTGCAACAATCTTTCTATTTCCATTTGTAGGTCTTGTTACCTTCTCCAGTTCTTTCTCTTCTGTTCTGCTGTCTCCAGGCACTGCCACATCCACTATTCAATTTTTTTTGTCTTTCTTATCAACAATGGTTAGATCTGGAGTGTTATAGGTGCTTGTCCGTCATCGTGTTACCATTGTCATGTTGTTGCTGTTGTTACGTTGCTGATGTTATTGTTATTATTGTTATCATCATCTGCCTATTTTGCTATGGAGCTACTATAGTCGAACATACATTGCCAGACATGATAGTAGTTTGCTGAATATTGTGAAAATTCATGCATATTCTAGCTCGGAGAGGTGGAGCTTGGCTGCTGAAAGATTCCTGATTGGCTGCTGACCTTTCAGCACTGGCCTACGATGATTCACTGTCAGATTCAAAATCTGAATCGTGGAATTCATTCTGCAGATGAGATGAAAGGACTTCACCTGCAATTTTAGACCCAGTTTTAGTTCAGGAACTCCCTTTAGTTTATTCTTAAGTCAGACATATGGAATTACTCTTTGTCATTTCTCCCTGAATGCTACTTTTGATCTGAATCTTAAACTAAACCAGGGCACATGTGTGTATGAATTAAAATAGCTTTTAATATGTAGGTTGTAGGAGAAAAGAAAGCTGAAAAGAAAGGAGAGGTTAAACATGTCATTACATTGCATTGCCATAAGAAACCCAAATCTACCTCCCACTTGCCCAAATTCCGTTATCTCGTGTCAATTTAACTTTGACCATTAGCTTAATAGATTCTTGTACAGATAGTCCTCAATTTAAGACCCACCCAAAGTTTGAGGATTGAGCCCAAAGTTTCTGTTGTTAAGTGAAACATTTGATAAGTGAGTTTTGCCCCATTTTACAATCTTTCTTGCCAGAGTTATAAAGTGAATCATCACAAATTGATAAGTTATTAACTCGATTGTTAAGTAAATCTGGCTTCCCCATTGACTTTGCTTGTTGATAGGTTGCAAAAGGTGATCACATGACCTTGGAACGTGGCAATGGTCATAAATACGAATCAGTTGCCAAAGCATATGAATTTTGATCACATGTTCATGAGGATGCTGCAAAGATTGTAACTGAAAAATGATCACTTTTTTCAGTCAGTTTTAACTCTTAGTGGTCACTGAATGAACTGTTGTAAGTTGGGGACCACATGTATATAGGTAGCAATAATAAACTTAGACTTAGACTAACGATTGTCGCATCAAATGTACACAAATTGGCATACGTTAAAATGAAACTCTTCAACTTCTCTATGATTTGAATTCAGCTAATGCTCCTGGTTATTTGCTCCCTATGCGGGTGTAGTTTTATGGTTAGACAATACCTTGCTTAAGCTCTCCTATGCTCTCTTGTTTTTGAAACAAAAAGCCTTGATTATAAAGCAAATTAAAAAAGACATTTCACCTTTATGGAGGATATACATCTTTAGTATGAGTAGCATTTGATCCTACTTCCTATTGCTGCTGCTTTTGGATCCTTCCTGTGCCTCTCTTGCCCTGTATTTTCTCCCCCCTTTCCATTTTACTTGTTAATTGTGGAGGATGCTAGAATTGTTGTCTATCTTCATTTATAGTGAAAAACATTTGGATAACACAACTTTATATAGATCTCCCCCAGATGTTTCTTTTCTTAGAATTGTACACAGCCAGTTCAGACAATGAGACCACACAACATAAATAGAAACAATGAGTTATCAACAGGAGCCTGCCTCCCACATAGAGCCTTTCAGCTAATGACAAGTTTCGTTTTTTGTGAAATGAAAATAGCTCTGGAAATACCCAGCAAAAAAGTAGCCTTACTTTCAGTCTAGAAATGATACTTCAGCACACAGTTAACCTTTGTGGTAGGGAAAACCCACTGTAGGTGTTTTCCCTTACCTCTTACGGGAATGCTTTCTTTCCTTTGAATTTTCAAACTTACTCAGGCAATGGGGGAGATAAGTTCCCACAATTTCATCTGTCAGTCACTTGGGACTGGGTGTCTTCCTGCAGTTGTCTTCTTCTCTGGAATAGCTAGAAAGACACTGCAGAATTCAGTATGGGTGTCATGTTGACAGTTCTGAAAAAGTTCCTTAAACACATTCTTTGGCTTTTGCACCCCTAATTTACACTGTTATTTTTTTTTAAATCACGAACTGTATCCATTCTACTTGTGTGTCTTTCCTGTTATTTCATCTGTTTCTGTGTTTTTAGATTTTGTTGCAGCTGGCTGAACTTTTTGGGTAGTCAGCAGTATGCTGGGTTAAATAAATAAGCGAATGGGAAAGAATCTACTCCAGATGTGAAGGATTACAATTGTGGGGCTGTTGGAGGGTGATGGGTTTTGTAATCTTGAAGGATTGGTGTAGTAACATTGTATGAGGGTTCCTGCCGGTTGGCCAATCAGTTTATTCTTCTGTTTATTCAGTTTGGACTTTTTCTGCTAGATAGATTTTTCCCCCTATTTATAGGGCTGACGGTTTCCAATAGAGGTAAAAAGAGTTTCTCACAAGTTTTTTTTTTTTCCTGATGTTAGAAAAAAAACAGGATGATGAAACAACTAGATGATGCACACAGCTGTCTTCTTCAGTTTCTGATTCCAGTGACAATTTCCTCCTTTTGTGTAACAGCAATTCTGGCAAGAGAAACTGTGAGGTAGCATATAACCTTATATTTATCTTTCTCTTACTCAGTTGTCTGAAACAGCAGCCCATTCTTTGCAGGATAAATAGGTCTGTGTATTTGCAAAGTAGCTCTATTACCGTGGGATCAAAACAGAGGCCTGCAAAACCAGCAGCATTGGAACAGGAAGTGTTCAGCCCAAAAGAATATTAGTAAAGCACCATGTGTAAATTATGAACATCTGCTAGATGTTCTTGATTTACACTCTGCTAGATGAGGCTTGGATCCACTTCATCCAGTTTTCTGCATCATAAGGAGACAATCTGGATATATCTAAGAAGCTTTGAGATCGGACAGGAAGGCAACAGTTCTCTTTCCTGGTTGGTTGGTTATTTATTTGATTTATAACTTGCTTTTCATTCAGGAGCATAGAAAATAGGTGGTGTATATAGTATTTCCTTCTCCTGTTTTTCCCTTCACACATTAACAGTGTGGGTGGATTGGATTGAGTGTGACTGGTCCAAGATTACCCATAAGATTCCATGGATGAAAATAAAGCAGAACCTGGGCTTACCCATGCCTACTCCAGTTCCTCAATGACTAATTATTTGAGAGAGGTGTGGTGATGAAGTGGGAGAGATTTCAATCTCTCTGTTTCACTTTGTGCATACTTTTATATACTGCCATGGAGTCCCTCTGGTCTATTCTTTAGTCGACTGGAAGACTAAGCTTCACAACACACTTTCTGCAGTTTTTCTTCTAAAAGGGAAGCTTCTCTAATTCATGAATTCTTTGGTTACTCTTCATTCTGTGTGGGGTTTTTTAAGGCACCCTTATAAAGCATGATCATTAACTCTTTCTCCATTTGCCAAACTAGAGCCAGGAAAATATTCCCTTCTAACTTGGGAGGATTTTGATTGAAGTCAGACCTAGGAATTATTTTGATCTGGCAGGAGTTACGACAAAAAGACATGCGTCCTACTGTATTCACCCAAGGTTGAATAGAAGTTCCGGCAGCTGACAGTGAGGAAAGGTTGCACCTTAAGCAGGACAAGCCGAAACAGAAATCTGAAGTAGGCAAGTCAGCAATCTGCTTCTGCTGTCAGCTTTTGAAGGCCCTCAAGCCAGTGGCCCAACCTTGTTGCTACCTGCTTGGCTTTCTTTCATCTTGCTTCCCATCTCCTTGCTTCTCAGACAGAAAGTCATTTAGCAAAGAGACTGGCGCCTTCTGCTTCTCCCTACGGAGAAGACCAGGTAGTCAATGATAAAGACCAAATATAAGTTTAGTTTAGTTTACTTTATTGTCATTGCACCTCATACAATGAAATTAAATACCATCTTTAGTGTACATTATGACTGAAAATAAACAAAAACACACATACTTCACATTCTGTACATTGAATGGAAAACCCGTGATATTGCATTAATATTGCACTACACAATAGAATTCAATAGAGTTACTGCCCTGGGATAGAAGCTGTTTTTCAGCCTATTTGTCCTTGTTTTTATTATCCTGTACCATCCGTGGGCTGATGAGTTGTTCCCATCTAATATTTTAGATTTTTACAGGTCTCTGATAAGTCCAATCTTGACTTTAACTCTATGGAGGTATTGAAAAGGAGTCTTCCAGAATATAGTTAAGATTTTGAAGTGAGGATCATCAGGACCTGAAATTTCCTATTTCTGTCTCCATCTTTATCCCCATCTCTCACTTCCATTCTCGTCATTGGTCACTTCCATTTCCCAGTTGTGAAAGGCAGTGGAAATTCTGGCAGCCCCAAGTGACATTGGGCAGTAATTTTAAGAGTACTTAAAACTAAATTCAAAATATTGGATATCCTGTTACTGAGATCAAATATTGAGGAGGAAATTAGATGCCCAAAATTACCTTGTAGGCATTTGTTATTGTTGAATTTGATTGTAGCAATGATTTATTGCTGAATTTGATTATAGCAATGATTTAGAATTTGGGATTTATTTAATGACCTAATGGGAGAAAATATGAAAGAAAGATAAGGAAACAATGGTTTTGTTCTTTTGCTCTTCTCCTTTTGTAGATTCTAGGGCACTTCACTTGAGTAGAGAACATTCAAAATGTTGCATGAAAAGGTGTTTTCTACTCAAAATAGTTTCCTTTGAAGTCTGCCTTGAAGTGACACTAAGGCAGGGGTCTCCAACCTTGGCAATTGAGTTGAAGTCCACCAGGCTTAAAGTCGCCAAACCCTGTACAAAGTAAGGGATGAGTTTAGGCGAGAAGTGGTTTTTGTCTGCTATTTGTGACTCAGGTCTATAACACAGAAAGGAAGACTTAATCTTGGTCAACTTTGAGAAGAAGTTTGATGGTTTTGGGAAGTTTTATAGATTATCCTCTGAACATTTCGTACCTAATTATCTCAGGATTAATTACAAATTCAAGAATTGTTTGATGCTGTTCAGAAAAGCAGTTTGTGCCATCTTGTTTTATGGTGAGAAGCACCCCCCCATACTTGTACAGATAGTCCTTGACTTACAATGGTTCATTTAGTGACCATTCAGAGGTACATTGGTACTGAAACGTGACGTAGGACCATTTTTCACACAACTGTTACTGCACCCCTATGATCATGTGATCAACATTCAGATACTTGGCAATTAACTCATATTTATGATGGTTGCTGTGTTCCGAGAGTCATGTGAATCACCTGCCACCTTCTGACAAGCAAAGTCAATGGGGAAGCAAGATTCACTTAAAAAACCTTGTGACTAACTTAACAATGGTAGTGATTCACTTAACAACTGCGGCAAGAAAGGTTGTAAAACAGCCAAAATCACTTAACCCCTGTCTTGTAGCAACAGAGATTCCAGTTCAATTGTGGTCGTTACTCGAGGACTACCTGTCTAGATTTTTACCCTTGTGTTTGAAACTCGATACTATGGCACTGCATGGAGCATCCTGGACCATATATCCATATCACTTTGTGAGTTATGAATGATGAATTGTTTCTGTCAGGTGTGGCTCCATTCAAAATCCAAGAAAGAAAACCTTAGACTCCATTGTTATAGAGAAAAGGATGTTTACTGAATTTGAAGTGGTGGCATCAGTAGAAAGAAAAGATCTGAGGCAATAGGCGGGAAAATCACACATAGAAAGTTATCCCATATTCCCACCCCCAACAGTTCAAACTGGCCGTTCAATCTGAGGTGTTGTGGGGGCCATTTCACACATCTGGTATGCCAAGACAGTTAACCTTGGCCTAGAGAGATAAGAGGCTACTTCTGCGCAGTAAGCATGTCAAGAAAACATCCCATCTTTTACATTTCACCAACTTAAACCTCCAGCACCCTTCCCCCCATGAAGCCCAATTATTCTTCCCTCCCCCCTTTCCTATGGCAGCCACAAAGACAAGCAGAAGAAGGATTCTTGGAGGCTGGCAGTTTCTGTCATTGATGGCCACAGTAACTCTTTATTTCTGGATAACCTATAAAGCACAGAGTTGGATTACATGAAAGTACTCGGAGCGATAAAAAGAAAATAGAGATGGAAGGATGGATACAGCAGGAGAATGAAAGTTATGGATAACTGTAGAATGTTACTGAGAAAGCATGGAAAAAGCTGAATCCTGTCGATGACGCAAAGATGACACCTTTCATTGATTTATGCATAGGTATGTATGTGCGTGAGGATGGATTATGTGAAGTTGGTTGGGGCAAGAAAAGGCTAGTTTAGGGTAAAGATGGAGGCAGAGTTTCCATGTGGAGAATTTAGAAATGTTTTTCCTTTTAAGTAGCAAAAAGGAAGAATGTGTAATCAATTACCTTTGTATTTTAGGACATCAGTTTTGAGGGACGCTTTAGAATTTATATTGGGTATATAAATTATATAAATATAAAAAATATATATTTTTTTGTAATAACAAGAGGGGAATGAGTAGGTGGGCAGATAAAGACCAAACTAAACATGCTGTCAAATTTGTTTTGTAGAGATTATTCACCTGATGAAAACAGAAGAGCAGATGGAAAGCCACTGTGAAGTTGAACTGAAGATCTACAAGCAAATTAAAAAAAAAATCCTTCAAAAGCTGGGCAAAATTCCATTATCCAGTATTTTCAAGGTTCTCTATGAATATCCATGATTCTTTTTACAGTTTTGGGTAGAAGACGTAAACTGGTTGTTACAAATAGTAGTTTTTTTTCTTTGTAACTTTGATGAATAAAGTTTTTACTTATTTTTTTTGTAATAACTTGGCTGTTTTGCTTATTTGAATTTGCTGAACAAAATATATTTTCTGCTGGTAACACCCTAAACCATTAATAGGTCATTATCCTCATAGTAGTAGCATCTGTAGGAAGGCTGTACTCCAGAAGCCCATGTCCAGCTATCCTTCCTCTCACTCTCTGTGAGATGTGGAATTTAAATTTGCATTGAAGCAGGAATAAAATTTACGTATTTCTGTATTTCCAGTGAAAGGGGTGTGGTGTATTTATAAGTGAAGAATAACATTTAGTTGGTTTTTAAAGCAGAAATAAAGTCCAGTTCTAGATAAACATTTTGGGTTCCTCTTGAATTGGTCTTGGAACAAAAGAGTAGCTTATCAGGTTAAAATAGCCTTGGGACCTTTATTAGGCCCAATCAAAAAAAAAAAATCACAAATGAACAAACATTTGGTTTTGTTTTTTTTTTCTTTGGGGTGAATCTCGAATAGAACTCAGAAAATTGAATATTTGGATATTCAAGTCTGCATGTCATAAATTCTGTATTTTGCTTAGCGCAGGAGACAAAATCATGAACAGTAGAATACCTGATTATCACAGGAGCCTTAGTGTATTTTTTTTCTTGGATTTCAGTTTTAAAATAGATTTAAACATACAAATAGGATAACAAAGGGTTGGAAGGGGCCTTGGAGATCTTCTAGTCCAACCCCCTGCTTCGGCAGGAGACCGTGTATGTACATTTCAGACAAATGGTTGTCCAGTCTCTTCTTTAAAACTTCCAGTGTTGGAGCATTCACAATTTCTGGAGGCAAGTCGTTCCACTGATAAGTTGTTCTGTCAGGAAATTTCTCCTTAGTTCTAGGTTGCTTCTCTCTTTGATTAGTTTCCACCCATTGCTTCTTTTCCTGCCCTCAGGTGCTTTGGAGAAAAGCTTGACTCCCTCTTCTTTGTGGCAGCCCCCGAGATATTGGAACACTGCTATCATGTCACCCCAAGTCCTTCTTTTCATTAAACTAGATATCCCCAATTCCAGCAACCATCCTTTATATGCTTAGCCTCCAGTCCCCTAATCGTCTTTGTTGCTCTTCTCTGCACTCTACACATTGTAGATCTAACTGATCTACAACTCAGATCAAGAGCTGAAATGTAAATGATCTGCCAGTTCTGCACTAAAAGAAAAAACAACAGGTATGCAAAACATTTTTAAGTTTCAAACAGTTGTCTTGAGATGAAGACTCTGAGACTTACTGTTCTTATTGGAAGTATTTCAATACTTCCATTCTGCAAAGGGACCTATTTTGAATTTAGAATACTTTCTAAAATGGGCACCAGTAATTTTGGGACAGCTGTTGCAAACTCAGAATGCTTTAACATGCCACTAAAAAGTAGGCAGGATCAGGAGGGAAAAAATAGAAGGAGGCAAGGGAGAAAAACATATTTTATCCTACTCTCACCTTAAATGGTACAGTTCTTAAAAGTAGTATTTTCCCAGTCAATTTCAGTAGAAAACCTACCATACCAAATTCAATAAGAAACTGAACTAGATCTGCAGAAGGTTAATACAAGAGCCACATACAAGCTACCAGTTGTCCTTCCTTGACCGAGAAGGCCTAAATTTCCTCATAAATTCAATAATTCGTCCATGAAGACAGTTTGATGGGTTTGACGCTTGGACTTCGTGATCAAACTGCATATCAAGATATTTCAAAGGCTCGGCTTGTGAAAATCCATGGGAGATCGATGCAGCTGTCCTGCAAGAGAGAATGTTGTAGTCCAGTAACTGTTTATAGAGATGGCTATACTGTGTAACCCATTTGTCATTTTGAGATGGTTGGAGAGGGCGAGGAAATTGACAGATGGAAGGAAGATAAGACTTCCTTGTTTTGTTCAACTTGTTTTTGTTTTTCATTGAATTCCTTGTTTTGGACCACACTGTTTTTGTTCAGTTGCATTATAATTATAGTGTTCTACGAATAAATTAGCTTTTCATTTGTGAAGACCTTTTGGGAGGGAGATTCCCATTCTGCTGTATCTTATAATACCCTATTTTCTTTCTTTTCTGATTTTTTTCTGCTTTTTCTGTATCTTAAGGTGGATTAATAAAGTCCCATAAATAATATATATATATACGTAGTCAATTATTTTTTAGATGGATTTGACACCATTATGGGAAAGCCCATAAAAGCATCAATACACAAAGAATGCTATCTGAGAGAAATCTATTCCAAATTCCACTTCTAGTGGGAATTATTAAGGCAGTTCTATAGTTTTTGACTTCCAGTTCTCTGAATCTTTGCCACTGTCATAGAAGTTGGAATTAATAGCAATTGACATTTTAAATCAAATTGAAATTCCTGGGTCACCAACTTGGTTTAATTAGCTCTGCCTTCTAGTTAGTTTGCACATACTTATCTGTGATGACAAGTCTGATTTCACACAATATGGTTTGCTTCTGATCAGACATGTGTCAGCCTGCCTGGAACATCAAATTATAGTTGTTTATTACAACCTGGGAATTTCCACAAAATCACCAGTGTGGATCAGTGATAAAATCCCCATCCAAAGGATTGTGAATGAATGCATCTCATAGTTGAAGTTTGAAATTTGCAGAAGAGGAAACAGGTATGTTAAGTCTCTGTGCTAGACTGAACAGATGGAACTGGGTTGATAGTAGCTTTCCTGTTACTGGTACCAGCAGCCTGATAAAAATAATAAGATAATGAAATAAATTTAAAATGTAAGCTGGGATTCTCTAATGGCCAAACACCGATAACAGAAATGGAAGTTGGGGATTTTTTTTGTGTCTAAATGTTGTATCCAAAATAAATATTTGCCAATGTTCAATTACTGTACTATTCCAACTGTATGTGTTCCTGCTTTACAGTTCCATTCATTTAAATTAACACTCAGCTTCCCTCATTTTTCTAACACAGCTCAGAGACACATATGCAAAGAGTAGCTTTGCTTGCTTCACCAGGGAAAATTTTTTCCTCGAAGATATGGATCCAAATGATAAAGAAGATGGTGATCCCTGTTGGGAGGTCAAATGGCAGCTGTCAAGGCTCATTAGAAAGGTATGTACTCCTTTTTTAAAATAACCCTCAGTCCTGTCTCAAATAGAAATCAGGGGACATAGATTTTACTCCTTTCTAAGACTTATAGTGTCTGTTTTAATAGGATATGTCTGAACTTTCTGGAGTATGCACTCAAAAATTCTAAAATGCAGTTAGAAAGAGAAACACTTGCAATCAAATATTCCAGAATGTTAAGCTTTAATGCTCATGGGAGGTATTTTGAGAGGGAAACGGGTTAAGCGAGTTAAGGATGTCTGTGCATGGTCTCCCCTCTCTTATTTTTTTAAAAGTTTTAAAACTTCAAAGATCACAATTTTCTTTGCTAAGCAAGAAAGTGGCTGAATGAGTTTTGCCCCATTTTACAATCATTCTTGCAACACTTGTTAAATAAATTACCTCAGTCGTTAAGGTAGTAGTAACACAGTTGTTGAGTGAATCTGGCTTCCCCACTGACTTTGCTTATCAGAAGGTTGCAAGAGGCAATCACATGACCCCAGGACACTGCAACTGTCAAAAATAAGGGCCATTGAGGACCCAGATTGTTGGGAGAAATATGCTGATTCTGTACTGAAGCAGTAGGCATGAGCTTAAATGGACTTCAGAAGATGGTAGAGGACAGGAAGGCCTGGAGGAACATTGTCCGTGACATGACTTCACAACTAATAACAATAGTTCCTTAGACTATTCCAAAAGATATTTTGGGGCAGATAGAAGGGTATCTCAGTGTTTGGATTTTTGATGCTGCATTCTAATAACAAACATCAAGAGGAATAAAATGATAATTATATTTGTAATCATAATTTGCAATTGCAGATGGTGATGAAGAATCGTGCAGAAGAAGGAACATCAGCTTCAGCACAAGGTTGGGAAAAGTTTATGATCAAATGATTCATGAATGGCTGCATCCTCATTGCTCTGAGGAAATGAATGAGATATTCACTGAAGGACAGATTATGATGTAATCTAGATTATTTAAAGAAGCTGAACATGGACCACTTAGCTGTAGGAGGCACATCTGTGTCTTAAGAAAACAATTAAATTGAACTGATCTTTCCTGCATTATGCATAAGTGGATAAGGAGATAATAGCATTTATGGAGGCCATAATCAAAGAACAGAGAGCACACTTGAATTTGCAGAAGGTGAGGTTCAGTCTCCCAGTAAGTGATGGACAAAGCTTCTACCGGTGATCCCGAGGAGATGCCAGTCATCAGAATAAATATGTGGACATTTTACCTCGGCTACAGTAATGGGGAAAATGGAGAGAAGGATCAAGGCATCACTTCTGCTGAAAGAATGATTCCATTGACTTGTTCTCCAATGGTTTCCATTCAAATTAGCTCTCTAAAGTGCTAGACATCCCTCATTTTCTTACAACATCCATGCTGCAATTTCTTTTGGAGTTACACCTTTTTTATACTGTAGTATAAGTACTATCTTCTGCCAACCTAGCAGTTTGAAAGCATGTAAAAATGCAAGTAGAAAAATAGGGACCACTTTGGTGGAAAGGTAACAGCGTTCCATGCGCCTTCAGCATTTACTCATGCTGGCTACATGACCACAGAGACACCTTTGGACAGCGCTGATTCTTCAGTTTTGTAATGGAGATGAGCACGGTCCCCTAAAGCTGGAAACGACTAGCACATGTATGCAAGGGAACCTTTACCTTTACCTTTTATCAGTACTACAGCCTCTATAGTCTGACCTGTCTAAGGGAGCTTCCTACTATATTCCTTCCCATATAAGGTGGTGTAAGCATTCATGTATCTCCCAAAAGTGCTTTTTCAGGAGGCAAGTGGACTTCCTTGGTTTTTTTTTCTTTTGAAGATGTTTCACTTCTCATTTAAGAAGCTTCTTCAGCTCCAACAGGATAGTGGGGAATGGAAGGATTTATATTCCTTGCAGACAGCTGGTCATCTGCATCCTTCTAAAGTATCCCCTTTCATTCCCCACTATTCTGTCAGAGCTAAGGAAGCTTGGATGAGAAGCGAAACATCTTCAAAAGAAAAAACAAAGTCCAATTGCCTCCTGAAAAAACACCTTTGGGATAACCATGACCTGGATGATTGAGAATATCTCCAGACATCCATGTATCTCTTTCATTCCCTTAATATGTATGTGTATGGCAAGGGGGGGAAACCATGGAATCTAAAAAAGGCATCACAAGATGCAAAGGAAAGAAGATTGGGTTTACCTGATATAAAACTATGTTTTGCAGCTTGTTATTTAAGCTGGATGAAAGACTGGGGGTTGCTGAGAAATAGAAGGACACAATCTGAGATGTGGGTGGCATGGATGTTTCTGGTACGACAAAAGCTAAGGTTGTCATAGATTTTAAAAAGAGTTCCTGATAAGAAATTAAATTTTGGCATTTCTTTCTATCCAGACAATATTTCTCTAGATACCATTGCAAGAGATGTGCCTAGGAACCCCCGAGTCGCAGCTCACCTCACCTCAAGCAGAAATCCAAGGAAAGCTTTATTTGTACAAAGTAAGACATCTACTCATTCTGGGGAAAGTGGCTACTTTTTCGATGAATGGATTTATTTCTATTATAGATAGGTGGCAGCACTTGTCTGAGCTTGGAAGCTAAGCAGGGTGGGGCCTGGTTAATGGCTGGATGGGAGATTTCAGGTAAGTATCTTCCCCATTGTTGAAATCAAAATATATTTCAGGCAAAGGCAATAAAAAAGCCACTTTCCCATGAGACATAACAGAGCTGTTTTATTGTATCTATACAAGCACCAGGAATCAAACTTGACAATATCTTTTTCCTTATAAGAAAGAGAAGAAGCTGCTGATTACATAGCAACCCTTACAGCCCTCTGGCTTTTTTGTTTTGTTTTGTTTTGGCAAAAAAGAATCCAGAAAATGAAAGCAAAACTATATCAGGTAGGCCCATCCAAAAAATTAATAGTGGACTTATCCAGGTAGGAAGGGAAATCCTATCCATTGGACATGATACTTTGTATTATTTTATAAAATACTTTGTGATGATTTTTGTGATAAAATGTTTTATAAAATTTGCTAAACCTTAATTTCACTGGGATTTTGGATACTTTCTCTAAATTAGCCCACTTGATTATCATGATGGTATATTCCAAAGGTGCTTTTATTTCTAAAAAATAACTGGACTTTCTTCTTAGTTTTTTTCCCTTTTGAAATACATT
Source organism: Laticauda colubrina (assembly GCA_015471245.1). Classification (NCBI taxonomy): domain Eukaryota; kingdom Metazoa; phylum Chordata; class Lepidosauria; order Squamata; family Elapidae; genus Laticauda; species Laticauda colubrina. The sequence goes on from BLBF01000040.1 coordinate 14,674,169, forward strand.
TTATTTCCCACCCCATCCAAGAAGCTTCTTCAATTCTAACTGAATGGTGGGGAATGGAAAGTTTTATATTCTTTGCAGTCATCTGGTCATTAGCATTTTCAGAGAGTCCTTGAAGCTATTTGGGGGATATCTGTGTCCTGAGAATCACCAGAATCAGTTTGTAAACAAACATGAAAGCTGCTTGGGACTGCTAGCCTCAAAATCTCTCAGAGAGTGAGCTAATAATCAGATAACCATGAAGAATATAAGTCTTTCTGGTTCCCCATCAGTCAATTAGAACTGAAGAAGCTTCTTGGATGAGAAGCCAAATCTTTTTAAGAGTGGGGGTGGAAACAATCAAGAAAGTCCAGTTGCCTTTTGGAAATAAAAGTACATTTTGGGACAAGCATGACCCGGATAATTGAGAGTATCCATAGACATTGCATGCCTTTTTGCCCTGTTAAAGGTTATAGATATGAGAGTTTTTAGGATACATGGATGGCCCTGAAACACACATTGTGAGAAAGGGACAAACTTGTAAAGGAGATTTAGCATAATAACCAAGCGCTAGATTTTTCCCATTTATTCACTGAGGGCTGCCTTCGCACGCTACGCAAATATTATACATAAATCAAGACGAAGTTAATATGTTGAAAAGAAGGGGCAGACCCAGAGACCAAACCTAACAGAATCTCTGGGATTTCCAGAAGATTTAACAAACTCAGCTCAGAACCCACCATCCTGGGCTCTCTCCCAAGGAGAAGTAAACATTTTCACATCCCAAAACTTGATGAAAATAGAGTGGATGAGTGCAGTCTGCTTTTTAGGCTTATGAAACCTGGACTAGATGAACGCAATCAATTTGCATTAAAATCAGTGGAGTGGAAGTTAATTATCTTTGCTTTAAGTTGCAGTGATTTCACTTGAGGTTAAGTCTAGCCCATCATAATCTTTTGCTAGGTAATTAGTTATTTAATGTTCCCTCCCCAAATAAATGTGTAGGCATATTATACATGTTCTTGATATATAATATAGAGGCCACTTCTATTGCATTTTTAAGTAAAGCCAAATCCTCTATGTGGCATATAAATACACTATTTTTTAAAAGCACTCATATTCTCTGCATGTAACCTTTATGTAACCTAACCCAAATTATGCTATCCATATGAAAGACAAAGAGTTTCTAAGGGGAAATTCAAGTGTGAATCCAAAGCAGCCCATGAAAACTAGCAAGAATGTTCTGGCCATAGAACATGACCAGGAACATGAGATTAATACCAGGCCTGGAGAAGAAAACAGCATGGTGCAATCTTTTTTCCTCGGTTAGCATGCATTGTGTCAGATGGCCATGGTGGCAGGGAATTCTGGGAGTTGAAGTTCCAACACATCTTCAGAGCACTATATTGGGAAAGTCTGCAAATTCAAGTAGTCCCCACTTTAATGACCACCATTGAGCCCAAAATTTATGCTGCTAAATGAAACATTTATTAAGTGAGTTTTGTCTTTCTTGCCATGGTTGTTAAGTGAATCATTGCAATTGTTAAATTAGTAACAAGGTTGTTAAGTGAATTTGGCTTCCCCATTAACTTTACTTGTCAGAAGGTCACAAAAGATGATCACATGACCCCAGGACCCTGCAACTGTCATTTGCCAAGCATCCAGATTTTGATCATGCGACCATGGGGATACTGCAATGGTCATAAGTGTGAAAAATGGTCATAAATCACTTTTTTCAGTACCATTGTAACTTTGAACGGTCACTAAGTGAACTGTTGTAAGTTGAGGACTACTTGGTAGAGACTACTGGGAGAGAGTTGGTCCAAAGCCTTGATAAAACTTTCCATTTTGCAACTTGCATGATAACAGTAATATGGGTCACTTTCCTTAAGCTATATGAACGGTTATCATACATATATGGGCATTGGGATTTAGGAGTCATATATTGGAATAAAAGCTGAGTGGTGCATGGGCCTAGAGGTGGAGATCCCACCTCACAATCAGGAGGCTGTGAGTTGGATCCTAGGTAGAGGCAGATATTTCTCTCTCTGGTCACAATGGGAATAAATCTGCTGAACAAAATTCCGCATTGGCAACAGAAAGGGCATCCGGCCAGTAAACTCAGTTCCATTCAGTTGCCCAGGCTCCACCCCGCAAGGGATTATGGAGTCATTTAAAGGAGATGATGATGATATTGGAATAAAAGCTGCTAAGAAGATGCAGACTTTATATTATTTGACTTTTTAAAGAAAGTTGGGATTTATTTAGCGTTTTACCTGCCTAAACTATTTTCTGCTTTTTTCAATCTATCACAGGTCCTCCTATGGGAAACAATTTGGGATTTAAAATAATCTCTTGGCAATCTTCAGTGTACCCTTCCTTTCTTCACAACGTATTGCTGAGCAATGGAGAACTTATCATACAGCAGCCTGGATTTTATTACATTTATGCACAGACTTATTTTCGTTTCCGGGAATCGGAAGGGGTTGAACCCATTGCAGATCCTGACTCAGAGAGCATTAGAAATCCAAAGCAGTTGGTTCAGTACATTTCCAAATTTACAGATTATTACCCAGAAGCCATCCTGCTAATGAAAAGTGCAAGAACCAGTTGTTGGTCTAAAAAAGCAGAATATGGACTGTATTCCATATACCAGGGTGGAGTGCTTCAGTTAAGGAGAAATGATAGGATTTTTGTCTCCATCAGCTATGTAGAACTGGTGGACATGGATAAAGAAGCCAGCTTTTTTGGAGCCTTCCTGGTCTCTTAAACAAAGAAGAGGATGAGAGAATAATTAGGCATCCATAAAGAAGTTGTGGAAGACCTGGAAAATTCTGCTTTTGGAGTACAGTAAGAAGTCGTTGCACTAGCCACAGAATTGGATGAAGTATTTAGTTTTTCCTCTGTTAACCACCACTGAGACCAGTTCAAGGTCCCATTATCCAAATTCCACAATAAACATTTGGCTTGCTACAGATACAGAAATGCTAACAAGCCATTGTGTGGGTCCATGAACAATCTTCCAGGGATTTTGTTTTTTGTTTGGAACAGGAGAGTTGTATTTGATTTGTTTCAGCAAATTTCTGTTGATCCGATTATGCATGGAATCCATGCACCTAAGAAGACACGTAACAAGTGATTTCAACCTGGGCTGTCGTGTAGGTGTTGTCACTCTGGTGTGGGATGCGTTTGCTGAACCGACTCTGACAACAGAGTGTAAAGGATAAAGCAAAATAAGGTTTCCTAAGTTAGACAGTTTCCTTTTTTTCACAGAAGAATGGTGACAGCTGAATTGTACACTTTGCGTAGCACCTGGAAGATCCATCCAGAAAGGTACCATCTCTGATTGCAAAAGAAAAACTCCATATTGGAAAGCTGCATCCTAAACTCATACGTTCACATACCCGCACCTCTTCATGCAGCTTGAAATGGTACAGTCTTGGGTAGTCCCGTACCATACAATAAACTCCAAACAAGCTGCTCCTTTTTGAGAATGAAAAATGAATCCCATTCAGAAAGAACAGGTTTTGCTTCATGTTCTAACTGGGCCAAACAGATAAAAATAAAAATTAAAAGTCAGATTACTCTGAGGCTGGAAACAGGCTTCAGATTAGTTGGTTACCTCTTTTTAATGCAGGAACATTTTTGGTATGAAAAGATTTATTTTTAAGGTTTGTGTATGTGTGTATACATACATACATACACACACACACACACACACACACATATATATAGCATGCTAACAAAAATCAGGACAATCAAGGCAATTTTTTTTTTTTGTAAAGGTCCAAATGCAGTTAAGATATAAACTGAAGCAAGTGATGTAATTTAGAGGAGCCTGAGCAAATCAGTAAATGGTGCCTTTTGTTCTTGTGAGAATTAGTGTTATTTCCTGCAGACTACTGCTGAAGACCCTTTAAAAAAAACCAGTAACTCTTAACCACAGTTTCTGTAAAAGCAGTTCAATGTTTCTGAGAGTTTTACTGTTGTATACCAGAAAGGTAAGTGACGGTCAAAGAAACTCACATTTATTTAGAACTGTAATCGCATACCTGTTTAATACTGGGTAAAAATCCATTTATTTCTGTAATGCCAAATCGTGCCAGGTCTTTATTTAGTAGTATTGCCACATGGCAATATTGTTATTGAAATGCTATGAAAACCTTCACCTGCAGCGTGGTTTTTGCATTGTGGTTGACAAAATAATTGCCAATTGTTTCTCCAGCTTCTACACCACACCCCTTTAATGTATACAGCTTCGTGAATACTATTATTCATGGCTCTGTTGTGAACTCCTGAGGATTTCTTTGCAGTTACTGGTGTGGTTTTTCATGTGATCCATTAGCATAACTCCTCTGAGGGATTCCTTCCTATCTCTTTAGTGTAGCTAGCAGGAAAATCCCACCCTAACTACAATGGGATTATTCTACCCTACTGTGGTTGGCAGCATGTGTTTAATAGAGATAGATAGAAATGTAGACCAACTGCATCTTTAGGAGAAATTCCTTCAGAAATGCCTTTAAGTATATGCAAAAAGACACTGAAGTTACACATTGTGTGAAATGTTGAGGTGCAAATATGTAGCATTGGCATTAATGTGATATCCCATTTTAGGATCATTGCTCTTCATTCACACCACTGTAAAACACTCTAACCCTTAAAAGTCTGAGTGAAGTCAATCCAATTTGATGGTCTGCAATTTGGGATGACATACCCAAGGAGGTCTGACTAAGAGCTCCTTGGAGATTGTGTTGAAATAATATTGGGAGATTTTGCCTTGTTAGTAGCAAGTATGTAGAACTATGGCTGTTCTCGTATCTCAACTGCCATGCTCATGGTGATATTCGAGAAGAAAGAATGGGAAAGGTCTGGAGATAAAGCCTCTTCAACTTACTCCTGTGAATTTAGCAAATCTGAGGGACAAAAATCTGAATGACCACTAATGGGTAGTAAAACTGTCGGGACAGTTTAAATTTTTCAGCCCAAGTGTGGTTGGTTATACTGTGAAGCAAAGCACCAGTTCAGCTAGATAGCTCCATCTTTCTTCATTAAAGTTGGTTTATTAAATGGATGCAGGAAATGTGATGGTAAGCTCTTCATCATCCTTTGGGTTTTTTAAGCAGGAGTATGGATGTCAAAAATACTGTCATGTATGGTATATATTTTTTTATTTTTTGTAAAAAAAAATGGGTTTATTGTGACTGCTTCAAACAATCAGAAGAAACAGGTAATACTTAAAGCAGAGAAAAAGGAGAAGACCTCCAATCTCTTTGGCTAATCTTGTTTAGGTTGAACTGTAAGCAGTGCAATCATTTACAGGGCAGGCAAATCTAGATCATCATTAGATGGTGTTCAAAACCTGCCACATTATTATGTCTCCTTGCTTCCATCTTGTGGCTCTTAAAAAAAGTTTTTGCTGATGTTTTGTACTTTTATTTTTAATAAAAACTTCAGAATTAATTGTGGGCTCATTTTTTTCTTGTCACACCTCCTTTCATCTGAACAAAAGCTTTGGCAAGCTGTTAAGTAGCCTCCGGGTGGGAATTCTTGGGGATTTTGCCAAGAAGGCTGAGAGCCACGGTCTCCAGAAAGGAGGAAGCCAAGAAACGGGAAGAATAACAGCAATGGATCAAGTTACTGTTTTTGTGTTGGGCAAAGATTCAAATTGCAGCAATGCATTGCTGCAAAAAAATTTTTTTTAAATGCATAGGGCTAAATACCAGCAGGCTGATTCAATGGCCACTCATTTTTTTCATGTTTTTTCCTTTCGTGTTTCTATTGCAAGGCTTAAAGAAAATGCATTAAAAAATCATTCAAAAGAAAAAGATGGCAAACAAAGTAATAAATGACCAACAGATAATAAAATTTGTTCTATTAATAGAATGAATAGAAGGAGGAAAAATGCAGAAGTGTATCGTGCTTCTTAAAGCTAAAACTTAATATAAACTTTTAAATAAACTACATATAAAAATATGAAATTATGAATAGTCCTCAAAGCACTTTGGTACAATGGCACTGAAAAAAGTGACATTTTTTACACTTACTGACCATTGCAAAATCCCCATGGTCATGTGATTTTTATTTAGATACTTGGACAACTGATTCACATTTGTGACAGTTGCAGTGTCCCAGGCTTGTGATTTTTTGCCACATTCTGACAAAATCAATGAGGAATCCAGATTTCACTTAACCATGTTACTAATTTAACAACTGCAGTGACTCAAATGTGCAAGAAAAGTCGTAAAATGAGGCAAAACTCAACCAATTTTTATCTTAGCAACATAAATGTTGGGCTTGTAGGTTGAGGACTAACTACCTCAGAATTGTTTGTTTCTGGAGAAATAGGAAATTTATGCCAAAGGAAAACATTGTGCCTTGGGATATTTGGGTATGGGTGTGTGTGTATGTGTGTGCGCGTGTGTGGAATTAATAGGAAAAATGTCCCTTTTGAAATTGATAAATAGTTCTTAAATCCAATCCTTTGATGTGTCAAGTAATAGTCTTTTCCAATATAGCTCTCAACTATACCCTAAGCTTCTTCATATTATAGTGTGTGTAACAGAAGGCCGGCCATTTTGCCTCCAACTTCAGTTCTTCATTGTACCGTATCCTCCATCTGCAGCCAGTGTTTTTGAAGTGCCATCATGTTAGACAGGATGTCTTCACAACACATACCAGCTGTTGAGAAATGCCTTAGGAATTAACAGCAATTTCAAGAGCTGTCAACTGTATCTTGTTTAGCTAAGAAGTTGCAGTAAAATGAGGTGTTCCTTTGATTTGCATTTTCACAGCCTCACAGTTTTGTTTTCTTTGCTCCCTTGTGTATTATGCAATACATAAACAAAGGTTGCGGTGTAGTGAAATAGGATGAAAATTTTTCAGGGATTATTTCAGGGTGCATTGAGAGAATCACATTCCCAAGTGTTCCTTGATACTCTATGCAGTATATACAATACCAGAATAACAGGTGGAAAGGACTTGGAGGTCCTGTAGTCTAACTCACTATTCAAACAGGAGACCTATCCTATACCATTTCGGATAAATGGCTGTCTCTTCAAAATTTTCAGTGTTGGAGCACCCACAATTTATAGAAGCAAGTCATTGTTCTAAGGGTCAGGAAATTTCTTCTTAGTTCTAGGTTGGTTCTCTCCTTGATTAGTTTCCATCCTTTGCTTCTTGCCTTCACGTGTTTTGGAGAAGAGGTTAACCCACCTCATCTTTATAGCAGCCCTTCAAATATTAGAAGAGTACTATCATGTCACTCCATAATCCTAAACTAGACATACCCAATTCTGCAATTGTTCTCCATGTGTTTCAAGCTCTATTCCCTTAATCATCTTTGTTGCTCTTCTCTGCACTCTTTCTAGAGTCTCAACATCTACTTTATATTGTGGCCAGCAAAACTGGATGCAAATTTAAATAGATTTTTTTAAAAAAATTCTTAAACTGCTATCACCAGTTTGGTAATTTGTTTCATTTCCCATTGTGTGATTCTGAACCTTTTTTAAAAGAAGTAATATTAATATTGCACGACCATTATAAAAAAAAACTAGTATTCATTTCTCATCATGGATATGGGGAAAGAAATGGGCTATTATCTGCCACTCCATCAACCCAGAATTTGCCTATAATTTGATAACAATATCATTTTGCTTTCGCCTCTTAAAATCATCACAGGTCTGAGGTGGAGTGGAACATCAGAGAATGCTCTTAACATTGGATTAAACAGCTGTGATGCAAGTATTCTATATGAAAATTCAATTAATGAATAGGATCCAGGCAGAAAGTAAGAACTATGCAACAAATTTCTTCCCTTAGCTGGCTGATGTGCTTCTGTTTACTTGAGTGCAAGCTTGGTAGCTCCTCAGTCATTGTCTTTAGATTTTAGTCAGCCCAAAAGAGCTGGGAGGAACTTCTCCAACTTTTTTTTAAACAAACCCCTCTAGGGATGTCAAACTCCTGTCATCACAATGGTGTCACATGATGTATCAAGATTTCCCTGCCCCCTTTGCTAAACCAGGCATGGCGTGGCCAGCACATGATGCATCTCGCTTACCGGCTGTGAGTTTGACAGCCCTGCTCTAGCGGATTTTTTTAAAAGTAAAAAAAATGATGTGATCAGCATGGATGCCACCATACACAGGAGCAGCAAGTCTGGAGTGCTCTTCTACTTGTTTCGGTTTCATTACCTCCTGTAGGGTGAACTGTTAGGGAGCCTCCATTTTTTTGTGTGGGACCTCAACTCTATCACAAAAATCACAGGAGCCATTCAGACAACACATAATAGGGATTAATTTAGTCCTAAATATGTGTGACACTGTTGGGGACTAAAACCAACCTCTTGAGAATGAACAGTTGGGGTAATAGATCCATTTTTCTTGTTCCCATTACATGCTTTCATGCTCACATGCTTCACGAGACCAATAAGTGTGAAGTTGTCAAAAGTTGCTTATAGCTTATATTTAATATTCATACAATCTCTCTGCATCAAGCATTAACCTGTTAACTAGTAGATCTAAAAAAGAGCTGAAACATGGAGTTGGTCCAATCAACTTGCTCAGTGGAAACAACCAACTAAGTAATACAAGCATGTGTCTTAAATTCTTATACTTCTGACAGGATAGCAGAAGGTGATAATAAAACTTTTCCCTATCTTGGAGCCCTCTAGATATATTGGACAAATGTCAAACATCCTAGTCAAATTGATGGACTGTTGATAGAAAGGCAATTCAGTCCATATTCACAATCTGCTCTCTCAATGCCAGCATTTCACCAGCACCTTCTCCATCTCTGTAGCCTTATAGAAATTTAGGAATGCAAAATCAAGGGAGATCCTTTCTCCACAGAGAATGTGTAGATTACAAAACACTGCAGTTCAGGGATGCTAAAAAAACAACACCCATTCAGTTGTGATGCTGAATCAACATCCTTCCATTGGCATAATGGGAGAGAACAGGCCCAACGAGTCTCACTTGGAGCTGTCCATGGTCCTGCTGTCTCTCTCATGAACTAGAATTGATTTCCCTTATAGCAATTGTACTTAGACATATACCGCTTTACAGTGTTACTCTGTACGCTTTACAGTGGTACAGTGGTAAAGCGTACAGTGGTACGCTTTACAGCCCCCTCTAAGCAGTTTACAGAGTCATCATATTGCCCCAACAATATGGGCCCTCATTTTACACTGGCCCCCAGAAGGATAGAAAGCTGAGTCAACCTTGAGGCTAGTGAGATTTGAACTGCCAAATTTCAGGCAGCTGTCAATCAGCAGAAGTAGCCTGCAGTACTGCGCTGTGCCACTGTGGCTCATTATAGTGCAGTACCGTTTCTTAATTTGGCATTATTAATTTATGTACAGTTCAAATCACTATTGAATGAACACCTGCCGGCTGCTAAAGTCTGCTGTTGATGACAGACTTTGATGTAGGTATTATCCCAGCAAGTAAGAGGTATGTAGTGAAATTGTAATGGTGAATGGTAAGAAAGCAAGCTATTATTTGTAGGTCTTTGAAAACAATTCTAACCCTGAGAGATGGTGGCTGCAATTACCAGACCATTCCATCCAGCTGGAGGATGGGCTCCATCAAAGCTTTAAACACAGACAGGGTAGCTCAGTGCTAGCACATTTCCTTCTCCCAAGAAGATATTAAGTGAAGTAAAACCAGGGTGCGGATTGGAAGCTCTAATAAGGAAGGCAAAGCTCAAATTAATTGGAAGCATATGGCAAAAACAAAGTCATTGAAAAGATCCTAAAGTTCGGGGAAATCGAAGGCAATTGAAGGGGGGAACAACAGAAGGCAAAATGTTGGCAATATCAGAAATATGAGGCTATACGAGCAGTTTTTGACAGTCAGTTCTGGTGGAATTGTGGCCAGCTGACAAAGACTGAATCGTTGAACTACAAAACTCACATATCTCGTGTGCTGAAAATTCTGAATTCTCCCGGTTATAAAGAACATTGGTAGCAGGGAAAAGTGTCTACCTGAAACGGTGCCATTTTTTTTCTTTTATGAAGTAGAGTAGGGGTCCCCAAACATGGCAACTTTAAGACCTGTGGACTTCCACTCCCAGAATTCTCCAGCCATTCTGCGAATGGAAATCCACAAGTCTTAAAGTTGCCAAGTTTGAAGACCTCTGAAGCAGAGGAACGGCCATAGACCGACCCATCCCTTGGTATACGAGCAACTTTAATAATTAATCATAGTTTGCACTATGCATAGTCCACCGAACCCGCTCGAACGGCGGAATGCACGGCGGAACTCAGCCAGTGAGAGAACTCACCTAAGACACTTGACCAAGTGGTTAAGACTTTGCAGCTGCGTTTTTTCACTGTGTGTGTTGAACTTGGTTTGGTTTAACGCTGGCTCGGTGGTTTGAGCCTTTTTCTTCGAACCTGAGTTCATTCAGGGACCGGTAGATGACTGGGAAATGGATTCAATCAGGTCGCTGAGAAGCGGACCGCGTGGCGATCCCGCCCGATCCTCTTTGCTTTTTGCTTTTTGCTTTTTGCTTTTTGCTTTCCAAACACGCTGCCATTTCTTTATCCCGCTGCTGGGATCTCTTCGCACCATCCTCTCTCGCCTCCCGATCCAGCCCCTTGGATCGTCCTCCGAGAAGGACGTTTGGTGGCTCAATTTGACGCGCGCGTTGGCCATCCTTCCTTTCCACCAACACCCCCCCCCCTCACAGGGGCGCTCCCCGCCGGATCGGGCTCTTTGCTGGGGGCGACTGCTGTGTCCATCGGGGGTGGGAGGGAGACGGAGAGGGGAGCCGAGGCGCTGCGGGTGAAAGCGCCCCCGTCGCCCCGGCAGATGCTCCCGAAGGTCGATCCTTTCTGGGGACGGTCGATTCCGGTGGTCAGATGGCTCGTGCGCGCGCGCGCGCGCGCGGGGTGGAAATAATAGCCGTGATGATGATGATGATGATGATGATGATGATGATGATGATGATGATGATGATGATGATAAACAATAACAATATGCCGCTTCTGTTGCTTGGCTTTAGCCATGCTTTCAACGAGAAGCCGTTCCTTTCTCCCAACCCTTCCGAAGCTGGAAGCCGCGCGCTTTTTGCCCTGCTCAGCGCAGCTCGCCGGCGCGCTCTCTGCAGCCGGGTGTCTTTGAAAGCTGGGGAAGGGGCTCCCTCCTCGGGGGTGGGGTGGGGTGGGGTGGGGAGGGCGCGCGTAGCCGGCTGGGCCGACCCTGCCTCTCCGCCTCGCCCGTTCCTGCTGTGTCTCCCGCGCCACGCGGGACAGAAGGAGAAAAGTTTGGCCGTGGGAGTGGGCCAGGTAAGCTGGCGGCGGATGGGTCATGGTGGAGGGGGTGTGTGTGTGGAGGTGAGGGCTGCTCCAGGAGAGGAATCAGACTTTCTTATTTTGGGGACTTCCCCCCCCCCCATAATGGGCCCCTTTGAAAGGCAGGAGATGCCCTCTTGATCCTTTAGATGCTTCCTGCAGACCACCTTCCTGCAATTCAGGGAGAGAGGGGAGTCTCTTGCCTAATAACAATGTATGAATGCTATTAATAGTGTTGTTTATAATACTGCTGCAACAACAACAACGATAGTAATAAATGGGAGGTTGGCACTTTCCCCTTGTGCCTTGGAATTGTGTAGCCATTGGAAGAGTTCTCCTCCCAAAGGGTAACATTTTACTCTCAAGTTTACTTTAACCTTGTCCTGCTCTCCTGAACGGTGCGTGCGCAGTTTAAACAAAGGAGAGAATAGTTCGTCAAATGGGATTTGATCAAAACGCTCAGCAATAAAAAGGAAATAAAACGAGATTGGGACACATGCAAGCAGCATCCAGTAGAGTAAGCCAGCATCTTGTCATTACTCCAGACTGAGAAATTTTTTAAAAAATCTTGATTGGTGACTTGCATCTGACTAGGGATGGAGGGAAGGACAGACAGACAAACTGTAAGATACCCCCCTCTCCTTTCAGCACTTTTGGAAAGTACAAGCTCCACAGTTTATAGTTTATTATATTTTGCCAGTTATGTTATATTTTATTAATGTTCATCATTTATTTGAAAAATACCATTTATTTGGATTGAAAGCAGGATAAATTAAATATATAGATATTTACTTTTTACTCGACTCTTGTTGAACAACAGACCACTTCTTCACAGAGCTTCATTGGTCTTAGGTAAAATGTATCTCTGTATAAATGCTGCAGGTTAAGCTAGATTAAGAGAATAAAGCTGAGTTCACACAGCTAAGCCAATGAAAGAATTTGTTAAATTTGTCCATTGTTATTCTTGAGTTATTTTATTGTAGACTTGTTTAGAAGTTTAATGCTTAATGTAATATATTAGCAACTGGGTTTCTTGTGTGAATGCAGTTTTCAAGTCTTGAAATATACTGATTGAGTTTGATAGGTCAGTTAGGTTCTTGAATTCTGATTTCACTGCATAATAATTGATTCTTCCCTGAACTGATGCCTTCTATATGTCTTGGCACTATTAAATTCACAGGTTGAGCTTCTCATTATACCACAGTGACCTTTGATAATCCAGGTAAATAATGCAAAAGAATGCCTCTTGGTGGAAAAGGTTTCACAAACACCTTGGTGTCAGAAGTGGAAGTGATATTGACATAAAGGGTCATATTGGTTAAAGGAGTTGGAAGCAGAAGCTCAGCTTGGTTTCTTTCAATGTTGCTTTTATATTCTGGTTCCTCCATGCATGCTTTTTGGTCAGTGACTGCAGCCTCCATCCAAAAATGGATATGAGCAGGTCCCTCTGGAGACAAGAACCACACCTTTTCAAGGTAGACATTTCCCATTTTCAGCAGCCCTCCTTCTACCGAGAGAACTCCAATGATGAAATAGACATGTGAACCAGCTCATGATTAATACAGAAGCAAAACAATGAATATGGTAGATGAGTTACTTCATTGGAGAAAGCTGGAATCTCCATGAAGGGACTGGAAAGTTTTCATGTTAGATTAAATTTCCTCTTTCTCCTCCCGCTCCAATCCATGTCTTGCTTATCTGGCTTGTTTGTTTTCATTTAGCATCTCTCAACTGTATTTTCATCAGAGTCCATTGCCTTGTTCTTCTCAGATATGAGGAGCAGCTAATGTAGTCCCTTCAGATCAACAAACACTGACTGAATGCATAACAAGAGCGGATTGCAGTTTATCATGGATTATGACAACAACACACAGACTGAAGCTTCATACTTGTTCCCTGCACCTCTCCTCACAGGTGTTACGGTCATTTGTTTGCTCTTCTTCACCATTGGGATTCTTGGAAACATGATGACAATGCTGGTGGTCTTTAAGTTCCGGGATATGAGGACAACCACCAACTTGTACCTCTCCAGCATGGCTTTCTCAGATCTCTTGATCTTCCTTTGCATGCCCCTAGACCTCTTCCGCTTCTGGCAGTATCGGCCCTGGAATTTTGGGGATCTTCTCTGCAAGCTCTTCCAATTTGTCAGTGAGTGTTGCACATACTCGACCATACTCAACATCACAGCCCTGAGCGTGGAGAGATATTTTGCTGTCTGCTTTCCACTCAGGGCCAAGGCGATGATCACCAAGACCAAAGTCAAACTTCTTATTCTTGTGCTCTGGGCAATATCTTTTGTCAGTGCTGGGCCCATCTTTGTTCTGGTTGGAGTGGAGCATGAGAATGGGACAAATCCTTTGGATACCAATGAATGTCGAATCACAGAGTATGCCATTCATTCAGGGTTGCTGACCATTATGGTGTGGACTTCTAGTGTCTTCTTTTTCCTGCCCGTTTTTTGCTTGACCATTCTGTACAGCCTCATTGTGAGAAAGCTTTGGAAGCGGAAGAAGAAAAACATTGGGCGAAAGACCTCCATCAGGGACAAGTACAACAAACAAACAATAAAAATGCTAGGTAAGGTACCTGATCTATTTCTTTCCCTAGACAAGCTTGCATATTCTGTAAATCCAAGATGTGAGATCCATAATATGGTCTATTGAACCAATTAAAAGTCGTATTGAAACATGAAACATTTTAAGTAACATAGAACATGTCCTTCAGATTAGATTTAAGAAGAGACTGGACTGCCATTTAAAATAGAAGAACAGAGTTGGAAGGGACCCTGGAGGTCTTCTAGTCCAACCCCCTTGCTCAGGTAGGAAACCCTACACTGTTTCAGACAAATGGTTGTCCAATCTCTTCTTTAAAACTTCCAGTGTTGGAGCATTCACAACTTCTGGAGGCGAATTGTTCCACTGATAAGTTGTTCTGTCAGGAAATTTCTCCTTAGTTCTTAGGTTGCTTCTCTCCTTGATTAGTTTCCACCCATTGCTTCTTGTCCTGCCCTCAGGTGCTTTGGAAAAGAGCTTGACTCCCTCTTCTTTGTGGCAGCCCCTGAGATATTGGAACATTGTTATCATGTCACCCCCTAGTCCTTCTTTTCATCAAACTAGACATACCCAATTCCAGCAACCGTTCTATTTGTCTGAAATGGAATCAGTTCTTTCTACTTGAACAGGGAGTTGCACAAGGCCTCCAAGGTCCCTTCCAGCTCTATTCTGATTAATGGATTAAGAATGATGTGCAACTTAAAACATCTTGCTTAGTCCTACATTCTTTAGCAGGTTGCATTATATACTAGCTACACTCGTGATGCATGTCTCATCAGTATATGATGAAATGTTTGATTCTTCCTCAATGATTCTCCAGATTGTCATTTGACCAAGAGGTCCTGATCTAGAAGATATCCATTTGGATATGTGGACAGGAGGACTGATCAGAAAGTTCCATTCAGCTTTAGCTTCCATGCCTCCAAGTGTAGTAGAGTTATTAAGATGGATTAAAATTGAGGATACCCAGCTTCAACTCCATCCTCAGCCACGGAAGTTCACTTGATGACTGTGAGCTAGCCATTTACTTTCTGCCCATCCTAACTCACAAAGTTGTTGCTGTGGTTGATGCAAAAAAATTGGTGGAGGTATGCTATTTTGAGCTACCAGAGGAAAAGCATATTCCAGAGGTGGTATTCAGCAGATTCTGACCAGTTCTGGAGAACCAGTAGCAGAAATTTTAAGTAGTTCAGAATTCCACCTCTGACTGGCCCTGCCCCCATCTATTCTCTGTCTCCCGAGTCCCAGCTGATCAGCTGGGTCTTCTTTGGTTGCCCTGCACAGGAGAACAGAGCTGGAAAGCAAGTTAGTGGGGTGGAGAGGAAGTGGGATTTTGCATTAACTTTCCTCCAGGAGTGGAAAGGAATGAAGATTTTACAGTATCCTTCCCCTGCTACGCCCACCAAGCCATACCATGCTCACCACCAAGCCTACAGAACCGATAGTAAAATTTTGAATCCCACCACTGGCATATTTATATAACAACTTTTAAAAAATGTATCATTTTTAGGGGACATAATCTGAAGACCTAGAAAAATGAAATAATGATTGCCTCCGGGCTCCTGCAGGTTGTACTTTTTCACTATCCTCAGTCAACAGGTTAGGTCAGGTCAAATACTTGTTTGGTTCCTCATGCAGATAGTGAGATGCTTAAGGCTCTGGTGATCACAACTCTTCCTGCTATGACTTTCCAACATCTCTGAAATATATAGGGAAGGCTTCCAGATTTGGAAAAGTCGTAAAGCACAGTCATATTACTTAAAGGTTCAGTTTGTGGAACAATTAACTTGGTCAACTGACTTTCAAGCATTCTGCAATATATGGAGTCATATAACTTTACCAAATTAAGACTGAGCCATAGCCTAACTCAAGTTAAAGCTATCAGGTTTAATATCTTAGTTATGAATATCCACTGGATCTTTAATGATCAGATTGAATATCGTGTTGGATAGATGTTTAAGTCAGTCTTGCATATAGCATTGCTGATCAGATATGATGACCAGAATCTACAGATTTATTTTCTCTTGGAGAAACTGATACAAGATAGTTTGATAAACCTGATTAGGTCAGAATCCTGCACTTTGAAGCCCGAGTGAGGAAATCAATCAAGTCTGAAGGGTACAGTTTTCTGCTTGGGAATATAAAGAGTAATTTGTGATAAATGTCCTTCAGATGCACCGTGGATTGAATTGCATGCAATAGTAGATTCATGTTTAATAAACATTACAAAGAGTTAAACATATCATGCTGCCAGAAATAGCAATGATCATTCTTCATATATTTAAAAGCTTTTTTTTTTCCTTTTGTCACATTAAAAATACATTTTAGCAGCAACTTTTGCAAAGTGGAAATTTTGCACTTCTGCACCCACTTCCAGAGTGGAAATTTTGCACTTCTGCTTCTTACTATTGGAGGAAAATGAACATATCATAAACAATGGAGCTGGAAAGTTAACACTATTGTCATAATCCTGTACACCACTAAGAATAAGATTTATAGAATGCAGGGAGACCTACTTGCATAGTCTCAATTATCAACTTATTCAGGGATGAACTTTTTTGGTCTCAGTGGAAGCATCTGCATATTGGTGTCCAAAGATCAATCCACAACTATATGGTCAAAGCCTCACCCCTTTTCATGTGCAACATATGTAAAAGGGGGCAGTGCTTTGATTTCATGACCATCACATAGACTTCTTGGATCCTCTCCCTCAACAGATGCCCCTGTGGATTGGGTGGCAAGGTAGTTGTTCAGTAGGTAAGATTTCATGCTTGCTGACAAGTGTCTTTGCTAGGAAGACCAAAAGAGAAGTTGACCAAATATCAATAAGACTCTTTATTAGGATTTACCTTGTGATAATGGTGGTGAACCATACTTTGCCTGTATGTGTTTGCTGATAGCAATCCCAGAGACCCTGTTTCCAAACAGGGGGAACTTGGAATCATAACTCTGCCCTATAGACTACTGAAGATCTGACAATCCCCATCATTTTAATTTTCTAGATTTGGCCCTGCCCCAATACACTGGAGGAGAGTGAAGTCAAAGATATGAATGAAATAGGTTGCATCAGTGAAGTATGGTGGAAGTGCCAGATTTTGTTTTTTATTGGTTTTTTATTGTTTTTATCGTTATATGTATATTGTTATTGCTAGGTTGTCAGATGCCCATAGTTTGATTTTAAGGTGGCTGGCTAGACAAAGGTTTTAAGTAAATAAATGTTCAACAGGTTATGCAATGACTTTACTTAACCTGGTCAAGCACATTGTGTGTGAAACAGATTTAGGGGATAAAAGTGTTTTGCAATTTGCAAGAAAGATGGGGGAAAAAAAAAAGGAATGGTTTTTTTTATGTTGCTATAGAAAGTCATTGGTTTTACAAACCAAAATAAAAAGGGTTTGGGCTTTTTCACCTTACTATTAAAAATTTTTTATAAAGCCACTCAAGTCCAGAGTTAGTTATTAACTCTGTTTTCTTCCAGACTCTTAAATGTGATCTAAAGAGGAAGGTAATAGCTACAAAAAAGTGTCAATTTGCAATAATTTAGGCTTTTAGTCATTCTTGTTTCTTTTGGTGGACCAACTGCAGATCTCTAAATTGTATTTCTTGGCTAAGTGGGGGAAAAAAAACCCTAGAGTGCTTGGTGGTTAATAGTCCTGACTGCAGAGGGTTCTTTTGCCATTCAGTTGACATCATTTGTCTTCAGTTGTCACTCCCCCCACCCCCGCCAGAATTTAAAGCTCTCGCTCTTTCTTTAAGAATTTAAACTCTGATTTATTTTGAGAAGAACATTGAAGTTAGACATGGCAATTTGTTTTTTTCACAATAAATCACAATAAGAGTTGTAATAAAGTCTGTGGCATTTTATTGGAAGGTGCCAATAAGCATGTGGTAATCTCAGAGGGCAATCAGGTCATTATTTAAAGATGTTACAATATTCTCATCTGTAAAAATGGAGAATAGGTCCACACCTCTTTTGTAGAATAGCTCTACAGATTTTAAAGATTGCCATCATGTTTCCCTTCAATAATCTCTTAGTAGGCTAAACCTAACCCAACTTTTAGCAATCTCTCATCAGGCTTATATTGCAGATCTTTCACCACTTGAGATCTTAACAGATCAACAGAGTTGGAAGGGACCTTGTAGTCCAACCTCCCTTTCCCATAAGACTGACTCAAAACATTTTGGGCCAACAGGCAAATGATGTTTCCTCTGTTAATAGCCTTTGGGACTGTACAGTGGCTCAATTATTTTGACATTCAGGCAGAAAATCTGAGGACCTCTTCTTTGTTGAAAGTGAGACTGTAGCAATAAATTAAGGAATTAAGGTAGTAATAAATTAGGGAACTCAAAGTTTGTTGCCCTTCCTTGAAACTCCAAATCTGAAACATGAGAGCCCAAATGTTTGGACCACCAATAGTTTTTTCCCCTTTCCATATGAAGTTTATCCTCCCAAAAATTCAGTGATGAATATTTGCTACTTTTCTGTAAAAGTTGTCTTGGGTAGAATTATCGAAGTTGGGTAGAGATATTACAGTGAAGAAAATGGCAGGTTTAATTGTTTATTCCCATTACCTACCCTAGGGCAGGTAATGTTTTGAGATCACTGATATACCCTCCAAAGTTAATTCAGTAGCAGAATAGTATGGCTATATCCAGAAAGTTGATTTGACAATACTTTAATGTATTTTATATCGCTTAAGAGAACAAAAGGATTGAGGATATATCTTATGTATTTACCAGATTTATGTCCTGCTTTTCTTTCAATTGCTCATGGCAGCTTATATCAGGATATCATCCCTATGAGTAGTGTGTGCAGAGATTGAGAGTGACTGGTTCAGTCATTCAAGGAAATGTCTAACTACAGCAGAGGTCTCCAAACTTGGCAACTTTAAGACTTGTGGACTTCAACTCCCAGAATTTTCCAGTCAGTTATGGGAGTTGAAGTCCACAAGTCTTAAAATTGCCAAGTTTGGGGGCCACTGATCTAGAGGATGGTTTTAAATCTGGGTCTTCCTCATGAACCACTACGCTATATTTATTCCTGTAGTCAATGAATCTTATAGATCCATGGCAACTCTTTAACAGGTTGATCATCACCTTATTCTTTGTCCTGACTTTATTTCATTTTCAGTAACTGAAAACAAAGTTGTACACCCAATGAGAACATCTCCTTTTCTCAGTTGGAATTGTTATGAGGTCATAACAATCAAGCCTATTAGTATTGACATAGAAACTTCTATCACAGACAAGATACACATTTGAAAACTTCCATGGTCTTTCTGAGACATAATTTCATCTGTATTTACCTATATTCTGCAGCGGGACCTCAAGGAAAATTATTTTCTCAGAAGAATATAAGAACAATCTCCTAGTTCAGACCCAAGTCTGTATCCTACTTTCCACAGAAATCAGACTTCTGTGAGAAGAAGCCTGTGTAATAAGAGTGGTGTTAAACAATATCTTGTCTGTGACTCTTGAAGTAATATCTTGATACTTTAACTTGTAGCTGTCTTTCACCTTATTTTCCATCAGTCAGTGGCAACCACCAGTGATCTTACTTGTGATGACTTACACAAGGTGACTCTATATTTGCTGGATAATAATACTTCTTGCTTGTCAAGATCCTTGACTTCCAGCATTATGTATCTGAGTCCCTGAAGATAACTTAAGTTCCCCTTTCCCATTTTCTCCATTTTGTACATCATTTTATGCACTTCCACATTATTTTCCTTTCCTAAATCTTCTTTCTAAATCAGATTCTAAATAGTCCCAAATCCAGTTAAGATTATAGATTAATAGAGTTGGAAGGGACCTTGTAGGTCATCTAGTCCAATCCCCTGCCCAAGCAGGAGACCCTACACCATTTCTGACAAATGCCAGTCCAATCTCTTCTTGAAAGCCTTCAGTGATGAATCTCCTACAGCTTGTGAAGGCAAGCTGTTCCATTGGTTAATTGTTCTCAATGTCAGAAAATTTCTCCTTATTTTCAGGTTAAATCTCCTCTTGTTCAGTTTCCATCCATTATTCCTCGTCTGACCTACAAGTGCTTTAGAAAATAGCTTGACTCTTTCCTCTCTGTGGCAGCCCCTCAAATATTGCAAGACCGCTATCGTGTCTCCCCTGGTCCTTCTCTTCACTAGATAAGCCAAGCCTGGAACTGTTCTTCATATGTTTTAGTCTCCAGTTGAAAACAGTGAAATAAGTTAGTGTGAGTCAGTTCATAAAAAAAAGATTTAGATGCAATGGAGATTTTTTAAAAAATAAGATTGAATCCTATGGACCATAAAAGCTTGCATGTTACCTAGTTTATGTACTGGGACTATATGAGCTTTTCCTTTCTATTTTAACTCTTTGGATACCTGGGGAAATTGTTGTAAAGAATGAGGCACTGACTGTCTGGAGTTGCTTGGTACATGAGATGATGGTAGAGGAAAGATTAGATCGTAGGACTTTGTCCTGCAAATGAGCAACCAAGGTGGTATCTGATCTTCTGGGTCTTGAGTAGAAAGTTGGGGAATGACATGAAAAATTGATTTTGATAACATATCAGCAACAAGAGTCGGGGTTTTAATTTGGTGAACCTGCAGACTACACTGGGCTTCTTTTGTGCCCTTTTTGTGCCCATTTCTTCAAAGAGATTTTATGTACTTTGTTTAACATTTTGGAGAAACAATGTAAGTAAAAGTGATAAAGTAGGTTACCACCATCTTTTGTATTAGGCCGGTAAGAATTTGAGAGACTATCAGCTGTCCAAGACTAGAAACTTTTCCATAAAGCCAAATATAGGTGAAACTCAAAAAATTAGAATATCATGCAAAAGTTCATTTATTTCAGTAATGCAACTTAAAAGGTGAAACTAATATATGAGATAGACTCATTACATGAAAAGCAAGATAGTTCAAGCTGTGATTTGCCATAATTTTGATGATTATGGCTTATAGTTCATGAAACCCCAAATCCACAATCTCAGAAAATTAGAATATTGCATGCAATCAATAAAACAAGGATTGTACATAGAACAATATCGGACCTCTGCAAAGTAAAAGCATGCATGTGTACTCTGTTATTATTCTAAGACATTTTTGCAGGAAGAATGGTTTTCTCATGCTTCTTCTTCCAAGATGGGTAGTCCGGATTCCCATCTCAAAATCTAGCATGGTTTTTCTTTCCTCTGTGCTTTGACATTTGAATTAAAAAGAGAAACCTTAGCAAATATTTTAATTCAGTTTTATATGCGCTTTTCCTTTCTCTCTCTCTCTCTCTTTTTAAATTAGCGGTGGTGGTTTTGGCTTTTGTCCTCTGCTGGCTGCCCTTCTACCTAGGACGTTATCTCTTTTCCAAATCCTTTGAGGGGGAATCCTTGGATATTGCCGTTATCAGCCAGTACTGCAACGTAGTCTCCTTCGTTCTCTTCTACCTAAGCGCTGCCATCAATCCAATCCTGTACAACATCATGTCAAAAAAATACCGAGAAGCAGCTTGCAGGCTCTTTGGAATGAAGCCACCAAGGAAGAAAAAGCTTTTGGCGATGACAGAGAGAAGATGCCACACTTGGACAGAGTCCAGGATCAGAGCAACGTGAGCAGCAGAGGTGATGGACTGAGATGTCGCTTAAAGCCAATGGAGAAGGGGAAAGGGTGTTGAGGCTGGCTAAGAGATGGAGTATTTGTTTCTTTCCATGATTTGGGAGGGCTTGCAATTTGAAAACTCAGGTATGGAGACAAAAAAGAGGGTAACAAAAATAAATGCAGAGTTGTGAGGAATATTATGACAGATGTTCTGTGTAAATATATTCATCAGCAGTGGGTGAAACAGCTATCCTTTTAAGTCATTTCCAGTGCCTATGATTCTATGCATAAAGATGGGAATTGAGGTGTCTTATGATTATAAACCACAAACATGAACAAACAGAACTTGTCTTTGTGCTGTGCAGCCCAGCATGGGGAGGAACTTTTGATGGTTTCCCCATCAGGTGGGGAGCTGTATGTATTTTGTACTGGATAAAAGAAGAAATGTCATCAAAAGCAAGGCAGTTCCCTTTCCTATTAGGCAGGAAGACCTTGATAGAGGCCAGAAAGGATGGTATGTACTAACCTGCCATGGGTTGCTTGCCACCTCATCAGTGTGACAGTTAAGTTGCAATGGATCAAGACCCTTTCTACAAAAGGGACCCAGATAGAGGATTGAGGTGGTCCTGGGGATAGAGACCCAGTGGAAGGTATCAGTTTTTGACCAATATCTGGCAATGGGAAGATGTGCATCACAGCATACAGAGAAGGTAGTGCCCTAGGGAGCAGCTGTGCCAATCAATAGGTGAAATGAAGCCTGACCAAATCTGGAAAACTGTAAGTTGCCCAGAATGGAAGTGGTAGGAGACTTTGAGAAACACACCCACATACAAAAAATCCTTTCTGCCTTCTTTTAAAAATCCCAAAACCCAGCTTTGCACAATTCAATTATCGGAGCGACATTGAGAGATTCAAATGATGGTTGACGGTCACTGTTCATTTCATAGCAAGCATACACACAGTGGTGGGAGTCAAAAAATTTTACCATTGGTTCTGTGGGCATGGCTTGGTAGTCGTGGCGTGTCTTGGTGGGCATGACTTGGTGGGCGTGGCAGGGGAAGGATACTGTAAAATCCCCATTCCCTCTCCACTCCTAGTGGAAGGATACTTCAAAATCCTATTCCCTCCCCACCCCAATAACCTGCTTTCCAGCTCTGTTCTCCTGTTCAGGGCAACAAAAGAAGACCCAGCCAATCAGCTGGGACTCAGGAGGCAGAGAATAGATGGAGGCGGGACCAATCAGAGGTGGTATTTGCCGGTTCTCTGAAGTACTCAAAATTTCCACTACCGGTTCTCCAGAACTGGTCAGAACCATCTCTGGTCTCGCAGCGTGTGAGTGAGTCTGCTAGAGAGAAATTCCCTGAGGATAGGCTCTAATACAAGTCCGGAAGCTGAAAAGCTCTGGTCCAGGTGATTGACCCAGGTTAGATCCTGCAAGATTTAATTATATGTATAGTCATAGCCACTTGCTCAATTTAAAAAAAAATCAATGTAAATGGGTATTCCTGATTAATAAACACAAGTATATGGACTTATGGTTCATTGTGAAATAGCTTTCAGCAAACACTGGAAATTTACTGCAATTTAGTTGACCCAATAAGATATCTACCAGTTTGCTTTTTTTTAAAAATGGATATAAAAAAACTTCCATTAAAAAAGAAAAACTAATAGATGTTTCATGCAATAGGTTACTCTGATGAATTTGCCTATGGGAATGGCTTCTGATATATTAACATGGTGGGTGGAATTTATTATTAGACATACTTGTGCAGGGACAGGATCGATAATCTATGTTGCTGTAAGAAAACCAGATGAATTGCTTGCAATCAAGGATAACAATGTTAATTCGGGTCACCCCTGATATAGGATGTTTGGCTGAATCTACAAGCTAGAATTATGACAACAATTCAGCGTTACTTATAAAGTTTGGAGGGAAGCTGCCTCATAAATGTGGAGTACAAGAGCTTAAAAACAAGAGTGGGACTGAGTTATTATTTTCGCTGTTCAATGTGGGCTCAATTCTACCAAACATTATTTGGTAAAAATAATTTGTGGATTCTGGAAGTTCATTTTTCTAAAAGAATCTGGCATGACTAAATATTTCTGTCCTCAAAATGATTCAACAAGCAGAAACCTAAGCTTCAAGAGGGTATCTGAGGTAAGAAGTGGAATGGAACAACCCATATTTCCCTGAAAATAAGACCCTGCCTTTTTTTTTTTTTGCCACACAAAAAAAGGCACCAGGTCTTACTTTCAGGGAGGGGGGAATGTCACCCACTGCCTCACTTCACTTGCATGCGTTGCCCTCAGCCTCCTTTTCATTGTCAGAGGCCTTTAGGAACTTCTTCAGCTTCAGATAGTTGCAGCTAGGCCTCACACACTTTGGACCATTTCTTCTGCCGCTGGCAAAGCTTTCCTGAAGGCCTCTGTAGCCAATAACAGAACTCTGGATCGATCCAGAGTTTTGTGATCAGTTACAGAGGCCTTCAGGAAAGCCTTTAGGAAAGGCCTCTGTAGTTGATAACAAGAGTTCTGGATCGAACCAGAGTTCTGTTATCGGGCACAGATGCCTTCAGGAAAAGCCTTGCCGGCTGTGAAAGAAATGGGCCGAGGTATGTGAGGCTTGGCTGCAAATGTCCGAAGGTAAAATAGTAGGGCAGCTCTACCCTGCCATCCAGGGCTGGGATTCAAAAATCCCAACAACTGGTTTGCTGCCCAGTTGCTGGGTGGGCATGGCCATGGTGGGCGTGGCCTACTGGAACTTTCCGGAAAGGCCATTTTTGGCTTTCCCAAGGATCTGGAGGCTTTCCTTGGGCCGCTGGGAGAGCGAAAAAAGGCTTCCCTCAGGCTCTGGAGGTCCTCTAGAAGCTGGAAACAGGCCAGTTTCTAGACTTCTGGTACTTCCGGAAGGCCCATTTTTTCTCCTCCCAGAGCCTCCGTGCGGACCCTGCACTTACCTGCATTGAAAATAGGCCGCACGGAGACTCCTGTGAGGGTGGGGCGGGGTGGGCGGGGCCAGCTACTGGGTCGGCGAACCAAATGCAAATTCAACATCCGGTTTGCCTGAACGATCCAAATCGGTAGAATCCCACCCCTGCTCCCATCCCCACCCTAATTTTTACCCGTGCACCCTGGAGTGGGTAGGGTCCTAATTAGGGCTTATTTTGGGAATAGGGCTTATATTGCACCCATGTGTAAAAATCAAGCTTGAACTTACTTTCTGAGTAGGTCATATATTTTTCCAGGAAACACGGTATATTGCTATGCTTATCAATACTAAACAGATGCATAAGAGAACGATCCTGTCCAAATTCACTACATCAAGACTGATACAGATACAGGTAATCAGAGTTGGAAGGGACCTTATAGGTCATCTAGTCCAATCCCCCACCCAAGCGGGAGACCCTACACCATTTCTGACAAATGGCAGTCCAATCTCTTCTTGAAAGTCTCAACTGATGGCGCTCCCACAACTTCCGAGGGCAACTTCTGTTCCATGGGTTGATGGTTCTCACTGTCAGAAAATTTCTCCTTGTTTCCAGGTTAAATCTCTCCTTGTTCAGTTTCTGTCCATTATACCTTGTCTGGCCTACAGGACCTTTAGAAAAGGACTTAATTATTATGGGAGCATAGAATATGGTATTTGTTGTCAGTTGGGTCTACCTTCTGAGATAAAATCTGAGTTCCCAGAATTAGATGCAGATATTTGTCCAAAGAGATGCCTTCATTAAATTACATTGAAAGTATACTTGCATTTACTCTGACATTCAAACTATGTACAAATTCAGGTGGCCATTAGATGACAACATGGTTTGGGGAGTTGTATGTCTTTGCTGCTATCTAATGGTTGTCTAGATTTTTGCAGCCCCAGTATGACAGCCCTTATAGATGCTCCGGTTGGATATTTGATGGGAAATCTTAGGAAAAAGTTAAGCAGTAAACCCTTAAATTCAACTTATCTTTAACAGGGTATACAAAGGGGTGATTCAATTCGCCTCCACTTGCCCATTGCCATCATCTATGTTTTTTTTTTTTGGTCCCAAATAACCTTTGGTGTCTTCTTGCTCCAGCTGACCAAGCAAATGTGGCTTGACCCTTTGCATCAAGAAGCCAAGCCGAGACTGGACTACCATGGATCTGTGGATCACTATCCTCTTTTTATGACCCCATAATCCCTTGCAGGGGTGGAGTCTGGGCAACTGAATGTTTATTGGCCAGATGCTCTTCCTGTTGCCAATGCTGAGTTGTTTTTTTTTTTTCCAGCAGATATATTCTCATTCTTCGCAGAGAGAGAGAGAAATATCTGCCTCTACCTGGGATCAAATTCACAATCTCCTGATTGTAAGGCAAGAGCTCCACCTCTAGGCTACCACACCACAGACCATGGGTCTATGGATGCTTTCCCTAATATGCTATGATCTGGGATTGCTTCTTGCTTGCTTGCTTCTGCTTCTTATGGTGCTCTGAGTTGGTGCTGGGCTTCCAGGTGTGAAGATCTAGGCTGGGCATGCCTCATCAGCAGTAAGAGCAAGAAGACAATGATGATGTACTTGGGTGGCAGAGCACAGGGTGGCGGAGGCCAAAAGAGCATAGATGGAAGAAAAAGGTAGGTGAAACCAGTTACCAAAGCCTGGAGCAGGAATGACTTGGATTGGAGTAGGCACTTTATTTTTATTCTTTATTTACCATACTCTAAAACCACCAATCTCTTTCATAGAGGTCATTCCTTGCAAAATGACCTGTGCTGCTCATTTAACAATAGCAACGGGGAGTGCGAGAAATGCTATCACTAAGTGATGTGAAATCTCTTTCTCATTGCATTGCTTAGTGGTGGGAATTCTGCTTTTAACTGTGGGCGTAAGTCAAGAATCATCTCAGTATTTAAGTTTGCTACAGGTACAACAAGTGAGAAAGGCCCATAAAATTAATTCCTTTCAAGCACATGGATATATAAGTATTTGGTTTTGTTTAAATTATTGACTCAACATGACTTACATTTCCAGCTGTTATGCCATGATGCTATCTATGTTCATGATCTCAGGGCTTTAAACTATGAAATCTGAATCAGTATATGTGTTTGATGTATTTGTAAAACCTGGTACTTTCATATCATTTTTCTGTAAAATCCATGGTTCTAATGTCCAAATCGCATCACTGTGATTTTTCTGTTCAGCAGAACTGGTTGGGTCATATTTGAGAAGATGAGACTGTTCAAGACAAGTAGTGTGCTCGATTTATTCTGGATACGATTTGTGCTTTGCTTTGGTTTACAATGATCTGCTGCTCTTCAAAACATTAAACTTTGAGCTGCTTCTGTACAAATGTTGCACTGGAATTTATTCTCAAGTCTCTACTGTGTGTTTGGTGAAGGCTTTATATAGATTTTAAATGGACGATCAGGAATGGAAATCATTACAATAGATGAGCTTTTCTTGCCGTAGAAATGATTTTTAAAAAAAATTGAAGTAGTAGTTCACAGAAAGAAATAAAAAAATCCAACCAAACAATGTAGGAGCATGATTGGGAGCCTCGGTGGTGCAGTGGTTAGAGTGCAGTACTGCAAGCTAGCTACTCCTGCAATTTGGCAGATCGAATCCCACCAGGCTCAAGGTTGACTCAGCCTTCCTGGGTAGAATGGTGGGTAGAATGAGGACCCAAATTGTTGGGGGCAAGATGCTGACTCTGCAAACTGCTTTGAGAGGGCTGTAAACCACTATAAAGCGGGATGTAAGTCTGAGTGCTATTGCTATTATACAAAAAGCAATACGATTAAATACAAGCATGGAGCTTTTTTGGTGCTCTTTTAGCATGGTGGCTTGCTTGCAGACATTTCATTATTCAGCCAGATAATATTGTGACTGAACCCCAAGAACTCCACAGTTCAATCCTGAACTATAGATATTTCTTTTTGTTGGAAAAAGTAAATGGTGTTGTGGCCTGCCAGCAGCCAGCGGAGCTGGCAGCAGATTCAGGCAGTGAGGAGGTTGGGGAAGAACATGGGCCAGTCCTGGAGTCTGGGGAAGGCTCTGATGAGTGCTCTGCATTGGAGGCAGAGATGGGGCCAAGGCCTCTGACAGTTATCAGCTGCCTTCAGAGTGGGAGATCAGTGAGGCAGAAGAACAGTTAAAGCCTGTTCCCAGTGTGTGCATGTGCAGAGCTGCCCGATGAAGGGGACAGCTAAGGAACATGGATCGACTTGGGAGTAAAGCCACAGGTGGACGGTGAATGGCCCCTCCCCATACGGAATAAGGAGAAGTGAAAGGGAAGTGGTGTTAGCAGGAAGCAATTAGTTCAACTCATTAGGGTGAAGATCTTCACTCATTAGGGTGAAGATCTGACTTCTTGCCAAGTACTATCTGCTACAGAGTGGTGTGTGGAAGATATCCTTTCCACAGATGTTCATGGGTGAAAACATCTATCATAAACCTCACAGATTAAGAAAATGGGACTGTAGAATCTTTGTAAAGAGAAATATGCCTGCATCTGCCTCACATCTGCAGAAAAAAAGACAAAGCCGTAAGAAATTTGGACCCACAAGAGAAGCTAAAAGCAATATGAACACAGGTAGTCTTTGACTTACAACCATTTAAAATTTAAGTTACAACAACAGTGAAAAAAGTTACTTACGATTGATTCTCACACCTATAACCATTGCAGCATCCCTCCACGTCAAAATTTGGAGGTATGGCATCCAAATAGTTGCATTACAATAGTTGTGGCATCTTAGGGTCACATGTCTGCCATTTGCAGCCTTCCCAATAAGCCAAATGAAGGGAGGAAGCTGGATTTACTGAACAATCATTTGACTCACTTAACAGTTGCAGTGATTCGCTTAACAGCCACAGAAAAGAGGTCATAAGATTGGATACAACTCAACTTGACAACGACTTTACTGAGCAATGGAAATTCTGATCCTAGTTGTGGTTGTGATAAAACTGCGAGAGGCTTTTGGCAAAACATTACATGGAGAAAATAATTCCTTATAATCTCGCCTAATATTGCTATCTTGCTAGCCAGGAATTCAGAGGTTTGTAATTTCTTACACATCCTCCAGTTGAGCTCTATGGGGGCAAAGATTTTCATCGAGGAACCTTCATATAAAGAACTTTGACACCAAGAAAGAATTAAAACATTTATTGGGCATAAATATATTACATATACACTACAGATAACGGTTTACATACATAGCGTAATATCTGCAAAAATCTATACATTAAAATTGATATGGCAGTTTTAATACAATGCGTATGAAATAGTTAAAATTTACAAGAAAACTTATGATTATTTATTTCAAAGTTGAAAAGCTTGGAATGTATGTCCTACAAGTGAGGTAAAAAAAGCAAAACAAAAAGAAAAACAAGTTTTAATTTTCTTTTTCAATTTAAATTGTGCAAGAATAATGTTCAGAAACATTCAATTTTAGGGCACTTTTTCATGGTTTAACAGAGAGTACTCATCTATTGTTGCTGACAAAACATGATTAGAAAACTACAACATTTCAAGTTCATAAAGGACAAAGGCAGATAATATAAAAATGTTTCTTTTTCTTCTTAAATAACTTCTTAAAATACTTTCCCCATATTGTTTTTTTTTTTTTTTTACAATTTCTTTACACAAAACTGGGGACAAGGGAAGTTGATTTCACACATCTGATACTGACTGGGCCAGAAAAGACATACAAGGTAATAGAAAGCATTTTCTTTCTTTTCCATAAACTGAAGGTTATAGAAATTGAAACAGGAACGGGTGGAATTATCTCTTTTACAGAATGGGTTGCATTAGAAATTGACCTTTATGGAAAGGGGCTACTAGATAACCAATGATATCTGATCCAATCTAACTTGGCCATTAAAATGCATTGGCGTGTGTACGGTAAGTATGCACAAATGGGGGGAGATGTGAAAACTACAATAAAAATATGAAACATCTGACCTTTCTTCAGGTCACTTTCCTTCAATCTTGCACAAAATGACGTTCTTTGTCAAAACACACAAATGGTTGGCTCTGGATTAAAGAAGCAATCCTATGTTCTCCTCACAGTTGTTCACGGGAGCACTAGAAGTTGGTGAACTTTCTTAAACCTGGAGGGAGTGATGTCTTTTAAAATAGATCTACTCTGGGTAGAATCAAAATGATCTCTCCTAGGATTGGTTCTCTACCAACACTGAGACCACAATGAGGGCCAGTCTCCATGTTTCTAGCCTTCTCCTTCCTTATTGAAGATGCCACAAGCCTATCTGGGATGATTGTCCTGTCCCACCCAGCACAGATTTAGGAAAGAGAAGCATGGAAGGAGGAGGACACCCACCTAGCCAGACAGAACAACCAAATGAAACCTGCTAATGATTGGGGTGACAGATGTTGCACCTCATATTTATTTATCCATTGTATTTATATGGCTGTCCATCTATCTGAGGAACTCTGGGCAGTGAAAAAAAATACATTTAAACAAAATCAACTTAAACCATCATGAGACACAACAAAAACACAACCTGTTCGACATAGGCATCCATGGTGGAACTCCCAACTAAGACTCACTCTCCGTATGTCTTCATCACCTTGTAAAAGGCCAATGGGACTACAATTTAGCTCAAAAGAGGTAATTATTCTAATTAATCGGTGTAATTAACTCCCTCCCTTAAAAATAAGAGAGAAAATAATTGATCTTCAAACCAGAGAGCTGAGGGCACTGGTTTACTCTGATGGGAATCTCCATTTCCTGTAGACAGAGTTGTGTTCCCTTCTTTTGATGATTCCAACTCCTCCTCCCTCGTATTAGTCCCACTGAAATCAAGGGGAAAACTTCCAACTAAAGGTCTCAACAACCAGTCAGCATGATTGACTTTGCCTGCAAACTTTGAGAGCATATCCAGTAAGTTTCTGCTCAAGTCAAAAATGGTCGGGATTGTTATGACAGTGGGCTGATAATCACAAGGCACAGTAAAAGTGACAACAGCTGTTTTACACAGGTGTGGTTTTCCAAATGGATTGCTCCCCCATTCAGAAAAATGGAAAGGATTTCAGAGCCATGACAGCTAACAGGTTTCCAATGATTCCAAGCTCCTGATGATTGAAATGAGATCAAAGCCCAGCTAATGCTATCTACATTCTTTAAAATTTTGCCAGCGCTTTTTTAAAAAATAACTTTATATTTGAAGACAACCAAGTATTATATAAAAAGGAATAAAATTGAATGAAACAACGACAACAATACCACATTTGTCAAGGCCAAAACTGGAGCCAGCGGGAAGAGGAGATTAAAAAAAGAAAAAGAAAAAAGAACATAGCTCAATATCATTTGTTTGCTAGGCAAATATGCATACTAACATTAGGAAAGAAAAAAATAGAGAACCTTTGTACTAGTTTGCTACATCAAGAGAGACACACAGAATAATCAGTTTCAAACTATTATTTCAAAAGATGCTTATTTTTTTTTGGCTACATGTAAACTTTGAAGATGATTGTTTTTAATGTACCACAGATGAAATGGATGTGGTCCCTGCAAGGTTGTTTATTTGCATGCAGGAAATATTGGGTACATTTATCTTTTCTTCTTCTTTTTTTGGCAATTCATAAACACTCCCATTTTTAAGTATACAATATACTATAAGAAGGTTAATACTAGGAATGGTGCTGGGGAATGAAAATATTTTACCTAAATTATACTTACATAAAACAAAATAGAAAAATAGTATGCTGCTAGGGGTTGGGAATGGGGAGGAAAGGGGAGAGGTTTAGTAAATAAGTACACTTTTTATTTTTTTACAATAAATAATGAGATTGCACTTTAATTGGCATTTTAAAGTACTGAATGCAGTATATAGTATAAATAATCATAAAACAAAAATAATGTTGGTTTCCCCAGTACTTTGGTGATGGGAATGAATGAATAATATAGGACACTGTATCGGAGCAAAGAAAGGAAGGAAAGGAGTCCCTGCAGATTTTAACTCCACTAGTCATTGCTGACTTTTGGGGGCAGCGCTCATCTCTGTTTCAAGGCCATGGAGCCAGTGCTGTCCAAAGCCATTTCCGCAGTCATGTAGCCAACATGACATCACAGAGCACTGTTTCCTCCCCACCGAAGTGGTACCTATTTATCTACTTACGTTTGCATGCTTTCGAACTGCTAGGTAGGCAGGAGCAAGGCAAAGACGGGTCCTTTACCCCTTGCGGGATGCTCAGGTCTCAAACCCAGGCTGTTGGCTTTCCAGCCAACAAACCCAGCATATTAACCACTGAGCCATTGCGCCGCCCTGTATATCATAGCAAAAGAGAAGAACCCCCCCCCCCCCCCCAAAAAAAAAAGAAGCACAATGCAAGCCAAACCCAAAGAAGATTAAAAAATATACACAGAACTATTTGTTTGTTTGAATGCAAGGGTACACAAAGTCTGGGACAACAATTCACAAGAACTCTCCCAATTCATGCAGAGCTAGAATAGAAACTGCTGGGTTGCATTTTTGTTTTTCCTGCACAGGCTTTTAAGGAAAGGGTGTACATTTTATTTTGATTGACTTAAAAATAAAAAAAAAGAGCTGATATGATTATTCCTCAGTCT
The DNA here is from genome assembly GCA_015471245.1 of Laticauda colubrina. Taxonomy (NCBI): domain Eukaryota; kingdom Metazoa; phylum Chordata; class Lepidosauria; order Squamata; family Elapidae; genus Laticauda; species Laticauda colubrina. The sequence goes on from BLBF01000040.1 coordinate 14,706,119, forward strand.
CTCCACATTCTGGTACTTAAAAAATAACATTGAAAATCTTCACAGGGAGAGCTTTTATGAGGCTTTGTGAAGAGGGAGCATATCGTTGTGCACTTCTGCTTGATGGAAGTGAACAGAGTTCTGTAGCAATGCTTCTCCAGTTGTAACAACACAATTTGGGAGAGGTTCCTTGCCGATTGCAGCTCTGTGCATTTCCACATGAAATTTACTTCACACCTCCTGTTCAATATCCCTGAGGCACTTAGACATCATAAAAATAACCCAATGATTCAAAGTTTTTTTCTCTCTCTCAAAACAACAAGAATAACCAAGGGTTTTGATGGACTGAATGAACATGCCTTGGCAATTGATGTAAAAGTTCATACAACATCCCATACAGGAATGACACTAAGTTTGCAACGGACCACACCTCACCCTTACGATCTGAACAGTAGTTGAAACTAGAGCTGGGTGCCAAGACTGTAGCTGCTGCTGAAACCAGTTGTGCCACATCTCCTCCTTGTCCTTGTCCCTTTGACCATGGCCACTATAGGAATCTCCAAAATTTGAGGGCCAGTGAGCATTCCTGGAATTTTGAGTGTGTAATAAAGGCATTCACAAACTATAGTGGCCGATTGTACGGTATCCAATTGCCACAAGATAAAGCCAGCACTGGTATGTAGTCACCAGCCTTCAGTGATGTTCTGGAGAACTTCTCAGAGGCTTTGCTGGAAATATCAATAATCCTTGAGGTCAATATTTTGCAACACAGCATTGTTATGCTTCTTTTGTTTTATTATGACAGTGTGCTGTCATGTGAACAATGGTGTCTCTCCCACCATCATTTCTGAAGGCAGCAGCCAATTAAATCAAAGAGGGAAATGAATGGATACTATATGACATACTTTTGTAATAAGAGAAGCCATTAAGAAAAAAGGAGGACGAGGAGGAGGAGGAAATTGCACCTTTTAATGTCAGCTCTAATTACAGTATTTAGCCATCCAGAGATGTCTACATGAGTTTACCATTGTTTTCCTGAAATACAGATGGACCTTTTTCTTAACAAGACCGTTTGAGAGTTTGCTTATGATAAAAGGTAATAATCTAAATTAAATAGCAAAGGCAGCAAGCTTTCACCAGTTATAAAAACATAAGATCATGATGAATATAACAAATCTAGTGATTGGATTAAAAGTAAGTTTATATACAAAGGCAAACAAACTAGTTAAAAGCAGCTTTTCTTTAAACAAAATAAAAACAGCTGGACACGGGGAATAACTATTGCACAATGCCCTCTTAAAATTACTGCTATAAAATAAAGAAAATGGTAGGAACAGTAATGCTTTTCCATCGGTAAAGCTATCTGGCTATCAGATTTGATATACAGGAATTTATAGTGCGCAAACAGCTTGAGTAAAATGTTTACAATTCAAAGAAGACTTTAGGTTGCAAGATAAATTATCGGGATTGAAATGTGCTAAAAATATAATTGATCACATAATTGAGATTAATTTTTCTCCCCTTGTTTGGGGATAATGCAAAAACAATGCAAACCTGGCAGAAGGAGGGTTGAGGAGAAAATAAATGTAGTGAATATCGTATGCCATATTTATAATTAACGACTTGTGCAACAGATGCATTGCGGAATGCTTAGCTGCAATGCTATTACATTATGATGGTTTAGTCTTGCAGTTTCAGAGGAGCTTAAAGCGGTTACTCTAATGGAATAAACTTGCAACTTAAAGACTGCAACAAGTTTAGCACTAAGGCAAAAATGTGAAGGCAAACTGGTTACATTTCTACATTCTGAAATTAAAAAACGAGTAAGTGAATAAAATCATAGGAGCAGGGAAAAGAACACCCAAATGTTAAATATTTGTTTTGGTCTCTGGTTTGGATATATCTAACCATTTATCTAACCTTGAATGTTCAAAAGGTGCACCTGAACGTCGATTTTTATTTTCTAAATAGGACTGTCATTCCCTCCACCCCTCCACCCCTTAAAAACAACGATAAATCAGAAAAAAATGCACTGAAAAAATAAAGAGGACTATCTGAATAAAACATATTGATTATAGTATGAAGCATTAATTAAAACGATACCTCAAATACTTGTGTTGAACTCTCTACTTCATAAACAAATACTGTAGTATAAAAGCAAATAAGATGGAGACGCTTGCAAAGCCGAGAACTAAGAGGGCTGCAAACTGTTCATCAGAAGGCATCATACATTTAGTCTTGGGGTCATCGGCTCTTCCCAGTTCCCCAGTAAGCATGAGCTCACTCCGCTGGAGAATAAAGGCAACAGAAGTGCTGAAAGGTCCATTAAGTTCTTGTGAGGTATCCAAGCATCGGCGGCAAACACACACACGGAATCTATAATCTGTGTTCACCTGAAGGCCTGAGATTTGGTACGTTGTCTCGTCTCCCTTATATACCTTGAAGAAACAAGAAGCAGAAAAAGAGAGCTTAGGTTGCACAAAAAATTATGATGGAGCTTAAAGTCAAACTCTTCAAAATTGCTTAAAATTGCAGCACACATTGTCTCAACGTTTTCCAAGCTCCTGGAGAGACAACAGCAGGAGAGAAAAATCCCAAAGATGCTTCACCAAAAGGCAACTGGACTTTCTTGGTTTTTCCTTGAAAAGATTTCACTTCTTATCCAATAAACTTCTTTCGTTCCAAATTTTCTTGAATGAGAAGAAAAACATTTTCAAGGAAAAAGGAAATCCAGTTGTCTTTTGGAATAGCATCTTTGGGACAGCTATGACCCAAAGTGGGTGACCGAGAATCTCCATAGCCATCTGGAGAGAAAAGTTGAAATTTCAGGAAAATGAATTTGATAACTAGATAAGAGTTTTTCCCAGCCATGAGAAGTACTTTATTACCATTACCAAGGTTTAATGGCCTTCCTAAAAATAGGGTAGGAGCTATTGAGATTTCTTGGGACATGGGAGGCAGATACTGAGATGACTTACTTCCCTGGTCCCTGTGATGACATTTCCTAAGAGAAGGAATACCAAGTAGTCTGCACTATTAGAATTTGTTGGAAAGATATAAACAATTGAGAATTGAAGGTCATGTAGTGGTTAAGTGGTTAAGCTTCTAAATGCTCTTCCAGACCAGCTCCATTGCAATATTCCAAACAAATTCAATATTCAATATTCAAAACAATATTCCAAACAATTAGGGCATGAATGACTGTCAGAAGAACCTCTTGTTCCAGAAGAAGTTGCAGGTGGCACTCTTTGCACACATTACTGTACAACCATTCAATAAGAAAAATGCACACAGTACATATTTTAACATTTCTCCAGATACATCAGCTACACCTTGAAGCCTTGCTGTTTTTAATATTTATTCTTTTCATTCTTTTTTTCTTTGACACCAAGAATTATAGAATTTAATTCAACATACCATGATCATTCCTATTTAAATGTTTATCGTTTTCATGCAGCTTATCCTTCTAACATTTGCATCCTAAATATTTTGATTACTTCTATTTTTAACTTCTCTGCTGTTTAGTTTCATGAACAAAAAGAAGATGTGGGTACTCCAACAACAGAGATTTTAAAGAAGAGATTGGACAACCATTTGTCTAAAATGGTTTCCTGCTTGAGCAATGGGCTGGACTAGAAGACCTCCAAGGTCCCTCCCAACTCTGTTATTCTAATTGTCATCTCTATCATCTTCATTTTCTTTCCCTCTTTATTCGTAATTGTTTAGAATTAATTATTCTTAATTGTTTCTTGATCTGACTATATTCACTGCAACTATCATCCTGTGCTCTATACACACATTATACAATATATTTCATTATTATTGAATATGCATTTTTCTATACACAAACACCAGCAAATAGAACAGAGTGTTATAACGTGAAATATATACTTTCTGCCATTTTTATAGATTTGTAAAAAATTTAACTTCCCACTTCCAAGTAAAAGAAAGACAGAGCATATAATGTAACAATTACTAAATATTGTTTGATCCTATCATACTAAGCCATACAAATATCACTGCTTTCCCAGGTAGACAGGAAACATGACCAATTGGGCAAATTCTACTTTATGTAAGGTAAGCTATATACAAGGCTAGATTAACAGAATCTTGCAAGTATGATAGTGCAAATCTTCTACTGTCTTTCTTTTTCCAGCATGAGGAGTTAGGGAAGTTCATTTCGAAGTCTCTTTCTCTGATCATTATGTAGTTGTGGGCTGTGCACATCCTTCTCAGATTGTTGCCTAGAAAGTATCCTTTCCTGCACTCCACTTCACTCCAAACTCATCTTCCAAGGTCATTCCCACATACCATTACAATCTTTGCCAGTATAATTCCATTCGAGCATGCAGCCTAGGTCTCCACTCAAAATTACATCCCAAACTTTCATCTATTTCTTTTTCTTAAGTAGTAAGTAGTGATGGACTTTTATAAGATGGCAATGTGATGTATGTTTCATACCACTGCTCCATATTGTGAATTGCCTGAATACATGCAATCAATATAAAATTAGCAGAAAAATATACATATACCAATAAATACCATTCCTTCTACACTTCAGCTATGAAACAAAAGCTCCATTTTATACTTTGTTTACATTTTACATACACTTGGAAATAAAAAAACAACAACAAAATTGTGTTAATTGCAAACCCAACCCAACTCCATTAAGGTTACTACAACTGGGGTGCAAAACCTGGATGACCAAGAGGTGGCAGGAGAGATACATAGAAAAACCTAACTCTCAGCTGCCATCAAATGGTCTTCTGAATTTTGGCAGCCAAGATAGATTGCTGCACCCAATAATTTATTTTCACCAAGGCTACCACCTAGGAGTGACCTTTTAAGTTTGAAGTAAAAATGTGATACTGGACATGAACTGAAGAAAGAATAGCACTTCAAAAGGTGAGTCAATTATTTTGTGCCGGATGGAAAAATTATTGTCCTTCAATAATGGTGATCAAACTCTAGCAGAGAACAGAACAAGATATCTTTTTTTTTTTTTCCATTTGCTGTGATTAAACAATTGCTAGCTCTAAGCTACACAATGCAACATGACAAATATTAGATCTTTTCCTTTCACATTCTATTATAATAGTTTTATGCTTCAAATAAGATAAGCACCCTGCAGTCAAATAATTAGAAATTTGTATGTGTAATCCATAAACAGCCATAATTATGAAGATAGAAAAAGGATACCCGAAATGCATATTTAATATGGCTCAAATTTGAAAATCATGTGTTACTATAATGAATAAATTGCTCCTTTTATTCAAAAATTACTGAGAACAGGTGGCTTCTTATGTACATAGGCCAGCTAAGCAAATAACGAGTAAATTTCATGATGCATTTATTTTATTTTTATTTATGTATATTTCATATTTCTAAATCTCCCGTCTCCCTCAGAGATTTACCTATAGTAGCATTTTCTTATCCTCCTATTAGTTTTGACTGAGATTTCACCATTCAGGCTAAACAAACAGGGAAATTACGATTTAAAATGACATGTGAGCCACTAAATGGGAGAAAAACAGATCTGCATAAAGAATGACAAGGGGTATTCAGAGTTGGATGGCAGACAAAACCAAAACAGTGGCTTTATTGACAATCAGGTTTTTAAAAGAAAATGCCTTTCAAATAGACATTATTTTGATCTTCATAATGAACCCCTGTTTGTTCATGAAGCTTCAAAGGATATAAACAAACAGTTGGCTAACTTTGTATGCCTTGTGGTTCCTGACACATCACAGGTAGTTCTCCACTTATTGTGAGGATTCCAGCAGTTACCCCCATTTATATCATGAGTCTCGAGCCAAACTTCCAAAACTTAAAAAGGATTTATTGGGAGTTAACATGCCAGCACTGCCTGGGTGTAGCCAACTCTGACACACATAATTCATTGTCACCCTTGACCCTGGTTTTCCCCCAACCCCCTGAGTGTATCCTAATTTATATTCTCCAATGGGACACATCCATTGCCAAGAGTCATCAATCATGCTCTCTAGTTAGAATTTAGCGTGGCAGAAACTTCAATCACCTAGTTACTATCTTTGAAAACATTTATAGAATGCAGTTTTAGTTTTGTAAGTTGCTACACTGTTCCCCCTCCCTTTCTGTTGGCAACTCTAAAAAGACCAGAGAAATATTTTATGAGTTGACACTTATATTCAATTAGTGACCATTCGAAGTTACAACGGCACTGAAAAAAGTGATTTATGAGTATGAAAAATGGTCATAAGTCACTTTTTTCAGTGCCATTGTAACTTCGACTATTGCATAATCCCATGGTCATCATCATCATTATCCAAAGTGTGCCCTGTCCAAAGCACACTGAGCCTCTAGTGTTTTCCAGTAGTTTTGATCATTTGCGGTATCTTGGTATTATCCCAAGGGACATTAATAATCTTAAGATCTTCCTTAAATATTTGGTGCCAAGTTTTCTGAGGCTGGCCTTATTTTCTTTTTCCTCTAGGACAGGGGTATCAAACTCGATTTCATTGAGGGCCACATCAGGGTTGTGTTTCACCTCAGGAGGCTTGGGGGGGGGCATGGCCAGGGTGGGCACGGCCAGCTCAACCATCACTAATTGAGGCTCTGTTTTTGGCCACGATGGTCTCCTGCAACCCTCTGCCAGTGAAAATGGAGCTTGGGGAGGATGCGCACAGTCCTCCCAAGCTCCATTTTTTGTTGGCAGAAGTACTGCAGGCCGGCCCTTTGCTGTTTCCAGGGCAGACCCATGGGCCAGATCTAAGCATCCCATGGGCTGGATCTGGCTCGCAGGTCTTGACTTTGACACTCCTGCTCGAGGAGGTATCCAATGTAGTGCAATTTTTGGATGCTGGTCTTTAGGCTTATATAAGATATGGCCAACAAGGTCATGTGATCAAAATCTGGTTGCTAGGCAACTGGCATGTATTTATGACAGTTGCAGAGTCCAGGGGTTACGTGATTACCTTTTGTGACCTTCTGATAAGCCAACAGGGAAGCCAAATTCACTTAGCAACTAAGTTCTTAACAACTGCAGTGATACACTTAACAACTAGGGCAAGAAACATCATAAAATGAGACAAATCCTCTTAATTGTTTTGCTTAGTAATTGAAATGTTGGCTTCCATTGTGTCCATAACTTGCTTGTTGCTTATATCTTTATGATTTATATTGTTTTATTTAGTTTCCTAGTATGATTTATGTTGATTGCTTATTTAGTATCCTATGGCTATCATTATGTGTTGTATCTTATTATTTATGATGAATGACTTATCACTTATAGTTTTATGTACACTGAGTGCTTATGCAGTAAAGACAAATTCCTTGTATGTCCAATCATACTTGGCCAATAAAGAATTATTGTATTGTATTGTATTGTATTGTATTGTATTGTATTGTATTGTA
>BLBF01000040.1:14713499-14737938 GCA_015471245.1 Laticauda colubrina
TATTGTATTGTATTGTATTGTATTGTATTGTATTGTATTGTATTGTATTGTATTGCATTGCATTGCATTGCATTCTATTCTATTCTATTCTATTCTATTCTATTCTATTCCATTCCATTCCATTCCATTCCATTCCATTCCATTCCATAAATATCCAGACAAGTCAATGGTGGGATTCAAAAATTTTTATTACCGGTTCTGTGGGCAAGTCTTGATGGGTGTGGCAAAGGAAGGATACTGTAAAATTTCCAATCAGAGGTGGTATTTGCTGGTTCTCTGAATTTACTCAAACTTTCCGCTATCGGTTCTCCAGAACTGGTCGGAACCTGCTGAATACCACCTCTGAGACAAGTTGAAATTTAATGAAGAAATCCCTGGATGTTTTATTTAAGAAGTAATTTTGGAGAATTCTATCTATGTTATCCATGCAAGATTTTATTAGATGCCTTTGCAGAAGAGACTATAAATAGCTAACAGCTTTACTAACAGATCAATGTGGTTTCTTAAGATTTTTTTTAAGATAGGGTTTCTCAATGATTAGCAACTATTGTATCTCAGTTTGTTTTTCTATGAGAGCTCCCATCTCTTTTACATTGTCCCCATACTGATGATCAACTAGTCCTTGTGATTTACAGAGAGCCAGGAATTGACTGTACTTAGGAAATGAGTCAAAACACAACCACACTTTATATTCCTTATACCAATGATTTTTAAAAACTTTTTTCTTTCACAACCCTTTGCCACTTTCAACTGGTATGAGCCAATTTGTGTGAGTCACTCCAATGAATAGATATCTACTGGTCCTTTCAGCTAGCAAAAAAACAGGCATGAAGCTCAGAAAAACTCACCTCTAATGCATGTTACAAGGTCTTAATTTAAATTTTTTTCAATATGGTTGATTATATTTGAAAGCCCACCTGCTTATTACATATGCCCTCTCTGACAGCTAAAAGCATGATCATCAAGCAATTATCATGCTAACAAATCAGTGCATCTGTAGATAAATTCATGCCAAAATCTATTTTTTGGCTACACAAATATGCCAGCAAACTTTCTTTCTGTTTCCAGCAGGGAAGAATCCTTAAGAAATTCTTTTCAAGCTCTAATTTTGTTCTCAAAATAAATTTGCCTATTGTTTTGCTGTACATAATCTCGGGACAATGGCTAAAATGATTTTGGAAATCATTCACTATATTTGGAAAAGTAAAACAGGAACAATTTTATTTGAATTATCTCTCCAGGATTTATAACCCGCTATTAGATATGCAGGAGGCAAATTTTGTGCTGCTGAAATGAAAATAAAGACAAAAATGGTTGAACAAGTAATTTTAGAATAGAATAACAGAGTTGGAAGGGACCTTGGAGATCTTCTAGTCCAACCCCCTGCCTAGGCAGGAAACCCTGTACCATTTCAGATAAATGATTATCCAATCTCTTCCAACTTCCAGTGTTGGAACATTCACAACTTTTGGAGGTAATTGGTTTAAAAAATTCTCACTTTTAGATGTTGTTTTCTTTTAATTAATAAGTCACTAGGGGATATTTAGTCTATATCATAGCTTTTTAATGTTTAAAGCTATTTTTACTTGGGTAGACAATATACCAATATAGAAATGTTAATGTAATATCATATGATTTGTCTTTTAGTATATGCTGTATTAATTAGCTTCATTCTGTTACTGTTGCTTTAAATTTGTTGAACACTAACTGAATAAATACAATACTCATAAGTGTGAAAAGTGGTCATAAGTCACTTTTTCAGTGCTGTTATAACTTTGAACAGTCACTAAATGAACTATTGTAAGTTGAGGACTACCTGTAGTACTGCAAGATGTTTTGGTGATATTCTTCTTACATTAAACTTTCATCATCACAGAGGACTTCAGTGCAATTGGGTGATCTTCAGTTGTGTATTAACACAAAAATATTGGACATTGTTTTCTCATGTCAATTGAGAAGGATCTAAAGATCATGGACAGTTGATCATGATTTAGCTGTCTAACGTTAAAAATGCCAATTTAATCATGTGCCGCGTTAATAGAAACACAAAAGGTAATAGTTTGATTGTATTTACAATGGTTAGACCACTCTTGAAGAATTGCAACTAGTTCTGATCCCTTGTCTAAAAAAAGATAAAGAGAAATTGGAGAAGGTAGAGAGGAGAATTAATAGAATGAGAAGGGGTCTAAAAACCAAACTTTCAAACTGTTTTTGAATCATTCAAATTGCTGGACATATTTAACTTGCAAAAGAGAAAATTAGTATGTCAGCAGCTGACAATTACCTAACATCTAGACAGTCAAATGTTATCTGTTCAACTGAGAGAAGGATAAAAACCAAAGTTAAAAGTAAAAGAAAAGATATTGATGATAACTATAAAATAACTTTCTTGATGGAAATATTGGTGTTACTTGCTGGGTTTGCTCTGAGTAGGGATTAGATAATCTAAAAGACACCATCATAGATTCTGTGGTATGCAAATTAATTGCTTTAGTTTCTGCTGATTTTTCCCCTCAAATTGTTAAATAAGTATAGAGACTTCGGATTTAGAGCGGAGATCAGTACCAACTATTAGGCTTGACAAAAGGATACTTATGGAGCCTACACTCAATACTGAACCTCACCCACAACAAAGAAGTATTTATACAACAAAAAGTTTCTCAAGAACAAAAAATGTAATTATCCCAGTCAAGGTTTAAAATGATTGAAAGACGCTTCTTGCTACTTTCAAGCTTGTTAAAGCAAATATTAAACTTTTCTGCAAAGTTATTAAGCCAGACAAGGCATTCAAGTGAAAAGTGGTTTTGTCTCTGATTTTGGAATCTTGTTATGCCATTGATATATTCATTTTTGTCAATTGCTTACAAGATAATAGGTATAAGTAAAAATATAGTTATGAATACATGGATACATATAAGAAAAATAAATAAATAAAAGAAACATTATGTCATCCAATCTTCGTGAGCTACATTGGTTGACGGTTGGATTCTGGGTGCAATTCATAGTGATGGTTATCAGCAATAAAGCCCTAAATGGGCCTGATTGTTTGAAGGACCATCCATCTCTAATAGTTTCTACCCCTGTGAGATTGAGCTGAGACTTCATTCAAACAATGCCACTCTTGGGATCTGTTATGGTACATGCCCTCTGAAATAGCAAACCTCCCGGAGATCCATATAGGGCCTACCCTACGGCTGTTGCAGAAATTATAAAGTACCCAAGTAATCAAAGTAACAAGACACTATGCACCCCCCAAAGCAATTAATCCAGGCTGCGTGGGAACACAAAGCATGTGTCATTTGCATTGCTATCAAACAAACTGAACTCTGCTTCCTTCCTCCACATATACCATAAAAATACAATGTGTTTAACTTAGTTTGTGAACTACAGCTAAAGCATTACTATAAGTTCAAATGTTGATATATTTACTTATGAAGTAGATTTATATAGCACTCATCTCAATTGCTGTTTGCGACCTGAGGCATTTAGATCTCTACCTGGCCATAGAGATCAATAGAATAAATGATTAGAAAATAGAATTCCAAAACATATATGAAATGTATTTCCATAGTATTTTTTATAGAAGTTGATCTAGAAGGATTCTTCTGAATTTCCCCCAGTGGCACGGAGGGAATATTCTTTTTCTTTCGGGAAGGATTCTCAGTAGTTAAACTCGTTGCCTCACACTTCTGGAAAGTTCTTTGGTTTTCCATTTTATATAGAGGACCTACAAGATCCCTTCTAACTCTGTTAACCTGAATCTGAATCTATTTTTGGAGAACTCACCACTTGTAATGATATGTGGGAGTGACCTGCAACAGGAATGGGGATGGGGCGAGTGGATTAAAAGGGATCCTCTCTAGTTTCTTGGTCTGCAAAGGAGGCAGGGAGAAATGTTTTTTGACTTTAAAAGATTTTGTTAATGCAACATTACAAACAAAGCAGTATAAACTCATCTTGCTGTGTTTCCTGTCTGGACTACCTCACAAAGTCGATATCATGAACATTAAACAAACTAAAGGGCTAGGGTTGTATAACAATCTAACCCAGTGGTTACCAACCAGTGGGCTGGGGATTACTGGTGGTCCGTGAGAAAATTTTGGTGGTCCGCAAAGAAATGTCACCCCCAAAGCATCCCCCAAAGCAATTAATCCAGGCTGCGTGGGAACACAAGGCTTGTGTCATTTACATTGTGAACAACATGAGGTAGTGAGGGGAGGGAAGAAAGGGCAGAGGGGGGAACTTGCCCTACTCGCCCTACATGCCTCGCCTGGTTACCAGTCTGCTTCTTTCCGTTTCTTTCTTCTTCTGCTTTTTTCTTCTTCTTCTTCTTCTTCTTTCTTCTTCGGCTGCATACAAGGAAAGCAGCAAAAGTCTTTCTCTCCTCCGAACTCCACCAGAAATGATTCTTTGGGACCCTGCAAGGTATGCTGCTTTAAGAGGCTGCTCTGGCACAACAAGTCTCACAAATAATCATTTCTGGTGGAATTTGGAGGAGAGAAATAAAGACTTCTGTTGCTTTTGCTGCTTTCCTTGCATGAAGCCAAAAGTCTCTCTCTCTCTCTCCCCCCGCCTCCAGCCCATGAGAACAGAGCTGGAGATGGTATCCTGCGATCCCAAATAAAGAATGATCAATTGGGAGGAAAACGAGGTGGGAAATTTTCCTGCAGGCTTCTTTTGGAATTTTCCCACGGTCTCTGAACCATGGGATTTAAAATTATGAGTTTGGTGGTCCCTGAGATCCAAAAGATTGGTGACCCCTGATCTAACCCTCAATGAGTTTAAGCAAAGTTGGCATTGAACAAGCTTTGCACATTTTATCAAAGTTTCTGCTTTGTCTTAACCTAACCTCCTATAAACTCTCCCATAACACATTATCAATATTATAGCATTAGGCAAGATTATTGATTGCTCCTGTCTTGGAGGATTTGTTTTTGGGATGCAAATTTCACAGCACTGAAAAACCTGAAAATGTCTCCACGTTTCTTGTAAACTGGCTTTAGTTACCCCCAAACAGAACGGTTGCCCTAGGAAGCAGCCCAGGGCATTGGAAACAATTTTTCATTGATTGCTTTTATTTCTCATCTTTCTGTGCTAGCACAAATTCAGGCCTAGGGTTCTCTCTTGAAAACAAGGATGTAAATTCATGACAAAGGCACAACAAAATGGAAACAACAGTCAACCAGTAGCAGATACAGTCACCTTCCCCCTTGTTTGTAAGCTATCCTATAGCACATTCAGTCAGTTACACAGAGGACATTGCTTGTAAACAAGGCAGCATATTGAATTTTTTCCCCAACGTCACTACCCAAAAAAAAAGAAAAAAAAAGAACATCATGTAAAGTGTGCTTGTTAGCCACATGGCTGCATGCTGCTGAATGCTTTCCCATGTCATTGCAGTTCTACAGTGAAGATATAATGTAAGCTCTAGAATTAAAGAGTACTATCATTTGTACTGGTTTCTCTTAACATGAGGCACATCCATTCCTGTTATGATCTGATTTAATAGCACGAGTTTCTTAATTAAGAGTCTAGAAAAACTATACTACTGTGCATACACAGATGTTTGTTCAGTCATGTCTGAGAAATGACTCCCACACTACTGTGCATGAAATCAGCTTAGAATGATAACTAATAGCAACTTTGAAAAATGCTGAGTGATTATTGTCCATTTGCTGTGCTATTTTAATCTTCAGTGTAGTTGTTTTCTCCCTCCCTCTCTTCCCCCTCCCTCTGCCTCTCTCCCTCCCCCTCTCTCTGCATGTCTCCCTCCCTCTCTCTTTCCCTCTCTCCCTCCCTCTCCCCCTCTCTTACATGTTTTCCCTGTTTTCACATACCCATCTGAATTTCTTTATTTTTCAAAACCTCTGATACCAGAAATTATTAAGTCTGTTTTCATTCTTTAAAGTTTAGATGATGATACCAGTAAACTATCCAGGAATAAAACCAAACATGGCCACAAAAAGCTTCAGAAGGATCTCTTTCAACAGCGTGGTCAAACAAGTTTACCACACTGAGATTGCAGTGAGTAGCTCGGTTGAGTTGAGCAAGTAGCAGTTGGGAATACTCTACTAGAGATCATTAGGAACTGGAGAAATAACAACTTATATTGTTAATGCCCTCGGGAAAACTATGCAGAGTCCTCGTCACTACATTTGGTAAAGGGCAAAATAGAGCTAGAAAAAGTGTAGAAGTTACCAAAAGGATCAGGGGACTTGAAGACTTTAGATATAACATTAATGACTCTGGAGCTAACTAAGGGTTACATCAGGGGTGGGATTTTACCGGTTTGGACTGGTTCTATAGAACTGGTTGTTTTGATTATGTGCAGTTCAGAGAACTGGCAAATTGTGCCCCGGCTGGCCCCGCTCATCTCTGCCCACCCTTCCCCTCCCCTCCCCACCCAGTCAGTCCTTATTGCACATGTGTGACATCACTGACTGCATTCTCCCCCACCCAGTCATTCCTTAAGGTATTTCTTTTTCCTCCCTCCCGACGATCAGCTTTTCCAATGATCAGCTGTGCCAGGATCCTCCTCACTGTCTTACTGTTTCACCAAGGAGACTTCCCTGAGGCCCAGGAGGTAAAAAGGGGTGTGCGGGGGGCTCCCCTGACTCCATTTTTTTGCCTTCCTGGGCCCCAGGGAAGCCTTCTGGGAGCAAAAATGCCCCACAGGAGGCTTTCCTGAGGCCCAGAAGGCCCAAAAATGGGGAGGGGGATTGCTGCAAAAATATAATAATAATAAAAAAGAAGCCACGCCTACCCAGTCTCACGGCCATTCCCACCTAGCCATGCTCACCTAGCCACACCCACAGAAACAGTTAAAAAATTTGACTTCCATTCCTGGTTGACATGCAAGTAGACCTTGACTTATGACTGCAATGGAGTCTATCCATTACAGTTGCAAGTTGCGACTGTCGTAAAATGGATCACCTAAAAGAGCACTCCAATTGTGTGTCCTTTTTAGCAGTGGTCAAGTGAACCACGTCAAATTGTTCTGTATGAATTTGTTTTGCTGAAAAACAGAAGACAACACATTTTTTTTGAGCAAAAATGACATAAAATGTAGTCATGGGAACATGGAACACTACAAATGATGGTAAATGTGGACTGAATGCCAAAGGTACAAGATTTGACCATGGTAAGCAGTGGCTGTCAGAATTGTCAGAAGTTTAGAACCTGGTCATAAATGATTCTAGGGAGGACCGTTGTAACTTCCAATGGTCAGCCAGCGACTGTCATATGTTGAGGATAACCTGTAACTGAGGGACATAAAATCACACATGATATGCAGAAAGTGGACAAGGAGAAATTTTTCTCCCTTTCCCAAGAGCTTGGAATGGAATGAAAGGAAAGAAATTTAGAGCAGACAAAATAAAATACTCCAAACGGCTCCTAACTTGGGTGATCTGTGATGGCAGCTAGCTTGGCGGGCTATCAAAGAAAGCTGAAGCTGAAAAACAGGTTTGCCAAGAGACTTGAAGACTCAGTGTTAATCTTGGAGTCTTATGTCATAAATATCTGCAGGTGGATAACAGCACAAATGAGGCCTGGTTCCAATTCTGGTTTATGAGCACTCCAGAGCCACCTAGATTGGTGCTGTGAAAATCAAAATACTGGATTACTTTGTCCACTGCTTATCCTGATTCAACCATGCTGCTCTTGTATTAGGTAACGTTACATAACTTTGCTCAAGTTTAGAGAGAGAAAAAAACTAAGGTTAGTAATAACAGTGTTAAAAGCAGTAAAGAGGAACAAACCCAAATTGCAATAAAAAAGCACCAACATTAAATCTTTTTGTGTCTGTATGTCTCAGTTTAATGGAAATCCATTTGCGGTTTAATAATACTAAATGGAATTCGAGCCAGACAACCTTGATGGTTTTCTACCATCCTACTGTTATTACAGAAACTAAAGTCTATATACACCACTTGATAACTGAAATGTGTCTCAAACTACTAGGTTTCCTCTTTTTTGCCCTCTCTTACATCCTGTTACTCAGTTGAGCAATTTTGGAAAGAACATATCCATTTTTACTTTCTGCACACTGCAACATTTATTCCTGGCATTTTATAAGTGATATAATTTCAGGCTTTAGGGAGCTTGGGTGGTAAAGAGAACTGCAACAGGCAGAGAACATTTTTTAGTTTGGCTACTGATCAATAAAAAGGACATTCAACAGCACAAAACTATCCTCTAACAACCAGGACTAATGGCAAACATTTGCAAGTGAAAATACATAATACAGGTAGTCCTTGACTTACGACCACAATGATGTCCAAAATTTCTGCTGTTAAGCTATTAAGTAAGTTTTGCCCTATTTTACGACCTTTCTTGATACCCATTGTTAAGTGAATCATCACAGTTGTTAAATTAGTAACACAGGTGTTAAGGGAATCTGGTTCCCCATTGATTTTGTTTGCCAGAAGTTCCCAAAAGGAGGATCACATGACCCTGGGACTCTGCAACTGTCACAAGTATGAGTGAGTTGCCAAGCCTCTGAATTCTGCTCAGGTGACCATAAGGACGCTGCAGCAGTCGTAAGTGTGAAAAAGGTTATAAATCACATTTTTCAAGGCTGTAATTTTGAATGGTCATTAAATTAACTGTTGTAAGTCAAGGCCTACCTGTATGTATATTTGGAGGTCAGGAAGTGGATGTCCCTTTAAGAAGCAACAGTATTGCATGCTTTAACATTTATGAAAGGTTAAAAACAGGGAAATTCTATCCTGTTCTTATGGCCTGTTGCAGGCGTCACTTCACTGAATAAGGGAGAAGTGATCTTGGTACCAAAGATATATTTCAACAGTACAAGATGTTAAATAAAGATTCTGTATGATGCTTTTCTAGATTGCTTTTCTAGAACTAGAGGCTGAACAGAATTCCTTTCAGGCATCAAACAGGAATGTGTCTGTTGGGACCTGTCGGCTGCCGGCCCCTACAGCAGCTGAATCAGAGGAGGAGGCATGGGAGTCAGGATCAGCATCAGGGAAACCTGGGAGCTCTGATGGGGAAGAGGGAACGGAGCTGGGAGAGAGAGAGAGGGAGGACCACACGATGGGCAAATGTCGTGGACTTCGTACAGCCAGGAAGCTACGCAGTCACTGTCGTGAACCGAAGTGGCATGACAAACAATATAAGAAGGCCCATTTGGGTACTGCTTTGAAAGCCAATTTTTTGGGGGGAGCTTCTCATGCCAAGGGAATTGTTCTGGAAAAAGTTGGTGTAGAGGCTAAGCAGCCAAATTCTGCTATTAGAAAATGTGTCCGAGCCCAGCTCCTCAAGAATGGGAAGAAACTAAAGCTTTTGTTCCCAGTGATGTCATTTGAACTTCATTGAGGGAGGGAGGGAGGGAGGGAGAGAGAAGGAGGGAGGAAGAGAGAGAGGGAGGGAGGAGAGAGAGAGGGCAGGAGGGAGGGAGAGAGAGAGGGAGGGAGAGGCAGTGAGGGAGGGAGAGAGAGAGGGAGGGAAGGATAGAGAGGGAAGGAGGAAGAGAGAGAGAAGGAGGGAGGGAGAGAGAGAGGGAGGGAGGAGAGAGGGAAGGAGAGAGGGAGGAAGGGAGAGAGGGAGGGAGGAGAGAGAGAGGGAAGGAGGAAGGGAGAGGGAGAGAGAGAGGGAGGGAAGGAGGGAGAGAGAGAGGGAGCAAGGGAGGGAGAGAGGGAGAGAGAAGGAGGGAAGGAAGGAAGGACAGAGAGGGAAGGAGGGAGGGAGGGAAAGAAAGAGGGAGGGAGGGAGAGAGAGAGAGAAGGAGAGAGGGTGGGGCTGGGCCATCCGTCAACCTTCAGATGGAGAGTCAACAGCCACCAGGTCAGGAGATGGCTGGTGAGGAAGAGGAGGAACAGCTGGGTCCAGCGCCTGAGGTGCACATGTGCTGAGGAGAGGAGAGCAGTGGAAAGCCATGGGCCATCCTGGGGAAGGAAGAGCCATCGCTGCTAGTGAGACCCCATCCTAGGTCTGGGGATAAAAGGCAGGGAGCAGAGATGAAGAAGGGTGACCAGACTGACTTGTTCGCCTGCGAGAGAAACATTTTGCCAGGACTGCCGGCATTCCTAACAAAGGAATCTTTTGAGTTCATGTCAGAGGGTTTGTTGTCTTTGGGGAGCTGGGTCAGAACAGTGTCCATGTCTCCTGAAGAAAAATTGGACACAACCAAAGTAAGCATCTATAGTCCGTGACTTGCAACAGTTTCATTCAGTGACCGTTCAAAGTTACAACAGCACTGAAAAATGAGATTTATGACCATTTTTCACAGTTATGACCTTTGCAGCATCCCCTGATCAGATGCTTGGCAACTGATTCATATTTATGACCGTTGCTGTGTTCCAAGGTCATGTGATCAGCTTTTGCGGCCTTCTCGCAAGCAAAGTCAGCAAGGAAGCCAGATTCACTTAACAACCAGGACACTAATTTATCAGCTGCAGTGATTCACTTAACAATGGTGGCAAGACAGGTTGTAAATTGGGACAAAGCCATCAAGATGCATTGCTAAAATAAATAAATGCATAAATCATTTTTTCTCCCCCCCGAAATTTGCTTAATAGAATGGGGACGTATGTTTACATCAATGGAGAGAGATACACATGTAACTGTGGCTAGATAAGCCCAGCCTCTCTCATTTTATTTCCAACTTTTTAAAATGTACATAAAATAGACGTGAAATCCAGGGCCTCTACGAGACCATGCTGTGCTACTGAGGAGATATTGGCATCATTTCCATGGTGATAATAGAAAAGAACCAGCTTGAAGATGATCCAGTAGACTGAAATCTCAAAATGACTCAGAAAAAAGTCAGAGAGAGCAATTTTCTCCATCAAGTGTACAATTTTCATCATCTGGGTTGTTTTTGTTGTGAAATACTAATATAAGAGCAGATAGAATTTTTATGTATATATATTTCTCTCAGTGAGTGAATACAGTTTTCTCCTCTGGAAAAGCAGAATATTTTGCAAGATAGCAAAAGCCAGAATGGGCATAAAGGATAATTTCACTCAGGAACATGTAACACTACCTCAGACAAATCCAGTGTGTAAACCCAAGGGATTCTCTTGGACTCACAGCTCCTGCTCAAAGAACAGGTGGCAGTCATGGCCTGAAAGGCCTTTGTGCAACTCCATTTTGCATGCCATGGCAACGTGCTCTCTGTGAGGGTGACCCTAATCCAGAATAGGACACATGTAACACTTATTTCTGCAAAGTACATTGAGTGATAGTTTGCTTCCAGGTCCAATTCTAGGTGTTGGTTGTTGTGACCTATGGCAGGGGGCCAGTCAACCTACAGAATTGGCTTCGTCCCATTATATTGAACTTGGAAATAAATCTTGCAGTTGCTATGGTTGGATGTTGGAAATTATACTAAAATAAATCCACTTTTTGCCTCCCATCACCTATCAATGTAAGACCATGAAAGGTTGTTGTATCTACTTTGGGTTAAACTATTATTCCTTCTTACCTGTTTGTACTCAGACTCTCTTCCAACTAGGATCTGCAGAATGTAGTTCACAGGGTCTCCCTTCATTGGGGGTGCAGTTTCCCAAGCAATTTCACAGGTGTTTCCTTCTAACTGTTTCACTCGAGGTGCTATAAAAAAAAAAGGTCACCATGTATCAATTGGCATGTGCACAAGGAACACACGCTTCTCATTTTTCTTCTTTCAAATACAGACTTTTATTCATTTTAAAAAATAAAATAATTAAAATAAAGAAATTTCAGAATTATCGCTGGGAAGAAGATAAGGTAATGTATTATTCAATTTAACTATCAACCACCTTACCCTATTGCTATTTTCCTGTTAGAAAAGTGCAAAACAATGGAGGAACAAGAAGGCAAACAACAAAGAATCAAACTGCAAAGAAGAAAAACATGCTGATTGTTGAAGAATTTAGTTTTCCTTGTGTTATCAACCAGATAAGAGTTGGTTAAACATATTATATTCAGATCACCGCTTCAGATGGATTTATTGCTCCATCAGGTGGCAAAAAAGTGTTTTTATACAAGAGACAAACAAGGGTCAATTTTTTTGAAGCATATCTATTTGAGACAGTCCCAGCCTAAAGCCCTTGGGGAAAAAAGTCATCTTCCATCAGTCAAAATCCATCATATATCATTTATCAGCTAAAACAGCGGTCGCCAAATGGTGGGCTATGGCCCACTGATAGTCTGTGATAAAATTTTGGTGGGCCGCAGATAAATATCCACCCCAAAGCAATTCATCCAGGTTGCACAGGAACACAAGATTGTGCCACCCACATGGCCCGCCACCCACTGACCCCCACCCTTCGGCCAAGCACAAACCTACAAAAAGCAGCGCAGCCCTCACCAGCCAGGACAAGGTGATGGTGCTGTTGCAGCAAGAGGGGGCTGGCGGCACAGCCAGGTTGAAGCAGTGATGGAGATGGCCAAAAGGTGCAGGAGCACCGTGCTACTTGCATTTGCGTGGCGCTCCCGCACCTTCCAGTTTGCCTCTCCTGGCCTGGGTGGCCGCGGCTGTAGAGACAGCCCAGGGAAGGGGACAGCTGGTGGTGGCGGGAGGGGTTGGAGTGGGCAAGTCTGCATTCGCCATCCAGTTCAGAGCTCCAGAATGGAGTAGTTTTGGCGATGTCAGTTTTCTCATCCATCTCGGCACTCTGCTCTGCTGTTCCCCCCCAATGACCCTAGCCATCGCTGTCTGGGGAAAGCACAGGAAAAGTGAGTTGAAGGAGCTGGGTTGAAAGAGTAGAGATCAAGGAAGGCACAAGCAAGAGAAGACAGAAGCTGCCGCCTTTGATAAGCACTGCTTTCTGTTGCCTGTGCCTTCCGATCTCCGCTCTTTCACCCCAGCGAGAGCGGTTTCTGCTCGATTTCTTTTCCTGTGCTTTCCTCAGTCAACGATGGATGGGGCCATGAAGGGGGGGGGCAGCAGAGACATCAGGGTGCTCTCCCCCCTCAGCAAGCCAGGCTTGGAGGAACATGAAGAATTGTGGGTGAGCGCTGGAGAAATGTGTGTTGAAAATGCCAACACACATTTCCACTGCACTCTCTTTCCTGAAGTAATATTGAGTGGGGGGAAGGGAGCAGGGAGAAGGGTAGGAGGGAAGGAGAAGCCTGGCTGCCTTACTTTTGGCATGGGGTGGGGTGAGGGGAGACTAAATGCCCAGACCAAAAGAGCACTGAGGAAGATGGGCTCCTAATAAGCAGCCTGTTTGTGCAGAAGAGAGCTTTTCTGTGCTCACCCCGTTCTTCGGCCTCCACATAGGGAGGGACCCTTCTCTGCTTGGAAGAGAGGGGGGAAAAACCTGGAGTTTAGCCTCGGGGGGGGGAGTCTTCTTGTGTGCAGGCTGAAGTGGGGGTGTTGCCTGGTTATTAGGAACCCATTTTCCTCGGTGCTTCCAGCCCAGCCCTCCTTCCCTCCCCTAACTCCAGGCAACCACACCTGGCAAAGGGGAGAGAGGTTTCCTCTGATTTGGGGGAGATATGAAATGACAGGAGACCAGATTGGAGGGGGGCTCTGCTTTCCTTCCATTTGAGGGGGGTTGGTTCCTCTCCGTCCAGATCTTCACAGCCTCCAGGCCACTCTTTCTTCCCAAAGGATGAGAAAGGCCCTTCCTTTCCCTTTGCTCTGCCCCACAATTATGATTAAGTGTTTATAATTTTGTTGTACTTAAATAAGCATATATATATATAGGCTTTGGGTTTGTCTGTGTGTCAGGCTTTCACAGCCATTACTGTTTTAAATTTGGTGCTAGCCTTGTGCTGTGTTAGAATGGTTTTTTCTTCATTCTGACTGGTTAGGAGTCTTGGTCTGTGTTTATTGGTCTTGGAGTTTGCTGTGTTCTGCTTGATTGATGTTTCTTATATCTTCTGTCTGTTTTGTAGCATTTTTTTTGTCTTGGTTGGCTGGCAACATTGTGTTTCGTGTATTGGGGGCTTGTAGTGCGGCTTAGCTTTGGGTGAATGGCAGGCTATCGTTTATTAAGAAGTTAGCTTTCATCTGGTTGGGGTGTGTTTGGGTTGGAGGTATCGGGGTGGGTGGGTCTGTTATTGCCCAGGTATTTGCTTGGCTTGTGATGTGGAGATTTTTTTGTTTGAGAGTGCAGGCTTCCAGATAATTGACAGCGTGGTGGAATCATCTCTTCTATTCATGCTTGCAGGTCTTTTTTCAATCTCTATGGCTTCTCTGATAATTCTGTAGCTGGGGTTTTCTATAGAGGCTAGGGTTTTGGTGCCATTGAAGTCGATGCTATGTAGTGCCTCTTATGTAGGGCAAGAGGTACCACAGACAAAATCAGTAAGATACTACACAGGTATCACATCAAGACTGCCTTCAAAACAGACAGAAAAATAGCAGCCATCCTAAGAAACCCCAAAGATAAAATTGACCTGGAAAACCAAGGCGTATATGAAGTCCCCTGCACATCATGCCCGGCCACATACATTGGACAGACCAATAGAAGAATAAGTACCCGCCTGGATGAACACAAAAATGCAGTAAAAAACCATAGCCTGCCATTCACACAAAGCCAAGCCGCACTACAAGCCTCCAATACATGATACACAATGTTGCCAGCCAATCAAGACAAAAAAATGCTACAAAACAGACAGAAGCTATTAGAAACACCAATCAAGCAAAACACAGCAAACTCTAAGACCAATAAACACAGACCAAGACTCCCAACCAATCAGGTTGAAGAAAAAACCATTCTGACATAGCACAATATATATAAATTTTAATATTAAATTTATATTTAATATAAAAACAAAATGTTTATATAAAATATTTTATTTTTTAAAAAAAACATATTAGTGGTCCTCGGGATATGAGTTTGGTGGTCCCTGAGATCCAAAAGATTTGCGACCCCTGAGCTAAAATAATTTCATCTATCAAAATGTATATAAAGCTTTCAGCAATAGTCAACTATAGTCAAGCATCAGTTCCCACAATCAATGTTAATTTAATTCCAGGAGATTTCAAATAGAAAATGAGCAAAAAAGATCTAAATTCAATATTGAAGTTGGATTCCCAATCTAGAAAAATAGTACAAAATATGCCAGTTAAACTGAAAGTCTAACAGAGGATAGATATTTTCTATCCGCTTTTGGGAATAAATTTAAGAGAGAGAGAGTAGCAATTACAGATAGTCCTCGACTTGCAACAGTTCATTTGGGAACTGTTCAAAGTTACAACAGCCCTGAAAAAAGTGACTTAAAACTGTTTTTTACACTAACAACTGTTGCAGTATCCCAGAGTCATGTGATCCAAATTCAGTTATTTGGCAATTGACTCATATTTATGATAGTTGCAGTGTCCCAGTGTCATGCAATCACCTTTTGTGACCTTCTGATGAGCAAAGTCAACGGCTAAGCCATATTAACTTACAACAGTGTTATTAATTTAACAACTGTGGGGATTCACTTAATGACTGTGGCAAGAAAGGTCATAAAATGGGACAAAGTTCACTTAACAAACATTTCACTAGCGACAGAAATTATAGGAGGAAAAGTGATTGCAAAAGGGGTTTTAGGCCCATTAATGTTTCCTCCCCTCCTCCCGCCCACCCCACCAAAATCAGTAGACATATCTTACTTACCTTTAATGACAGGGGGAATAGATTTAGTTGTGCTGAAGCTAAAGACTTCTGAGAAAGGCCCTTCCCCGGCACCATTTACAGCCTGTATTCTAAAAGTGTAGCTGGTATATTCCATCAGCCGTTGTACCTTGTAAGTATGACTAGGGCCCCTATAGATTGAAACAAACCTAAAAAGAGAGAGAGAGAGGACAAATTTGTTGTTATTTGTTTACAAAGTTTTCATTGATGGGTTGTCTGTGACTCAACAAAAAAAAAAAAGGTTAATGTCATTTAATCTAATATCAACTCATATCAATAGCTCAATTTGGCAGCTCAGGTGCAAGTTCTCTAAATGGATTTATCACAGTACTAGCTTGATACCTGTGCTTCACTATGAAACTATGTGGTCGGGTTAGTTTTTGGGGAGGAAAATAAGGTGGGGTGGAATTCTGCCTCTGCCTACCAGCATCCATCAGTATTCATCTGGCTGACGTCCTGTCAGTGTGTGAGAGAGTTGAGGGCTGTTTGGAAAATGAAACAGTATTTGCTGTGTGAGCAAGAAGGAGACAGCAAGGAGTCTAGGCATGGCTTAGCTCAACTGTTCTGTCCTAAAGCTGCTTGGTGCTGTGAAAATAAAACTGAAACTTCTCTCCTCTGCTTGTGTTTTGCATTTGGAACAGATTTCTTTTCAGGTGGGGAGGGGGAGTAGAACTCCTTAGCATCAGAGCGTGTCAATAATAATAATATACTAACTACTAATGCTCTGATGGTCATTTTGAAAAATCATTCCTTAGTGAGCACCTAGAAGCCAAGAGGAACATACGTGCCAAATTTCAAGTTTGTAGGCTTTACGGTTCTGGAGAGTTTGTGATGATGCGTGAGTGGTATTTTGCTTTTATATATACAGATTTGTTTCCTTTTGACCCCAAGATCCCAGACTCTCAATGGTTTGCATACATATCACCCCCCCCTCAACTATACAATTATATTAGAATTTTCCTCTAAATTTTAACAAAATACAGGGAGCCCTCCACCACAATTGTGCCCAATGGTTCTATTTTATGATGAAGTTGTTAAGTTAGCAACATGGTTGTTCAGTATATCTGGCTTTCTAATCGGCTTTGTCAGGTGGTCAACGTAGGAGATGATCACATGACCCTGGGACACTGCAACCCTCATAAATATGCACCAATTGCAAAGCACTTGAATTTTGATCATGTGACCTTTGATCACTTAGGAACATTTTTCCCACTGATGAAAGTTTGCAGTCAGGTGGTTTATATATTTTTTTGGCTAAAACCCACAAACCTCAACAATTGTGGCCATGTGACTCTGAGGTGCTGCAAGCAGTCATGAATATAGGCCAATTGTGAAGCACTCAAATACCCCATGTCTGTGGGGGGGGGGCAGCAGTCAGAACTTCAGAACTGGATCATAAATACCTTTTTTTTGGGGGGGGTGTTCATTCATTTTATTCACTTTATTTTGAAAATTATTGGAACCATGCTTAAAACAATTGCTCCCTTATTCTGGTACAGTTGATATCATGCAGCATAGTTTCTATTCCAGTCGGTTTTATTTTAATTTTATTGAATGTTATCTTTATTACTATTTTGCTTTGTATTAACATTACATTGGTTTGCATTTTGTGCAGAATTTCAACTTTTGGCTCTGGAAGATCAAAAAATAAAGAAATGGATAAATGGTCCCATTCACCCTTTTATGTGAGATACACACAGCCATGAACCAGGAGAGTATAAGGTTCAAAATGTATTTGGAACTGAATTATTTCTCTCTTTCCTAACCAGATTATTTACTACCATTTTTGGAATGCTAGTCAGTGTTTGGACTTGGCAATCAGATGTCTTTGCTGCATGGGTAGCCAGTGAATTGAATTTTCAGTACTTCTAATTAGCAACAGCAGGAGCATAACACCATGGAATCAATGAATACTAATGTTTCTCAGAATAAATCTGGAATTATTATTTTATTTTTTTAATCTGGCACCAAGGAGTTCTCCATGGGATAATGCAAGTCACCTTTATTATTATTTTTGCAGCAAAAGTTGGCAAAACAGTGAAGTGGTAATGATTATGGATGTATATTTTAAAGAATTTAGAAAGCTATAGTATTAGAGATTGATGTGCAGATGTGATTTTTTTTTTAAAGAATTTTGAAGTTATACATGCTAACACAAGCAAGATTATGCACAAAAATGGAAGGACACATAGTGATTCTTATAATGGACAAACAGCTGCAAAAGTTAACAGAGAATTAATTTTATTTCTACTTGGGAACTGCTTTTGGACTTAGTAGTTGAGGTGGAAAAAAATTGTGTTCCGTCCGGAAAAAAAGCGCGTGAGACCGGGTTCCAACTAACAACTCTTTATTCGGTTAACAGCAACAGTAACGGAACATTGGCTCAAGCCGCGGCAGCCCTTTATATAGAGGCTTGCCTGCCGGCTTGTAGCCAATGTCATCCATTTAAATCCTGCCACCTTTGAGTGGCTTCTTGGATTGGTTCCTAATGAACCAATCCACTACTGGCCTTTTTGGCCAATCAGCAGTGACTACTTGGAACCTTCCAAGTTATACAGAACACCCCTCCCCCTTTAGTTCAGTCCTACGTGAGTGACATAGTCGCGCAGGTAGGTGGGGCTTCTTCTGGTCCTAGTTGACCTGAACGGTTCATTCTCGTCCAGGACTTCAAGCGGTTCGGTTGGGATTGTTGTCTCTCTGGATTTTCTCTATGGAACCGCCTGGAAGGGTGAGTCAGCATTGCCGCTCCCACCTGAGTTCCTTAGGCCGGTCGAAGTGGTTCTGCCACTCCCTCCCGGTTCAGCCGGGCTGGTTGAACTGGCCTGGCTGGCACCTTCCAGGTCGGCTTCCCTTTTGCCAGGACTTCTTCCAATGGTCTCATCTAACTGTAAGTGCTCTTTTTGGTTGGTTAGATTTTCTGGTTGTTATTTTAATGGTTCATTTTCACAACCTTTTTTATTTATTTGTATTTTCCCCCCCTCCTTGGTTTTGTTTTCATCAAAATTTATTATTTGTGGTTGCACGATTGTTTTGCGCTCGATGTTGCGGGAACGAAGCTGGTCTATGAGTCGCTTCCACTCTCTTCCATTGTCCACGGTTAGTCGGTAGGACCGGGGGCCTGTTACTTGTGTGATCGTGGCTGGAAGCCAAAGAGGGTCCCCAGTAAAATTCTTTGCATAGACCAGGTCACCGATTTCAAAAGTGCGGTATCGTCTGGAAGAGTCGGGGGGGGGGTTTGCAAGTATAAGTGGGGTGCAACCTATCTAAATGGGATCTGAGTTTTCTCCCCATAAGTAATTCTGCTGGGCTCTTGTTTGTTGTGCTACTGGGAGTGATGTGTTGTAGTGTAAGTAAGAGGTTTAGTTTGTTTTGGACATCCCCATGGTCCATTTTCTCAAGGCCTTCTTTTGTAAACCTGACCATTTGCTCGGCCCTACCATTCGCCGCCAGGAGGGCCGGCGCAGTTAGTGCATGGCGTATACCCAAGGAGGCTAAGTATTGTTCGAATTGTATCGCTGTTAGTTGTGGCCCATTATCTGATACTAACAAATCAGGTAATGCATGGTTATACCCAAAGTTAGTGCATGGTGTATACCCAAAGAGGCTAAGTATTGTTCGAATTGTATTGCTGTTAGTTGTGGCCCATTATCTAATACTAACAAATCAGGTAACCCATGCATTGCAAATCATTTGTTTAGCTGTTTTATAACAGCGTCGGTTGTTGTGGATGACATTAAGATGACTTCTAGCCAATTCGAATATGCATCCACAACTATTAAAAACGTATTGCCCCTAGTTGGTTCCGCAAAATCAATATGGATTCGAGATCAAGGGTCTCGTGGGGTCTCCCAGTCCCATATGGGTGCTTGTGGTGGTGTAGGTCTAGCTCTCTGACACTTATGGCAAGTTGCAACCCAGCGTTCAATGTCCTTGTCTAAGCCAGGCCATCAGACATAGCTCCTGGCCAGGCTTTTCATCTTAACTATGCCTGGGTGGCCCTCATGTAACATGCCTAACACCTCTTCTTGTAGTTTGGATGGAATCACCACCTGATCTCTCCACAATAAACACCCCTTTTGTATTGACAGTTCAGTTTGTCTAGTCCGGAAAGGTTTAAAGTTTTCAGTCTTTTGGCCTTCCAGCCAACCTTTACCTACCCAAGTCAAAGTGCAGGCAGTCAATGAGTCTTTTGCCGTGGCTCTAGCGACATCATCCACAGTCAATGGAAGTTCAGGGCAGGTTTCCAGTTGTCGGGTGGTGGTGGCTGGTGCTGGGTCGTCCTCTATGATTGGTAATGGTGCTCGGCTTAATGCTTCTGCATGGGCGATTTGTTTTCCGGGTTGATGCAGGAATGTATATGAATAGGTAGCCAGGAATTCTGACCACCAAGTCATCTGTGGGGATAGAATGTTCGGTGTGGGTTTGTTTCCAGCCAAAATCCCCAGTAGTGGTCAGTAACAATGGAGAATGTCCTACTGTATAGGTATTCACGAAAACATTTTAGTACAGCGACAATTGCCAGGGCCTCTATGTCTAGTTGGCTATAGTTGCGTTCCGCTTTGGAGAGCGTTTTTGAATAAAAAGCAACGGATGTCTCTCTCCTGTCAGGTAATTGGTGGCTCAGGATAACACCGACTCCAAATGGTGAGGCGTCGCAGGTGACTGTCAAGGGTAGAGTATTACTAAACTGAATAAGAACGGTGTCTGGGGTTAACAAGTCTTTTATATTCTGAAAGGCTTTTTGTTCTTTGTGACCCCAAGTCCAGACAATTTTTTTATCTAGCAACCAGTGCAATGGTTCTGCTATCGTTGCTTTGTGGGGAAGGAATACATTATAAAAATTGATCAGAACGCTTGTAAGTCCGTTTTATTTCTAGGCCTGGGTGTGTCTTTAATCGCTTTGACTTTTTTTTTCTGTTGGGTGAATACCTTGTTCGTCAATCAAATATCCCCAAAAATTCGACATGGTCATCCATATTTTGGAATTCATGGGCTCCTCCAATATGGCGCAGAGCTGCCACAAAATCAGCAATGGTTTCATCTCCCCTTTGGTCTCTCTTATAAAATTCATGTCTCTTGATGAGGTTTGAGACAAACGGCACATAGTGAGCTTTCAGCATTCGGTTAAGCTCAGACCAGGTCATCTGTTTCACGTCTCTGGGCTTCGCCAATGCCTTCGCCATCTTAAATACGGCTGGCCCGCAATGTGTTAGGAAGACAGCTCTCTTTCGCTGATCGGAAATTTCTTCCATTTCGTTGCTCTCCAGAAACATCAGGAAACGATCAATATAAGACTCCCAATCTCCTTCATTGGGATTGAATGGTGCAGGCGGCGCGTTATTACCAGCCATCTCGTCTAGCGTGGTTTTTTCTCTTGCCACATGCTCTGTCTCTGCTTCAGGATGATCCCATCTTCGTCGCCAATGTTCCATCCAGAAAAGAAGTGCGTGAGACCGGGTTCCAACTAACAATTTTTTATTCGGTTAACAGCAACAGTAATGGAACATTGGCTCAAGCCGTGGCAGCCCTTTATATAGAGGCTTGCCTGCCGGCTTGTAGCCAATGACATCAATTTAATCTTGCCGCCTTTGAGCGGCTTCTTGGATTTGTTCCTAATGAACCAATCCACTACTGGTCTTTTTGGCCAGTCAGAATTGACTACTTGGAACCTTCCAAGTTATACAGAACACCTTGAAAAATACATTATTAGTATATATTTATAATGATAGTAAACAGTGCAAAGCACTAAGATATAATCCTATCTCACAAGCATTAGTAAATAAAAATGAGATGCTTTCTTCAACCATGTGTACCAAAAAGAAAATAAAAATATTATTCTGTACTGAAATCTATGAACTAGAAAAATGTGCAGCCTGGATTTGCTACTGATGTTCAAGATGACAACTTTTCTATGCTATATTTTGAAATTTAAGGTATGTTTGCTGTTCTTTAAACAGTGGACAGTTTGCTTATTTTTTATTATGACATTTTAATTTTAATTGTTTTAAATAGTTGCACTTTCTATTGTTGAATCTATATTTTGGAACTTTTTAATGTAAAAAAGATTAGAAATTATATATATGTGCACACATGCTCCTGATACTGTAATAGATAGATTCTCTCATTTTTGTCGCACTTTATGATCTTGGCCAACAAATCATGTTTTTCTTCATAAAGAGTAGTAAAATGAATTTTTTTTTTTCAGAAGTAGATATTTCCCACAGCAAAATTTCCAGGTACAATATTGCAAGTTGGGCTTTTCTTTATTGCATTCTAATTGTGTGCTTTCAATTTGTTTTTATGATTGCTTGCATTCATTTAGCCATTTCAAGGAGATTCGTTTAATTTGCCAGGTATACAATACAGCTCTTATCTCTGTTCCTAAGACTTGCTTGAAGCATTCAAAAGCATCTGTTTCATCACTGTTGAAAATATTATATTAGCCTGTGGCTTAGCAATCTGTTATAGCAAATCTGCCCCAGCATGTTAACACTTATGATTTTGGAAACCAGGTTTAATATCTGGAGGCAACGTGAATCCTTGATATTCACATTATTTCCAGATAATGTGAATATGTCATGGTTCCAAACCAAACCAGGAAAAGAAGAGAGCAGAACAGGTCTCTTTACTGGAGTCTCAGCTTGACATGTGGTGAACAATACAAGTAAAGGGTTTCTAGCCAGCATTACTGGCTTCTGCTAGCCAGCTGGTTATACAGGCTCAGCACGCCCCACCCTCTTGTTCCTGGTTGCTCCTGCAAGTACTTTTTTGGCCCTGCTCCAACAAGCACTTTTCGAGCCCAGTTGCTTTCTGGTTGGTTCCAGCAAGTATACTTCAGGCCTGGAGGGCTTCTGAACCAACCACAGCTGGCTTACTCTCCTGGCTCATCTTCTCCCAGCACGAGTCCCATCAACCGACACCCATGCATCCCCCTGCGCATGTGTGGCAACTCCAAAATAGCGCATTGTGGCCACTTTGAATGGCTCACTGTCTCGGATGTTGACAGAATATCTGTAGGTTTCATGACTCTGAAAACAATGTTGGACTACCTTCTGAACACCATGAGATATATCAGGTTAAGTGAATAGACTTTACAGGAAGACTGTATTTTACTGAGATAAACTATAGTAGCATAATTTTGAAAGCTGATAATGTTTATTCCCCTCCATCTTTGGAAAACACTTCTGCATTTTTGGACGTAGATGTTAAGATCAATCTGAGGAAGAAGTTTAATATATTTAAACAGATGTAAACCTGAGAAGTCGTGGCAAGAGATAAGAGTCACTGTTAAAATTTTAAAAAATGTTCCCAAAATTCAAAGAGGAAAAGATCCAGGTACAAGATGTATCTGGCAACAAGAAGGATGTATGACAGGTGGACACAGACTTCCAATATCAACAAAAGATAACGCAAATTACATTGTGAGACAAGAAATAATGGATGGAAACTAGTCAAGGAAAGGACCAACCTAGCGCTAAGGAGAAAGTTAATGACAGTTAAAGCAATTAATAATGGAACGATTTGCCTCCAGAAGTTGTGAATGTTCCATTGGAGGCTTTTAAGAAGAGACTGGACAGTCACTTATCTGGAATGATATTGGGTCTCCTACTTGAGTAGGGAGGTTGGATCTACAAGGTCCCTTCCAATTCTGTTATTCTGTTGCATTCTGATTTCTTTTAACTTTCTTCTAATTTCCACTTTTACTTTGCAAAAGTGGTCTGTTTTGTTGCTCTTATGACCTTCAGTAATGCTCTTACTTTTTCTGGATTTTAAAAAATGAACTCAATCCATGTTTTCAGATTTGTATTAACTTCTTTCCCATGTATACATATGAATAGACAGCGTTATATAGTCAAAATAAACAGTTCTTCTTCTAAACAATCATAGTTATAATCCTAATTTATTCTTAATGACCACATTACTTCTTCCTCTCATTCTTGTCTATGTTTTCATGTCACCTGCAGAATAATTTTTTACATTCAGAATGTCATATAAAATATTTCTCAAAAACTCATATTTGCCTTTTCTATTCACTAATCACAGCACAATAACCTATGTTTGCACCCACCAAAATGTCCATTCACAGGTCCAACATTTTGAAATACTTTGCTGGGACAAGGCAGAATGAGATTTAACTTGCCATTCAGGCAAAGATTTTATTGGGTCATCCGGCCAGTCATTAAGTCTAAGTTCAAACAATGATGGTCTTCTTTTCAAGAGGACAAAAGCAGAAAACCGTGTGTGAACAGCTCTGAGCTCTCAAATAAAACACAAATAATAATACAGTAAGAGCAAATGTCTAGACATTACTGAATCTCAGCCCAATTATTTTCAAAAAATTCTGGCCACCGAAAGCAATAACAAAAACTAAAATAATAAAAATGCCAACTGGATGCATTGATTCAAAGACCATGATAGTCTCATAATATCCATCATGCCCTTCTACTGTAGTCAGTGCTATGGAAGATCCAGCTTCATTCATATAATATAAACCAAACTTTTATTACCCATGAAGGAAACAAGGTGAATGTCATCCCAATAACACTATTGGGCATTATAAATGAAAAATCAAGGTTGTTTTTTTTAATCTAAAAGCAAAGTCAGGGATGAAAATACAATTTCTTGCTGAATAAAGCAGTAATGTTCCGGAAAATAGAATAACGGAATAAGAAAGTTGGAAAGGATCTTGGAAGACTTCTAGTTCAATTCCTCTGGCAGGAAACCCTATACCAGGGATGTCAAACTGGTGGCTCATGGGCCAGATGTGTATGTGCAGGCTACACACCCCAGCTCCACAAATAGGAAAAACATCACAAAACGTCATATGATGGCAATGTGTTGCCACAAATTTGACACCC
>BLBF01000040.1:14738338-14812102 GCA_015471245.1 Laticauda colubrina
TATAGGTTGTCCAATCTGTTCTTAAAAACCTCCAGTGTTGGAGTATCCATAATTTCTGGAAAGAATTAACATTACCCATGTTTCTTTTCTATTAGCAGTCTGAACTAGCTCCATCCTCTTTTCTTTCTAATGTTCAATAATAATGAAGACAAATATATAGCACAAAACATGACAGGGGTGTCCCCAGGAATATGTGCATCAAAAACCCTAATTGACAGTGATAATTTATTAGATTTGTTACACACACACCCTGTTCAAAGATGGCAGCCACAGTCACACAATCCAAGCCTTACCACTTTTTTTTTTTCATGTTACACACTTTTAACCTTTTAAAAAAGCTCCTCTCTTCCCAATTAACAGTTCTAGTTCTTATTAAAAATGCTTAAGGTATGACAAGACTGATTGACTGTCCATTCCTTTTTAAATTTTCTGTCAGGATCTTCCAGGAAAGAACGTGCATGTCACCATACAATTTCCTGTTGATTTTTTTAAGCCAGTGCAATCAACAAGCAGCGAAAATAGAATTATGATTTCCTTTATCCGTGATGGTCAAAATTTACTTATTTATTTCCTTTGGAGGGAAGATTTCTCCTTTATTGCCAATCTGGTTTTACAGCAAATTCACTTAGAGATCTAAAGTGTTAAATAAATGAGAGTCAGTTAAAAACAACATGATACAAAGCCCAATTTGGCAGTATCCAATGGTGTAAACAGAGTTTGACTTCACCTTCCTGGCTGCAAATGAAGCTATTTGTTTGTGGAAACAACCCAGGTGGGGAAATGAGAATGGGGCACATACCATTAATTTCTTAGTGAGTTAAATTGATGACCCGAGGCAGTTTTCTCTGCAGCACAAGCCATTGGAGCATTTTTAAATTGAGGTTAACCCATCTCAGCAAACAAAAGCTGCTAATATTTAAATGAAATTATGATTAGAGAAAAGAGATATTCTTTTTAGATATTGACCCACATTTCCTGCTCTTTTTAAAAAAGGAACTTTTAATGGCTTGGCCATTCTGTATAGCAAACATATTTATCAGTCTAGCTCTCCCTGCATGTCAATCGGGAAATAAACAATGTAGTCTATGACTAAATAAGATATTCCAAGCAGTGCTGTTAACAGGGAAAAAGGCATCTCATTCATCTGAGGTTGTAGATGTGTGGATTTGTCGACTGCAATAAATCCTTTATTGAAGGTTACACAAAGAAGAAAACTTGTTTACGCTAGAACCGTAAGATTTCTGCCAAGTGCTAATTATTTTCATAACATCATCAAGCCTGTTCCCAGTCCGTACTATCTCAGTGTGTAAGTCTTATTTCCAAACAGAACATCTACACATCAACATGCATCCAGAACCAACATTTGACTGTCAGTAGGCAGCAATTTCTTCCTGAGATTTTTAGGACTGAATAATTATGCTCCAATTCACTCCTCTAAAAAATGTCCCAAACGTACTTTTTTTCAAAAGGCAACTGGACTTTCTTATTTTTTGTTTTGCTTTTCATCCAAGTAGCTTCTTCAGTTCGAACTGGATGGTGGGGAATGGAAGGATTTATACCTCTTGCAGACAGCTGGTAATTTGCATCCTTTTAAGGCCAGCTGGAGGTTTATTGTCTATGTCATCAGGGACACCCAAGTGGTGCAAATGGATGTGGAGCAGAGGTGGTATTCAGCAGGTTCTGGCCAGTTCTGGAGAACCGGTAGTGGAAATTTTGAGTAGTTCGGAGAACCAGCAAATACCACTTCTGACTGGAGCTTTCCATTATCCTTCTCCTGCCATGCCCACCAAGCTACGCCCACGCCCAGAACCAGTAGTAAAAAAAAATGGAATCCCACCACTGATGTGGAGCCTTCTTGGACCTGTTGAATGGACTATGTTGTAGACTGGAGATAGATGATGTTGTATCACTCCCCCTTTGTCGAGAGAGGGCTGTTCAGTTTTGACATAGATGGCCTGTTTGATCCCTCTTTCAAACCAGTGGTCCTCTCTGTCCAAAATGTGGACATTGCTTTCTTCAAAAGAGTGGCCCTTGTCTTTTAAATGCAGCTGAACTTGAAAAAGCACCTTTAGGACAATCATGACCTGGATGACTGAGAATCTCCATAGACACTTCTAAAAATGCTTCCAAGAGTAAGCACATCTACAAACAAGAACATTTTTACAGAATGGTATAAGCTTGGAAAAACAAACAAACTACAAGAGGTAGAAAACAGGATGTCTTGCATCCTTGACGGACCACCATTCATTTGTTTAAAGTTACAAGGGCACTGAAAAAATATGACTTACAATTGGTCCTCACCCTTACAACTGTCACAGCCTCTCCAAGATCACATGATCAAAACTCAGGAGCTTGATGACTTGCAGGTATGGACAATAGTTGCAACATCCAGGAGATCATGTGGTCACCATTTGCAACCTTCCCAACCAACTTCTGACAAGTAAAGTCAATGAGAGAAGCTGAATTTGCTTAATGACCGCAAGATTCACTTAACAACTGCAGTGTACCATTCAACAACCAAGGCAAAAATGGTTGTAAAATTGGGTGCGACAGCCATTTTGCTTAGCAGTGGAAATTCAGGTCCCAGTTGTGTTCATAAGTTGGAACACAGCAAGGTATTAGCTTAAGAGAATTACTGGAGGAAACCAGTGTTTGTTTACAGCTGGCTATCCTGGAATTCTACAGGATATGCTAGAAGAGACAAGATGGTGGCTGGAACAGTGTAAGCATAGGTTATTGTTATGCATGTTGCAATGCATCTAAAAAGTAGGAGAAGCTTAGATTCACCATCACAGTTGCCATCTGGACTTTGTTTTTGAAGTAAGTAAGTAAGCTTACTTGTAAGTAAGTAAGCTTGTACCGAAATAAGCTGTTGTGCAACAATAAAGAAACACTAAAGAGCAGGACCAATAATGCTTCAGGTCTTTAATAAGTAGAGTACATAAGGTTTCCCCCCCAGTCTGACATCTTCTAAATACATGGTGCCCCAAATTCTCTGAATTCTATATCATGGCGCTACTGTCCTTCAAAGTGACCTTGATTATGTATCTGAATAGTCAAACAACTGGCAACTCCAAATCTCAACCAACAAATGTTCTGTCCTAGACATCTGTCAAGGACCTTAGAGTTCTCATATCAAGTGACCTAAGCTCTAGAACTCACTGTAACAGCATTGCCAAAAAGGCATTAAGAGTTGTAAATCTAATCTTACAAAGCTTCTCTTCCGGAAATATCGAATTGCTAACTAGAGCATACAAAACTTTTGCTAGACCAATACTCGAATACAGCCTCATCAGTCTGGAATCCACATTGCATATCAGACATTAATACAATCGAACGAATTGATGACCCTCACTCTGTCAAGGACCTCAGAGTACTCATATCTAATGACCTAAGCACCAGAACTCACTGTAACAGCATTGTTAAAAAGGCACTAAGAGTTGTAAATCTAAGCTTACGAAGCTCCTACATAGAATTGCGAACTAGGGCATACAAAATCTTTGCTAGACCAATGCTTAAATACAGCTCATCTGTCTGGAATCCACACTGTATATTGGATATTAATGCAATTGAGCAAGTCCAGAAGTATTTCTTGAGAAGAGTACTACACTCCTCTGGTCGCAACACCAGGCTTGAGATTTGGGGCTTGGACAACCTTGAGCTACACCACCTATGGTTAGACTTAAGCATAGTACATAATATTATCTGCTACAATGTTCTATCAGTCAATGACTACTTCAGCTTCAACCACAACAATACAAGAGCACACAACAGATACAAACTCAATGTTAACTGCTCCAAACTTGATTGCAGAAAGTATGACTTCAGCAACAGAGTGGTCAATGCCTGGAATGCACTACCTCACTCTGTTGTTACATCCTCTAACCCCCACTCCTTTAACCTCAAATGAACCACTATTGACCTCTCACCTCATTCCTAAGAGATCTGTAAGGGGCATGCATAAGTGCACCATTGTGCCTATCATCTCAGTCTTATTGTCCCTATTTATTCATACCCATTTCCTGTACTCTTAATCATGTTTATACTTATACCTATTATCTTGTAAGCAATTGACAAATAAAATAAAATAAATAAATAATTTGTAGTCACAGATATTTGTTTGAGAAAGCTGGGGTGCATCAGATTGTGTTTTTATTGAATTATATTTATATAACTATATTTATATTTCTACTAAATCTACTACTACTTTAATTTGACAACGCAGGGTCATTATTCTTCATTCGTTTTTAACTGATCTACTTCACTCAAAGCATGACAGAAAAGTCTTCCAAAGGATTGCACTGGACTTGAAGCATGCTGTGGAAATCCCTTTACCCTTTTTCTCATAGAATTGAGAATAATGTTAAGAATGTGTTGATAACAGAAGAAAAAAGGGAAGGGAAAACAGAAATATAATCTGATGTACTCAAACTTATGCCTGAGACATAGAGGTGGTATTCAGCAGGTTCTGACCAGTTCTAGAGAACTGGTAGCGGAAATTTTGAGTAGTTTGGAGGACCAGCAAATACCACCTCTAACTAGAGATTTTACAGCATCCTTCCCCTGCCATGCCCATCAAACCACGCCCACAGAATTGGCAGTAAAAATATTTGAATCCCACCACTGCTGAGACAGCAATTGGAGCCATCATATCAAAGAATTCAGAGAGTTTGGGGCACCAGGTAATTAGAAGATGTCAGACTGGGAAAAAAAGCCAAGTTATTCAGTAATAAATTGGACATCAACAACTTATTAGTTGTTGCTGTTGTTAATACTTCAATCTGGCGAATGAGTTGGGCTATAGCAAATGTATGACTCAGCCTTAATTATTAATATCCTTTCCTTATTCAGTAGCCAAAGCCTTTCAATATTTGCATGTTGATTATTTAAATACATTAATGCGATTTGTGGCAGGGTATCTTTTGAAAGTCACTCTAGCAGCTTTCTAAGCTAAGTGGGAAGGAGACACTGTAGTTCAAGGGGGTGCTAATGGTTTTGATTTAATTTAGGCACAAATAATTTTCTAACATTGGAAGAAATATTTATCTGGTTCAGTTCCAAGCCGAAATAAAGGCACTGCAGAGAAAATGGAGGCTGGAGACTGATTGGAAAGAGGATTGATTTATTGATGAAACATAACCACCAAGCACGTGTGATTCTGACAACATGGAGTTGAGAGTAAGGGGTTTTTATACCTTCTCTTGGGCTTTGAACTTGAACTTCCTGTTCCTGTGCAAGAACATGTATTCTATTGGCTGTTGTCAGACATCCATGGTGCCATGTACAAATCCTAGTATTTTGTCTAAGCTGAGCTTGGTTGAAATTTGGCTGATGCAGTGAAGGGGGTTGTTGGGTAATTCCTATTGTGGCTGAGGGTTAACCCTACCTTTGTTCTGACCTTGCTGCAGGGAGTAATGGATTAATAAATCTGCATTTCTACAAGCTGGCCTCAGCATAGTATCTGCTTGATGGCAGGGAGCTAAAGCTCTGAGTTTCTGTCTCCCTTAAGATTTTTATTTCTCTTTTAGGGGAAATATTTTATCCTGCCTTTTTAAATATTTCTCAAATTTTTTCATTCTTCTGGGAGAGGGGCTGGTGATAACATTCTTCACTAGTTAACTCTCGAAAACTCATGATTGCAAGATAACTCATTTTTGTCTTTATAGTATATTTTCTGCTTCTACAAAAAATAACATTTATATTATTTAAATGTTAGTGTAAACCACCTTATTTAGATATAATACTAAGTCACAGTTTTATATTACATTTTTGGCCTTATCTATATTCTGATAACTTTTTGTCCTTTCAATCAATACTATAAACCAAGCTTAAACTGTAATTTGTAATGCTGGATTGGACTTAAACCAGGTAAACCAGTAAGTAAACCAGGAAGTAATAAATAAGTGGGATGCAGCAATGTGACAAGCATTTGGAAGACACACTTTAAAAATTGCATCAACATTAAGTATTTCATTTCAACTCATTAAAGCAGTCATAGTTTTTTCTTGCATGGTTGCTACAAAGGGCAAATATTTCAGCAATGAAACTGAGGGAATGCATCAATCAGTCAAGGTTAATGACACTAAATGTCTAATGGAAGAGCTATTGTAGAAATTCAAGAGCTAACATTAAAGTCTGTATTAGTAATTAAATACTTGGAATATTTATGAAGCTTCTCATTCATCCAGTTCATGGTTGTCCCAAAGGTGCTTTATCAAGAGGCAACTGGGCTTTCTGGTTTTTCTTTGAAGATGTTTTACTTTTTATCCAAGAAGCTTCTTCAGTACTGGAGAAGCTTCTTGAATGAGAAGTAAAACGTCTTCAAAAAAACAACAACACACATCCAAAAATCCAATTGCCTCTTGAAAAAGTACCTTTGGGATAAATACTTCGAGGTAATGATAATCACTAGGAAGGAAGAAAAATTCAACTCAAGTCAAGCCAAGCCAAGCCAAGGAAGAATCAAAATATTACTTTGGAAAATATATGGAGAATGAAATAACCAAAAAGAAAGCCTTTTAAGACCCAAGTAATAAAGGGAATAAAGGTGCAGTGGTGTTCAACTCTAGGGCACAATGCTCATCTCCATTTCTTAACTGAGGAAGCCAGCACTGTCTGAAAACAATTCCATGATCATATGGACAGCATGACTAGACATTGAGTCCCATGGAATGTTGTTATCGTCGCATTGAAGTGACACCTATTTATCTACTTGCATTTCCATGCTTTTGCACAGCTAGATGGGCAGGAACAAATCAAATAATACCAGTGGACAAATCTAACCAGGTGAAAGTCTTTCCTGGAAACAAAAATACCACAGCTTTCATAACTGGCAAGAGAGATTTTCAATTAATCTGTAAATGCAGCAATGGTGGGAGTCCAGGAATTGAAGATTGAAGTCCAGGAAATTCTTCAATTTACAATCATTTGTTCAGCAACCCAGGGTCTCCCTCACCCATCGAGGTACCTCATGCTATGTGCATAATGACTGCAGAAGGAGAGTCGGGAGTGCATGGGTGCCTTGCTTGATAACAGCAACAATGGCTGTAATTCTGAGCTCATTTGTGATTGTAAATCAAGGACTATCTGTACTTTAATGTTAAATTTAATATTAACAAAATAAATCTTAGTTTTACCTAGAAATGCAAGAAATTGCCTTAAATCAAATGGGGATAATCTATTTTAGTCCTATCCTGAACTGCCATGCTTCAATTCTCTAGACCAGCCCTTTTCTACTTGGATATCTGCCCACTTGCAATAAATGGCATTTCTTTCCCATAATTCTTAGCAGGTCACATACTAGGAAGACTGGGAGTTGAATATCACATATCTGAAGACTTGGAGAAGGTTGATTTCAGAGTGGACATATTAACGACTGAAGGTGTAGAAGGCTAATCGTTGCAAAATATATTGTCTTAAAAACTAAAATATATGTAAGATGCATTTTAAAAATAAAATATGCTTTCTAATCCTTTGCAAAGCTTACCCTTTTATTTTTTGGTAAACTAGAGACAATTTCACAGCCAAATTCTAAAGAAAACTTTGAAAGCAGTTGGGAGACAAACATATAATTAGAACACCAGTTAATTGGATTACTATAGCACTGGTTCTTGGAAACACCTACAAGCTTCCTAGGAAAGCTATGATTGTTGAAGAGTTCAAACTAATTATCACCATTAGAAATTAAAGTGTTGATGTAATTATGTTAATTTGTTTGACTTGCTTTTTAAAAAAGACAACCTTACACTCTGGATTTATTTTTACTTTATGTGTAATTAACATAAAGGTGGTTATAACCACCTTGTTATAACCCACAACTCATTTTTAAAAAATTTACCAGCATTCCAATTTCCACAGAAACCAGCACAAGTTTGAAAATACTCTAAATTAGTCTTCTTGGTAGGAATTTTGGCAGGATATCAAGAACAATTATGTGCAGCTGTTCAGATCCAAAGTGGAAAAGTTGCTTTAGAGAGGTGATGATGTACACCTCTTGGCACCTCTTTGGAGAAGCTACATTTTCTAGAGTTTGTGTGATAGCTATGGAATCCCAGAATAATAGATATTTGGGGATTTTGCCCCTTGCGGGGACATGGTGTTGCAGAGCTTAAAGATGCTAGAATTGCCAGCCAGAAATGGTCTGTACACTGGCAGTTTGAGCCCAGTTCCGTGAGATGGAATGAGCTCCCGTTGCTCAATTCCTAGCTCCTTTGAAGCACCCAGCATGCAACATTGCAAGTAGATAAATGGGTATCACTTTGGTGGGAAAAACCTAACTGCACTTGTATGTGTAAAAGCTGGCGCTGGGCCTGACTGGACGTGAGGCATTGCGACACAAGGTGAGGCAAAGTGAGGTCGGAGAAGGAGCCTGGAGGAACCAGCAATCCAAGCGCCACTAACTAATTGGTGTAAAACTAATTCCCCCACCACCACCACCACCACTGTAGTGCATCAAGGATAAACAAGCAAGGCAAAAGTACCAAACAGAATGAACTAGCAACCAAGGCTGTCTGGACTACATTGAGTCTAACACGTGTAGATTTCCCTGACATTGTATGCTATACACTAAATAATAATATATCCCTTGAAGACAAATTTTGAAAGTCATTTCTTCCTAGCTCACTTAACTGTTGAGAATGTTCAAGCTTTTTAACATGATTTTAATTTGCAGTGTATTAACATATTTCCAAGGAAGCATTTCAGTGTGGGAGAAAGGAATGAGATTCACAGTAAGATTCAGAAGACAATTCAAGAATATACTGTATTTAACAACCAAGTCTGTATTTAACAACAAACCAAGTCTGGAGGCAAATTTTATTCCTGTGGCAGATATTTCTCTGAGCATTTTAAAAAGTTGGTTCCAGCCAGGCTAAAGATTTCCAGAAGAGGCTATCAGCCAGAACAGAAAAGTACAGCTGCCAATCCAGGCTGCAAAAATACATATGATTGGCATCTAGAGAGAGAGGAAAATCTAACTGATGCCATCAATTGATGATCATCTGCACTGTTTGCAACCCAGATACAATAGCCCAAAGGGAAATCGAGGTTTAATGGACCAAAACATAACTTAGCATAAGGCTGCCTCATATGCTCATCGTAATTTGAAAGCAATATATCAATTTTTATCATGTATATCTAGCACACAAGCCACTTGTTTTATTACAAATGCTGGAGAATTGTGAGTGATAAGAGAGCTTCTGACAAACAAAAGGATATTTAATAAATTTCCTTCCTCAAATGGCAACTCCAATCTTTGTTATGCAAAAGTTACAAGCAATGATAAATTGCCAATATCAATGCAACAGAGGCAACTACTTTGGCTGCTAATAACTATATTAAAATTAGTACAGCAAGAGACCTACTGATCACTGGGTTATTGCATTTGCTAGGAATTACAATTATATTTACTAGCAGTTTATCATACAGCAAGTAAGCGAACTAACCAGAGAAAAGATCATTTCATTTCAGTTATTATTAATGCAACCACCATATATCTTCCAGGCATGGTTCTGCATTAAGTAGGTGCTTTATTTGTCTCTATTTTCCAACAATTATTTAAATTGACTAGGTGTCTCTTGAGATTTCTTGAAAAGGAAAACAACAAGGGTTTATTGCTACTGAATTTGGATGGGCTATTATGGCATAACAGACAACTGTATTAATTTTAATTTCAAAACAAATTTGCTTTTTTACATTGAGAATTTCTCTTACACCATCAATTTAATTCCATCTCATTCAGTTCTTCTCCTTTAATATAGTACTCTCCAACCTTCTGGCAACCAGCCACTGGTTCCATGGAAGGTAGTTTTTTCATAGACCAGGGGAGTGTGGTTTTGCACACTCCCAGGATGCTGCCTGTGTACAGATGGGGCTTTATTCCATTGAACAGACTGGTTCCTAGTTGGCTATAGACATGCTGGTCCATGGCCTGGAGCCTGTTTTAATATATTGCTAAATTCTTCTTGGATAAACCCATTGCTACTTTCTTCAAGTTGATTATCATCATCGTCTTTTAATGACCCCATAATCCCTTGTAGGGTGGAGTCTGGGCAACTGAATGGAGCTGAGTGTTTACTGGCCGGATGCCCTTCCTGTTGCTAATGTGGATTGATACTCAACAGACATAATCTCAACATGCCTAGAGAGAGAAATAGCCTTTACCTAGGATTGAACTCATAATCTCCTGATTGTGAGGCAAGAGCTCCACCCCTAGGCCCCCACACCACTTTCTTCAAGTTGATGCTCTCCAAATATTCTTGACTTCAACTCCCATAGTAGCAGTCAGTGTGCCCAAAAGCCATACCTGTTGAGAATTTGGGAATTGGTTTCCCTGGCTGAGTGGATCTGGTTTCATCGATTTATTCAAATTATGCAATTAATTGT
The DNA here is from genome assembly GCA_015471245.1 of Laticauda colubrina. NCBI lineage: Eukaryota > Metazoa > Chordata > Lepidosauria > Squamata > Elapidae > Laticauda > Laticauda colubrina. The sequence continues at coordinate 14,748,722 of BLBF01000040.1, forward strand.
TCCCTGTCTTTCCAGAAATCATTTTTCCATAAAGGTAGCAAACAAAACAAATTAACACTACAAGAATAATAGAGATACACAGCTTCTTAATCCCTCAGAGAACATTTAGAAGATGAACAAAGACCCACAACCTGACTTTAAAATGTAGAGAAATAGAGAGAGAACACCAAGAGTCAGTCAAACACTTTCTTCTGTTGAGTAAATAACAGGATTCACGAAACCCACCATCTATTATGTGTTGATTCCCTGATCTTTCACCTACAAAGATCATCCTAAGTCTCACTACACAAAACAAATAAATTTTACACACACTCTATTTTTCCCAATATATGCTGTATGTATTTAGCAGTTTGCTTTAAAACAAAATTGAGAAATTGCTGTAAGCACAGCTTTCTGACCACCTGTTGCTTTTAAAAACTTAGGCAGGCTGTGATGGTAAAATGATAGTGTGTTCAGCAAGTTTGCAACCTAGTGCTTTCCCAATAGCTGTTACCATAGTTACCTGTACATTATGTGTGACGATTGGGGGGGGGGGGAAGGAAAAATGAATTCTGAATAATGGATACAGACAAAATCTAGGAAGAGAATGTTTAAATTCTATTGGGCAGGAAGGCTACTTTCAACCAGGAAGCAGGAGAACACGAGTCTTCCTGTCCCAAAAGAGCTTGTCAGCTTTGGAAGCCATATTCCACACTGTCACATAGCCTGAAAAAGTGGGAGGGGGGTAATTTCAATTGAGTAGTTCTAAGTAGACAAAATAACATTCTTTTATTAGTTCAAGGTTGTTAAGTGTGGTGCAGCAGAGAAAAAGGATCTTATACTGGGACGGATCGTGATTGGTCCATGTGATGTGATGATGGGAAAAAGAGGGATGGATCGTAATTTGGAATATTGTGGCAAGCCTAGGAAACTTTTGGTTTCATGATTCCACAGATGTGTGGAATCTAATAAAGGTACTTTCTAATAAAGTAGTCTACTTTACATAATCTACTTTTGAGATTATGCTTGCCTTGGGAGTTACTGATTGGAATGGAGATTTGCTGGAATGCTGACAGAGCTTTTTTCAAGAGGCAACTGGGCTTTCTGGTTTTTTCTTTGAAGATGTTTCACTTCTCATCCAAGAAGCTTCTTCAGCTATGACTGGATGGTGGGGAATGGAAGGATTTATACTCCTTGCAGACAGCTGATCATTTGCATCCTTTTAGCGGGCCATTAAGGCCACTTGGAGGGTCATTAAGGCCATCTGTGGATCATTAAGGGCATCCGTGTCATCAGGGTCACCTGAGTAGTGCAAATGGGTGTGAAGCCTTCTTGGAACAGTTGAAAGGACTGTGTTGTAGATTTGAGATATATGATGTTGTATTCCTCCCCCCACATCTCCAGTCATGTTACTATCGGAAACCTAACACCTGTAGTGCTTCACTTGACTATGGCGAGAAAGGTTGTAAAATGGGGCAAAATTCACTCAGCAACTATCTCGCTTAGCAACTAAAACTTTGGGCTCAACTGTGACCACACCTGAGCCCAAAAATTTAGTTGCTAAGCGAGATAGTACATTTGAGGACGACCTGTATGAACAACACTGGGTGTCCCCATCTCCAATTTATTCTCTCACTGCCAAGGGTCAACAGAAAGAATTTAATGAAATAAGACCAACCAGTTTATTCATGAAGATACTCATAGCCTCTCCTACAACCAGAACTAAGCCAAGCCCATTTGGGTTGGTTCTCATTTACAGAAAGATAGCTTCCAGATGAACAGTGCTATCTGAGCTAATGCTTTCTTGTCAGAATATTCATGAACTGGCAGAGACATGGTAACAATGAGAGCTGAATTAGAAACTGAAACTGAAGGAGTATGGGCATGGCCCTGCAGCTCAAAGTGCTGTGCTGGGAACTTAAACTAATTTGTTCTGAGCTCTGAAACTGCTGCTTGTGTTTTTGCTTGTGTTACTTTGGAAGAATCTACTATTGGTATTGTACATTTTACTCATATATTATTATGTATATAAAGAAGTTAATGAATCCTGCTGAATCAGTCATCTGTGTGTGCTTTCTGGATTTGATTTCTGCAATAAACTCTAACATTTCTTACCTCTTGTTCTTGTCCTCTATCTGTAAGAGATAGACCATGTCATCAGTAGCATGCTGTCTGGAGCTGGTCTCCCCCCATTTCAATTTCAGGCTCTGGGGACCTGCTGCAGTACACTCTAACCGAGGGGGTAAAGGTGGCAACGACTGGGTCTTTGCTGCAATGAAGTGGCTAAAAGGCCCAGGTCCAACTTCATTGATGGCCTGAATCCGGATCCTGTCATGGGAAGAGAAAAAGAAAGAACAGAAGGTTAAAGTGGACAGAATAGAAGTTATAAATGTGTTTCATACTTCGATATCAATGCTATTCTATACTTAGTTTGATGATGCCATGGTTTGTTAAGGAAGCTGCTACAGATAGCTTGTCAACCTCTCTTAGATGGCAGACCAACACAGCCCCCATTCTCCCAGATTCTAGCTAAATTATGAATGCTATAGCAATAGCAACAGCACTTAAACTTGTACTGTATACCACTTCACAGTGCTTTGCAGCTGCTTTAAGGTCTTTTACAAAGTCAGCATATTTCCCCCAACAATCTGGGTCCTCATTTTACCGACTTGGAAGGATGGATGACTCAACCTTCAGCAGGTAACAATAGCAATAGCAATAGAACTTAGACTTATATACCACTTCACAGTGCTTCACAGCCTTCTCTAAATGGTTTTATAGAGTCAAAATATTTTCCCCAACAATCTGGGTATTCATTTTATCAACCTCAGAAGGATGGAAGACTGACTCAACCTTGAGCTACTCAGAATTGAACTCCTGGAGTGAGCAGTGAGTTTGCCTTAGAGTACTGCTTTCTAATCACTGCTCCACCACAGTTTTATAACTAGAAAAACAATGTTAAAATAGAACAGAATAACAGAGTTGGAAGGGACCTTGGAGGTCTTCTAGTCCAACCCCCTACCAAAGCAGGAAACTCTACACAGCTTCAGACAAACGGTTATCCAACATTTTTTAAAAAAAATTCCAGTGTTGAAGCATTCACAACTTCTGAAGGCAAGTTGTTCCACTAATTAATTGTTCTAACTGTCAGGAAATTTCTCCTTAGAAATAAAATATGATAAAAAATAAAGAATTGTACCTATCTAGATCTATACTAGCAAGTCACTATGGGATCATAAAAGAAGCATATCACAATGTTCCCTAACTAAAAAAACAAAACAAAAAACCCCTCCTTAGATATTCCCCCCCCTCCCAAAAAAAGCACCACTGGCAGACATCCTAATATTTATACTCCTTTTGGTTATACAATGTTTTCTGATTTCCAAGCAGCCATAAAGACAGAGCAGACTATAGAATTATACTATATGTACCTGAAAGGAAGACCCTGAGTATGTCATTTTGGTCTTTCCAACCTAGTCCCTGAAATCATATCTATTTCACTTATTATTATAATTAGTGAACATAAAACAACCTTCTCATGTTCGACGTAACTATTTGGAATTACACCAAAACCAAAATCATTGTCCTGGAGCAAATATTTTATGTTAAAAGTATCCCAAGTACACTCAGACAGACCACTGCTTAAAAACAATCGGTGTGATTTGAAATGATTCTATTTTTAGGTGGAACTCTGTGACCCAATTTTTCACATAGAAAATGTACTAGGAATAGGAGAAAAACAGCTAAGACCTGCACTTGGGATGAAAATTACTCTGCCGATTAAATGTAATATTTCTGTAAAATTAGCCTGAAATGATTCTTTAAAACCAGAAAAGCAGCATTACAAAAGCTGAAGTCTATTGCTATAAATCAGCCTGTTGGCTGGTTTACATAATGTACCAGTTGGTACAAACTGAACACTCTGATACCCTAATATACCCTGCTATATTATTCTTATTTCTTGATTCTACTCTCATGCAAATCCTACCTGCCTGCCTGCCCGCCTCTCTTTCTCTATGTCTATTTATTAACATTCATTGATATTCACTATGGTGTTTCTTTGAAATTTGTACAAGAAGATTCTTTGTTCATTAGATCTAACTCAGAATATGGATTAGGAGGAGACAAAAACACAAGAAAGGAATTTACAAGACTTACAGTTTACAGAAGGGAATTTTATATTCCTAAAAACTTGCCTTCTACATTTTTATGTTGAGTAAAAGCTCCGAAAGTTCAGCTTTTTCAAAAACCGCAGCAAACATTTTAAATTTAATGGACATGATACTAGCTTGTAAAGACATTCAGAGTAATTAGAGCATGTATTTCTACGTAGCCAAAAAATGGCACTGAAAATCAACAGGTGACTATTGGCTGCCACATGTATATAAACAGCATCAGTTCACCACAGATCCTTCAAAAGACAGGATCGTTTCTAATTTTTACTCATGGATGGTGAGAAAAAGTTAGACCAATGCCTCCTCTGTTGAAATTTACATTCTATGATAATAGTCCTTCCAACTCTGATAGACCTGCTCAAGTTTTAACGAAGAATTCTGATTATCAACTCTCAATATCACTCTCATAAATGTGTACACACTCGATAGCAGGGGTGTCAAACTGGTGTCCCATGGCGCGAATGCATCACACGCAGGCCATGCCCACCTCGTGAAGGAGAAAATGTCACGAACCATCATATGACAGCAACGTGACACAGCGAGTTTAACACCTGTATTCTATAGTATTGACACTGCCAGTAATGCATTGCAAAAAGATACAGTTGCAACACATAAAGATACACACACACACACACACACACACGTGCATGTGTGTGTCTATATAAATTAAATAAAAAAAACTGGGATCATGTGATCTGACAAGCAAAGTCAATGGGAAAGTCAGATTCACTTAGCAACTCAGTTACTAATCTAACAATTGGAGTGATTTACTTAACAACTGTGACAAGAAAGGTTGTAAAATGGGGCAAAATTCACTTAATGACTGTCTCACTTAGCAATAGAAATTTTGGGCTCAATTGTGGTTGTATGTTGAGGATTATCCGTATACACATGTATATGTGTGTCTGTATATACACACATACACACACATACACACAAACATATTTGTGTGTCCATGAGTGTGGGGATACACACACATTACCTCTTCCTGTACAGATGTCAATTTGGCTAGTTCAGTGATGGCTAACCTTTTCGGCACTGAGTGCCCAAAGTAAGCATGTGTGCACACCAATGCACATGCGCACAAACCCCCCAAAATGCAATGTGTGCACGTCCCCTGTGCATTGGCTCTGCCCATGTATGCACCTCGCCCCTGCATATATGCCCCACTCCTGTGCATGTGTTCTACCCCCTGTAGATGAGCTCCACCCTGCAGAGGCGGTCCACCCCTTGCGGATATGCACATGCCCCCCATGCATACATGGCAGAGACCTGAAGACTAGCTTGCTGGTGGGAGGCATGCGCACATATGCAGTGGAGGTGGAGCTGGGGCGACGGCCCTGCGTGCCACCTCTAGCATGCATGACATAGTTTGCCATTACAAGGCTATTCCGTTGTGTGTTTTTCTGCTCTCAGTCAACAAGAATTTTCAGCTTTTCTAAAGTACAAAATTTAGAAAGATTCAGGCAGGAACAAAGAATATACTGTGTATATTCTCCATAACCAGAAACTGTCCCATTGTATAGGCACGACAGCAATTTCTACTTAAAGAGTTCATTTTTCACACTAGTAATAGTATGAGGAAATGACCTTCAGACAAGAAACAAATGACACAGGAAGAGTCAGACAGGATAACAGTCATGCACAAGAAATCACAGAAGGAGAAGGGTGTGTTTGTGTAGTTTTCTGGAGTCTAAAATGAGAGGAAAGAAGAAATGTGTTAAGGCAACCTTATAATAAAGTGTTATTATTATTGATGGTTGTGCTTGTGCCTGGACTACCTGAAAAAGGGTATTAACACAACCAGCCCAAACACATCTGCTCAGCCAAAAGCAGCATGAACAGTTCCTCCAACACACTGCATAGTAGGAAGTTTGAAACCAAACCAGCTCTGTACTACTGATTAATAACCTAATTAAATATTTTCCGCCTTTAAAAAACAACCAAAGCATCACCTCCTATGAAGCAGCACCAAAGGAGTTTGTTTGATGCTCCTTTGTACTGACAAGGTCACACAGATCTCCTTAGTTATTATTTGTGCAACATTAATTGAACATTCTAATGGTTCTTCAGAAAGGCTGCCATAAATACACAGGACTTATCGGTTCATACTCTATGCAAAATTCCCTGACAGGTGCAATAGAAAAATGCTGGTTGCTTTGAAAAATCATCAGAACAAATTAAAAGTCAAAGGCAGCTTCATGCAAATGTGGTCACGTTTTTGAGGTTTTTCACTTAGCAGAAAAAAAAAAGAACCTTTTTAAAACAACACCTGAGAAAACCACTTAAAGGGAAGTTTCATTTCTTTTACCATGGCGGAATTGCCTTTTAAATTATCTTTGCGATGTTTGTTTTATAGTAATTGTTTTTTAATAAAGTTTTATTTGGGTTTTCACACATACAAAATACAAGTAAAACATCTTTTTTGAAAATAGCATAGCCCCAGGTTGAACTTCTTTATGTAGACACAAACTCAATTTCATGCTCATTTTTGTGTTCTATTCCATATCCTATACTATTCTACATTGTCTATATAGTTTTTCCCCTCTTTTAATTTTCTCAATTTTATTTTGATTATCTCATCTCAATTCAAATCATTATATTTATACTTTGTTCTGTTTCAATTTCATATTATCTTTTCTCATTAAACAAATTTTATCCTGTAGTTACTAATTGAAGTATGACACCTTTATATCTTTTAATTATATACATTCAACTCTTATTAAAACTTCAGTATATACCTTAAGGTTATGACCTTCAATATAATATATAATACATAACTTCCAATTGAATTCTGCTTGGTACATTCTTATAATACACATTATATTCTTTTTAAAAAAGGATTATAAATATATGTAATTATAAATCCTCATTCCATTCCAATCAGTTCTATCATTAATAATCATTAAAATCTTAACATCTTCAACATTTCTTTTCAATTAAATATCATACTTCCTTAAAGACACATATAATCTCCATAATTATTTTTTCCCTTATTTCTCTTCACATATGTTTTGTAAATCATTAAATATTCATTTTGTTACATTTATTTATTGACAAGCATTTCACTGAGTTACGATAGCTATTTTATCAAACATTTTAATAATACATTGTTTCATATTTTCTGAAATTGTTTCTGTTTCTAATATAACCATACTATCTTATGTACCTTCGCAGAATCCCTTTTTCCATTAGATTTTCACCCACTATTTCTAAATAGGCCCTGTTTCTCTAGATTTTGTTTCTGTCCTTCTTCTCTCGTGTTGCTACACTTTTCCCAGGTTGGTGTAGCGTGGTAGAAGGATTCGCAGGTAAACAGATACCTGACAGGGGCCGCGACATGAACGCTCCTTCTATGGCCCTTTCTGTCCTTTATAACTTCTTTTCTTTTCTTTCTTCCCTCTCATCTTCTCCCTCCCCTTTTTACCCCCTTGTCTCTCTACTTCTAATTCTTTCTTTCGCATTTCCCTCTTCTGTTGCTTTCTGATTTTATACTTATTTTTCAATCTATTCTTTTTTGGGGTTGTTTTTCCCAATCTTAAACTTTCCATTCTCTTTCACCCCTTTCCTTTTTTTCCCCCACCTAAGATTACTTGTTCATTAAAGATGGCTTCTTCTTTGTCGCAATTTTCTTGTTCTGCAGGCATTTCTTGTTGTTTCTCATTGTTCCAAATCTCCATTTCTAAGAACTGAAATACGAAGCCAAAAGAACCTCTGCCTTCTTGTGCATCTTCTTTGTACTTTTTAAGTTCCATTTTCAGTTCTTCTAAGAGTGGAGCCATTTTAAAGAGTTTTAAACAACCACCCAATTGATTTTAGTCATTCAAATACAATAACCAAGAATCCAGAGATCAAGTAATCCAAATCATCCCAAGCTGTTTCTTCTTATTTCTTTTTCCACTTTCTCTTCCTGGGGTTTTACTATTTGGTTGTGATGTTTCAGTTAAGATGTATCTTTTGGAAGTCTTGTTGAGCTTTTGCTGTAAGTTCTTTTTAATTCCAGGCAGTCTCCTCCTTTCCAGATCCTGCCCTTTTATTCTTTTTCTCTCCTTTCCTGTTTTCAAAAACTTTTAATTGTCCAGAAATCTTTATTATCCCTTTGACTTTTTATTTTCAGCATTAAATGCCTATTAATGTCAAAATGGATTTTTTTCCAATTTCTTGCTTAAGTCTCTTAACTGTCAGTATAGGAAAAGGAGAAAAAAAACCCAAATCTTTTCCCTTTTCTCTCTCCTTCGCAGCTTAAAAATCTTCTTAGGGAACAATGTTATTGTGTTTTTTTTAATAGGTTCAATTGCAGGGTACTTTATTTGTTGTTTTTGTTGTTTGACCCGGTCAACCAAAACTTTCTTTTCTTATCTTCCTCCTGCACATTCTTTTCCTGTCAAGTTCTTCTTTGTGGTGGCCATTTCTGACCACCGCTGCAACCGCCTTCAGGAAAGGGAGTAATGGCCAGCTGGAGAGGAGAGATGCGGCTCTCCTCAACCCTGCAAGCAGTCTCCCCCTCTGAAACCAGCTGGCTCAGGGCATTCCAGCGGCGAGCATGGATCGAAACTGTGCAGAGACACGGTTTCGGTCTGTCGCCAAAGAAGCTCAAACCGGAAGACCTGTTTTATAGTAATTGTTGGAGTTTTCACGTGTGAGAGAACTGGGGTGACAGAATTGGAATACATCAGTGCAAAAACAGTAAACACCTATTCAAGTTGAATAAAAATACAAGAGTGGCATAATTCATGTAAGTCAGGGCATTTATTTTATTTTTTCTTCCAAGCCTTGAACATTTATGTTGCATTTCGAGCATATTAGGGCTGATGAAAGTGAACAGTTTCCTCTGATACCCTATAAACCTTTCCCCATCAAATTATCTGCTTAAGCCAAATAATTGATTAAGTCAAAAGGGAAAGTTGTCTTTTTCCCATTTCAGATTTAACATCAGCTTGTAGCTAAAGATTGCATTCATTCCCTTACAAGATAGGTGCAACTGAATTACTTCCTTGAACAAGCAAAAATCAGAAGTATAAAATGGTATATTTAAGTTGAAACAGTGTGACATAAAATACAAACAGTCCTGCACAACCCTAGACAGCTCCTTTTCATTGGACTTGTGGATAAGTGTTAGCCTCAGCAACTTTCAGATGTGTGGACTTTAATTTCCCAGCCAGAAATCTTAAGATTTCTGGCTGGGAAATTTCACTCATCTTAAAGTTCCCAAATTTGAGAAATGCTATCCTAGACAGTCTCTGGAAACCCCAAAGAACAGTACTATTCACTTAAAAAGTCACAATTAGAGACAATGCTATACCTAATCTTTACTAGAATGCTATGTTTATGTTTAAGATAATTTTATTTGGGTTGCAAAATCTTCAAAACACGAAGTGGCATTATGAAAAAAAAAAAAAAACCCCTTCATTGCTGCCATCTAGTGGTCATTTAGGGACCTTCTAGGATTCATGAAACCCAGATACAGTATCCTATTTTCATGTTATTTATATATCCTACTAAGATCTCAGCAGATCTCTTGAAATTCTTCAAATAACTGGAATGCTATTTATTCAACCATAAAAATATACAGCCTTACTGGGTTATGCTCTAGTTTTGATGATTCTGTGATCCCATCTGGAAAGCAACAGAATTGGATAAAAGAAAAATATTTACATCCCAGTGCACTTAATGTGTTATTGTAAAAATATTATTTCTCAGTATTATTACTTCCAAATTCCCAAGCTCATCTTATTGGACTTATACTTGATTCAACCTGATAAATTTCTTAGAGTTTAATTAACCATACTCATAACAGTAACTAACAACAGTGCAGGAATAATGCAGTTTTTTGCTCTCTGCTGCTTTTAGCAATAATTTGAATTGAGACACTATTATAATGCTGTCTGAAAAGAAAATGACTTTGAATTACTTTAGATTTTTAGAGTTATATATGCTAGTTGAACCTTAATCTATATTAATTCCTAAATTAATTTCTCAGAAGTCCAAAGAAACAAAGAATTATAAGTTCAGTTATTTATCTCCACAGGCCCATTAACAGAATTAATATGCACATTTAATAATTACTATCCAGGACTTAAAAATGACTATATTTTATTACTGATTATGCTCATCATTCTAGTTTGGAAACCTTTAATAGTTTTCTATTATTTCTAACATATATTCTAATTAGTTTAATGGTTAGTAATGCAAAGTAAAAAATGTGCATTGTTTGCAGATATCCTCAATCAAAGTATGAGTTCAAAACACAGAGGAAAAAAAGGTAATTAAGGAAGGATATGAATGGAAAACATCAACAGATTCATTATGGGGGATGAGATGGTTATTTCTGCTGAACAGAATTATTATTTTTTCTGCAGCCTAAGCAGTTGCAAAGCAAAATAGCATCAGTCATACGCTAAGCAACAGAAATCCACTGTTCCTCAGGGCACAGACTGAAGCTGTTGAAGCCGAGGGTGAAAAGATTAAAAGCACCTACAGGGAATCAAACAACAGTGTGTAATGAGGTCATCATGCAAATGCCACAATATACATTTACCCCAGATGTGAAAGCAACACCTATGATGACAATCTCACATGCGTGTGAAGTTGATCACATCAGTTTGTTCTTAGAGGTCTATCTTTCACATGAGAGGGTTTTCTCTCTCTGCCAAGTAATGCTAGTTGTGAGAGCCAGTTTGGTCTAGTCCAGTGATGGCTAAACTTTTCGGCACTGAGGGGTCAAAGCACGTGTGTACATCCCCAAAATGCAATGTGTATGCATCCCTGTGCATGTGCCCTGCCCCTGCACATGTGTTCCACATATGCACACATGTCCCCATGCATGTACAAACATCTCCTGTGCATGTGCCCCCCCGCACATGCGTGCGCATCCCCATGCATGTGTCCCATGCATGTGCCCTGCCCCGTACAGTTGCCCCGCCCCTGTACATGCACCCCACCCCTTGCATGCGCGGCAGAGACCCTAAGACCAGCTCTGCGTGCCACTTGTGGCACATGTTCCATAGGTTCGCCATCACAGGTCTAGTGCTTAAGGCACCACTCTAGAAACCAGGGTACTTTGATTCTAGTCCCACCTTAAGCATGAAATCCAGCTGGATGACTTGAGCCTCTCATCAGTAGACGATGAGTTCTAGTCCTGCCTTAGGCACGAAAGCCAGCTGAGTGACTTTGGGCCAATCACCAGTAGATTATGACTCCTAGTCCTGCTTTAGGCATGAAAACCAGTTGGATGACTTTGGGCCTATCATCTGTAAACTATGAGTTCTAGTCCCACCTTAGGCATGAAAGCCAGTTGGGTGACTTTGGGCCAGTCATTCTCTGTCAGGCCAACCCAGCTCACAGGGTTGTTGTGGGGAACATAGGAGGAAGAACCAGTGTAGGCTATATTCATGGCCTTCAGTTATTTATATAATTAATAAAAGTAGGATTTTAATACCACGCAAAGCCTGGCACAAATTTTGGTAACCACAAGTTGGAGGGATTGCAAACTTAGCACCATATACTTTAAAAAAGCACAGATGCACATCCACGAAACTTAGCAGAGATCCTTTGCTATGCTCCCTTTTCTTTCTTTGGAGGCCTGGAGTAAAAGAAGAGGGGCAGAAGCTTTGCTCTACCATACACCCAGAATTAAAGAAAAAGCCAAAAAGGACAGAGTCAGTATCATATATGGTTTGGAGAGGAGAATAGAAAGAAGAAACAGAAAAGGCTGAGATGGATTGGAAGAATTGAAAAAGGATTGTGGTGGAAGGTAGTCTTGATTTCCTGGGCGGGAGGGGCTCCATTCCAAAGAGTAAGAAGTGTCATGGTTTATGTGGGAGAAAGAGGGTGAAGATAGCTCCTTTTTAATAGCTCCCACATGTTTTATGGTGCAGTAGTAGTCTGCTTTAGTTTGGCAAGATTTCTGTCTATAGGCAAGGAACAATAAAGGAAACGGCTAGAAGAACCTCACAAAACTTTTTTTATTGGTTTTTGGAACCTGATTGGACAGCATTTAAGATGAGATGATATTTCTCTTTGTGACTTTTAAAACTTTTGCAGATTTCTGTATTTGACTTTTATGGTCAAAGTAAAGATGGACTTGTAAGAGCTCCATACTGAGAAAAAGCCATCACTATGCATCAAAATCAAGATACAATCTTGTGGTATCTTGTGACAATGCAGATGCTGCTCTCTAGATTTTATCTGTGACAGATGTAACTTTCTGTTATTACTCAGTGAAGATGACAATTAAATGCTGTGCTCAGTGGCTACAATTATCTTATTCAGATGAAACATTTATATGATTTTAAGGCCGTGTCACACTGCCCAACGGATGCAAAACGGACACAACGGAAGAGAAAAATGTTACATCCATTGTATCCGCGCTCAAAAGAGGCGAAAATTTGCATAATTGGAGCGGACAACACGGACGCGGGGAGGACGCAGGGCGGATGCAGGGCGGATGCAGAACGGAAGCACAGTGGATGCGTCCGCTAGGCTTCCGGGGGGCCTCAGCGAAGCGGACGTGGAACGGAAAAAGCGGATGCAGAACGGATGCACAGCGGATGAAGCGGATGCAGAGCGGAAGCCAAGCAGATGCACAGCGGAAGCCTAACGGATGCCTGGCGTTAATTGCGCATGCGGGGGGGATGCATTGCGCAAGCCCCCCGGATATAAAGGGAAGCAGCTCACACGTCTAGCATTCCGAGGAAAGACCTGCTGCTGGATACCTCAGAGTTCTTGCCTGCATGTCTGCCTACAAGCCTTGCTGCCAGCCTGCCTCCAAGCCTGCCTCCCAGCCTGCCTCCTAGCCTCCTGGGCAGCCTCCCTTCCAGCCTTGCTGCCAGCATTGCTGCCAGCCTGCCTTCCAGCCTCCCTGCCAGCCAGTCTGTCTGCCAGCCTTGGTGCCTGCCTTCCTGCCAGCCTTCCTGCCAGTTTCCTAACAGGCTTTCTGCCAGCCTTGGTGCCAGCCTTCCTGCCAGCCTTGGTGCCTGCCAGCCTTCCTGCAAGCCTTCCTGCCAGCCAGCAACCCCACAACCATGGGGAAGAAGCAAAAGTCTCAGCAACCTGCCGCCATCCCTGGCAAGAGGGACAGGGCCACCCTCCCACCCCATGTCCCTGACTCATCTTCTGCTGGGGCTTCTGCTGCTTGGGCTCGCTCTTCTGTTGCTGGAGCTTCTGTTGTAGCTGCTCCTGGCAGTGGTGCTTCTGCTGCATACTCTGCTGAAGCTGCTCCTGGTCCTGCTGGTCCTGCTCATGCTCCTGGTCTTGCTGACCCTGCTGCTGGTGCTTACTCTGCTGATGCTCATCCTGGTCTTGCTGCTGCTGCTGCTGCTGCTGCTTATGATCCTGCTGGTGATTATGCTGCTGCTGCTGATTATGATCCTGCTGGTGATGCTGCTGCTGCTGCTGCTGCTGCTGTTGGTGTGGAGGAGCAGCCCATACAACCTCAAAGTCCCTCTGATGAGGGCCCATATGGCCCTGCCAGAGGGAGGAAGAGGCAGACGCGTGATAGGGAGAGGAGGCAATACTTCATTGAGGAGGAACACGAGGATGAGGTGCTGGAGTGGCTGAGAGAGAATGACTATCTGTGGCGGAAGGGACACCGGCTGTACAGGGACACCAAGCGGAAGCAGGCTGCTTGGAGAGAGAGGGCGGAGAGTCTGGGCTACACATCGGATGTGCTCCTCGGCTGGTGGAAGCACATGCACACCTGGTACGGGAAGCTGCACCGCAAAAAATCTGGCCAGGCCAGGGTTAAGCTGACGGACAGAGAGAACTACGTCATGGCCACGTGCAGCTTCCTGGAGGGTGAGGTCCACCACCGAGGAGCACCAAGAGTCCAAATCTCTACCCTCTCTCTCCGGCAGCCTGCTGGGAGCCAGTCCTCTGGCGGCCGAGAGTCAGTCCCTGTCTCCATGCAGGTTTCTGTGGAGCGTGCCACGGCGGAGAACCCCTGGGCAGGTGTTGAAAGCATGGTGGAGAGCGAGGAGGACTCCCTGGTGCAGTGGGAGAAAGGAGACATCAAGTCCACCGCTGCCAAAACCGCATCCACCCACACCTCCACCACCACAGTAAGGCAGAGAGCCGGACCGCAGGAGGGGCAGAGCCACAAGGTCCTGGTGGAGATCAGGGACACCATCCGCACCAGCATAGGTCTCCTCTCTCAGCTAGTCCCCATCGAATCCTCCTCCTCCAACCACAAGCCCTTCCTCAATTATGTGAACCAGACCCTCAAGGAGATGGCGGATCCCCAGTACCAGGTGGTGAAGGAGAGGATCACCATGCTGCTTAACAACCCTCCAGACCCAGAAGCACCTGCTCTCACCCAGTCCAGGTCTGCTCCTCCACCCCAGGTGATGTCCCTCCCATACCAAGGCTTCCCACACCCCCTCACCTACCAGGGCTACAGCTACCCCGAGGTCCAGCAGCACAGACAGCAGCCCTTACAGATGCAGGCACAGAGTCATCGGGCGACACCGCTGCCACCGGTTCCAATGATGCCACCGATGCCAACCTCGACAGTCCTCACCCTGCTGCAGAGCAGGCAGCCCCACTACACTGCTCCTTCCTCCATATCACAGCCAAGCCCGGCCTCAGTACATCTGTCCTCAGTACTGGGGCTGACACCCCATGGCATGGAGGAAGGACCTCTCAGCATCGCGGGGCTGAGCCAGCTGTCCGACACCTTCCTCAACACACCGTCCCGTTGTCCTCTTGGGGCTAGGCACTCCAATAACACCTCAGACCAGCACTGCAGCAGCACCCACCTCCACAGCACCTGCTCCCTAAAATCTTAGCCTGGGCACACACCTCCGAGTGACCAAGAGGAGTGCCAGAGACTGGCTGCCTGGATATTTGTGGACTTTATTTGGACACTTGACTTGGGTCATGTTTATTTTACAGCTTGTTATTAATAAAGTTTATCTTTGTTTCACACACTTGCTTCATTTATTTTTTTCAATGAAGTCTTGGTGGAAACTTTTAGAAATGGTTTAGCCTTTGCATGCTTGTGGGATGGGTTAAGATAGCAGTGGGATGGGCAGGGATACCTGTGGGATGGGTTAAGATAGCTGTGGGATGGGAAGGGATACCTGTGGGATGGGTTAAGATACTGTGGGATGGGTTAAGATAGCTGTGGGATGGGAAGGGATACCTGTGGAATGAGCAGGGATACCTTTGGGATAGGTAATAGCTGTGGGATAGATAAACCTCCAGTGCAAGCATAGTGGTCCACCCTCGCAAGTGCCACCCCTATGGCCCTTTATTATCAATAATAATGTAATAATTATCCACACATGTCAACATAAACACAACTCTTTATTAAACGCCCTGTTCATTGTAGGCCAACCAAACACACATGGCCCAATCTCATCCGTGTTATGAGACAGTCTGAAGGAAGCATCCATTAAGCATCTATCATCCTGTCTTGCCACTCCACCGCTCCAGCTGGGGAGTTGCACCAGTGTTTCAGGAGGTTGCGCTGCTTCTTCGCCTCACGTGAGGCTCTGTTGGGCCCTTGCACATCCTCAGTGTCTATCAGGTTTTGCCCTTGCCTCCATTCCCCAGGCTCCATGTCCCCATTGCCTTGTTGGAGGTTCACGAGCCTGTTCTGCAAGACTGGGTAGCGGGTGCGCATGAGATTGTGCAGGATGCAGCAAGCTTCCACGATCCTCCTCATGGTCTCTGGGCGATGCTGCATGTTGTTGAGAAGTACCTGGAACCTGTTGGCCAGGATGCCAAAGGCGTTTTTCCACCACCCGCCTTGCCCTGGACAGCCTGTAGTTGAAGATCCTCTCCAGGCATCTGGAGGTGTAGGGCTTCATGGGGTAGGTTGTGAGGGAGAAGGCGTCATCCCCCATGATGAAGTAGGGCACATCTTGCGTGTCGTTGGGCAGCGGGTCTGGATCTGGGAAGCCTACCATGAGGTTGCTTTCCAGCCCCTCCTTGAGGTGACTGTCGTTGTATACCTGGGCATCTGAAGATGAGCCGTTGCCTGAAACATCGATGTACATGAACTTGTAGTCAGCATCGATCATGGCTAAGAGGATGATGCTGAAGAAGCCCTTGTAGTTTTGATAAGTGGACCCTAAGTTGGCTGGAGCTTTGCAGGCCACGTGCTTGCCATCGATGGCTCCAACGGTGTGGGGGAAGTTCCACTTCTGATACCACTGCTCTGCTACTTTCTTCCATCCTTCTTCAGTGGAGGGGTACTGGACGAGCTCCTCCTTGTATTCTTCGATGATGGCCTGCACCACTTCTCTGACCACAAAGCTGATGGTGCTGGGTGGCACCCTCCAGCCATACTGCATGTTCCTGTAGGTGGTCCCTGAGGCCAGGTGGCGCAGAGTGAGTGCCACCTTGAGCCCAGGTTCCAGGCTGGGTGGGAAGTTTGTGTTTGTCTTGGTCAATCTGGGTGTCAGGCGCTGCACAACTTCGTCAAACATGGCTGGAGGCATCCTTATGAAATTCTGGAACACCCGAGGGTCTTTGCTCCTGAGCTCCACCATCAGCTTGTTGTAAAGTACGTACTGTGCTCTTCTGGCGAACCATCTTCGGAGCCAGACTTTTTTTGGGTGCCTCCTTTTCTTCCCGTAGTAGAGTTCACAGAGACTGTAGATGGTTTCGCAGTGTTGCAGAAGGATGTTGGCTGCCGAAAGGATTTTTTTGCAATCCACAGTGGACATGACTGGATGCTGTGGAAGAGGAAGAGGCAGATGAAGGCTGCAGAGGTCTGCACCGCTGGGCTGCTGTTCTGAAAGTGCGAAGCAGGCGAGTTGCTCCCCTTTTTTATAGGCAGTATAGGTTTTCCGCTAGGCATCCTCTAGGCATCCTCTAGGAATCCTCTAGACATCCTTAATATCCGAGATAGATCCCCTCTGCGAATGTTTTTTCTACTTTAAACGCTTTGTTTCCGTGCTGCATCCGTTCTGCATCCATCCCGCGTCCATTCCGCTTCCTCCCTGCGTCTGGGCGGATGCGAATTGCGTGGATGCCTAGCGGATGCCTAGCGGATATAGCGGATGCGTAGCAGATGCAGAACGGATGAACTGGATACATTTTCCGCGCAAAAGTTTTTGGCAGCCTAAAACTTTTGGAGCGGATGAAACGTCCATAAACGGATGCTGGACGGATCGAGAGGAAGCCAAACGGAGGCAGTGAGTACATCGCGTTTTCGAACGGATGGCAAGCTTTTTTGTCCGTTTTACTTCCTCTTTGCATCCGTTGGTGCAGTGTGACAGGGGCTTTACACATTATTTGACCACCAGGAGGCAGGAACCGCAAGAATATATACTGAAATATTTACACATTTGGGAAGCTAATTCATGAAGCCTCCCCTGGATTTGCAAAGTGGGTAACTTTCTAGTCTGAGAGCTCATATCAAAAGTTGTATAAGTTCTGATCCAGCCATCGAGAGCCCCACTCAACAGCCTATTTGTGAGGTGAAACTCCCTTTCATTTAAAAAGGCAGAAATACAAAGCATTCACTGACAAAGCTTCAGGTCACACATCCTTAGGTGATTTGCAAGTCATAGCAGTCTCTGAGTTCCCTTCAGGTAGCCTCAATTAGCACTTCAATCCCAACACAAAGAGTCCTGGCCAACTTGGCCAAGGAATCCTGGCAAGGAATCCACCAGAGGGAACTCCTCCCACACCCCTCCTCCTTATATCCCAGCGGGGGTGGGGGTGGGTGTTCGTTAACATCCTCCTTCTTTTTAACATCCTCCTGGATAGCTGGCCCTCAGTCCTGCATTGCTCTCCTCTCCGCACTTCTCCGCATACGTGTTTCTGGGACATGCCCTAGCTGTTTCTCCCCTTTGCTCATCTCAGGCCCTGAAAACAGCTGTTTCTCCACCTGAGTGTGAGTAGATGGGCCCTGTTCTGCACCTGGTTCTGAGACCTCCTGCTCCTCAGAGCCTTCCTCAAGCCCCGATGGCAACCCAGGCACTTCCTCCATCTCCTCTGACTCCTCTGACTCGACTGGCAGCAGAGCTGGCAGTTGACAAACCACAACAGTATACTACCCTGTTTCTCCAACAATACGGCCTCCCCCAATAGGAAGTCTCAGCATGTTTTATAGGCATGAAATGAAATTAAGCCCCTCCCCCCAAATTAAAGCCTATATTAAAATGTGTGAAATGGGGGGGGGATGGTGGGGGGGGGGCTTGCCGTTAGGAAGTACTTTTGTTGCACACCTGGATATGGTGCTGCCTGTGTTGACCCGATACGAAGTACCCCACCAATGCTGAGGTCAATATCCAAGCCGTCGCTGCCCGCCCGCCTGAAGATGCAAGGGGGGGGAATTAAGTCACCCCCGAAAAGACGGCCTAGCCATTTTTTCAGGGCTCAAAAAAAAAAAAAGACCCGACCTTATTATATGAGAAACACGGTACCACTGGATAAATTTTAAGCTTGTCTTATAACGGTTTCTGAGGAAAGATATATGGACTCCAAGGACTTCAGAAAGATCTGAATTATGCCTTCTAAACATCTTTTAGCTGTTGGTTATGTCCTATGAAGATTGGAGGAAGAAACATTTTGGATTTTTGCTGAAGTTAACGCTTTGCAATAACACTTACCGGAATGTGGTTTCTGGAGGCAGGTCCTCAATTACGTAAGTTGTGACTTTACCCACTGCCAGAATACTATCTCCCAGTTCAATATTGTAAGATACAATCTCAGACCCATTATTGCACGGTTCCTCCCAGTTCAATATGAGGCATACAACAGGCATTGGACAGGCATCCAGGTGCTCATCGTCTGATACATAGAGGGTGGTCACAACCTCAGGAACAGACGCTGGGGCTCTGCAGGATACCAGGTCACTGTATGATCCTGCTCCTGCCTGGTTTATTGCCTGGGAAACAAATAGAGGTTGGATTTCATTATCCGACAAACTAGCTACATAGTTGGAAGTCAGAGCTATAGAGACAAAGATCTAGATCAAGGGTCCCCAATGTTTGGGTTGTGGCACATTCCCAGGCCGTGGCCTATTTGCAACCAGGCTATGTGAGCGGCAATCCAATCACTCACTGGAATGAAAGCTGCTTGCAACTATTCCCTAACTCTTCTATGTTTCTCTAAAAATGTCATCTTTTACAGTAAACCACCTAAAGGTGTTTTTTTTTCAAGAGACAACAGAACTTTCTGGGGTTTTTTTTTGAAGATCTTTCACTTTTCATCCAAGAAGGAGGGAATGGAAGGATTTACACTCATTGCAGACAGCCGGTCATTTGCATTCTTTTAGAGGGTTGTTGAGGCCACTTGGAGGTTTATCTTGTTGTCAAGGTCACCTGGGTGGTGCAAATTGGTGTGGAATCTTCTTAGAACTGTTGAAAGGACTGTGTTGTAGTTTGGAGGTAGATGATATCATATCCCTCCCCCTCTGTTGAGAGAACGCTGATCCAATTTTGACATAAATAGCCTGTTTAATCCCTCTTTCAAATCAGCAGTCCTCTCTGTACAAAATATGGACTTTGTTGTCTTCAAAAGAATGGCCTGTGTTTTTTAAATGCAGATGAAGTGCCGAATCTAGTGCAGATCTGTACATTGGGGAAATGAAACAACCACTTTATAAAAGCATGGCACAACATAGGAGAACAAACACATGGCTCCCTGCATTGTACTGCATATGCCACATTGCTCAGTTGCTGCCTGGGTGTTTTATCCTTGGGGTGGACCCTCCCACCATCCAGTCAGAGTTGAGAAAGCTTCTTGGATGAGAAGCGAAATGTCTTCTAAGAAAAGAAAAAAAACCAGAAAATCCAGTTGCCTCTTGGAAAAGGGCACCTTTGGGACAACCATGACCAGGAATTTCTACAGACTTACAGTAAGGTGATGAGGAAAACAGAAAGTTATATTCTAGTCTTGATTTATATGTAGCTGTAAGCTGTAAATTGTCTTTACTTACCTGTAGTCTACAGAAATAATGTGCTGTGGCTGAAAGTTGATGGATTTCAAAGGAGTTGGCAGTGCCAGTATATACTAGTTCTAAATTCTCCTTGTCTTCTCCCCACTCCAGTCTGTATTCTGAGATGTCAGCACCAAAACTCTCAGGACTCTGGAAAGGAAACAGAAGTTTGTATCATATCTGGGCCCCAAGAGATGTTTCTGCTTTATATATAAAAATGGGCAATCCTTTATCTTTCTGCTTTATATATAAAAATGGGCAATCCGTATCTGAGTCACATAGAAAATCAAGGCCTCTTCTTTAATACCGAGATCAACTGTCAAGAGAAGAAATCTCAAAGAGAAGACATTCCGTAGGAGAAGCAGAAGTCTAAGTAACTGGGGCCAATTTATTGAATTGTAACTGAATCTGAAAATTGTCCAGGATTGGTTGAGAGAAGCCTTTCATAAAGATATGTTGCAATTGGGATATACTGAAGGAACCAATTTGAGAAAATGTGATAAAAGGAAATTTGATGTTTATTGACTATGTTTCTTAGTGAATGGAACAGTTAAATATGCATTTCACAAATCAACTCTTACAGCTAGTCCTCAACTTACAGCTGAATATTCAATGAACCTGAGCTTCATTCCATGCTAAAGGTCCTACAAAACTAGAATGAATAGTTTTGGTCTTGTAAATTCTCAGGATTCTTCCCCCCACCCGCCATATATATGTATATATTTGAACTAGAATGTAATGTTTCTCTGTGTCATATATTTGTGTATATGTATAATTATTATTCTTTGAGAGCTGAATGCAATAACATTTCATGTTAATGTATGCTGATTAGTGTATATTTAAAGTGATAATAAAATTCTGTTCTATTCTATTCTACTCTACTTTACAGTTAAGAAAGCTCATCTGCTCGATTGTCTGCTTTTCTTCCTCTCTTTCAGCATTCTTTGTATTTGCCATTTGTGAACTCCTATGCCCTGATAGTATTGGAGAAAGAGCTCAACAAAATGGAACATTGGTTTGAGGGTCCAGAAATATTTGCAGAAAAAGATTTAATAAAGGGCCCACTTGATGTAAAGTGTCTCAAATGATGGATTAGAAAACATCCAATGGCTCTTTGTGGGCAAAATTTTCCTCTTGAATTCTACAAATAAAAACAGAACTTTCAGCAGGCCACGTGAACAGAAAATAGCTATTGAATGTGAATTATCGTCATTAAAAGACTGATGCCAATCCATTTCAACTTTTCAAAATAATATTTCTTTGGTACTCGTTCTGAAAATGCAACAGCTACATTAGAATCTCACCAATCAGCCCTAGATGTTGTTTTCCATCTTCTAAAAAAACATTGGCTGTATGCCTTCACAAACAGGAAATGCTCAAAATGATCTTCCTACAATTTTCAGCTTAGTTGAAGTGAATGTTAGAACCCAAGTGCATTGGGTTTGGCAGATTGAACAGCTTTTAAGCAAGTGCTGCACTTTAGGCAATGACATTCAAGTACTTCATCTTTATTTACTAAATACATGAAGAAACGTGGCTGATGTTTCATAGGGATACAAGAAAAATCTCTTCTAATTTAAACCCCAAAACCAGAATTCTCTTCTCATAGTAGGCAACTTGGGAACCTCACAAGCAGGATCCTTCAGATTGGACTACTGCAATGTGCTTCATGTGGGGCTGCCCTTGAAGAGTATTCAGAAACTTCAATTGGTATAAAATGTAATGGCACAGGCAATTACTAGTGCAAGTTATTTGGTCTGTGTAACAGAGTGGTGGCTCTGTGAGCTGTATTGGCTTCTGGCGTGCTTTTGGGTGCAACTCAAAGTGAGAGTTGTCATCTTCATGGTTTCGGAGGTCATTTATGAGACTGTCTGTCTTTCCCCAATTGTTTCTAGCCATCTTACCCAATCTAGCAGGAACAGTGCGTTTTGGGCACTGATGACTAGGCAGTGTTGGCTGGTGAGGGCTAGAAGGAAACACTTTCCTGCTATGGCACCCATACTTTGGAACATCATTTATTTTGAGACTAGATTAGCCCTGGATTCTCCATATCCTTCTTATTACTAAACTGACTTCTTATTACTAAAGTGAGTTACTAAACCTCTTATTATTAAAACACTCTGGGAGGAGATTTTGAAGTATTTATAGCAGGACTACTAGATTCTGTAACAGTTTTGTTCCTTATGCCTTCCATTTATAAATTTGCAGGATTCTGGCCCCCATCTATATGTATACATTTAAACTAGACCCTGATTCTATTCTATTCTGTTCTGTTCTGTTCTGTTCTGTTCTGTTCTGTTCTGTTCTGTTCTATTCTATTCTACTCTATTCTATGTTCTTGTTCTAATTCTAATTTTATTCTTTCTTCAAAATCAATTTATGATCCTAATTACTCAATGGGATGGAGACATATTACTTGTGATTCATGAACAATTTGTATGGAGTTGTAAACTATGCATGGATGACTATAATGAAAAAAGATAATCCCTCATGGAGATTTTTGTGTAAAACCTCATGTATGTGTGTGTGTGTGTGTGTGTGTGTATGTTTGCCCACTTTTTTGTCTTCCCTGTTTAAGTGAATAAAGGGAAAAATTACATATTTTCTTAATGTGAAAGATCGTCAAACTATGAGAATTGATCATTGCAATACAGGTAGTCCTTGACTTACAACCATTCATTTAGTGATCATTTGGAGTCACAACAGCACTCAAAAAAGTGACTTATGACCATTTTTTCACTCAATCATTGTAGCATCCCCATAGTCACATGATCAAACTTCAGATGTGTGGAGATGGACTATATTTAGGATGGTTGCAGTGTCCTAGAGTCATGTGATTACCTTTTGTGAACTTCTGACCAGCCAAATCAATGGGTAAGCCAGGTTCACTTTACAGCCAGTTTAGTAACTTATCAGCTACAGTGATTTACTTCACAACTTTGGCAAGAAAGATTGTAAAATGGGGCAGAACATACCTAACTGTCTTGCTTAGTAATGGAAATTTTGTGCTCAATTGTGGCTGTAAGTTGAGAACCATCTGTAAATACAATTGATGTCATGCCCCAGCATATAACTTTTATATACTGTTGTTGCTCTCTGGATCCATATAGAGGCTGGACAGATAAATACCATGTATATTGTTCAAAGCTGAGTCCAACCCATTACCCATCAGCCAATACTCTCAAAACTAGTGCATGTTGGGAAGCCAGACTCCATTTCCTTTGGCATTTGGAAAAGGTAGAAGCACAAAGAAGAATCCATCTTAATATGCGGCACATGGTCATCTAAGAACAAACCCACATCCCACTACAGACCATTGGGGAGATTTAATTAAGTCTATGTGCAGCTCGACATGCATCTAAATCCACTGATCCTCCAATAAAACAGACTGTATGGGTAGATCTGGATGCTTTATTGAAAGAACAGGATATGGTGAAACTGGGGAAAATAGGGATACATACAATGAGAATCAGATACAAGATAGATAGTATTAAGTTACTGCTGAACATAACAATTGACAAGCATATTTATGAATTGTTATGTTCAGCAGTAACTTAATACTATCTATCTTGTATCTGATTCTCATTGTATGTATGCCTATTTTCCCCAGTTTCACCACATCCTGTTCTTTCAATAAAGCATCCAGATCTACCCATACGGTCTGGTTTATTGGAGGATCAGTGGATTTAGATGCATGTTGAGCTGCACACAGACTTAACATGTAGTGAGGAGAGAACAATGGATAATTTATGGATAATTTAAGGTAAAGATTCCACCAATTAATTCTGTCTCTTTAGGGAGCCCTAATCCCCATTAATTTGAATGGAGGTTTGATAGAAGCCCAAAGAACTATTTTCTCTTACCTCCCAACTCACAAGTACACTTGAATCTGAAAGGAAGGTAAGACAAGGTGCTTTACACTGCCCTGGAGGTCCAGCCACCGTGGTAATTTTTGCAGCTTCAGAGTAGGTCCCATACTAAAAGAAAAACAAGAAAACTCATGCACACATTACATATAGTAGAAGAATTTAGGCGAATACAGTACAATAATATGTTCTTGATGTTCTTCAGATGGACTGTGAATTGAGGTCCATAGAAGTCTTTAGAAATTATAAATAAATATGTATTTATTTGATTCTTGATTAGGGGAAAAGCCCAAACCACCCAAAAAGTTCATGAAGATCAGTGAAAGTGGTCTGTTTTCAAACATTTTTCTAATAAACAGTACTGTAATTCTACAATTTCAGACACACAAATCTCTCCTCTTCTACTTCATTTCATCACTGGGCTAGTTTTCCATTAACACGGAAGATGTTCTATTCCTTTCACAGTGGATATGCCACAAATTGAACTGTTCCTGGAGAATTCATTCCTCCACAGATAGGGTGATTCCCAGCATTTATGATGGCCCCAAAATGCAGGCAAATTAATGCTGGATACCTATTATGTAAGATTGGAGAAGCCAAACTTTTTTTCGGAGAAGGGTTCAACAAGGACCCTCTTCAAATATTGTTTAGCTTTTATAGGCAATATTTTGGAGTGGAGATTTCTTACCCCTCCATCATTCAAAGCCCTCACTCTGAACTGATACATTGTTCCAGGCAGAAGATTGCTGACAGTACATTCAAGGTCTGGACCATGATAAATCTCCGAGGCCACCTCTTCAGGTCCAGTCATTTCTATGCTGTATGCTGAGATATGACTGCTACTTTCTGATACAGGGGGAGCATCTGGAAAGAGATGTTGAGACAATTAATAAAATTGTGATGAAGCTGGTACTATTACTTAGACAAAATTACTTTCTCTTAACTATGCATTTTCTAAATTGTGGGTTGGAGGTCTTTTAAAAAAGAGACTGGACTGTCATTTGCCTGAAATGGTATACGGCAGTGATGGCTAACCTTTTTGGGCTCCTGTGTCAAAAATTGTGCGTGTGTTCTGGTGCGCGTGTGCTCACATGCCAGCACCTTGAAGATAATGCCATACCCAACACCCCCTGTACATGAGCACACAATCCCCCCCCAATTGCCTCAACCCCCCCGCCACTGTCCCCCTGCCCCCTTACCTGCACTGCACTTCACAGCTGATTTTTGACTGGTTTGAGGCCTTTTTTGGCCACCCAGAGGCTTGAAAAGAGCCTCTGCAGGCTGAATAGGCCTGTTTCATCACTCAGGAAGTGATTAAATGGGCCTATTCGGCCTGCAGAGGCTTTTTTCAAGCCTCTGAGAGGCCAAAAAAGGCCTCAAACCAGCCAAAAGTCAGCTGTGAGGTGCAGTGAGATAAATTTCCCTGCGGCTCGCGTGCCAACACAAATGGTTCTGTATGCCACCTGTGGAATGTGTGCCATAGGTTCGCTATCACAGGTATAGGGTTCCCTCCTTGAGCAGGGGATTGGACTAGAAGACCTCCAAATTCTCTGCCAACTCTGTTATTCTATTAACTTTGGCATTAATAACATTACTATCAGTCAACTGAAAAACATTCTGTTCCGTCCGGAAAAGACGCGCGGGAGACCAGGTTCCAACAAATAACCCTTTATTAGTTAACAGCAAATTAACAGTAACGGAACATTGGCTCAAGCGGCGACAGCCCTTTTTACAGGGGCTTGCCTGCCGGCTTGTAGCCAATGACATTGTTTTAACTTTGCCGCCTTTGAGCGGCTCCTTGGATTGGTTCCTAATGAACCAATCCATTACTGGCCTTTCTGGCCAATCAGAAAAGACTACTTGGAACCTTCCAAGTTATACAGAACACCCCTCCCCCTTTAGTTCAGTCCTACGTGAGTGACTTAGTCATGCAAGTAGGTGGGGCTTCTTCTGGTCCTAGTTGACCTGCGTGGCTCATTTTCGCCTAGGACTTCAAGCGGTTCGGTCGGAATCGCTGTCTCTCCGGCTTGTCTCCATGGAACCGCCTGGAAGGGTGAGTCAGCATTGCCGCTACCGCTTGAGTTGCTCAGGCCGGTGGCTTTGCTGCTCCCTTCTGGTTCAAACCGGCTGGTTGAGCTGGCCTGGCTGGCCCCTTCCAGGATGGCTTCTCTTTCACTTGGACTACCTCCGATGTTTTCATCTAACAGTAAGTGCTCTTTTTGGTTGGTTAGATGTTCTAGATTTATTTTCAATGGTTCATTTTCACACCCTTTTGTATTTGTTTGTGTTTCCCCCCCTCCTTGGTTTTGTTTTTGTTGATTTTTATTATTTGAGGTTGCACGGTTGTTTTACGCTTGATGTTTCGGGAATGAAGCTGGTATATGTGCTGCTTCCATTCTCTTCCATCGTCCACGGTTAGTCGGTACAACCGGGGGCCTGTTATTTGTGTGATAGTGGCTGAAAGCCAGAGAGGGTCCCTGGTAAAATTCTTTGCATAGACTAGGTCGCCGATTTCAAAAGTGCGGTATCGGCTGGACGAGTTGGGGGGTTTCTCACAAGTGTAATTTGGGTGCAGTCTATCTAAATGGGATCTGAGTTTCCTCCCCAATAACAATTCTGCCGGGCTCTTGTTTGTTGTACTACTGGGAGTGATGTGTTGTAGTGTAAGTAAGCAGTTCAGCTTGTCTTGGACATCCCCATGGTCCATTTTTTCTAGGCCTTCTTTGGTAAACCTGACCATTCGTTCGGCCCTACCATTCGCTGCTGGGTGGGCCGGCGTGGTTAGTGCATGGCGTATACCCAGGGATGCTAAGTACTGTTCGTATTGTATAGCCGTTAGTTGTGCCCGTTGTCGGATACCAATACATCAGGAAAACCATGAGTTGCAAACAATTTGTTTAGCTGTTTTATAACAGTGTCGGTTGTTGTGGATGACATAACTATAACCTCCAACCAATTTGAATATGCATCTATGACTATTAAGAACATATTGCCCCTGGTTGGTCCTGAAAAATCAATATGGATTCGAGACCAAGGGCCTCGTGGGGTCTCCCAGTCCCGTATGGGCGCTTGTGGTGGTGTGGGTCTAGCTCTCTGACACTTGTGGCATGTTGCAATCTAGCGTTCAATATCCTTGTCTATACCAGGCCACCAGACATAGCTCCTGGCCAGGATTTTCATTTTTACTATGCCTGGGTGGCCCACATGTAGCATACCCAACACCTCTTCCTGCAGTCTGGATGGAATTACCACCTGATCTCCCCATAATAAAGACCCCTTTTGTATTGACAGTTCAGTTTGTCTAGTCTGAAAAGGTTCAAAACCTTCAGTCTTTTGGCTTTCCGGCCAGACTTTACCTACCCAAGTCAAAACACGGGCAGTCACTGGGTCTTTTGCCGTGGCTCTGGCAACATCATTTGCAGACAGTGGAAGTTCAGGGCAGGTCTCTACTTGTAGGGCGGTGGTGGTTGGAGCCGGGTCGTCCTCTATGATTGGTAATGGTGCTCGGCTTAAAGCGTCTGCATGGGTGATTTGTTTCCCGGGTCGATGCAACAAGGTATATGAATAGGCAGCCAGGAATTCTGACCACCTAGTCATCCATAGGGATAGAATGTTCGGTATGGGTTTGTTCCCCGCCAAAATCCCCAATAACGGTTTATGGTCAGTCACAATGGAAAATGTCCTCCCATAGAGGTATTCCTGAAAACGTTTAACTCCGGCGACGATTGCCAGGGCCTCCCTATCTAGCTGGCTATAGTTGCATTCTGCTTTGGAGAACGTTTCCGAGTAAAAGGCGACGGGTGCCTTTCTCCCATCAGGTAATTGGTAGTTCAGGATGGCAGTGACTCTGAAAGGTGAGGCGTCACAGGTGACCGTCAATGGAAGTGTATTACTAAACTGAATAAGGACAGTGTCTGAGTTAATAAGTCTTTGGAATATGCTTTGGAATACTTTTTGTTCTTTATGACCCCAAGTCCAGACAGTTTTTTTATCCAGCAAACAGTGTAATGGTTCTGCTACCGTTGCTTTGTGGGGGAGGAATATGTTATAAAAGTTGATCAGATCCAAGAATGCCTATAAGTCCGTTTCATTTCTAGGCCTGGGTGCGTCTTTAATTGCTTTGAGTTTTTTGTCTGTTGGGTGAATACCTTGTTCGTCAATTAAATACCCTAAAAATTTGACACGGTCGGTAGGCAGGCAGCATTTTTCCTTTTTTACTTTTCGGTCGGATTCTTTAAATTTGGTTAGCACTTCTCTTAGTCTTGCTTCTAATTGGGTCGTGTTTTTTGCTGAAATTAGGACATCATCAAAGTATGGAATGACCCCTTTTATCCCAATAGGCATTCCATGAGGCTTCAATAGGCGTTCAATAGGCATTCCATGAGGCTTTGGAAAACGCCTGGGGCAACGCTTACTCTGAATTGAAGCCTGTTACATTTGAATGCCCCTCTATGCGTTACTATTGTTTGTGCTTCGGCCGTTATTGGGTCTACTGGAAACTGCTGATATGCCTGAGCCAAATCGAGTTTCACAAAAAATTTTCCTCCCCCAAGTGAGTGCAGTAAGTGCTGCACGAGCCAAATCGAGTTTCACAAAAAATTTTCCTCCTCCAAGTGAGTGCAGTAAGTGCTGCATGACTGGTACCGGGTATGCGCTTTGCTGCAGCGCATGGTTCAGGGTAGCCTTGTAGTCTCCGCAGATGCGCACAGACTCATCAGGTTTTACAGGTGTTACTATTGGTGTCTCCCACCTAGCATGGTCAATTGGTTCTATGACCCCTTGTGCAATCAATTTGTTTAATTGCTCATCTATTTTGGGCTTTAATGCAAAGGGAACTCGTCTGGTTTTTAACCTTCTTGGTGCTATCTGGGGATCTAAGCTAAAGGAAATTGGGGTCCCCCGGTACCTGCTTAGAGTGCCGTCGAAGACGTCCTGGAATTCGTGTAGCAGGTTCTCTTCCCAATCATTTGCGGCTATTCAGCTTTCTCCGGTCATCCCGATGCCCAATGGTGCGAACCATTCGATGCCCAGGAGGCTGGGATGGTCTCGGTCAACTATAGTCAGCAGCAGGACTTCGGTGTGTTGTTTGTAAGTGACTTTGAAGTGTCCTAGACCTACAAAGACATTGTGTTCTAAGACACCATTGATAGGAAAGATCCTGAGTCGACCTCCATTTCACAAGGGCTTCCTTCAATTTTGACTTTTCTCCCGCTTTCCGTCTGTGCACTTCCGATAGTGACAGTCTGGTGAGTTTTTTCTCGGTTGCTGGTTCCCTTGCTGCGCTCCCATTTTCTATCAGCTTGCCTCGGGTCAGTTCTTTGTGGGGAATTACCGTGTCTGCTAGGACTGCTGTTCTTACGATTGCAGCAGACTTTTTCGATGTGTCCCCTTTTCT
Source organism: Laticauda colubrina (assembly GCA_015471245.1). NCBI lineage: Eukaryota > Metazoa > Chordata > Lepidosauria > Squamata > Elapidae > Laticauda > Laticauda colubrina. The sequence continues at coordinate 14,778,032 of BLBF01000040.1, forward strand.
TGCAAGCCTGACAGATGGCATCAAGGAACCTACACTCGGCTTAGAGGTGGTTTCCTCCGCAGCCAGCACATTCCCGCCAATTTCTTCTTCTTTTGCACCTTTTTTGGTTCGCGTACAGGCAATGGACCTCATCATCATCTTCTTCCGTTTCTGATGACTCATCTAGGTCTTTGTGATGTGTGGTTGTGGCAGCTTGTTTCTTCCCTCTGGGCAGGGTCGTCATGTCAGTATTGGCATTCATCAGTTTCATTGTGGCCACTGATTTCTTCATGGCTTCTGAAGCGGTGGCTTCCGTGATCGCTTCTGCCACAGTTATGTTAGGTCTGTTTAATAGTTTTCTTTGTAAAGTAGAGTCCTTTAGACCTAACACAACATAATCTTGCATGGCCTCATCCATATTCTGGAATTCGCAGGCTCCTCCCAGATGGTGGAGAGCTGCCAGAAAATCTGCAATGGTCTCATCTTCCCTCTGGTCTCTTTTATAAAACTCGTGTCTCTTAATAAGATTTGAGACAACCGATGCGTAGTGAGCCTTTAGCATTCAGTTAAGTTCAGACCAGGTCATCTGTTTCACGTCTCTGGGCTTTGCCAATGCCTTTGCCATTTTGAACATGGCTGGCCCACAATGTGTTCGGAAGACAGCCCTCTTTCGCTGATCTGAAATTTCCTCCATTTCGTTGCTCTCCAGAAACATCAGGAAGCGATCGATATAAGACTCCCAATCTTCTTCATTGGGGTTAAAAGGTGCGGGCGGTGCATTGCTACCAGCCATTTCGTCTAGCGTGGTTGTTTTCTCGCCGTGTGCTCGGTCTCTGCTTTAGGACGATCCCACCTTCGTCACCAGTGTTCCGTCCGGAAAAGATGCGCGGTAGACCGGGTTCCAACAAATAACTCTTTATTAGTTAACAGCAAACAGTAATGGAACATTGGCTCAAGCCGCGGCAGCCCTTTATATAGAGGCTTGCCTGCCGGCTTGTAGCCAATGACAGTCTTTTAACTTTGCTGCCCTTGAGCGGCTCCTTGGATTGGTTCCTAATGAACCAATCCATTACTGGCCTTTCTGGCCAATCAGAAAAGACTACTAGGAACCTTCCAAGTTATACAGAACACATTCCACCTATATTAGCAAAATACATAAAATATAAATGTTAAAAAGATCTGTGTTCAAATACCAATTCAGGCCATCTAACACCATTTAAGCGCAGCACTGTTTATTTTTTAAAAATCAGATACTGGACTGGTGATATGACTTCAGCTTACAACTGGTCACTTTTATGGTCTGCAGTTTGATGAGGGACCTTGCAGTCACACTGAGAGGAGGATACTACACCCCACTGAAGAAGGAAATGAATTTCAAATCCTAATAACTTACCCCACTGCAATTGTATTTCTTTATGCTTTGGTTTTCCAAGCACTCTGGGTGGTTGACACTGATCTGGAGCAATGCTTAGCGTACGAACAAGTAAACTTTCAGAACACTAGAAAAAGACAAAAAGCAAAAATAAACCTATCTTGCTCTAGTTGAAATTTACTTGTTCTAAATTCACAGTAGCTATAATCTATTTTAGTTCAGCTATAGGCACCTTATTGGCTTTACCCATGGTTAATTTAACCTTGGTTCATGTAATTAATCCAATTTTTCCTAAATCTTGAACAAGCCAAAAAGGACAACTTCACATCATTCGCGATGCTAAAATAGGGTTGGATAACTTGCAGTTCAGTATGTTGTGTGAACACAGCAGTGGTGGGATTCAATTTTTTTTTATTACTGGTTCTGCGGGCATGGCTTGGTGGGCGTGGCAGGGGAAGGATACTGTAAAACCTCCAGTCAGAGGTGGTATTCGCTGGTTCTCCAAACTACTCAAAATTTCCACTACCGGTTCTCCAGAACTGGTCAGAACCTGCTGAATACCACCTCTGGAACACAGCCTCTATGCAATTTTGCCTTTCACATGGCGAACCAAGTATTTGGATTTAACAATCCAGAAAGAATGGAAAAATGACAATGCACATCAGAAATAAAATATGCTTCAGGAAATTTGCAGTACTTTAGAAAGCTAAAGTGTCTAACTGTTCCCTCAACCTCACTAGCAAATGGGTACTGTTTTTTTAAGAAATCAAACAATGCATATAGTTTGATATAGGTCAGAATTTGAGACAGTACAAACTCAGTCTGAAATTTGTTAATGAACTTTAAGGGTTGAATTATAGCACAGCTTTGTGTAAAATATAACAATGTTTTAAGAGGAACCTTTTGTTATTAATGCCAAATTACTACTAGGTAAGCCTTCCTCTCTTTATTTTACCTTAATCATGACTGGAATTGTCATTGCTAAGCAACCCCATCACATGAGATTGTCCTTTATGATTGTGTTGCTTAGCAATGGACATTCCCAGTCCCAATTACTATCATTAAGCAAATTATGAAGATTACCTGCAACACAACACAGCATAAAATAGCAGCTGAAAATATATACCTCACCGTCATTTGAGGTGTGGCACTATGCAAACTACATTCAAAACTTTACAGAAAACTATACAACATGACAGGTTCATGACCAAGAACACCTGTACTTAGGAAAAAAAATAAAATACGAGATTAGTTCTACAAAAGTTGGAAAGTATGGTAGAATGAACAGAAAGGAAATGGTACCAGGGGTGGGCTTCAACATTTTTTAGCAAAGGGTTCTCTGTCTGGTTGCTGGGTGGGTATGGCCATGGTGAGCATTGCCTAATCGGCCTCTTGCACTATGGCGGGAGGGACATTTGTGCCCTCCTTGAACTCCAGAGGCTTTCTGGAAGCCAGAAACGGGCTGATTTCTGGCCTTCCTGAACTTCTGGAAGGCTCGTTTTTCATTCTCCCCAAGCCTCTGCACACACCTTGCACTTACCTGCATCCAAAATGGGCCATGTGGGGACTCCTGTAAGGGGCAGGGCAGTATGGGTGGGGCCAGCCATGAATGGGATTTGGGGGTTTTCTGAATTGCAAAGAATCTTAACTAGGGGCTCTCCCAAACCCCTGCAAACCCCCAGCAGTCCACCCCTGAATGGTACCCATTGCTGTTCATTTACTTCTTACCTGACTGTGTCCACCAGTGCTAATACAGCATGCCCGGAGCTTGTACAAAGTGGCTGGCTTCAAGTATGCACACGTACATTCGATAGCAGGTCCTCTATATGCAACTTCCCATTGATTTGCTGTAAGGTTAATTGGACTCACTCAGGCCTGTGATAAACTGCTGTTAAGATCCTATTTAGATTTCATTTAAGACCCTGCCTTTGCAGTGATTTGTGGCAAAAGCTCCTTCATGGGAAGAAACTGGCCTATGATCTTTTCAATCAGATCCTTCCCATTCAATCAGGCCCTTTCATTAGTTGAAAGCTAGATTAGAGAGGTAGGGTTTTGCTTATCTGCTGGATTTGTATTTACTAAATACAAAAGGTTTTGGCGAGACCAAGTTTTCAATTAATTAGGAAAGTTGATCAAAAAAACCTGAATCTCAATAAGAATGAATCCTATTTTGAAATTAACTCATCATTGCTAATGATAGTTTTTATTTCACAAAGCACAGTTCTACATTAGATGCACACTTAAGGAAATATAACTGTTTGCAATTGTATGTTGCAGTTTGTAAAAAAAAAAAAAAAAACAAATTTAGATTTGCCTGGAATTTTATCAGTCCTATATGATTTTAATAGGCAACTATAATTAACTATTACAGTTCAGAAAGTCATATTAACTTTTAAAAATGTAGTCACTACATCTGGATCACCATTTTGATTAATTTACCATTTTTATTTAATGATAAATTAATCAAACCTTTGAGGATGGTGAAGAATCACTACAATCAAATAAATTCAACTGAGAAATTTGCAGCTACTTGATATGAAGGTTTTGAGAGTAGTGACACTTTTCTTATCTGCAGTTAGATTTTCTTATGAACATCATGCGTAATTAAAGAAACCAGACTATTTACGAATCAAATTTACCTTCACAGCTTCCTTCTGATACTTCTAACAGATAATTTAGGATTTCCGAACCACCATTGTCCTGAGGAGGCTCTGTTAAAAAAGAAAAAAAGGATTGGAAAGGAAAAGAAATAATATGCAAGTTATAAAAATGGGAAAAATTATTTTGAGTGATGTTTAGATGCAGAATCTATTTTTTAGTCAGTGGCAGAAGATTATCTCCGATATGGTTGTTAGTCTGTGTCCTTGTTTGACAAGTTCGAACAGCTGAAAGTTTATAAGTACCGTGTTTCCCCAAAGACAAGATCTACCTTGAAAAATAAGTCCTAGCTTGATTTTTTAACCTGTGCACCTATCCCCAAATAAGCTCTATCCCCAAATAACCCCAAGTTAAGAACCCACACACTTTGTCCCACAGTCTGGTTATACAAGGTGGGTTGAGGCATAGGCATAAAAATAAAGCTGAGGCGGGAGGGTGGAGCTGCCCCATGCACCCTGTACCTGCTTACCTTCGGACCGCTACAGCCAGGCCTCCAATGCCCCAACACTTGTTGTGCCACTGCTCAACTTCTGTGGCTGCTTGTGACTGAACGACATGTGGTACATTGCACCGGTGCCACCGCTTATGGCAGGACGTGAGTGGTGGCATTTGGCCTTGAGCAGCCTCAGAAGTCAGGCAGCAGAGCAACATGTGTCTAAGCATGGGATGCCAGGCTGCAGTGGTCCTAAAGTAAGCAGGTAAACGTCCCCTGAAAATAAGTCCTGGTGCTTATTTTGGGACCCAAAAGAAAATAAGACTGGGTCTTATTTTTGGACAAGCATGAGATAACAGTTCCAGCTCCAACTCTTTTCAGCAGATGAAAAAAATATATATAAGAGGCTTTTCCTCTTTCCCCCATGTCACTGAACTTACTTTCCTCTGATTTGCCAAATGAAATCCACAGGAAGTAGATGAAGGGTTTTTTTTAACTTGAACACATTTGCACTTGCTTAAATGAAGTCTTTCTTTCTGGTGCAGATAACAGAACCTTTTCCTTTAAAATGTTGCTTGTTTATTTTGTCATGACTTGATGAATTTTGTTTCTGGAGCAACGTTCATTTGTTATATTGCTCCATAATTGCTAATGGTAGAATCAGAGGTTTAGTCTAATGATTAAGGCACCTGACTAGAAAACAGGAGACTGTGAGTTTTAGTTCTGCCTTAAGCATGAAAACCAGCTGGGTGATTTTGGCCCAGTCACTCTCTCTCAATACAAGTCACCCAGTAGGGTAGTTGTTATGGGGAAAATAGGAGAAGGAAGGAGTATTAGATATTATTTTCACCTTGAGTTAATTATAACAATAATAGACAGAATAAAAAACTAGATAAATAAGGCAACATTTGTACAACACAAGCGAGCAATTTTATTTTCAGTATCAGTTCAGAGAATCAATAGTCAATGTCAATTCTCTGCAGACATACATTACATGTGTGGTTGGCAAGAGTGCAATATATTACAACAAAACAGCACCAGTCATCTCTAAAGCAATGTCATGCATGTTAAAAACATTTCCTTCTGGTGCTTTTAAAATACAGAGATGTACTCTTACCCCATTTCACACTGAAGCCATGAGATGTTACTGGGCCTTTAACAGTGGGTTTGGAGGGAGGTCCTGGTCTATCTGGGCTTGTGGTACAGACCATGACATCACTAGGACTACTTTTCCCTTCTACATTGGAGACAATCAGCTAGAATAAAAGAAAATATATGATTTTTTGTGAGTCTGTCTACATGTTGTGTTGCAGAGTACATTTATCTGCTCAAGAGCTCTGTAAAAGTTTGCCCAATTACATTTTGGTCATTTTACCAAAATAAATAAACAGTCATTGCAACTAGACTTTTCATTTTGAATCCACGATAGTTCCTTGTGTATTAGTCCTATGTTTATTTGATTGTTAATACAGGAGAATATGTTTCACAGTATTTGGAGAATTTTTGCAAGTACAAATTCAGCAGTTCAGACCAAAAAAAAAAAAAAAAAGAAGAAGAAATCAGGGTGCCCCCCTGTGGCACCTTGTTAAAATTGCACTTAAAATTAAAATTTTATTTATTTATTTGATTTGTCAATCACTTACAAAATAATAGGTATAAGAATAAACATAAGTAAGAATACAGGAAATAGGTATGAATAAATGGGGACAATAGGACAGGGACGGTAGGCATGATGTATGTATGTACTTATGTGCACCCCTTACAGACCTCTTAGGAATGGGGTGAGGTCAGTAGTGGATAGTTTGAGGTTAAAGGAGTGAGGGGTTAGAGGATGTCACAACAGAGTCAGATAATGCATTCCAGGCATTGACCACTCTGTTGCTGAAGTCGTACTTTCTGCAATTGAGTTTGGAGCAGTTAACATTGAGTTTGTGTCTGTTTTGTGCTCTTGTATTGTTGCAGTTGAAGCTGAAGTAATCATTGACTGGTAGGACATTGTAGCAGATACTTTTGTGTGCTATGCTTAAGTCCAACCATAGGCTGAGTAGTTCTAGGTTGTCCAAACCCAAAATTTCAAGCCTGGTGATGTAGGGTATTCTGTTGTGACCAGAAGAATATAGTACTTGAAATATTTCTGGACTTGCTCAATTGTATTAATATCCGATATACAGTGCAGATTCCAGACAGATGAGCTGTATTTGAGTATTGGTCTAGCAAAGATTTTGTATGCCCTAGTTCACAATTCTATATGGAAGCTTTGTCAGCTTAGATTTACAACTATTAATGCCTTTTTGACAATGCTGTTACAGTGAGCTCTGGTATTTAGGTCGTTAGATATGAGTACTCCGAGGTCCTTGACACAGTGAGGGTCATCAACAAGGTCATATCCACCTAATTTGTATTTGGTGTACTGATTTTTTTTACCAATGTGTAGGACAGAACATTTGTTGATCGAGATTTGGAGTTGCCAATTGTTTGACCATTCAGACATATAATCAAGGTCACTTTGAAGGACAGCAGCATTGTCAGTGGTGTTGAATAGTGAATAATTGAATATTGAAAACATGTGGTATGGGATTGTTATTTACATACATATACATACATTTCTGCATGTACTTCCTTGCGAGATAAAACAATGCTATTGTAACTTCGAACATTTGCTAAACTAATGGTTGTAACTTGAGGACTACCTATAACCTCTTTCTAATAATAAACTTGTACGAGACAGTAGTGTAAACCCTTATGCTGGACAGGACAATGAAAATTAAAGTGAAAGAGAAAGAAATTTACCCTGAATTTGTATTGTGTGCTTCTTTTAAGATTCTTCACAGTACAGGTTCGGTCTTCTCCAGTGTACCTTGGATGAAATGCATTATCCTAAAGGGCAAATTAAGTTACCAGTTAAAGAGTAATAGCAAGCAAAAATAAATTCAGGAATATCAACCACAGTGTTATACATCAAGCAATAATGTACCACTCCAGCTGAGGCATGAAATATTTGTCCCTTCTATTGTGGAATTTGCCATTATTTGCAAATTAATCTTTGAATTTGAATTTTGCAGAGAATGATGCTATGTTCTAGATTACCTGTCATCGGCCCCAGAACCTAATCTACATGATTATAATTATGAGCTGAGAAGGACCTTTGATTATCTCTTTCCAACTCATATAGTACTTTACTATAGTTTTTTTTTTTAAGACGAAACCTTAAACAATTGAAAATTTAAGATTGGGAACCATCAATGAAAGCTTGACATTTCCCAAATTTCTTATCTGAAATTTCTGAGCTGGTTTTACGACCATTTAAAAAAGAAAAAATGAATTTAAATCCCCATTTCATTCCTATTGTAATAATAGTTTCAAGAGCCCTTAAATGTTTTTAACTTTGTTAAAGTGGCTCTCTCTTGTGTCAAAAAGAAAAACCACAACACACTTTGTACCAGGTTACTTATGTTAAGGAATGTTCTTCTTGTACCCTGTTTCCCGGAAAATACGACCTACCCTGAAAGTAAGTCCTAGCTTGATTTTTTTTACACATGCACCAAATATAAGCCCTACCCCCAAAATAACCCCTAATTAAAATTTCACCCACTCGAGTGCATGGGTAAAAATTAAGCTAGAGTGAGGAAGGGAGAGTAGAGCTGTCCTACTATTTACCTTTGGACAGTTGTAGCCAGGCCTTGTACACCCCAACATCTGCCTTGCCAGCCCATTTCTTCTGCAGCCAGCAAGGCTGGCAAGGCTTTCCTGAAGGCCTCTGTAGCTGATAACAAACTCCAGATCGATCTGGAGCTCTGTTATCTGCTGCAGAGGCCTTCAGGAAAGTCTTGCTGGCTGCAGAAGAAGTTCCTGAAGGCCTCTGACAATGAAAAGGAGGCCGGGAGTGACATGTGCAAGTGAGGTTCGTCAATAGATAACATCCCCTGAAAATAAGACCTGGTGATTTTTGGTGGAAAAAAAAATATAAAGCAGAGTCTTATTTTGGGAAAAACATGGTAGTAATTTCCTATCTATCCACCAGGTACGTGCTGATAAAACTCAGGAGCTTTGCCAAAGTAATAACACAAGGTAGAACATTTTAGGGAGGGAGAAAAATAATAGCTGTGCAATATTTTCTTTATTTATGCGTCAACAGTCTGAGCTGCTGTGCTAGCATGTATGGAAATGAGGCTGAAGTATGGCACTGCTCCCCAATGCAGGATAAAATGTTGGGACAAGATGCCAACAATATATGTAAAACCAAGTTCTTGGATGGGGTGTAGCAATTTCCCTTTGAGTATAACTGGAAAAGTTGCCAAGAACAAATGTCTCACAGGAGCCGCCTTGAGATGGACAGATCAGGAACTCTTTATACACTCCATCAGACATTTAAAATGCCTTTTAGATATTTAAGAACTTCTGTGATTCACTTATTGCAATAAGCTTTATTAGGATAGGATTGCAGTCCAGGGGGGAAAAAAAAACTCAGAAGGACCCTCTTGGCTGTCGCACAGGAAATTGAGGAGATGACATTACATTCCCTTGGGTGCATTAGCATAACAGAAACACATTGTGCAAACTCAACAGAAACAAAGTGCATTGGCTGCTAACAGAAGAAAATATTGGGAAATTTAAAATCTTTGTTGATACATTGCAAGGTCCAGTGGAAACTAAGGTAAGTTAAGAATATTTAGAAATGGCTATCGGCTCAGCTACATTTATGGATTTAGAGTAGAGATGGGGAACATGCTGGCTCAGGAATTCTGGAAGAAGTCCACAGGTCATAAAAGGGACATAGTTCCCCACTCCTGATTTAGATCATGGGACAGAATTATTATGACCACTGTGTAATGCTAACTTTCTATGAAGGCAAGGCAAAGTGTGAGCCATTATAAAAGTGAGGAGTCATTGGTGCTCTCTGAAGTTGGTTGTTTTCTTGCAGATGTTTCATTACCTAAATTTGATATCATCATCAGTTCACAGACAGTGAGAACAATTAATCAGTGGAACAGCTTGCCTCCAGAAATTGTGGGTGCTCTATCACTATAGATTTTTAAGAAGAGACTGGACAACCATTTATCTGAAATGTGCATGACTGCATTCCTACTCATGCTAGTAATACTATTACTAAATTTGCAGATGATGCAACAGTGGTGGGACTCATCTCCAGGGGGGATGAGTCTGCCTACCGAGATGAGGTGGACCGGTTGCTTTCATGGTGTGGTGACAATAACATGGTCCTCAGCATCAGTAAGATCAAGGAGCTTATAGTGTATTATAGAAGGAAAATATCAGACATCCAGCCATTACTTATCAATGGAGACCGAGTGGAGCAAGTGGCTAGTTTTAAGTTTCTAAGTGTTACCATAAAAAAGGACCTCACCTGGGCTGTTCACATTGCAGCCCTGGTCAAAAGGGCCCAGCAGAGATTATACTACTTGAGACTTGTCTGAAAACAACTGAATGAAAAACTGTTGGTGACCTTCTACCGCTGCACCACAGAGATTGTCTTAACTTACTGTACCTCTGTATGGTTTGCCAATTGCACAGTGGCAGATAGGTCAACACTCCAGAGGGTTAACCTCATTGCCCAGAAGATCATTGGTTGCCCTCTCCTCTCTTTGGAAGAGCTTTATAGCTCCCACTGCCTTAAGAAAGTTCAAAACATTCTCAAAGATCCATCTCATCCTGGGCACCCATTTTTTGCACTATTACCATCTGGCAGATGGTACAGGATAATAAAAACAAGGACAAATAGGCTGAAAAACAGCTTCTATCGCAGTAACTCTATCTAATTCTACTGTATAGTACAATATTAATGCAACATCAGAGGTTTTCTATTCAATGTATAGAATATGAAGGATGTGTATTTGTGTTTATTTTCATAATCATGATGTACACTGAAGATGGTATTTAATTTCGTGGTACGAGGTACAATAACAATAAAGTAAACTAAACTGAAGTATAAGGTTTCCTGTGTAAGCAAGGGTTGGACTAGAACAGGAGTGTCAAACTCAATTTCATTGAGGGCCGCATCAGGTCTGTGGTTGACTGGGTGGGTGTGGCCAACTGGGTAAGTGTGGCTGACTGGATAGTCATGGCCAGCTTGATGCCACTCCCCAAACTGTTGACATGTTTCCTCTTCTCATTGGATAGACCAAACTGAAGCCACACTGGCCCAATGTTTCCTCTTCACATTGGGTAGACCTGGGGTGGCCCCTTACATTTTCCAGGAGGGCTCCACAGGCTGGATCTGACCACATCACACACCAGATCTGGCCTGTAGGCCTTGCGTTTGACACCCCTGGACTAGAAGATCCCTTCCAACTAAGTTATTCTGCTCTGTTATTTTGGATTTCAAAACTTACGTTATCTTCCTCCTGAATCTCCAAAGTGTAGGTAATCACTTCTTCTGGTGTGCAACCTTCTGCTTTGTTCCATTGCAGTGTGATCCACGTTACCCCAGCACGGACCAGTCTTGGTGCTGAAGGGATCTGAGGGATGTTTCCTGAAGTGTAGCATACAACCTCTTGGCTAAAGCAACTGTGAAGTGGGGGAAGGGGAGATAGGGAAGAGAGAAAGGATGTTTTTTAGTAAAAGTCTGGAATTTTACACTGTGGAACTGCAGGATGTAATTTTAATTGCCCTTTCTTTGTTTGCTAGACATGTGTTAATGCTAAATTCCATTCTCTCTCTGAAAAAGGAAGAACTTGGTTGTGTTTCATAACAGAGGCTTCTCCATCTTTAAGACAAGATTATGCTATTGATTCTCACCTATACTTAGCAGATTAAAGACAAGGTGAATAAGTTCTGAAATCCTTCAATTCAGCATGGGGTGGCTTTATTTTTTGTTCTGAAGATCAGGAATTGATTTGTATCTGAGATCCAAAATATTGACATTATCTCATTCCTTGATCATTAGTGATTTCTAGATTCATGTTCTAAATCAGGGGTTTTCAAACTTGGCAACTTTAGGACTTGTGGACTTCAACTCCCAGAATTTCTCCTCCAGACATGTTAGCTTCGGAATTCTGGGAGCTGAAGTCCACAAGTCTTAAAGTTGCCAAGTTTGAAGACCCATGTTCTAAATGATATTAAACACAAGAGTTGGATATTTTTGACAGCCTTTTTCACCTGTCACTATTTCTGTCAAGATTTTGCTTTCCACTATTGAAGTACTTCCTGGAAGTTCGACTGGGTTTTGTTTTTCTTTATATATTCTCTTTATTCTCTTTATAATCCAGACTGATGTCTATTAGATGCTGCTTCAATGTGTATCCATTTGCATTTCTGTTTTAAGCAAGCAACCAGACTCTCTGAAATGGAAATATCTCTCCCCTGAAACAACTCTGAACAGCATCTGATTGGCCTCTGTGAGAAACAGGATGTTGGAATAAATGGATCTTTTGTGTTCTCCAGCCAAGCTTTTATTTCTCAACTGAGTTTGGCCTTTAGAAACAGCTTGACTGATGGCTGAAACATGTTATCAATCAGGCACCAGGACTTACCTTTTGCCTATTTCATTCTGAGCTGCTAATCGGAATGTGTAACCCACAGCAGGACACAGCTTTGTCAACTTGTAATGTTTTTGGTTCCCAAAGTAACATTCTCTGAAAACATTACTCCTTTTCCCCTGAAAGACAAAGGTGTGAGTTCTATGAGATTGCTCTTTCAATTTCTTTCTTTTTCCCCCCCAAAGCAAAGAGTAGTTTCTTCTGACTAGACAGAAGAAACAGTTCATTGTCTACTTATCTTCGCAGTAAGACATACACTCTTCCTGGACAGTTCCACTCAACTACTAATCTCGCCTTTCTATCCTTGGCAACACTTTTTAACCACACAAATATCTTTACAGTGATTTGCTGAGAGCGAGGTGCAGATGCCCAATGGCAACAGTGGGATCTTACCTGTTCCACTACCAGTTTGGTCATCGTGCACGTGCATCCACACACCTAATGTGCACGTACCTAACGCGCGTGCACAACTTTCCACACACCAGATGAAGCCTGCCAATCAGCTGAGAGGAGAAAGAAGAGAAAAGTGCAGAGGCAGATGGGAGAGCCAATTCTGCGCTTTTCTCTTCTTGGGTGACACATACCATGATAATCCAATATCGCAAAAAGCATTATGTCAGACACAATGTAAGATACCATTAGAATTACAGTGGTGAGAATCCATTTTCCAGGCACAAACTCATGGCATCTGACGGTTATCTCAATTGTTGAACAGGCATGTGGGAACTAGGGTCACTGAAGGATAAAGACTTAGATTCAAGGAAACTGGAGATGGTTTTGGTATCCCTTCACTCCATTTTTCCATTCTGTCTCAGTACTTTTGCTGTCTTTTGCTCAGTAGTGTCTCTAGTCCTTCCAAGAAACATTAAGAAATATTTGTGGCCAGATTTTAGTCACTTAATAGTATTCTCCCCAATTGCAACATTTTCTGCAACCACCAAAGAATGGGGTTTGAAAGGAAATGCTATTTCTCCAATAAATCCCTTCTGACCTCTTGCATTGGACAATTAGGACTATTGTCAAATTTAAGTAACCCAGAACTTGTTCGAACAACAGGCTAACATTTTATATACAAAAACATCTTATAGAAACTTTCTGAATAATCTTTGGGTGCTGCTTATTTATTATACAGATTATTCAGATTCTAAGATTATCCTTCACATACGCCCAGAAATTTCTTACCAAATTTGACATTTTCATGTTCCTGAGCTAAATTCAGATTGGAGCCATTTCAATGGCTTCACAAAGTGTCATATTTCAATGCCAATGACACCAGAGGTTCACTGACATTTCTAATTAATGTAGGCATTAATTGCTTGGAAATTCTCAAGCAAGCTGCGATTTTGGGCAAGAAGCGAAGACAAATGATTCATTTGGCTTACTCATTTCTTGGAATCCTAAGCTATTTCTCATTTCTCTCCCTCCCTCCCCCTCATTTCATGTCCCACATAAACAGAGAATGGTTTTGCAAAGGACTGCCCCCTCTTTTCTACAGGGAGGAAAGAAACGCTAATGCTAATTTACCAAAGGTCAGGCAAGTTTCACAATACTTATTATTGTCTTAAGGTCAGCAGCCCTGGGACTAGCCTACTTGCACTATGAAAATATATCAGTTGTGCTTTGACACTGCTGGAGAAAAACAGAGCAATTCTGCGGAGTTTATACAAACGAAGGATCTGTTGAAGAAACAAACTACTGTACGAATTCACTTCTCTCTCACATTTAGACATATGTTGCCTGGATATATTTCCTGGACAAGATTATCTATAATTGTGTGCATAAGATATATTTATAATTATGAAGGAGCTAGTTGTAAATGTGAGGGGAAAGTTGTGGGTTGTTAAAAAGAAGAAGAAAGAAACCATTTAAACACACCTATTGACTCATACTTATGACCGTCACTGAGCCCAATGTTTCTGTTGCTAAGTGAAACATTTGTTAAGTGAATCTTACAACCTTTCTTGCCACCATTGTTAAGTGAATCACTACAATTGTCAAGCTAGTAACATGGTTGTTAAGTGAATCTGATTTCCTCATTGACTTTGCTAACAAGAAGGCCACAAAATAGGTGATCACGTGACCCCAGGACACTGCAACTGTCATAAAGGTGTGTCAATCAACAAGCATCTGGATGTTGATCACATGACCATGGGAATCCAGCCTTAAGTGTGACAAATGGTAATAAGCCACTTTTCTGGATGGTCACTCAATGAATTGTTGTAAGTCAAGGATCATCTCTACATGTATACAACCAGAGCTGGTCGAGGCCTATTTTGTATTAGGGAAATAAAAATTTTATACTTGAAATGTATTCTTTTACAAATAAGACTTTGTAGACAAACGATTTAGGGGCATCTGACTCCCACAGAAATGTGGTTATGTGTCAGACTGTTTTTGAAAATCTGATTTTACAGCAAGTCAGTTACCTGTTTGATAACATGGCAAAGGGAGTGAAAATGAAAGATTAATTCTGTCCCCACACTCAAAATTAAGAGCCTTGAAAGAGACAAATTTGGAAGGACAGTATCGTAAAAATATTCAGAAACTCTCATTATTTTTAAATAATGAATCAACAAACCAATGGAACCATTTTTTTTCCTACATTCTCATTCCCCTGTATTTGGTTAAAGCATGTAGAAACAATTTAAGATAAAGGACAAAGTTTGTTGTTGTTTTTCTAAAATAATTGTCACTTACTTCATCCCACTCTAAAAGATAGCTGGTGATTCTTGAACCATTGTCAGTTGGGGCCTGTGTAAATAAACACAACAGAAGGTTGGAGAAGATCATGTAATAAATGTTATTCCAAGAGAGAGAGGGAGAGAGAGAGAGAGAAGAAAATTTCACAACAGGAAGCTTAGATAGGTGGCAGTGCCATGAAAGGGAAAACAGGATCTCAACTATAGGAAATACCATGTTGGTTTTTTAAAAAAACAAAAAGATTGCATTATATATATAAGTAGTAGCAACATTCCTACAAATTTTTAAGATGAGAATCAGTTGTTAAGATCTAAAGCCCCTGTCCCACTGCACCAACGGATGCAAAGAGGATGTAAAACGTTAAAAAATGTTGGAAAACACTATGCATCCGTTGTGTACTCATTGCATACGTGTTTCATATGCTCTATCCTTTGAGCATCCGTCCACTGAGATTTCATCCGCTCAAGAAGTTTTGAGCTGCACAAAACTTTGTGAACGGATGAACTTTCCGCTTTCTACTTTACGATGTAAATCCATGACATATGAGCAACAAATGTTCTATGTCCGTTTATCATCCGTTAAACGTCCGCTGTATCCTCTCTGCACCTTCTGGGCATCCTCGCAACTCACATCCTCTGCAGCTGAAAACGGAAAGAGGGAGGAAACAAAAGGTACACGGAACGTCTACACAGTGTTAGTAGCACGGAAATAGAAAGGATGAGCAGTGAACGGTTTGCATCCTATATACATCCTCTAGGCTTCCTATGAACATCCCTTTAACATCCCCGCTACATACTACCCACGTCCATTCTTTTCCTTTCTTTTCCGTTCTGTTTATGCAAATTTTTGCCACTTTTTGGAGCGGATGACAACGGATGGAGCCACCCCCGAAAATTTGCTTGTCCTTTTTGCATACGTTTTGCATCCATCGGCCAGTGGGACCTAGCCTTAAGATAGCTCAGGGTTAAGGCTGAAAACAGCTCTTTGAAAAAAATCCATAAAGTTGTATGAAATAATCTAGCCAGTTCCTAACTAAAAGAGAGTTAAAATTCCCTTAAGATTTAAAAGCAAGCCTTATAATGTTGGAAACTAGGCATTTCCTCCAAGCTCAATCGCTGACAATTCTCTCTGCCTTGAAAGGAAACCTGTAATTCAGTAGAAGAAAAACCATTTATTCTGAGATTCCAACCACTCTCTTTCCATCTTACATCCAGAAAAGTTGAGAGAATAAATCGAGGCCTTCAACAAGGGTAATTAAAGTCCCTCTTGGGTAGTATGGGTTTGTTTCTTGTTCTTGCCGTATCTGCTTTTTGTCATCTTTTGTTTCTTTAAAAATTATTGTATTGTTTTATTTTGGGCTCAATTGTGATTGTAAGCTGAGGATTATCTGTATTGCAGAATCAATCAAACATTATATTTGTGTTTTTATTTGTGAATCAGCCAGGGGAACTAGAAGTTGAATGGTGTAAAAATTTAAGAAAGAATAATAATTATCAAGTCTCAGTTTTTGTGATAGCTGTAAGGACAAGATAATGGCTTTCCCACCTAAAAGAACTTCATCCTTTCAAAGTGCCTTGTTTGGATGCAATGAAAAACAGTTCATTAATATTTTTTTTTAAATACACAGACACAACATTTGTTCACATGCAGAGAAACGTGAAACAGTGTTTCCTAGCTTCACACCTTCAAGGTATGGTGGAGTGATACACCCCCAACCATCAATTTTAACTAACTGGGGACTAAGGACAAAAGAATGGAAATCTAAAGAGTTTCAGAAGAGAGAAGATTGCCTACATGCAAATTTTCCTCAGAAGATTTACCTTCCATTGCAAAGTCAAGGAATTTTTGGTCCTGTGCGAAGGTCTTGGTGGAAAAGGACATTCTGGAGCACAACTACGGGTGATGAAACTGACAGGTTCTGAGCAAGATCCTTTCACGGAATTGTACATAGCATGTATCCTGAAAAATGGAACAAAATTTAAGAAACACGCTTTGTTATTGCTGATTTAATTGGGTGATTTAATTGTAATTTCATGACATTTCTCAATCCATCAAAAGTAGTTTGAAAATGCTCATCTTAATTTGCTTAGAACAGGGGTGTCAAACTTGATTTCATTGAAGGCTGCATCAGGATTGTGTTTGAATTTGTGGGGGCTGGGGTGCGTGTGGCCAGCTCAACATCACTCATGTTGGGGGCACTTGTGGTGGCACAAGCGTTCTGCCAGTTACAATGGGCTCCCAAGCTCTGTTTTCAGCTGTGATGGCCTTCTGCAACCCTCTGCCAGCAAAAACAGAGCTTGCGGCCCTTCTGAACTCCATTTTTTCTGTCAGAGACACCATGGGCTGGTCCTTCACTATTTCCAAGGCAGCCCAGTAGATCAGATCTAAGCACCCATGGGCCGGATCTGGTCACCGGGCCTTGAGTTTGATACCCCTGGCTTAGAATAAGGACCATGGAATGTCATTTAGAGTACCAGGGGTGGACTTGATGAAGTAAATGGCTCTTCTACTTCTAATTTAATTACATATTTGCACTGCCCTCATCAGCTGTATATTCTGGAGCATCAAGTATGTTACTCCAACTCAAGAGTGAAATAAATCTCCTATGCAGGTAATCCTTGACTTATAACTGGTCACTTAGCAACCATTCAACTTTCCAATGGACTTACCATGGAGTTACTTACAACCTGGATTCAAAGTTCTGATGGAGGTCATGTGACCTCACTTCAACCACTCAGCAGTCGGATCACTTGCACGTGACTATGTTTTGGGATGGTTTTACTGAACACTGCCATTTACTTCCAGTTTGCAGCAAAACTGTGTCAATTGCGAGCCAGTGGTATGCTTAATGACTGTGGTGTTCACTTAACAGCCGTTGGGATTTTCTTAATGGCAAGTTAGGAAAAAATGTAGCTTTACAACCGTTATGCATTACAACCGTGTTGGGTGGGCTCCATTAAGATCATAACTCAAGGACTACTACCAGTACCATTATTCATATTTTTACTTTTTCACAACAAACATTTTTCTACTTGAAAGGATGAAACAAGAGTTCTTGCAAACAGGGAAACAGACTAGTCCCAAGATTCACAGAATGGCAATTTTGGGGAGGAATAATTAATTTTACTTTCCTCTCAAATGAAGTGGAAATAAACTAGTTCAGCTGCCAAACCCAGACCACAGAACAGAATAATATGGATTCTGATTTCTGAATCCTAAAATCAAAGTTTTTATCTGGAAGTACCCTGAAATGGGATGCGGTAGCCCAGTGGCTAAGACAGTGAGCTTGTCGATCAGAAAGGTCAGCAGTTTGGCAGTTCAAATTCCTAGCACTGCATAATGGAGTGAGCTCCCGTTACTTGTCCCAGCTTCTGCTAACCTAGCAGTTCAAAAGCATGTAAAAAATGCAAGTAGAAAAATAGAGACTTCTGTGCGCCTTCGGCATTTAGTCATGCTGGCCACATGACCACGGAGACATCTTCAGACAGCCCTGGCTCTTTGGCTTTGTAACGGAGATGAACACTGCCCCCTATAGTTGGAAACAACTATCACATATGTGCGAGGGGAACCTTAACCTTTACCCTGTCATAGAGCCCTCTTCTTTTTGTCAAACTGTAGGATTTTCCCAACACTTTCCTTTTTAGATGGATGTTTCTGAAAGTCAAAATTATTACAATATAGGTGGATTCACTCTTGTGCCTTCCAGATTTATTTGGATTGTAATTTCCAGACTTTGCAACACCTTTGAAGGACAAAAGGCTACAGAGGGCTGACCTACAATAACCAAGTGCAGCACTCTCACAGAAGCTTAGTAATGCTGATTGCAGATCTATCTGGACAGCAGATCACTGGAAAGTCCACAATATAAACACAATTGTGTGACCTTTTTAGAGGGATTGGTGCATTTAATTATGAATGAATGTATTTAATGTATTTAATATTATTACTCATGATTTAATAAGCTCCCCTGCTCCCCTACTGTGGCAGCAACATTTTAATTCCTACACAATGTCTGGAGGAGTTTTAGCAGAAATAGGCAACTTCAAGGTCCTCATTCACACCTTAAGCTCTTATTGTGCCTCCAAATATGAAACATTGGTGAGAATTAGAACAAATTCATTCATTTATAAATTTCTCCCATCTGGAGGTATAGTTTAGTCATTCATACTCTGTATATGGCCCTAATCAAAGCTCTAAATTATCCAGGGGCAAAAATGTTTAATTAGACTGAACTTCATGGAAAGTGACTCGACAGGAAAAGAACTGGATAACCAGGTCATTGTAGTTGTAAGGAAACAGAATAGAAATGTTTTAAATAAATGAAATAAAGATGTCAGGATAGGTCAGATCTTTTTTTTTTTTTAAACAGTATTATGCAACAGATTGAAGGAAAGAAGAACTATGTTGTGCTGATATTGCTAGGAAAGGATTGTAACACCACTGGAAAAAAAAGATACCAGCTCCAATGCTTAAGGGTTATTACTCAGTTTCCAAAAAAGAATCTTCCAGAGTACATAAAATTAACTGCATTCAAGTCTAGACAAATGCCTTGCCAACTCTGAGTCCAGCTAAATTTAGTTTTATTTTTCAAATGGCGATGCCACTATCCCGACCTAACCCCATGGCTGAGCTGAAAACGTCTAACGTCTTTTCTGTCCTTGTGCTTTTGAATGGTTCCCCCCACTCCACCCTCTCTGGATCTCTCTTATGAGATCCTGAACAATTAATCAGAAATTGTCAGAAGAAGCAAGAATTGTGGCATTCTTTAACATTAAAAATAAGGCTTGCAACAGGACTTACAATGCCTTGCAGTTTTCATACAACCCTCTGACAGCTGTATAGAACATAATTTCATTTTAATGTAAGGCGATCAGTGTACACTCAAAGTGACAATAAGGTTATTCTAAGTCTAAGTCTAACCCTATGAGGGTTAATATTTCAAAAAATAGCATTACGCATTGAAAATGTAGATGACTGTCCTTTGTGGGACACGTTGGTATGTTATTACTTATTTCCACTGAAATCATGATATTTACTTGAGTCAAAATGTAATAAAAAGGCCTTTTATTTCTGGTATTGATAGCAGCTAGATTTTGGGATGGTAGATTAGATTATTAGATTTATTATGAGACTTTTACATATTTAATGTTAAAAATAGAGGACAAAATGTTATGGGTGAAATCCAGAATAATCACTTTGCTCTGTAATTGTGATTTGAAGGCTCTCTCTTTATCTCATATATAATGTTGTTTGCCTAATTAACAAGAGTAGCAATAAAATCAACTCAAGTGTCCTGTCTTGACAACTCAATGTGGACTAGATGCCTTAGTTGCTTTTAAGGTCCTAAGATTTTTTTATTGAGCTCATTTTTGAAACCAAAACCATATCCTATTTGTATCAAACATTAAATGTTTTAAAAGTTGAACTCATTCCACACTTGTGGTTGCATATTTTAAACAATGTTAAATTTTTCATCAGATTTAAGACTGAAATTGTTTCATCAAAAGATTATATTTCAAGTTCATTGGATAAAACAAGATATGTATTTGAAATCATGGAAGTCAGATTTTCTCTGATGCTTATGTAAAAAAATGTGAGGGCTCTGATTTTCTCTTCTGATTTATCTTGTGATATTGCTGAATATTTGACATATAGGTGAAATGTTTATAGATGATTTGCCATGTTTTCCTTGTTGCTTTTGTTGAGTTTTATGATCTTTGTCTTAGTTTTTATTTGTAATTGGTTCTTTTTGTTGTTGTTAATTGACAGTTTTTTTGTATAAAAGGACTAAAATAAAACAAAAACCAAATTATAATAATATCATACATGTTTGTAAATAAGCTGAGAATTTTTGGTGCCACAGATGCACCTCCCTGCCCCAAACTGGTTTAGCTTACCATGCACTTGTGTATCCTTACAGATAAGCACATCTGCAGATAAAGGTTTAAAGATTTCCCCAATCATGACCAAATCAAGAGGGCAATGCTCATCTCCAATTCTCAGCCTAGAGAACCCATGTAATCTTTCTAAAGCAGCACCTGTTTATCACACTTGCATGCTTTTGAACTGCTAGGTTGGCAAGAGCTAGGGCAAGAATGAGAACTCACCCCATCACATGGTGCTCGGGTCTCAAACCTGGGCTTCCAGTGTCTTAAAAGCTAAGCCAGGGGTGTCAAACTCACATCATCATGGTGGCATCACATGACGTATTGGGACTTTTTTCCCCTTTGCTAAACTGGGTGTGGATGTGGCCAGCATGTGATGCATCGAGCCCACAGGCCCTGAGTTTGGCAGCCCTGAGCTAAGCCACCACATCACCCATCTACAGATAAGCCAATCCTTAAAATTTTTATGCATAATATTGTGTATTACTCATGGACAAGCCACTTGTGAAAATTTAAATGTAAGAACATTTTGTGTTTGTGTGGCACATTTATAATTTGGTCACAAACTTCAAGGTCAGCTTATCTGTATAAATGGATGAAATTATACATGGCTGTATATGGTAAATAGAATGGATAGTGCTAGAATTGGAAGTTTTGTGTATTCTGATGTTGACTGTGGCTTTGGGAACAGCACCACCTATGAGTTTATCTCAGATCTACTCTCAGACTTTCTTAGTATGAATGGAATATTGATCTACTTTATCAGGATGATCCTAAAGATGACTAATATTAGGTATTATGATTGGATTCGTGTTTGCAAACAAGACCTAGAAAGGTTAAGATTGTCCTGCAAAAGAATAATATACAACTAAAATCTTCCTGTAACATCAGTTTGAGAGGTTGTCCAAAACTCTGCATAGCCTAGAATTTTTGAGGGGAAAAAAAAAACCTCTTTGGACAATAGTCACTGGACTGAATTTTCCCCAGAGTCTATTCAGATAAAATAAATAAATGTTAATGCTTATCTAGAAACCAGATACAAAATTGCAATTTTTGAAAAAAAGGATGATTTATATCACCTTGGGAAGAAATAGGACACCTAATTCCAGAAGGATGTTACTTATGATAGATGTGAACAGCCTGCTTAGTTGCATGGGAACAAAAGATTAAAGATATATTTCCCAGAATATTTTATCCCTGTAAAACAACATCCAATTTTTAATGACGACAATCTAGACCTAAAATAACATTCTGATCTTTGTGTAGTTTAATGGTTTGCCTTGATATCAACTTCATTTTTATAATTTAGGATAATAATAAAATTATTTTATCTGCTGGATAACTTCATAAAAAAAATAACTTCAGCAGATGGCAGCATTTGGCTGGTCTCACAAGTTAAGCAGGATTTTCCTTGGTTAGTGTTTGGATGGGAGCCCACTTTTTTATTATATCTGACAACCACCTTTATCACTGATATACGAATACGAAATGAAATAAGATATGAAACAAAAAATAAATAAATAAAATAAAGCAGCAATCTTTCTCAGAAGGAAGAACAGGAGTTGAAATAATCTTTGTTAAGGTGATGAGCTAATGTAAATTTCTTTTTATCAGTCAATAATATATTCCTGGGTTTGGATGACTATTTGCAGTTGGAAGGAGTTTCTGATTATAAAGAGAAATTCAGAAATCTGTTCTTCAGTCTGGCATTCTATTTAGAGTAGTCAATAGAAATCAATGGGGGCTAAGATGCTTACAAATTTAGATCCTCTTAATTTAACTGAGTCTAAGTGTAGATCTAGGGACTGGTTTGGACAAAACTCAACAGCACTTTTTTGTGCGGCTATTGATAAAAATAGGATCACCAACATGAACATCCGATGATGGATATGGGAGCAGAAGAAATAGTCATAGATCCGTCCCATAATTCTAAGCTTCTGTGATTATTCACTCTGCATGTTTATCTATGATGAATGTTCCATAGAAGACTTTTTATTTCTTTCTTTCACCCTCCTGAAATGACTGGCATGATTAAGCCACTATTCAAATGTGAAAAACTGAATTATTTCCTGTTCATAGATATAAAATGTCGTTCTTGTTCAGCATCTTACAAAGAGAAACTGAATGATTGCTTCTGTTTTTAGAAAGCCATCAAGTAAAATTGATTCTAATGACTTTATTCTTATTTCCTAATAATACTGACAAACTCTTTCTGTTTGTCAGGAATAAACTATCCTTCCAGCATGCTTAGATGCAAAAGCATTCAGGACACAGAGAGAAAACTCCCTTTTCTTCAAGTCGGGAAGAAAATCTTTAAAAAGCTTGAAAAGTTATCCAGACTTTTAAAGACATTTCCTTTGAGATTGCAGAATTGGAGATGATAGAAAGTTAAGGAAAGTTAATAGAAAAATAATGATAAATTAATATGTTATAAATTTAATAAATTAAATAAATAAACAAAAAATAATAATCAGGGTTGCTTCAGCTGGCCAGAATTAGGCCAAGGACTGCATAGAGACTTTAGGTTGCCAATTTTTCTCGTAATGCATCTGAGAATGATGTAAACATCCATGCTAAAAATATAACCTGAGATTTAGGAATCATCAGAAATGAAAAAAAAATGGACAAATGGCAAAGAGAATCACTTCTTTTTGTCCAATATAATTTAAAAAAATTTTTCACAGCCTTAATTTACCAACTTTATTGCCATGTTCCAAAAAGATTATATGCTCTGTTAAGCCTTGTGAATGTTGACAAGCTTAGAAAATTTTGTGAACAGCTAAAAAAAAAAGAAAAACATTCATGACACACAGTTGAAAGCTGATAGTCAGTTTGGGACATTTATCAGCATTCATTTGGCTAAATCCCCAAAGTGAAAAAACATACTTCTTTTAAAACATTCATGGCATTGTTACTTTTGTCAGCATTTGCCAAAATCTATCAATTTCAGAATGTCTATTATGATATCTAGAATTGAATGTATAAAATTACGCAGTCTCACCTGACATGATATTCTGTTGCAGGCCTAAGATCTTTCAATTTGTATTCCAATTCTTCTCCGCTGGAAAAGAGACAGAGTTGTAACAAACAAAATTTAAAGTATGGTACTGAATTATTCAGCAAATATGCCCTATATATTAAGATCCTATCCAATATATTCAAATTATATACACGACCTCAGTAATGAGAATAAATTTTGCCAAATACTAAAAGGAAAATATAATCCCAACAATATCTGATTGGGAACATGCAACGATGGGAAAATTAACAAATATTCACAACAGAAGTTTAACCCTAACCCTAACCCTAACCAAATGTAAACAAGAATTTGCATGCATAGATCACAAAGAATGGTAAATATAATCATTTTGGTTTCTAATAGATCTAAACATTTATTAATATTGTAATAAACAGATGCACAAAAGGAGGGAGTTAGAAATCTAATAGATTTCCCCTCTTTTTTCAACTATTGGTATTCTACTCATTGTCAAACTTGTTTGTTCTTTTTCACTTTTCAATATGTACAAACAACATAAGTTAACAATACAGTGTTGGTCTAGTGAACTTTTAAATCAGCAACATTGTATTGAAATAATGTACTATGTAATTTACAAAATTACAACAATTTGTTTAAGGTCCTGTCACACTGCCCAACGGATGCAAAACGTTTGTAAAAAGGACACAGCGGATGAGAAAAATGTTCCATCCGTTGTTATCCGTTCTCAAAAGGGGCAAAAATTTGCATAAGCAGAGCGGATAACACGGAAAGCAACGGATGGGGGGAGGACGCAGAGCGGATGGAAAGCGGATGCGGAATGGAAGCATCCTTTTGCATCCTCTAGGAATCCTCTAGACATCCTTAATATCCGAGATAGGTCCCCTCTGCGAACGTTTTTTCCGTTTTAAATGCTTTCTTTGCATGCTGCATCTGCTTTCATCCTTTCTCCGTCCGTGCTACTAACGCTGCACATCCATTCTGCGTCCGTTTACCGCTGGAGCGGATTCGAGTTGCGCGGATGCGCAGCGGATGCCTAGCGGATATAGCGGACGCGTAACGGATGCAGAACGGATGTCCCCCGTATGCCTTGCGGATGCAGAACGGACGCGTTTGATACATTTTCCGCTCAAAAGTTTTGAGCAGCTCAAAACCTTTTGAGCGGATGAAATGTCAATAGACGGATGCTGGACGGATAGAGAGGAAGCAAAACGGAGGCAGTGAGTACAGAACGGAAGCATCGCGTTAACCAATGGATGGTAAGTGTTTTTCTCTGTTTTACATCCTCTTTCCATCTGTTGCTACAGTGTGACAGGGGCTTTAGCCAACTGTTCACTGTTACAATGGCACTGAAAAAACTGACTTATGACCAATCCTTGCACTTGCAATGGTGGTAGCATTCCCATGGTCATGTGAGCAGAGTTTGGGCACAGCGCAATGCGCGTGTATGTACAATGGTTGCATTGTAATCCCCAATTTGCGTCCTTCCTTACCAGCTTCAAACAAGCAAAATCAATACAGAAAGCTGAATTTGCATAAAGACTATGTGTTTCATTTAAAAACAGCAGTGATTCAATTACCAGCTGTGGCAAAAAAAGGTTGTAAAATCAGGCACAACTGACTTAACAACTACCTTGCTTAGTAATGGAAACTCTAGTTCCAATTTTTGGTTATAAATCAAGGACGACCTGTCTGGTAGAAACAGGATAAGCTAGATCGATCTGCTTAAGTTTTAGGACTTTTAATTACAATGCGGTGACATCCAGTTTTTGGAACTGCTTTCAGAGCCAATGGGTAGTTCTATACATTTCTTTCCTATGGTTATTTTTCCCCTCCTAGGTGAAATGCACAATAGTTAAGTCAACAAGGGTCCCAATATTTCAGTTTGGCACACAACAGATAAACATTTAGATACTTCACGGGAAACTTTTCCAGCTGGTGAACATCACGGAAAAAAACCTCTTGGCAGAGGAGGAGGATATGACAAAAATGGGAAATATTTTTGACAGTGAAATGGTACTCAACTCTAGAAAAACACTCATGGATTTGCTTCTATGCCCTGCTACTTCAAATAGAAAACATGACATGTAACGTTGTGCACATCCACAATATTACCTGTAGATTGTTTTGTATTTTCCATCCCTTCCTTTGTCAGATAAGGCAACTTCGTAAGTACAAGTATAAGGCAAACCATTGCTGAGTCTATCTTCACTTGAAAGACCATTTGGAGGAGACCAAGTGAGTGAAACTGTTCTAGCTTGAATATTTGACACCTTGGGAAATAAAAATAAGATGGGGTTAGTTTTCATTCCAAGAGGCACACTGACATTTTAGAGTGCCTACATTTGAGGAATCACAAAAGTTATGAACTACCAACAGAATACAAAACTTGTAGCTCAGGTTAACTGTGGGATCCTTGATGCTCTAGGTAACATCATCAGTACAGTTTTAGATAAATATCTATGGAGATTCTCAGTCATCCAGGTCATGGTTGTCCCAAAGCTGCTTTTTCAAGAAGCAGCTGGGCTTTCTAGTTTTTCTTTGAAGATCTTTCATTTTTTATCCAAAAAGTTTCTTCAATTTTGAGAAGCTTCTTGGATGAGAAGCGAAATGTCTTCAAAAAAAAAAAAAAATCAGAAAGTTGAATTGCCTCTTGAAAAAGCACCTTTGAGACAGTATTAGCTAGTACTGATGTTGTTACCTAGTTGGGTAATGAAACATCTGCAAGAAAACAACCAAGCTCAGAGAGCATTAAGGACCACAAAGTTATGAGTTATCATTGTAGTTCCATTCATCCTGAACCAAAACACGTATCACGTTAAACATTTTCACAAAATGGTATTTTGATTTTGCTTAGATTCTTTTTTAAAGAAATCACTTCTCCAAATTCAAAAGACCGACTTCAGTTTATTGGTCAGTGGAAGAGTTTGTGTTGTCTTAACACTTCTTTCTGAGTTTATGTAACATTCTAACACTGATAGCTTTGAGCACTTGGACTAGTTAAGAGGCCATTAAATTAAGCCAGGCATCTGTAGAAATATTGTGTAATCTCAGATTAGATCAGATGATGCAAACAAACTGCCTCAGTTCTACTAAAGGACTGTAATAGTAGCCAAGAAGAAAGATATTTACAGTGCACATACCATATTTGACCTCAATTAAGGATTTTAGGAACTTAAAAAAAAAAAAAAAGAGGGGGGAATATGAGGACAAACGGACATCTGAATCGGACTTCTGGCATGAGGACAAAAACTAGTATAGCTAAGGAGAAAGGGCTTTTTCCCAATTCTTTTATTATGGACATATGGTTGCATAACTGTTTTGCATAAATTCACACAGGGATTTGGAACTTAATGTACCATAGCCAGCCAATGTTAAATTGGAATGCTTTCTTTCTTTTATGCTCACCAGCTAGGACACACGTAGCTATGTTGAACATATGGCCAACCCTGCCCCCCCCCCAAAAAAAAAAATCAAAACATTTATCCTTTCATGAACTTTAATAATTTAGAAAATCCAAAGAGTAAAGTGAATTGTGTTCTTATCTGTAAAGTAGAAGTAAATATGGAGAATGGAGAGAAGACCAAGCTAAATGCTAAACAGATTGCGTTATTCCTGCTACTAAGATTTGGTTTCCTGAAGATGCAATGCAGTAGCAAAAGGCAGTTTTTCAAAAAACAGTGATTCAGGGGCCTTCCGAACATTATGTGTAACTTGATGCATCTATTGTATAGATAGCTAAGGAAGACCCCATAAATTGGAACTGGGGGGAACCACTAGTATGAGATATGTTTCTGATGCACACGATCTATTCTCAAAGGTCATTTGTCCATTGTCCATATTCCATTGAAAACATGCAAAGAAAGTGCAGCCGAAATGAGAGAGATCTACATTTTTTGTGTCGTATTATGATAAGCTCATTTTTTAAAATAAGATTCCTTTTTAGATTACGAGAAAGATTTCTTACTACACAGAATCAAATGCAAGTAGAATGTCCAAAGGAACACTTCATTTATGTGGCCATACGTGTTATTTAGTTCTGCACATTAATATTACTAGTTATTACACTGCACAGCAAAAAGGTCTGTTTTCAATTATGAAAGCAGATGACAGTTCATTCTGTGTCAAAAAATAAACATCTTTCAAGTTAAAATGCTACTTTAAATCTTCCACGAAACACTTCCAAAATGCCTATAAACTCAAGGCCTGGATTATATAGTGATTTACTCCCCCCCCCCCCCCCCGCATTCTGCATTCAAGTCAATGAGTAAGTGAAAGAAATGTTGAATTCATCTTTGACAGTAATTCGTTTAATCAGTTTCATCCTTTTAAAACCACCTTACATGGTTTAAGTCATATTACAAAACAACTTTCTCCCATTTGGCATCCACCAAATGTGTTGATCTTCCAAATTCCCCAATTCTCAGCTCCCTGGTCCTGTTCCTCAAACATTTCAATACTGGCAAGTTGGCAGTGCTTTCGGAGCCAAAGGGAAGTGAGGTTGACCATGAACAATTTGTTTTAAACTTCCAGGATTATACTCTACTGATTGATTGATTGATTTTGGTACAGCTGCCCTATTTATATGCAAAATTCCAGACATCTTGCAACAATTGAAAACAAAATAGTAAGAAATCTGCAGGAAAAAGCAAATAAAATATTACCACATTAGTGGTAAAAAAAAATACATTAGTATTACTATCAGCAGGTAATAGTCCTCGGCTGAGGACCACAAATTGAACCCCAAATTTCTGTTAAGTGAAACCTTTGTTAAGTGAGTTTTCCCCCATTTTACAACCTTTCTTGCCACAATTGTTAAGCAAATCATTGCAATTGATAAGTTAGTAACTCAGTTTGTGCAGTGAATCTGGCTTCCCCATTGACTTTGCTTGTCAGAAGGTCGCAAAAGGGGATCACATGACTGTGAGACATTGCTACCATCATACATATGAGTCAGTTGCCAAGGGTCTGAATTTCGATTACACGATCATGGGGATGCTTCAGAGGACGTAATTGTGAAAAAATGGTCATAAGTTACTTTTTTCAGGGCTGTTTTAACAGGTCATTAGATAAACTGTTGTAAGTTGGGACCACCTGTATAAAACACTTGCAGCATTTGGTATAACTATTGAACCTCAACCCTAACTCTAACTCAGGGATGTCAAACTTAAGGCCCGTGGGCCGGATGTGGTCAGATCTGGCCAGTGTGGCCATCCTAGAAAATATAAGGGGCCGGCCTGCATTGTGTCAGCCGGTCTACCAGTGTGGTTTTGGTCTGATTTACCTACATGGCTTTAGCCTGATCTACCCAATGTGAAGAGGAAACATCAGGCCTGATCTACCCAATGAGAAAAGGAAACATCAGGCCAGCGTGGCTTTAGCCTGGTTATCCAATGTGAAGAGAAAACATCGGGCCAATGTGGCTTCAGCCTGGCCTACCCAATGTGCAGAGGAAACATCGGGCCATCATGACTTTGGCCCAGCCTACCCAATGTGAAGAGGCAACATTCATCCAGCATGGCTTTGGCCCGGCCTACCCAATGCGAAGGAGATACATGCCAGAAGTTTGGAAAGTGATGTCAAGCTGGCCACGACCACCCAGTCGGCTATGCCCACTCAGACCATCAAAGTTAACCACAGCCCTGATGTGGCCCTCAATGAAATTAAGTTTGACACCCCTGCTCTAACTCATATGACCATTGGACTCCAGCTTCCAAGCCAGATAGCAGAGCCATAACTTCAGGCCTTTTTAAAAACCAGTAGAGTCAGGTTCTATCTTTTCTCCAGGTGAATGTTCCAAATAATGGGCGCCATGACAGAAAAGCTTTTGCTGCTAGTCAGATGCTACAGACAGTCCTTGACTTACAACCCTTTGTTAGATTGGAGTTACAGTGGCATTGAAAAAAGCGATTCTAGGATTGTTTTTTCAAAGTTATAACCATTGCAGCTTCCGTGTGGCCACATGATCAAAATTTGGATGTTTGGCAAATGACAGGTATTTATGATAATTGCAGGGTCCACAGGATCATGTGATCGCCTTCTGTGATCTTCTGACAATCAAAGTCTACACGGAAGCCAGATTACTTAACAATTATGTTACTAACTTGACAAGTGTCAAATCCATTTAACAACTGTTGCAAGAAAGGTCATAAAATGGGACAAAGCTCACTTAACAACTGTCTTGCTTAGCGACACAAATTTTGGGCTCAATTGTGGTCATAAATCGAGGACTACCTGCATTCCTAAATAGATGGGGCCCGTAACGTGTCTTTTCTGCCTGACCTATGTAATTGGGGAAAGGCGGCCCCTCAGATAATCTGTTCTCATGCCATGAAGGTCTACCAATTTCCCTTTATCTGAAATGTATGACTGATAATAAAGAAAACCCATCAATGAGACTTTAAGCCTATCCTGATTGTAGTGCTCAGTTAAGGTTTTGTGCACTATCCTCTGGCAGAATAAAATTATTGTAGCTTGAAATACATATGGACATATCGCTTACATGTGTGATGAAGTCTCTGTTCTGACTCAGCTCCCCAAATACGACAAACCCTCTGAAGTTAACTCAAAGATTGCTTTATTAGGAGCGCCATCAGCCAAGGCAAAAAGTTTCTGTCTCACTGCAGGTTAACAAGTCTGTCTGACAGGGAGATGAATAGTTTTCTTCCACATCTATTCATCTCTGCCCCCTGCCTTTTATCCCCAGAGCTAGGGTAGGGCTTCGCTAGCACTGGTGGCTCTTCCTTCCCAAGGATTGGCCCATAGATTTCCATTGCTCTCCTCTCCTCTGCCTTCTGAGCATCGATGTGTCGGGCACTGGAACCAACTGTTCCTCCTCTTCCTCATCAGCCACTTCCAGACCTGGGGGCTGTTGATTTTCCATCTGAGGGCTGATGGATGGCCCACGCTCCGCCTCTCTCTCTCTCTTTCTCTCTGCCAGCTCCATTCCCTCTTCCCCCTCAGAGCTGTCTTGATGCTGACCCTGACTCCCAGGCCTCCTATCTGATTTGGCTGATGGAGGGACTGGCAGCTGATGGGCCACAACAGTCACAGGTAAAGTATACAAATAATCACAAATGAATCCTAGTAAATGTTTTTCACTGGACTGTTTTCCTACATGATCTTTGAATACCCCACCCGTGAAAAGAAAGCTAGAAGTAAAACATAAGGAGATAATGCTTTATTTATTTATGGAGTTTGTTTCTATACATCTGCTTGTTTTGAAAAGGCATATGACTCATAATCTGACTGTAGCAACGGCTGTAGCAATAAATCATTTCAGATAAGGAATCAGAGTGAAGTCAGCTTAGCATTATAGCAGTTGTTCAGGCCAAGTAAAGCTAGCAAATATAATTCTAAAACTAAGTTCTTTGTTGGTCTCTGCTGTCTTGAGTTATAACCTACTTTTTGGAGTGGGTCAGGGTTTTAAATTGATATTTTTTGAAAAACAGCCAAAAGTTGCACATAAGATCAGAAGCAGAGAAAACTATTCTGAAGTACCACCCACTGGAGCTGATGAATGAGAACTCTTACACTCTCTATCTAATTCCTTAATCACATTTAGCGTTCTTCTCTATTTTAGCAGGAGATAGCAATGCAATTTTTGGTCACCATGGACCAGAAATTTGAAATCATGGCTGTTTGTTGGTTTAAAATTCTGCTTAATCATTAAAGGTATTTGCTCTGAGTACACATGTGCAGAATATGGATAGTGAGATAGAAGATTCAGTCATGTTTACCGGCTGGGGTAGTTGACAGACATTCATGCTCATACTGGAAATCAATTAGATACTTTCATCTAAACTCAGAAATCTTAAAATGAATAGTTACAACTGGAAGCTTTATTCTGGAGAAATGAGTCTTTCATTGAATTCACGTATTATGTTAAGAGGGCTGACTTAATCTTACTTTGTTGGGTAAACCATAATCGAGTTCTATGAATCTGCAATCCTTCAGTGGCAGACCTAAAAACATTTTCTAGAGTCTGTGGAGATTCTTAGTTATCCAGTTTATGGTTGTCCCAAAGGTGCTTTTTTCAAGAGGCAACTGGATTTTCAGGTTTTTGTTGGAAGGTGTTTTACTTCTCATCCAAGAAGCTTCTTGGATGAGAAGTGAAACATCTTCCAAGGAAAACCAGAAAGTCCAGTTGCCTATTGAAAAAAGCACCTTTGGGACAGTTTCTAGAGCTTGCAGGGAGCAAATGTGACATTGAAACTCCTTAAAAGTAGCTGTGTAATTCTGGGAAAAGACAAAGCTGCTTTAAAGAGTTGCAGAAAAGTCCCTGCATACTGATTTGGGAATCAGATCCGAAGCTCTTCACAAGCTAACTCAGTACTTTCAATGTGCTTAAAACAATGCGAGGACAAAAGGGATGGCTTAGTTTATATGATGCCAGGCCAAAAAATATGTTATAATTCATAGTATGGCATGTACTCCTCTCAGCGGTGCAATTCAATCAGTGTAACAACCGGTTAGGTGATCGTGTGCTTTGTGCATGCACAGAGCACTTGCTACTGACTCTCTCCAGCAAACTCTGTGTGTTAAACAGCTGATGCGCAGCAATCCGTTGTGCTGCACAAATCAGCTGAGCTTGAAAAACAAGATATAAAGCACAGACTAGAGCCGGCGTGGGTGGGTGGGCCCAACAGCTGATAATCGGAGCAAACCAGTTTTCTCACAGCTGATCCTCGGAGCTTGCAGTTCGCCCAAACCAGGCCAAATCGATACAATCCCACCCCTGACTCCTCCTTGGACTAGTCAATGGCTAGGATTCTAGGAATCTAGTATTTATAATGAGAAAACCAATTAAATTCACACCATTTTGCAAATAAAATGTACTTATAATAGATTGACATAATATACAGCTTATCTTTAATGTTGCTACTCTGAGTTAAGCTTGTCTATCACGTACCTGTGGTTTTTCAATTCCAGAAAGAACATCTTGAACCTTCTTTGTTTCTGTGTCACATTCTATGCAAGAGAGAAAGAAAAAGAGGGAGACAGGGGAGTTATACATTACCATCAGGGACAATGAGGACTAACCAATTTCTACATAAGATTTGTGTATTTGTGGCAGTGCATGCTAAATGTCCCCCCCACAGATAATCAGAGCGGGCTGTCAACAAATTAGCATGGGTTTAGTAACCATGTGCTAAGACATGAAGAACCAGAAAACACAACAATATCATCTGCACACAAAAATATTTTCACATTCCCAGCCAGTACACCTCTGCCATCACAATGAGCATTCCATATCTATTCATCATAAGTACTTTACACAACCAAAAGGACATCTAATATCCTTGTCTAACTATTTGCTCAATGTTGAATTACTTGCTAGCGTTCCATTTATCCAAAAATTGCTGAGTTACAATTCCCAGGATCCCTTACTGTAACTCACATTTCATAAAACTTGCATTTTATGAACGTCTGAGAACCCAAATACTTTGTTCTGCATTAAAAAGTAGGGAGCATGGATCTGAAAATTAATATGTTAATGATGAAAAAGGAGGATTTTTCTTCCAGAGAAAATTCCAAAGTATACATAATTATTATACAAAAATAGGAAGTATGCTGGTGTAATGTTTATTAAACATAGGAAAACAGATGGCAAAATGTTAAACGAGGGTAAATTTTAGTAGGAGGTATTATGTGATCTGCCTTGAAAAATTAATGTTTGTTGAAATAAATGACATTGCGTTTCAGGGTTCCAAGTAATACACCCATAGCAAACAGAAGTCTGAGGCAAGCAGGTTCTTCAAAGATTAGGTTTATTGGACATATCATATTGGCACAGCCTGGTGAAAACCGACTCTGAATTTTGACAGTTTTGATCTAATTAAAAGTAAAAGTTTTTCCCCTTTTCCCAAACAATCAGTCATATGGTCCAATCAAGGTGCCATCTGGTTGCCTGGTAACTTCATTCCTCTCTCCGACCACCTATGGGAATGTCTTTGGTTCCCAGGAGAAAGTATTTTGTTTTGGCTACAAAACCTCACTATCTCTATTCCCCCTAGACTATCCCTCAGCTCCAGTGTGGCAACACTGAAGCCTCAAAATGGCATCGGTCAGGTGAGCTTCAGAGTTGACATTGTGTCTAAAAAGCTTATGCCCACACTATTATATGGAAGTAAGAGTTGAGTAATAAGGAAAATGTACGTTAGAAGAGAAATAAAAGTGAGAATTGGATACAGGTAATTCTTAACTTAGGATCATTCATTTAATTATGCGTCAAAGTTATGATGACCTTTCAAAAATTACTTATGACTTGTACTTATGACCATCATACCACCTTATGGACACATGGACTGTTGTTGTTTTTTCTACCCCAGTCATACTTTAATTTCTTCAGTTTATTTTCGCACTTTGCATAAAGGTGCAAAAGTGATATGTCATAAATAAAATTAGATAAAAGATAGACAAATATGTATTTGGGATGTTTTCTTAGACAGCTAAGGGATGTTGTCTTAGATAGTTAGATGGGTAGCTATAGATTAGATAGATAGATAGATAGATAGATAGATAGATAGATAGATAGATAGATAGATAGATAGATA